>CM043697.1:164888873-166088873 GCA_023935145.1 Bretschneidera sinensis | reverse complement strand
CTTACGCGACACGTATCCAATCTTCCAGCCTTCTGATTTCATAATCTCAAATATGAATTTGATGTTTAAAATGGTTCAGTTTTTTCTCCAATTCATAATATTTTGCCCCAAAAAAGGGAAGAAAGAGACAATGGCATCATACAGAACTGTGGTGCACAAATTAAATGGCTGCAGATTAAACGACAGACCAATCTTCCTGTTTATATCTCATTACAAACAGAGGCGATGGCTAAAGTGTCAAACCAGTTACAGAACCTACAAAGGAGAGTATCTCTCCAGAGAAAGAAAAGAAAGTAATCATACCCATATGGGAAATTATGATTACTGAAAAACAACAAATGACACGAAAATGTTACAGGGTTAGCAGTATCTCTTTACAAAATTATTCATAATGCACAATCAATGTTGCTGCAAATGGATAGCCTATCTTTGGAATTCGTTGCGTCTTTCATCGCCACGCTGGTGAAGGCGAGTTCCACCTGAATTCCCTAAGCTGATATTTCCAGCAGAAAAGGATACAGGCTTCTCTGTGATGTCATATTGATTGCACAAATAATCCGTTTGGCAGAAGTTATCCACACCGACATCGGGCAATGGCAGACCACTACTAGCCTCGTTTTGTGATGAGGTCAGTGGCTGCTGAATGTAATCCCGGTTATCCATATCACACCCAACTGGAATTGCACCAGTTAGAGTCTTTATGGCAAATTCGATACATGGGTCTCTCCATATATCTGCATAAGGCAAATCGAGAGGAGATCCTGGCTTCTCATCGGTCTTGTCACAATTTTCAGCCATCTCAGAATGCCCTAGAATAACTTGGTTACCTCGAAGCACAAAAGTGCCCCCTTGACTTTCATCAAGCTCAGTTCCTGTTTCTTCCTTTCCACAATGCTCTTGAAGAGTAGCTAAGCCTCCTGAGGGATATCTATTGTTTGTCTCTGGTGACACTTCTGTGCTCTTGGGAGGATCAAAGGATCTTCCAGTTAGAGTTTGTATTGCAAATGCTATACATGGATCCGTCCATAAATCTGCAAGAGGCAAGTCAAAAGGGGGCCCTGTCATCTCATTAGTCTTATGATCTGACTCAACCTTTTGCGAAGGTGCTTCTGGAATAGCTAGGTTCCCCACAGGCAAAACAACAGTGCATTCTTGGTTCTCGTCACCCTTATTTCCTGTTTCTACTGCCTTTCCAGCATGTCCATTTGGAGTAGCAAAGTCACCAGAAAGATGCTTGCTTTTATTTGACTCAACAGAGATTTCTGTGATTTTATAAGTGTCAAAGGCACAGTTTGCTTTTGGTTCAGCTTCAATCTGATCTGGACATAGGGATCCATTTGGAGTAGCTAAGTTACTAGAAAGATGCTTTCTTGTATTCGACTCGACGGAGATTTCTGTGATTTTGGAAGTGTCAAAGGCACAGTTTGCTTTTGGTTCAGCTTCAATCTGATCAGGACATAGGGATCCATTTGGAGTAGCTAAGTCACCAGAAAGATGGTTTCTTTTATTTGACTCGACGGAGGTTTCTGTGTTTTTAGAAATGTCAAAGGCACAGTTTACTTTCGGTTCAGCTTCAATCTGATCAGGACGTAGAGATGCCTCATGAGTTTTACTACCAGTGGAAGGACCCTCGCCTTTACTGGTTACTACCTCATCAGACTGTTGAATTGAAGCTCGACGAGCTCGATTGCCTATTTTTAGTTCAGGTGTTGGCTCAAGTTCAATTCCAGCAAGTCGTTTTGAAGCTCGTCGAGGTAAATGAAGCTCTTTCTTTCTTTTCAAATTGCACTCGTTTAGTTGGGTCTTCTTGATTTGATCCCTTATCATCTCACTGTCGAACGACTGCTTATCTGTGTCAATTTCAACTGCAGGACATGAATCAGACATGCTTGCTTTAGAATCTTTTGCCTCTTCTATTTGCTCTGGTCCCTTGGTTTCTGACAAGCTTGAGCTTCTCAATTTGGCACTCTCCCTACCTGCAGCAGTAATTTGTATCAGATCTTGAAAAAGAATGACTATCCACAAGGACAAAGAATTCAAAAGATCCTGCTCCTTTCTTCCACCGGACCACAAGGAAGCACCAAGAAAATAAGTAGAAGGAAATGATAATTAAAATGAAAAATGAATTCGTATGGAAAAAGTAAAACATAAAATCGTAGTTACACTGGTCTGATGTATGTCCAGAGAGAGATGTGCATTCTCCTGTACTGGCAGAAGTATGAATTTGTTCATCTTTTACCATCTTATTGAATTTCAAGCTCTGGTCCATTATCTGTCTGCTTATTTCCATGGCTGCTAACTGCTGTTCCTTGGCTCCAATAGGTGACTACAGGAGAGGAAAAAGAAAACAGTAAGAAAAGTTAAATTTTAGATAATTCATATTTTAATCAGCAAAATTTCTTTCACATATCATTGCATGGAAAATATCTCAAAAAGGGAAAGAGTTAAGAACGCTGCCAGAAACTAACTTATATGAATAGATAAGCGAAAATTTTGAGTGTTTACTTATCTTAATATTTGTTCCGAAAAGGAATATATAAGGGTCCGGTTAAGGGCTGCCAATGAGGCACTTGTTAAGGCATATTAAATAGGGTAGATACATTACAGTTAATGTAAAGTTTGACTTGAATTTACATACATACCCCTATATATAATTCATATGCACAGCTGCACACTCATAAATGAAAGGTATATTGGGAAAGACATTTAAACTTAAATGCAATTTTAAATCCCAATGCATTTGTCTGGATATTTATTGCTTTTTAACAATTAGGGCACCCGTTAACCAAACCTTATATGTAAAGCATAAGGTGACTGCCAACATTCAAGATTGGAAATAAATAAAAAATATCTCCAGGATATGAATCTTGCAGATATGTAGAAAAATCTAGAGTCACATATCATCCAAGACGTTCATAAGGTGCCACTGCAATTCAAATGTCAAAAAAAAAAAAATATATAATTGAACATATACAATGGGCACCACGAAAGAAGTTCAAGTTGGTTTTCATCAACATCATTAGAAATCAGCCATGTACTACACGAATAAACATAAAAATGGTTTCCAAACATTTTTGTTTTTTCATGTTGTTGGCAGAATATCTCTAAGAGCATCACAAACTACTACCATGCCTTAAGAAACACCACCTATTTGGTAAGGGTGATCAGCTTTACAAATTGAACTACGAAACCTGCCAAAAGAAGAGTGCAACAAAACTCGCATAGTTGAAACTAAGCATACACGCAACAATTTTAACAAGTAAGCATGAAACAGAAACTCCCTAAAAGTTGAGAGTCCAGATGCTACAAAAGGTTAGAAACTTCGTTGAAAACAAAAGATGCTTCTGGTAATCACTTACTCCGACCAGTAAATAGTCATACCAAACAGAAAAGAACCTAATCACCGAAACAGAAGACAAGGCAGTGCTTTCTTTTCCCCCTTTTGTCTGATGAAACAAAGCAGTGTTGCTTAAAGCATAGTAATCTCAATCAAACAACAGCAGCATTTCCTTGTTAAGAACCAATATTCTGACACAACCTAATTAACTCATTATCTTAACTTAAAGCATGACAGGGCATAGGCCAATTGGTAGCCACATCTCTCCTCTAAAGAGGACCCCTCATTCCCAATTATTGCAATTAATAATTAAAAAAATCAAGCAATGTGAGATATACACATAAATATATGTTCTGTATGCACTCACAAATAATTTATAGCAAGACTATATAGAGTTCTACCACCAAGAGCATTTATTCACAACTTTCTACTGGAGATTACATCAATTCTCTTCACTCCAGTTTTTCTCAAGCTAGAGTTTTTCAATATAAATAATAAATTTGCAATCGTCTTATGATATGGGCCAGCCTACAGATGAACTGATCAAAGAAACGATAAAGGACATGATAAATAAAACAAAAGAAAAATAGAGAAAATATTATATAAACCTAGAGAATCCAATCGTGAGTAGACTTACACAGATTTTGTCATCTTCCAAGTCCTCATCATCATTGCCTCTGTCGTTAGATTTGAAAGTGTTCCTTCCAACCTCCCCAGTTTCAACATAGCGTAGTGCGTTCTTCATAGAGCGGAATACATATCCACTTACAGGATCAGTGTAATACTGCAAAAATTAAATATCACTTAGATAACGTGCAAATGTTTCAAGAGACTGAACTGCCTGAGCAAAACTCATGAACTTTAGAGCAAAAATAATGAACAGAGTGAATACAATGGAAGTGCATAGACAACTAAAATACCAGAAAAAAGGAAGTAGAGGGTAAATACCGGGTCTCTTCTAACTTTACGACCATTCTTCGTTATTCTGATTTCCTTGATCCATCCTGGAGGTAAACCTTCTGCAGCACCTTTCTCGACTACAACCTATATTGCTTGAACAATCAAAACTTTCTTATCTAGATCAATTTAATTCGATACACATCGAAACTATGTATAGACAAAATAAAGAAAAAAAAGGAGCCAACTGTTTCAACAGACATTCTTTGCAGATTGCTTGCTAGGGCTATTGTCCTTCTCTTCAAATTTAGGATAGCTGACATTGAGATAGCGGATCACTTCTACCTTGGAGTAGAATTTAAGTCGTTTTGCCCGATTAAAGTAACACTGCAATGAGCCCAAATGATGATAAATTTTTTAAACCTGATTACCTTGCTAAGAGATAATTTAGAGCCACTATTACCTACAAGACCTTTCGTCTATTGGGGTCTTCTATTAGAACTTTGAACCAAAAATCAGACAGAAAAATACCTAATAGATACTTCTATATATGCTCATTTGCTAGTAGATGCAAATTAAGTTTCATAGAAGAAATCACCAACCAATAAGGAACATAATAACAATGCTTTCATAGTTTTGCAACATTGTGTGAAGGAAAACTGATTTTTTATCATCCCAGAGGGGTTCATGGTAACAAACTTTCGTGCAGAAAACAGATTTGTTTCATTTGAAAACTGTCCCGCACATCCCAATAATCATTCAAAACAGCCTTCAGCCCAAGAAAGAAATATTTTGGAATGCTGCTTTCTTGAAGATAAGGTTAGACTCACTACCCTCATTCAGCTAATGCTCTGTGCATTATTCAACATTAATCTATCTTGTTAAAATTACAAGCACCATGTTATGCAAGCCATCTGATAGCATCAAATACATTTCTTTTCCACTTTCCAGATTTCATTTTCTATCAGAGCAAAAGTCATCACTAATATTTCACCACCAATTAAACAGATCTAAACATCACAAGCTTACAAGCAACCCGAAATTTCCTTTGCTTGCAAGACTGTTTAGTATGTCATGCAACATAAACTTTCCATTCTCTAACCAACAATTGCTGCATCATCTCACAATCAGACATCTTAATTAAATTAGTCTCAAAATGCTAGTTTACATTCATAGAGGAACACTCTCTAAAACGAACAGGAAGACACTTCTTTACCCAATCTGGTAAATAAAAAACCATAAAAAATCTAATAAAAGATAACTAAAGCTAAAAATGACCATTTCGGTAGTAAACCCAGGTACAGAATGACAATATAAGGAAAAGAGCTTAAATGTTTCAAGCTATAACCTTTACAGTAAAAGAAAATAAGTAAAAATAATTAAGAAGAAAACAAATTGAAAAAGAAGGTTAAAATCTCAGCCCCAACAGTGGAAATCAGAAGCAGGCTACCAACATAAGGCAAAGATCTCGGCTTCCTGAAACTATAACCTTGAAATGAAAAAAAAAAATCATTTAACTACAAATGATGAAAAAAAAAAGGGTTTAACAAATAATTACCTTGTCTTTTTTACCATTTTTCCTCACTCTCACCTCCACTCTCCAGCCAGCCGGTAGCGAGTCATCAGACTTCTGGTCCTCCATTCACCGGAATCTCCAGTTTCTCCGGTAAATACGGCCGGTAACAACCAAAACACGCTTATTCTCTCTTTCTCTCTCTATCTCAGTCTCTGTAAGAGTCAAGCTCTCAAAGATGGAGAATTCAGACAAAAAGGTTCCTCCTCAGAGACCACGTGTTATCAAACTTACCTTGTGTTGCACAAGTGGTGATACGCTAAATGAGTCCCCACACTGTAACAGCATCATCTACAATCATGTTCCCATTTAGTCAACTGAAACCGTGCTCTTAATTTGTACTATCTTGACTAAACTGTCCCTACTTCTAGTAGTTGTTTCATCTATTGCACAGAATTTGACCACAGAGGATTTGGTTCCAGTCTAAGAAAATGTAATATTCTAGTAATGGAGATTCCACTATATCGAAATACTGAGTCACAGGGATTGAGTAGAAAGAACGACGGGATTGATGAAAAACCAATTAGATTTTGACAGGTGGCTGGCCAGTAGGTTATCTTTTTTGACTGATCTGGCGTAATTTTACATTTTCAATTTTCCATTTATAGGGTGAGTTGCATGGTGGTAAGGAACTATTATGTGATTTTTCTCGCGCTTTGGTGCTTGGATTTGGAATCTGGTGCTTTTATAATGTGGTACCCTTTTCACTTTTGGTTCTTATATGTACCCTTTAACTGTTCAATATTTAGAACTGCTACCCTGTTTGAGATTGGGACTTTCAGCCCACTGTATAGGCCCATCAGGAGGATTGTTATCATTTGCTGCGACTGATATGACGGTGTGGATTTCACCAAACGAAAGTCACGCACACTTCAGATACGGATTTCACCATGCAGCGCGGTATGTGCACCTCAGGTCGCAATATGTATCTTCGAAAATAGATATTTTATGTCAATAATAAAGGTTCATTCAATTATGACATTAATAAATATTGTTATTACTCATCACAATTAAAATGGTTGACGATATAGATTTTCTAAATGCTCAATGAGAAAGTAAAAAAAAAGAAATTGTTAAAAAAATAGAGAATCTTTGCTGCAGTGGTCCATCATACAAAGATCAATAATTCTCACCAACATAAAGAATATTACCCACAATTAGATCACGCAGCTAATCTTAATTAACAATGTTATGCATTGAAGCTTTTAATATAACAAGGGAGGGTGGGGGGAAATTAAAACTAACACATCGATCTCTATCTATTATACATCGATCACTCATGGGAAACAGATTTCCATCTACAAAACCATAAAATTATGAATTTAACTATATATGCGCAACAGATTGGAGTTTTCCAATTGCAGTCTTTAGTTATGAAGTGGGTTTGGTCCACCAGGAACAAGTCGGCGTGATACCACGTGCAGAGGGATGATGATCTTGTTGATCTTGGACTTTGCAGACAAGCCCTGTAAGAACATAGTAGAATACTTGGTTCTCAATCTTTGTTCTGCTTCTTCAATATTGGTTGCTTGATGTATATAATTGCAACTGTTGATATGGATTAGCAATAGCATAATCATGATCATTAGGAAGAGGAGTAAAGAGTTTGGAATTATCATCATCTGAAGAGCTATAATTAAGAACAGGAGAGATTACATATTAGAGCAAAGGAAGCTTGAGAGTGTTCTGTTTTTGTATGTATTGGCTGCATCATAAGTGTATAAATACCTCTTGTGATGAACCAAAAAAGAAAAGCAAAATTTATATTCAAATAATCTAATTATGAAAAAAAAATTAAATTGATGCTTGCAAGCACATCTTATGGACCTGAATACCTCTCTAAAATGTCAAAAGTTGACTTCCTATTAAGTCAACTTTCCAGGAACTTCCATTAAATAGCACACCTTTAATAATTAACTTGGTTTCAAAAAGTTGTGGAGCAAGGCCTTTCTATTGTTTTCCTATCCAAAGAATAAATATGGAAAACATTTTTCTCAACCAAAAAAAAATATATATATACGCTGCCTTACTGGCACTGCTAAATACATCAATGAATTCTTTAATATGATTTTCTTTTTCTTTTTTCTCTTAATATATGTATAAGCCATTTGGAACTATACCATAACAAATGAATTATCTAAATATTGAAACAGCATGCATCTTTCTGTATATGGTTGTAATATCCGTATCTATAACATAAAGGTAAAGAAGTATTTTAATAAATAAATGTAAAAGTCAAATTGTTAAGTAAAAAAAAAAGGTGTTTATGTTCCGGCCAGAAGAAAAAAAAAGAGAGAAAAAAAATCTTTAAAAAAAGTTAGGTGGGCAGCAAGTGGAGAGCTTTGGAGGGGGCAGTTGCAAATTGCCTTACATGTCTCCAAAACGTGGAGACATTTGGAGGGGGGGCTGCTGAAGTTTTCAGCACAAGCTTTCATATATATATATATATATATATATATATATATCAGATGTAAACTTAAAAATTTTACTCAAGAGATTTTGTTTAGTTTCCTTTGAATTATCTGTTTTCTTTAAACACTTTGAGACCCAAAGAAAAGTTGAAATAGCAAAATTTTGAAGAAGTTTATTTCAGAATTTTATAGAGAGTCACGAATAGCTATCAGAAAAGCATAAGGTAATAACATAGTGGTTATTTTTTAATTTTTAGCATTTTTGAAATTTTCCCGAATTCAAAGTGAGAATTTTCAAAGGGTGTGGTTTATGAATAAATGAAGAAATAATTAGAAATTGAATACTAATATTGTGTCAGGTGTTGGCAGTCAGCAATTCGGGGAAGGTTCGGAGAAGAACGAGAAAGGTAAGGAAGTGATCCACAGGTAGCATTAAGTGCTACGTGATGAGTTGGATTTACTTTAAGTAGTCTAAATAAAAATCAAATATCTAGTAATAATAGTAAAATAAATTATTAGCTTATGCTTGGTGGTAGATAAAAATTAAATTGATATGTATGATATGAATATTGGACACGTAGGAAATTATTATGTGAACAGAAATATTTTTAGAATAATGAGTTGATTTAATAATGATGGTGATAAAGATATTTTGACTAGTTGGTGAATAAATTGATGTGATATATGAAGAGAAGAAAAATTGTGAAATTTATTAAGTAGAAAGTTGAGGAATGACCGGATAGTTAATTTAAATAATTAGAATTTATGTGATGTTTATATTACTGTTCATATGCATATTTCATATCATTGTTCATATGCATATGCATTAAATAAGATAACCAAAAGAATCGAGAAGGGGCCGGTCTAATGGAATAACTGTGACAGCTGGTATATGCTGGAAATAAATTCTGTGACAGTCAGGATAAGCTGTAAAGAACCGGGAAGGGGCGGTCTAAGATAATAATAACTCATCGATAGGTGGGAAGACATTCCCATCATAATCATTCATGCATTACATCTGTTTTAAATTATTGCTTGTATTATTGAAATGCTGATGTGTAATATATTATGGTGAATTTATTTATAGATGGATGAGTCTCTCAGAGAGAGACAATTACAGTGAGAAAAAAGAGAAAAAGACATAGAAATATGATAATATGGAAATTATTTAAATGTTAGATATTATGCTATTATCCAGTTATAGGAGAAATAAATGATTAAATATTAACGTGCTATTTATGAAACTGGAATACTTTTAGCAAATTTAATTCACTGAGCTTGTGAAGCTCACCCTCATTGTACAATGATTTCAGGTAGTAGACAAGATAAATAGTCTGGTAGGTTAAAAATCAGACAAGATCATTTTCTATAAGCCACGTACATGTCACATCCTGAGACAAACAAGAAAACGAATTGTAAATTTTTTTATTGTAAATATTCATACATTTTATGTATATTATGTTTAAGTAAATATCAAATTTATTTACCTCACCTGTTAAGGGTTGAAGATTTCAGTAAAAAGTTATGTTAGTATTTGTTGCGTATATGTGTCGTGCTGGGATTCTCAAAGTGTGATGATACCGTTTCAGGGGTGACCAACCCGGGATGGGTCGTTACAATTTTGGTATCAGAGCATTAGGTTTTAAGATTCTGTAGACTGCATGAGAACTTAAAAAGTGGAAAATCTAAATAAATTATATTCTTAAATGCAGAGTCTAAGGATGACACATGGTTGTGCGAGAGTTAGGGGTAGAGTTCTGAATCAGAGGGGACGTGGTAGACCCCCAGTTTTTAGGAGGACTGAAGCAGAGGAGGAAGTTGAGTCTGTGATTCCCGCGAGGGAACATGTTGATAGTGCAGCTAGTACTAGTAGAGCTGGGAGAATATCTGAGAGTAGGAATGATGAATTGAGAGAAGCCCTTAATCATGCTATAGAGAGGATGAATGCGGCTGAAGAAAGGGCTGATAATTTACAAAGAAGATTAGAGAAAAGGGATAGAAGAGAAGTGGATGATGTGAGGCAAGAGTGCCATGAGAAAGGTGTCTTTGCACGTGAGATGCAAGGGAATTGTTTTATGAGATTTCTTAAGCTTAAACCTCAGTCTTTTAGGGTATCTGTAAATCCTGTGGAAGCTGAGCAGGGGATTAGACATGTGGAGAAATATTTTGAAGTCTTACCAGTGTTAGATAGACAGAAGGTTGCTTTTGCTTCATTTATGTTGGAATGTAAGGCTTCTTAATGGTGGAAGGATATTTTGCCCAGGGTAAGCACACGGTTAGATCAACCTTTGACTTAGAGTAAGTTTAAGGATGAGTTCTTTGCAAAGTATTTTCCAGATACCTTTCGGGCACAACAAGAAAGAGATTTTATTCATCTAAGGCAGGTAAGGCAGGGAAATTTATCGGTGGTTAAATATGATAGTAGATTCATAGCCCTGTCAAGGTTTTTACCTGAGTTAGTGAATACGGAGGAGAGAAAATATAAGAGATTTTTAGACGGATTACATTATGATATTCGGACTAAACTCTCTTATATAGACATATAGAATTATGCTGTGTTGGTGGATAAAGCATTGCAAATTGAGAGGGATCTGATGGAGTTGAGAGGTAGAAGGGATTGGCTGAAGAAGTCTATATTTGAGGGACCTAGAGGTGATAGCAGTATAGGTGTACTGGGTGGGAGACCACCCCATAGGGGGTGTTCCTTGTCATGAGGAACTATAGTGCAGAGTCAGAGACAGGCATGATCTATTGCTTTTGTAGCTCAGAGTAACACTAGTGTGACCCCTAGATTTGGGAGGCAAGCTATGGGAAGTGGGAGTTATGAGAAATGAGTAAGTATGCCACCAAGGGGAAATGGTAACATGATGCATGATCAAAAAGCAAGGGTATGCTTTAAATGTAATCAGACGGGGCATCTGGCTTGGAATTGCCCTATGCAGATATGCTTTATATGTGGTGAGGGAAGACATGTGGCTGCAGATTGTCCAGCGGAGAAATTTGCTGACGTAAGTGTGGGGAGTGTTGGGAGGAGATCAATAGAGAGAGGTGGTGGATCAGGGGGTATGCGGGGCAGAGGTCGAGGATCAGTAGTAGAGCAAGGACCTGACAGTCAGATGCAGTCCAGAGATAGCAGAGTCTATGCGTTGACCCAACAGGATTCACAAGCCACTCCTGATGCTGTTATGGGTATGATATCTATCCTTGGTAGGCCTGCTAGATTGTTAATTGATCCTAGTGCAACTCCTTTCTTTGCATCTAGTATTTATATGAAATCTATTGATGCTAGTGCTAGTCCTTTGATGCTTGGGTATCTGCATATAATTCTAGGAATGAATTGGTTATCTGCATATCATGCTTGGGTAGATTGTTTTAAGAAAAATGTGGTGTTCAAGATACCCGGACAAGAGGAGTTTAATTTTCAGGGAGAAAGTAAGATACTCGTTAATTGTCTTATTTCTACCTTAACTGCTAGTAAATAGTTGAAGAAAGGTTGTGAGGGGTATTTGGTACATGCAGTGGATTCTAACAATGAGAGTAGGAAGTTAGAAGAAATCTTAGTAGTAAAAGATTTTTCTGATGTTTTCCCTAAAGAGTTGACTGGGTTGTCTCCCAATAGGGAGATTGAGTTTTCTATTGAGGTGATTCCAAGATCAGCACCCATATCCATAACACCCTATAGAATAGTACCAGCTGAATCGAGAGAGTTGAAAGTTCAGCTTTAGGAGTTACTAGATAAACAGTTTATCCGACCTAGTATGTCACCCTGGGGAGCCCCTGTGTTATTTGTCAAGAAGAATGATGGGGCAATGAGGTTGTGTATTGATTACAGACAGTTGAATAAGATCACCATCAAGAATAGATATCCTTTACCCATGATAGATGACTTATTTGAACAGTTAGAAGGAGCTAGAGTGTTTTCTAAGATAGACCTGAGGTCGGGTTATCATCAATTGAGGATAAAAGGAGGGGGACGTGCCTAAAACTGCTTTTAGGACACGTTATGGCCATCATGAGTTCTTAGTGATACCTTTTGGATTGACCAATGCTCCTGCAGCATTTATGGACCTTATGAATCGGGTGTTTAAACCATTCTTGGACAGATTTGTGATTGTATTTATTGATGATATTTTGATATATTCCAAGAATAAAGAGGAGCATATGCAACATTTGAGGATAGTGTTGGAGATTTTGAGGAGAGAAAAATTATATGCAAAGTTCTCGAAGTGTGAGTTCTGGTTGAACGAAATATCTTTCTTGGGGCATGTTGTGTCAGGAGAGGGGATAACAGTTGACCCACAAAAAATAGAAACAGTGTTGAAATGGGAAAGACCTACGAGTGTAACTAAAATTAGAAGTTTTTTGGGGTTGGTTAGTTATTATAGGAGATTTATCTAGAATTTTTCTATGATCGTTAGAACTTTGATTAAGTTGACTAGGAAGGATGTGAAGTTTAGGTCGTCTGAGGAATGTGAGAGAAGTTTCCAGCTGTTGAAAGAGAAACGGACTACTGCCTCGATATTAGTGCTTCCTTCTGGTGATGAGGGATTTACGGTTTATAGTGATGCGTCACATCAGGGGTTGGAATGTGTATTGATGCAATATGATAGAGTTATAGCTTATGCATCTAGGCAACTGAAGAACCATAAGAGAAATTACTCGACCCATGACTTAGAGTTAGCTGCCATAGTTTTTGCTTTGAAGATTTGGAGACATCACCTATATGGAGCCAATTGTGAAATTTTTACTGATAATAAGAGCTTGACGCATTTACCGACCCAGAAGGAGTTGAATATAAAGTAGAGGAGGTGGATGGAATTGATCTATGATTATGACTATACGATTTAGTATCATCCAGGAAAGATTAATGTAGTAGCTGATGCATTGAGTAGAAAGACTATAGGGAGATTAGCTGCTATTGGGAGTCATAATACTAGCTTGATGATAGAATTAAGAAGAATGAGGATGCAGTTGAGTATCAATGATAGAGGAGTATTGATGGCGAATACGATGATACAATCTCCTATTATTGATCGTTTATTACAGATGCACGGTAGAGATGAGAGGATAGAGAAAATCAGACGGGAAGTGTTGAGTAGGAAGCCAACCAAGTTCAGAATTAGAGAAGATAGTATGGTAGTATTGGGGCATAGAGTTTGTGTTCCCAATGATAAAGAGATGAGAAAGGAGATACTAAGAGAGACTCATGATTCTGTATATTCTATGCACCCAGGTAATAATAAGATGTACAGGGGATTAAAACAAAATTATTGGTAGTCTGGGATAAAGAAGGATGTAGCAGAATACATTGCTAGATGTTTGACTTGTCAACAGGTAAAGTCTGAAAATAGACATCCAGCAGGTTTATTACAACCTCTTTCAGTACCTGAGGGGCCATGGGAAAATGTGAGTATAGATTTCGTCTCTGGTTTTTTCCGTACCCAGAGGGGATATGATGCTGTGTGGGTTATAGTGGATAGACTTTCTAAGTCTTCACATTTTCTTCCTATTAAAACTACTTGGAGTCCAGAAAAGTTGGTTGAGTTGTATATAGCAGAAATAGTAAAGTTACATGGAGTACCCTTGAGTATCGTATCAGATAGAGATTCTAGATTTACCTCTAGATTTTGTAGGGGTTTCCAAGAAGCTATGGGTATGCAATTACAGTTTAGTACAACTTTTCATCCACAAACTGATGGGCAGACGGAGAGAATCATCAGAATACTAGAAAATATGTTGAGGGCAAGTGTATTGAGTTTCTCAGTGAGCTGGGATGCTTATTTGCCTTTGATCGAGTTTGCATACAATTATCAGTATCAAGCTAGTCTTGGGATGACATATTTCGAGGCTTTATATGGTAGAAGGTGTAGAACTCTTGTATGCTGGGAAGAAGTTGGAGAGAGAAAGATATATGGCCCAGAAATGATAGACTTGACTACTAAGAAGATCAAACTGGTTAGGGAGAACCTTAAAGCAGCCCATAACAGACAGAAGGGATATGTTGATAAAAGAAGATGACCTCTCGAGTTCCAGGTTGGTGATTGGGTATTTTTGAAGATATATCCGTGGAAAGGGGTGTTGAGGTTTAAAAAGAAGGGAAAGTTGAGCCCGAGATTTATAGGGCCTTATGAAGTAATTGAGAGAATTTGGCCCGTATCATATCGTTTGGATTTGCCTCCGGAATTAAAGCAATTACATAATGTTTTTCGTGTGTCACTACTGAGAAAGTACTTGCACAATGAATCCCATAGTATCTCGAATTAGGCGATAGAATTTCATGAAGATTTGACCTTTATGCAAGTACCGGTCAAAATCCTTGACAGAAAGGATCAAGTTTTTCGCAATAAAGTCATTCCTTTGATTCAAGTATTATGGCGAAATAAAGATGCCAAAGAAGTCACGTGGGAGCACAAATCAAGAATGAGAAAGAATTTCTCCCAACTCTTTTCTTGATTTTAGTAAGGAAATTTCGAGAGTGAAATTTTTGTGAGGTGGTTAGAATTGTAATACCTATATTTATAAAATAAGGGTAAATAAGTACTTTAATAAATAAGACATAGAGTTCAAACACTACATGTGTTTTAAATGCAAAAGTCAAATTGTTAAGTAAAAAAAAAGACGTGTATGTCCCAGACAGAAGAAAAAAAAGACGTTGATGTCCAAAAAAAAAAAACTTCCGTCCAAAATGTCCAGGTAGAAGAGAAAAGAAAAAATAATTCTTTAAAAAAATTATTAAAAAAAAGTCAAACTGGGTGGGCAGCACGTGGAGAGCTTTGGAGGGGGGAGGCTGCTGAGGTTTTTAACCCAAACTTTCATATATATATATATATATATCATATGTAAACGAAAAAATTTTACTCAAGAGATTTCATTTGGTTTCCTTTGAATTATCTGTTTTCTTTAAACACTTAGGGACCCAAAAAATAGTTGAAATAGCAAAATTTTGAAGGAATTTATTTTGGAATTTTATAGAGAGTCACGAATAGCTATCAGAAAAGCAGAAAGTAATAACTTAGTGGTTATTTTTGAATTTTTAGCATTTATGAAATTTTCCCGAATTCAAAGTGAGAATTTTCAAAGGGTGTGGTTTATGAATAAATGAAGAAATAATTAGAAATTGAATACTAATATTGTGTCAGGTGTTGGCAGTCAGCAATTGGGGGAAGGTTCGGAGAAGAACGAGAAAGGTAAGGAAGTGATCCACAGGTAGCTTTAAGTGCTACGTGGTGAGTTGGATTTGCTTTAAGTAGTCTAAATAAAAATCAAATATCTAGTAATAATAGTAAAATAAATTATTAGCTTATGCTTGGTGGTAGATAAAAATTAAATTGGTATGTATGATATGAATATTGGACACGTAGGAAATTATTATGTGAACAGAAATATTTTTAGAATAATGAGTTGATTTAATAATGATGGTGATAAAGATATTTTGACTAGTTGGTGAATAAATTGATGTGATATATGAAGAGAAGAAAAATTGTGAAATTTATTAAGTAGAAAGTTGAGGAATGACCGGATAGTTAATTGAAATAATTAGAATTTATGTGATGTTTATATTAATGTTCATATGCATATTTCATATCATTGTTCATATGCATATGCATTAAATAAGATAACCAAAAGAATCGGGAATGGGCCGGTCTAATGGAATAACTGTGACAGCTGGTATATGCTGGAAATAAAAGGGACACCGTGACAGTTGGTATATGCTGAAAATAAATTTTGTGATAGCCGGGATAAGCTGTAAAGAACCGGAAAGGGGCTGGGCTAAGATAATAATAACTTGTCGACAGGTGGGAAGACGTTCCCATCATTATCATTCATGCATTACATCTATTTTAAATTATTGATTGCATTATTGAAATGCTGATGTGTGGTATATTATGGTGAATTTATTTATAGATGGATGAGTTTCTTAGAGAGAGACAGTTACAGTGAGAAAAAAGAGAAAAAGATATAAAAATATGATAATATGGGAATTATTTAAATATTAGATATTATGCTATTATCCAGTTATAGGAGAAATAAATGATTAAATATTAACGGGTTATTTATGACATTGGAATACTTTTAGTAAATTTAATTCACTGAGCTTGTGAAGCTCACCCCTCATTGTATAATGATTTCAGATAGCAGACAAGATAAATAGTCTGGTGGGTTGAAAATCAGACGAGATCATTTTCTGTAAGCCACGTACGTGCCATATCCTCAGACAAACAAGAAAATGAATTGTAAATTTTTTATTGTAAATATTCATGCATTTTATGTATACTATGTTTAAGTAAATATCAGATTTATTTAACTATCCTGTTGAGGGTTGAAGATTTCAGTAAAAGTTCTGTTAGTATTTGTTGCATATATGTGTCGTGTTGGGATTCTCAAAGTGTGATTATACAGTTTTGGGGGCGACCAACCCGGGATGGGTCATTACAATGGTAGATTTTGTTGTTTAGCAAAATTAATGAGTGCATTTCGCTTGTTTAATTTCTCTTATGAAGGCAATATAACATGCTTCCAAAATACATTGCCTGAGCAGCCATTGAGAATAAACAAAACATGAGGTGAAGTCTAAATTACACCAAAAACAACAAAAAATTGCTAAACTTACTAATTAATTTCCAAATAATTAGCATTGCAGGCTTCTCCATTAAACTAACATGAAAATGGCATGCATAAAGAACAAATTCAGCTCATAGTGCCTGCTGTATATGAGATTTGACCTCTTCCAATTGTTTATAATTTTACTTTGTTTTGTGAAGTTGACCTTAACTTAGCCTGATTAAAGAGGTTAAACTAGCTACTAGAATGGATTAAACCAAAAAAAAATTAAAAAGAGAACATGACTGGCGATTTGGATTTACTCAATAATTATCTGTTCCCAATTTGCTCCACTGAATTATATCCTTTCCTTATCTACAGATCATATCTTCTTCTTTATTTGTTTAATTCACATTATCTTTTGACTTGTATATTCTAAATGCCTTTCATCTCCAATAACTGATATTTCTAATATCTTATGATTGCATTGACATCTTACTCAAATGTTAGAGTAAAAGTGAGAGAGAAGAAGAGGGAGATGATGCAAAAGTAAAAAAGATTGATGTTTTCATCAAGTGTTTGATAATGATAACTAAAAAATGAGAAGAAAAAAGAAAATAGCAAAAAAAAAAGCTTATTTTAGCTCTCAAGATTTTCCAGTTTACTTCACTGAATTATACCTTTTCGTTTTCTACATATCATATCTTCTTCTTTATTTGTTTCAGTTCACATTATCTTTGATTAAAAACCACATAGACCAACATCAGTTTTCATTTATTGTGGTCTGCATCAATCCTTGGAAAGTAAAACAGATAATGAAAGAAGTTTCATATAAGTCAGGGTTCAATAGAAACTTCGGAGGATTTTTTGCAAAATGGTTTTGCTAATTCAGTTTTCAACATCACATTTCTTAATATAGTAGGGCTAAAGGTCCGGATACCCTCATCATCCAAATACGGAGAGATGATGTGATGATGATGATGATGATGATGATGATACATAAATATTAAGTGCAAAGTAGAGTGATCCAATTAGATACTTCCAACAGAACTCCTTAGTCCACACTCCATAGGAAAAAGAAACCACTTGTGATGATTTAAATTGCTAAATCTACTGAATTTCTCTGTATCATAGCTATAGTACTTACATGTAAAATATAGAAACATGCTTCAGTTCTGCACAAACTAAACCATTGTTTGGGTCCAGGAAAGAAAGGAAATTGCTTTCCAAAGAAAGATATGTCCTTTTACTTTCTTTGTTTCACAAAAACAAGTATGTCAATCTGCCTATAAAGAAAAGAAAAAAAAACAGAACAAGCATTTGCTTCCTTGAAAAGGACCAATCAGTTGTGAAGTGGGTTTGGTCCTCCAGGGACAACTTGATGTGAAACACCATATAATGGATTGCCCACCTTCTCGCTTTTTAATACCACAGAGTGAGAAACAGAAGAGAAATGCGATGGAGATTGAAGAGAAAACCTGCTTCTTACTCTTTGTTGTGTGTCTTCATAGGCTGCCCAGCTAATAACTTGCCGACAACAGGATAGATGCACCATTGTTAGCATCATTGTGAAAATAAGGAAAGGAAGCAAAGGACTATGGATTCTCATGATTTCAAATGATTGATTAGTATGAACATTGCAATGACATAGTTTTCAAGTCCTTTTTTTATAAGGGGATCAGGTCACCTCTGGAGAAGAACATAGAGCCAAAAATAAAATAAAATTTGCACAAGCAATCATTTTCTCATGCAATGACATGAATGCCCATTTTCTAATAATTTAATTATGAAAAATTATGAAGTGCTCCGGGCAATCAAGACCATACATGGGAGAGAGAAAAAAAAACTTGCACTCTCGATTTATCTCCTCGTATATGATGGTCTTGACTTCTAATAGCCCTGATTCATTGGATATGGCGTAAGTAAAAATTTATTAATTGAAGAATATATAATAATTGATGTGAGGAGTATTCTCTCTCCCCATCAAGCGGTTCAAATATAACACCTAACAATTTTTTTATTTATGGTACTATAAATATGAATACTTGAAATAAGCTCAAAACTTAAAACATTACTGTAGATTTTAGCCCATCAATTGTATTTTTTTTTTATTTACGATACATCATGATTGTGTCAAATGTACTTAACATTTTGTGAAACGTACAATTCTTTAAACCCTCTTAAAATTTTTAATTTTTCAATAATTTAATCACATTGTAAACTTATAATACAATCACATAATTCATATATAAATCCACAATTTATCACATTATCCTTTTAAAATGAGAAAATAACCAATAAATGATACAATTAATTCATACAATAGTAAAATCGAAACTTAAGATCTTATGATCTTACACTCTATATATTATATAAATTTTAATAATATGCAAATACAATAATTTAATATACTTTCATCTCTAAAAAAAAATCAATATACCCCGGGCTATATAGCTAGAAATCTTGCTATCACTCATTCACCACAGAGAAAGAAGACGATAATATTAAAATTGATTAAGCTTCTCACCACCGTTGGAATTCAATATCATAATGTTACCTACTTACATACCTAAATTATATAGTGCGGCACTGCTCATTAAAAGTCCATAAACGTGTTGACCACATACTATATTATTTTAAACAAAGAAAATAAAAATATTTAAGTACAAATCAAGTAAGGGTGCCTTTAATAATAAAAAATTAAATTAGTGAAGAAAATATTAAAAATAGATATAAAAATAAAAATAAAAAAGACATTTTTAATAATTAAACGAACACTAATTACCCTTCATTTGTTTGTATAATTACTTCCTGTAAATTCTTCTCTTAATTGGAGTAGGAAAAGATATTTCATATACGTCCCCCAACCGAACTCTAGAGTTCTTCGTCCTGTCAGCTTCCAGACGTGGAATGATTTGATAGGAAAATAATGCCTGGCATTCCATGCTTGGTTAAGTCGGCCAAGCCTGAATTATTCAGATATTATGTGAAAGTTTAAGGCTAAACATTTCCTATAAAAAAAGGGCAAACATTTCAAGACAAATATGGAAAAGCAGCTGCTCAAAGGGACCAATGAATTAATTAAAATGTACTAATTGATTGGATATCTCAATGCTCATTTCAATCACTAGCACGTACAGCTTGGGATATATCAATATTTTCACCTTGTGGTCCAATTTGAGTAGAACTAGACAAGTTTGAAAGGATGCATCGATATTTTTTTGTCTAGTGGCATCTATAATAGTATGCAAGGGACTAGATCAGTGTTAAAAGTCCTAGTGAGATGGAAGGGATCTACCTATGGGGCAGGGAACTCTAACTCGTAGGTTCAGTCTGGAGTTTCCATGTCCACATGCATACCCTACGATTTTTTGTTTTTTTAGAATCACGTACCGTACTAATTGGAGGAGAAAGTTTTTGTTTTTTTTTTATTGTGGCGACTGTATAATGTTTTTTTTTTTTTTTTGAAGTCTATTGACTTAGTTAGTTTGTTTTTATTTTTGATTTGTTATTTATTTATTAAAATATGAATATAGATATGTAAAATAAAATTTATTAAGAAATGTGTATTTTTAACTCGTTTTTAACTATTTATTACTCGTAAAACATAACCTTAATCATTTTTTTTAAAAAAATTAAAATAATAATTTATCAATCAAACTCTTATACGTATCGTATAATTACTAATTAATTATATAAATGGTACAAAATGATGAAAAAATAAGAATTGTCTAACTGTGCTCCTGTGAGATTCATTTGCATGACTCTCATACATATACGTGAGTAAAAAAATAAAACTGAAAGAGAGAGAAGGCATATTTTTCGGGCTGTGACTTATAAAATTTAAGATAACTAGTTGTCATGCCCATACCATACACGGGCTTCTTGCATTATATGTATATTGTAATAGCTTATGTTCTTGAATCTAATTGAAGAATGTAGTGTATTTTAAAATTGACTCGTGTTTATATGGATTGCACCAAAGAAAGATCTTTCAAATTCAACGGTCAACTGACATAAGAAATATCAAAACAATTATATTTCTGAATATTGCTTCATTTGATACTGTACATACATAATTGTTTGGAGAGAAAAAGTTTTCTTTTTGTATACATAGGTGAGAGAGAGAAAGAGTCAGTAAAACGAAAGAGATGAAATGATTAATTAAAAAATCACAATCACAATGCTCAAAAGTTACAACTTTGAAAAATGTAACCACCGAAAAAGTAAATTTTGTACCTTTTGATATGCAACGGCACAAACTTGACATTCTTGTAATCTAGTTGTGTTGTATAGCCGCAAAAGAAAACATTTTCCTTACTATTATTATAATATAAAAATGTTACAATTTAACTATTATGCATTACTGTTATAAAAAGGTAAAAGAAAAGGTACATGAAGCATTGAGCATCCACTCTTAATAAATTACTCTTATATGCAAGGTGCATATATGCCCATCATAGGCTACTCTCCTGTGGTATCGTCAACTCAATAGCACACACTGTGGTTCCAGGGAACATGAAACATTCTACACGATAAAGGTCCAACAATTATAAATTTATTAATGTCGAAAATTTACCTCTTAAATCTTTGCGTACATGACACGTAAATTAAAAAGTCCTTCAAAGATTATGTCTCGAAGACTCCACTCTCCGATACCTAAGTTAATATAGGACTTAAGAAGATAAACCGGAGAATATTTTGTATAAATTGTGAATGTATACTTTTGATGGTGAGAGCCCCTTATATAGTGTTGTGGAGCAAAGTCCAAATAGAATAGTGATTTTAGTGTTGTAATAAGAATAACATTCCTCTTAGATAAGACTGGAGTTATACACATACTGGATTTGAATAGCGGTTTATCCATAAATTAGAGTATTGTAGTAGTACTGGGTGTAACAACTCATCTCAGTTTGGCCACCCCCGAGAGTGCCGTCACGTTTTGAAATCCCAGCACGATACATATATGTAACAATATATATATATATATATATATATATATATATATATATATATATATATATATACATACACCAATCCTCAACCCTCAACAGGGGAGTTACATTATTAATATCTCAACTGAAACAATATATAGCATATTATGCATGAATATTTACAATTTATTTTCTTACATTAGTCTGAGGATGTGAACCACGAGAATTACAGACAATAACTCAATCTGAATCTTAGCTCATTAATCTATTTGTCCTGCCCGCTACCTGAAATTCTTTAACAATGAGGAGTGAGCTTCACAAGCTCAGTTAATTAAATTTACTAGAAGTACTCGATTTGTATACTTCAAGTTATATTCATTCATTGTTAAATCAGCATAATTAACCATCCATCTTTTCTGACATTCTAATTCAATTGTTTATAAATTTTTCTTAATAAATAAATTATCATGCTATCATCTTTCAATACATATATCTCATATATTTTATCAATTTAACATTTCTAATTTAATATCATCATAAAGTTCACATCAATAATATAATTCTTTATTATGTCATCCTTTCTATTTATCTATCATCAAAATTGTTTCATTATGAGAGTCATCTATCTACCAATAATTTAATAATCAAAACTACTTCTTTAACATCTCAGACATTAATAATAAATATTTTAAAAAATATAATGCATGAATTTAAATTTTCTTTCTTTCTTTTTCATCAGATCATTTTATATTATCATCTAGGAACATCTTCTCACATGTCAACATGTTTCAACTAGACCAGTTATTTTCTTGGTCTTCTCAACCATACCAGCTACATTCTTGGTCTTTTCAACCAGACCAGCTGCCTTCCTGGTCTTCTTTTTTATGCATATGAGCAACGACATAAAAGCAAGTATACATCAAAGCATTCAATTCAACTATCTAGCTCTTTCTCAAACTTATTATTTTTATCATATTTATTATATTGTCTCTTCATATATCATATCAATTTTCAATCATATTTTCATAAATTTCATATAACTTCTCAGTATATTTTTCATTAATTCATCTTTTTTAAAATATAAATTTTTATAAAATTAATATTCAACATACTATTTAATCTCCAATCAATAAATCAAGCAATTATCATACTTAACAGAAAATACATCATTAAATCATTATAATTCAACAATTTATTCAAATATCATAAATTCATATTTTTATTGGTCTAGATTACTAAAAGTAAATCTAACTCACCACGTAGCACTTAAAGCTACCCGTGGATCACCTCATTACCTTTCTTGCTCCTGTCAGCAATTTCTTGAGATTGCTGATCACCAACACCTAATCATAAATTTTCATAAATCTATCTTACTATTTCATAACTTCATTCAAACAATATAATTATTTAGTTATGAGTCTTATTGAAAATTTACCTCAAATATGATGAAATCCTGATATTGTAATTGAATGATTGTACTATCTCTAATATTAGAGGAATTTTCTTTATAACATTTTGCTAAGAAATTTGAATTGAAGAAAGAAAGAAACCAAATGGGATTTAGTAAGTAAATAAACAAACTCTGAACTCAATGATTTTTTTTCTCTACTTAACCATTCTGAGGCGATTTTTTTTAAAAAAAAATTGTTACTGTCGCTCGCTACTTTGCTGCTTCACTGCTTTGTGAAGTCTACGATTTTTATTTTTTCAAAAAAAATACAATTTACATATTTGCCATTAGTTATTTACAATTCTACCATTATTTAAAATTCATAGTTTTGCCATTTAATTTTTAAAATCAATTTTCCATCATTTCTTCCTTCCAAAATTTTTATAAAAAATTATAGAAAAATATAAAATTTATATTTTCTTCCAAAATTTAGTGTTTTTATATTATTTTCCTCAACTTCTATCAATATTTTTCTACAAAATTCTTTCATTTTCAACTTCAAATTTCAAAAAGTTTCAGTACTTTCTTCTTAAAAAATTTCTAACTCTTTTCGACAAAATTTTCAATATTATCTTTTAAATATTATTTCAAATCAATACTAAATCTTTCATCAATGGATTATTTAATTCAATATAATATATGTAAAATTACTTTTTTATCCTTATTTTATTAACATGAGTACTACACTAGGCCATTGGCGTTAGATTACCGTAATGCCCTTCAGTATAAAATTACTATAATGCCCCTTATCAAGTGTGGAGATTTGATTGGTTTATCTATCCAGATTATGGAATTACTTTTTTGCCCTTGAAGATTACCACTTGTCTTAATATTATTGGAGAGGGAATTTTTCCCTACATCAGATGCCCCCCACTTCCTTAAGTGCACTTATGCACATGAGGAAGTAGGTCGTATGGAGTTTACCGTGTGACTCAGACTAGTTGAGTGTACTTTGGTACCACGGAGGTTTGAACCCATTTGAGTGAAGACAGAGACTCTAAGAAAACCTGTCACGCTGGTAAATCCTTGGAGTTTGGTGAATGAATCTAAGGAGTCGTCGTTCAGCCAAGACAACTCGGAGTTTAGCGATTGAGTCCGAGGAGTTGATGTTTAGTCACAATGACTCGGAGTTTAGAGATTGAGTTCGAGGAGTTGACGTTCAGTCAAAATGATTCAAAGTTTGGCGACTGAGTCCGAAGAGTTGATGTTCAGTCACAATGACTCAGAGTTTGGCGATTGAGCCTGAGGAGTTTATGTTCAGTCGAAACGATTCGAAGTTTGGCGATTGAGTCCAAAGAGTTGACGTTCAATCAAACGACCCGGAGTTTGGCGATTAAGTCTGAGGGGTTGACGTTTAGTCACAATGACTCAGAGTTTAGCGATTAAGTCCAAGGAGTTGACATTCAGTCACAACGACTCAGAGTTTGGCAATTGAGTATGAGAAGTTGACATTTAGTCACAATGACTCGGAGTTTGGCGATTGAGTCTAAGGAGTTGACGTTCAGTCAAAAAGAGTCGAAATTTGACGATTGATCTGAAGAGTTGACGTTCAGTCACAACGACTCGGAGTTTGGCGATTGAGTCCAAAGAGTTGATGTTTAGTCACAACGACTCGGAGTTTGGCGATTGAGTTTAAGGAGTTGATATTCAGTCAAAACGACTCAGAGTTTGGTGAATGAGTCCGAGGAGTTGATATTCAGTCAAAACGACTCGAAGTTTAGCGATTGAGTCCAAAGAGTTGATGTTCGGCCACAACAACTCGGAGTTTGACGATTGAGTTCGAAGAGTTGACGTTCAGTCACAATGACTCGGAGTTTGGCGATTGAGTCTGAGGAGTTTTCGTTTAGTCACAACGACTCAGAGTTTGGCGATTGAGTCTAAAAAGTTGACGTTCAGTCACAATGACTCAGAGTTTGACGATTGAGTGTGAGGAGTTGATGTTCAGTCAAAATGACTCAGAGTTTGACGATTGAATCCGAGGAGTTGACGTTTAGTCACAACAACTCGGAGTTTGTTGAAGTAGTCCGAAGAGTTGGACATGGACTCTAACTGCTCAGAGTTTGTTGGAGAAGTCCTAGGAGAAAGATATAAAGTCAAACTGCTCAGAGTTTGATAGAAAAGTCTAAGGAAAAATATATGGAGTCAAATTGCTCAAAGTTTGATTGAGAGATCCGAGGAGAAAGATATGAAGTCAAACTGCTCAGAGTTTGATAGAAAAGTCCGAGAAGAAAGACATGGAGTCAAATTGCCCAGAGTTTGATAGAGAGGTCTGAGGAGAAAGATATGAACTCCAATTGCTTGAAGTTTTTTGAGGAAATTCGAGTAGAAAAACACGGAGTCAAACTGCTTAGAGTTTGATGAAGATATCTGAAGAGAAAAATAGGAACTCCAACTGCTCGGAGTTTGTTCGAGAAATCTGAATAGAAAGACATGGAGTCAAACTGCTCGGAGTTTGATGAAAAAGTCTGAGGAGAAAGACATGGAGTCAAACTGCTTGGAGTTTGATGTAGAATTTTGAGGAGAAAGACATGGAGTTAAACTGCTCGGAGTTTGATGGAGAAGTCCAATGAGAAATACATAGAGTCAAACTGCTCGGAGTTTGATGGAGAAACTGGACTGAGGTCGAAGTAGCTCGGGGATACCTCCTCGGAGCTGATGAAGAAACTTATCCGAGGGCGAAAAGGCTCGGGGCTACCTCTTCATATTTGATGGAGAAACAGAGCTAATAGAGAGATATAGTTGATGGAAAAACTGGGCTGATGGAGAAACATAGCTGATGGGGAAACCAAAATGATGGAGAAAATGAGACGAAGGAGAAACGAAGCTAGTAGAGAAACAGAGTTGGTGGAGAAACTGATCTAAAGCCAAAGTAGCTTTGGGCTACCTCCTCAAAGCTGATGGAAAAACAAAGCTGAGGCCGAAGTAGCTTAGAGCTACCTCCTCAGAGTTGATGGAGAAACTGGGTTGAGGGTGAAGTAGCACTGGGCTACCTCCTCGGAGCAAATGGAGAAACTGAGCTGAGGGCGAAGTAGCTCGGAGCTACCTCCTCAGAGTTGATGGAGAAACTAATCTGAGGCTAAAGTAACTTGGGGTTACCTGTAACGACCCATCCTGGGCTGGTCACCTCCGAGACAGTGTCATCGGATTTCGAAAATCCCAGCATGACACATATATGCAACAATAAAAATAACACTAACAGAATTTTTTTTTACATCAATCCTTAACCCTCAACAGGGAAAATACATCATTCTCATCTTGACTTAAACATTATATACAACGTAAAATGCATGAATATTTACAAATAAAATTTTATTTTATTTTCTCATTAATCTGAGGACGTGGACACGTATGTGGCTTACAGATAATGATTTCATCTGAACCTCAACTCACCAAACTATTTGTCTTGTCTGCTACTTGAATCAGTGTACAATGAGAGATGAGCTTCACAAGCTCAGTGAATTAAATTTACTAGAAGTATTCAATTTATCTAAATGGTCTTTAAATATTTAATCATTTATATCTCATACAACTTGTTAATAGCATTCTACTATCACTACATATACTATAAGTCCCATTCTCTATCAATATCTTCTTCTTATATATTGGTTCACCTTAAGACCATCAATTATCTCGTTATGAGGTCCATAACATAAAGTCTACCACTTAGATGGTTCTTATCATATTATACTTCTATACTTCTTTGTCACCATAATTGTCTCTCTGTGAGACTTATTTATCTACAAATAAATGTATAATAACAACAACACTTCAGTAATACAATCAACATGTAAAACAGATGCAATGTATGAATTATTATTAGGGAATGTCTTTCCACATGTTGACGTGCTTTTACTTAGACCGGCCCCCTCCCGGTTCTTTCATTTCCAGCATATACCGGCTGCCACAATATTTATTTCCAGCATATACCGGCTGTCACGGTATATATTTCCAGCATATACCAACTGTCACGGTTTTCTTTTATTTCCAGCATATACCAGCTATCACGGTTTTTCAATTAGACCGGCCTCCTCCCGGTTCTTTTATTTTATACACATGCATATGAACAATGATATGAAATATGCATATGAATAATAATATAAAACAACACGAATTCGAATATTAAATTTAGCTATCTTGTCTTTCCTCAAATTTCTATTTGATCAATTTCACTAATTTCTTCTCCTCATATATCACATCAATTTATCGACCATAACTCGTCAAGAATTTTATTTATCACCATCATTATTAAATCAACTCATTATTCTAATAATATTACTTCTCACATAATAATTTTCTACATGTTCAATATTCATATCATACCTATCAATCAATTTTTCATCTACCATCAAAGTATAAGCTAATAATTTATTTTAATATTATCACTAGATATTTCATTTTTATCTAGATTACTTAAAGTAAATCTAACTCACCACGTAGCACTTAGAGCTACCCGTGGATCACCTCATTGCCTTTCCTGCTCCTCTCAGCAATTTTCCTCCGTTACTGATCGTCAACACCTGACATAATATTTATATTAAAATTTTTAATTATTTCTTCAATTCTTCCATAATTTACACCATTTGAAAATTCTCACTTTGAATTCCGGAAAGTTTCATGTATGCTAAATTTCCTTAGTGCTTCCCGTGATTCTCTATAAAATTCTCCCGTAAACTCCTTAAAAATTTTGCTCTTTCAACCTTTCTTTCGGTCCCCAAGTATTTAGAGAAATATAGTAGTTTGAATTGTAAAAGGAAGAAACCAAACAGGATTTGGAAATGAAAAAAATAATATATATATATATATATATATATATATATATATATATATATATATATAAAACAAACGAAGTCTCAGCATAAGCCCCCCCCTAAAATTGCTCCACGAGAAGTGCATGTGTCCTACATGCAAATTTCTCTTTTAATTTGGCAGCAGGTTTTTTTAAAGAAAACAAATTTTTATTTTTCTCTTTCTTTTTCTTTTTCTTTCTTTCCATGCTGGACGCGTCCATATTTTTTTTTGTTTTCCATTTTCTTTGTAACTACACCCCCACGGGTCCAGTTTTTTTCTCAAAAGAATTATTTTATTCAATACTAAATCCTTCACGTATATATATTATTTTAATTTCATGTCATATTTATTAAATTAATTCTTTACCCATACTTTAAGAACACGAGTGTGACACTACCTCCTCAAAGCTGATGGATAAACTGAGCTGGAGATGAAGTAGCTTGAGGCTACCTCTTCAAAGCTAATGGAGAAACTAAGCTGAGGTCGAAGTAGCTCAGGGCTACCTCCTCAGAGCTGGAGAGCTTTGGTGTGTCATTGGCTAAAGGCTTTGAATACGTCACTAGCCTGTGTTACTAGCTGACGGCTTTAGATGCGTCACTGGTTGATTGTGAACGAACATGATGTTTGGTCGTTTGAGCTCTGTTGGTTTGAGTTTTGGGACGGGTCTGAGGCACTTTGATGAAGAAATAACCATCTTTTCTTTGATCGTTTGCAAGAAACTTGCCTAAAGAAGTCGAATTTCAAAATTCGGAGGCTGGTTCTAGAAATAGGAGGTTGAAAAACCTTAGGAACCGGTTTGTACAAGTCTGAAACGAAGCTTAAGTTTGGTAAATCGACTGGTCAAATATGAGTCAAAATTGGTGGTTTGTGAAGAAAATCATATGTGCAAGCAAAATTTTGGAATTCTGAGCCCGGATTTGAAACGAGTACGTTATAAAACCTTAAGAACTAGTGTTGTTGGATTTGAAATCGGATTAAAAATAGGTAAACCGGATGGTCAAAGTAATGAACCAGTTGGTCAAACCTTATTGAACCAGTTGGTTTGAGTCAACTTCATGGCGCTGATATTGAGACGACATGACGTCTAGGTGGCGATGATGTGGCACCTAAGTGGTGATGATATGGCACTTAAGTGAATGCTTAGGTGGCGTTAATGTCACATACTGATGTCATGCTGATTGGGCGTTTACTACCCATTGGGGAGTTGACATATGGTGCTAGTTGTTGAAGATGAGATGAAAATCTGAGGGTCCAATGTAAATAGGACATGAGGTAAAGAGATATTTGAAGAGATAAAAGGAAATTTGTGTGTCCAATAAAAGGTGGACATGTGGCAGTTGCATATTTTAAAAAGATAATAGTAATTTGAGCATCCAATCAAAAGTAGACATGTGGCAGATTTTGGAGATAAGTAAAATTTGAATGTGCAATTAAAATGAGACATGTAGGAAGTGCAATTTTTTTGAGGTAATGTGAAATTTGATTGTCCAATGATACCTAGACATGTGGCAAAGGCTTTAAGAAATTTGGTGAGTTGTGCGGCTGTCCGTGAGTTTTTTATCTGTCGTTTAACCGACCATTTTTCAATGGTTGGAGTGTTAGTTGGCCGTGAAACTTCACCGGCGTGCTCGAGGGAGAATGCTGAGGTACCTAGTGGTGGTGGCGATGGCTTTTGATGGTCGGATTTTCACAAATCGTCAGTCAAATTTTATTTTTCGATAAAGATCTAGGATATCTCGAGACAGTTTATCGATGTCCGATTGTCATAAAATTTTGCTTACTTATAGATCGGAGTTCAATGAAGCTGGTCCTGTGACTTTATCTAAACTTTGATGGTCAGATTTTGACATATCTAATGGTCAAAAGTTTGTTTTCTCGATAAGCTTTAACGGTTCCGATGGAAGACTTTTCGACGTCTAATCGTCGTGAAACTTTGAAGACATGTAGATCTAAGGATGGAGAATATATTTTTGTGGGTTAATATGGTTTTTGATAGTCAGATTTTGGCAGATCTGGTGGTCAAAATTCTATTTCTTGGTGAATTTTAACGACTATGATAAAGGATTTTCAGATCTTCGATCGTTGTGAAACTTTGCTGGCGCGTAGATCAAAGGTCGGAGAATATGTTTCTGTGGGTTGATCTGAATCTTGATGGCAGATCTGACAGTCAAAATTACATTTTCTCGATGAACTTTAATGGCTCCGATGGAGGACTTTCGGATCTTCGATCGTCGTGAAACTTTGTAGCGTGGTAGATGTAAAAGTGGAGAACGTAGTGGTGTACTCCAATTAGATCGTTAGCGGTTGAATTTTTATAGATCTGACTATAAAGATCTTGTGTTTAGCGATATTTTGGTGGTGCGCATGTACTTTTATTAAATATGATGAGATTTTTAGAGCGGTGGATCGGTGGCTTATCTATTAATGGCATCTTCAGAAATAAATTTTTTCTCGTTTTTCACGAATGGTGCCATTTGTTGATACCGAAAATCTACTTCTCGGAGAAAATCCCCCGAGGGTTGTGCCCTAAGGAACTCAACTCTCTGAAGCCTAAATTAATATAAGATTTACGAAGATAAACTAGAGAATAATGATAGGAATTACATTCCTCTTATATAAGACTGAAGTTATCCACAGATTGGATTTGAATAATAATTTATCTATAAATTGGAGTGTTGTAATAATACTGGAGTTTGGCGTGAAATTACCGTAACACTCTTCAATGTAAAATTACCATAATGCCTCTTACCAAATGTAGAGATTTAATTGATTGATCTGTCCAGATTGTGGAATTACTTTTTTGCTTTTAAAGTTACCACGTGTCGTAACATTATTAGAGAGGGAATTTTCTCGTACATCAAAATTTTTATAGATAAAAACATTATTTGTAAACATGATCATGGGAATAAGAAATTTAATTTGTTTTTGCTAATGACAAAAGGAAAAATATCACTACTAACTTTGTTAAAAAAATATTTCTTCAACCTTTGTCGGTGACTATTTTTTCATTCATTTGATGGCGTTTCATATACAATGGACCTTCTGCTTTCCCAAAAAATGGACACCTATCATGTTTTAACTCAACTGCTTAGATTCAATATATATTGAAGAAAAAAACATGTTTCAAAGTTTTCCACATCACAATTATGTTCATCTAGAGCTAAATACTAGTTGACGACGACAGTTTTTCCTTTCTCTTGCCTTGTCATTTTGAAACCAATGGAACACATTCTTCCCTTTAATCTTCCCATATCGATGGATTGTGCAGTTATATGCTGAATTTGCCTAGCTGATGGTGTTCGAGGGCCACGATGATATAACTCCTCTAGGTATTGGATTCTACCTTGAGGTTACAACAACTGGCTGTGTATTGAACTTTCTCTTGTTTTGATCACCCATAGTAGCAGACAAAATAACATGAAAAAACGCGCACATAACTATAGAGAAGAATTCCCGTTGAAGCAAACAAACAAACATCATATATATATATATATATATATAGAGAGAGAGAGAGAGAGAGAGAGAGAGAGAGAGAGAGACTTTTCTCTAAAATCATTACTTCACTTTTAGCTTCTAAATTTTCAAAGCACATGAGGTTGCAGGGGAGAGGTATAGAAACAAGGGCAGAATTTAGGAAGAGTTAAAAGTCAGAGAAGAGGAATGGGCTAATAAAGTATGCATTGATAGAGAATAAATTTTAATAAGGGTTCTTCCACAAATTTCATCGCAGGCTTTTGCAGCCAATTATTCATTGTGCAATTTATGTATTTTAGAAGCTTATTTTCTATTTCTTTTTCAGCATAATTTTTTTTACAACAATATTATGATACAGCAGAGGGTTCTTCCACAAATTTCATCGCCGGCTTTTGCAGCCTATTACTCACTGTGCAGTTATGTATATAATAGATTATTCTATTTATTTTTCAACGTGATTTTTTGACAACAATGTCATATGATACAGCAGAGGCTTCTTTACCACACTAAAGAAAGCATAGGCTCTATTTCATTTTGCGATTATCTTCAAGAGAGAGGGAGAGTATTTAAGTAAAAGAGCAAACCTGGAAAGAAACTAGCAGCTGACCGAACAGGGTACAACAGCTCTTTTTTTTTTTGGATAACGGACCATTACGACCGCCCCCACAATCCTTGCCCTAGGACCCTGTGGATGATGTAAATTACAGGATGTACAGCGCAGTGGCAGGACTCGAACCCGATACCTAACAACAGCTCTTTTTGTTTGAGAACAGATTGCTTCTATACATAACAGGAAAAAAAAGATAATCATTCATTTAGAATCAGAACATCACCAAGAGAAGACAATTGAAACCCATTTTTCAAGATCATTTAGTCAACAAGAAACACCAAATACAATCGAACCTATTCCAAACTAAACAGAAACAACACCATTGCTTAATCCAGCCCTAACACCTTTCTAAGCAACCAGGAAAGAGGAGTAAATTAACCTATGGCAAAAACAACAAAAACTCAATATATGTAGAAGAGTTATACACACACCCGATTTTTGGGAGTTTTTGACACCGGGTAAGTTCATTGGTAATTGTCGGAAGGGTTTCCTTGATAGTTTGTGCAAAATTACCATTTTGTCATTAATGAAAACAATGTAGTGAGTGGGCACGGGAATTTCCATTGGTAACGTTTGGAAAGTTCCACGGGTAATTTTGGGTGTTTGTTTTGGATGTCTAAACCTGTGGTAGGAATATGATTACCGCATGTAGAAATATAGAAACTCTTTAAAACAGGGAAAAAAAGAAATAGGTTTTTGGTTTGAAACAACACGCAGAGACACTTGTAGGTGCAGGTGAGCACAATCAAATTTCAATTCACTTCCATTCATCTCCCCTTCAAATTACTAAAACCCTCAAACTCATTTCAATACCTCAGCAAATCATCAACTAATCTGCAATCAAGATGCGTTGGTACCCCCAACGACAACTATTTTAAGTTCCCAATCGAAAAATAAGTATTAATATTTTATAAAAGAACATAAACTGTATAAAATAAATTAATTAAATGATGCAGAATGAATCAAAACCATTACCTCTATATATAGTTTCTTGTTCGATCTGAACACTGAAGAGCATCATTATCAATCTTAAGTGCTTTAAATTGTTTCTTTAAGGCCCCATAGCCATTTTCCAATTGCTCGCTCTCCATCTAGCCCTCTTGTTTTGGAACAATACATATTATCACAGGCACATTGAGATCTTAGGAGGCAAATTATCATTGGCCGGTTAGAAAGAAACGTAACTACACCTTGGGACAATAGAAAACAAAATAACAAAGCATATATAAAAGCGTAAAGAGTTATGGTTGCTGAAATCTCCTATATGTTTTGGTTGTAAATTTGGTTAAAGCTAGAGTGTGGCTACCTGATTAAAACACCATTTAATTACGTAATAAAAGCTGAAAGACCCCCAATGATATTAAATACTAATGAGCAGTTGAATGATTAATGTTATACGTTCCTTTCCTCCTTTCTTTTCCTCTTATATACTATGTTTTTGTAAGTGTTCTATAACTTTGCAATAACTGCTAATCTTCTTTTTGTGTTGTTTTTTGCAGGTAACCACTGAAACTCCACATAACCATAACAATTAGTTGTTACGGTGGTTCACAGTTCACACATTTAATTATTGAGAGGAATTCATGGGTTATACTTCTCTTTGTAATAAGATTCATCAACTTGCAGTTTCTCAAGTTTGCCATTTTTGGATACTCAAAATGGCATTCAGCAGCTTCAATAAATCAGACAGGACAGGGTTGGTCATATTTTCCCTGACGCCCCAGTGTTATAATACCTATTCCCACAGAATCAACAACTTGTCAGAGTGTCACCCAGGTAGAATGCGAATGAAGTCCATGTGCCACTTAGCAATATGGCATCAGAGACTCAATGCAGAATTGAAACAAACAATTACTAATAGAAAGGAATCAAGAAAAAAAAAAGCATTACATGATTAAAAGTATCTTTGTTTACCTTCATTCAAACCCAATGAGGTGGAAACTCCAAAAGCTTTCCCAGGATCAGTAATTGCAGATAGAAAACAAAAAAAAAATCAGAAAATTAAATTCTAGCACCAAATTGACGACTGAAGAAATAAACATGGAAATCAAACGTGGATTCTCGTTAAAAGCAAAGATAATATGTTGAGGTCTAAGGATGTTTTCTCTTTAACACAACAACAACAATTTTTAGAAACTTCAAATTATATGAAACCAAGTAATTGTTAAAGAAAGAAAATCGCAAATCAAATATGAACTTACATCATCCAAGAACAAACGGTTACTGTTGTAACCATAATGTTAAACAGAACCTGCATGGAAAAAAATAAAATAAAAAAATTAGCTAAAGGTAGTATTCAAATGATTAAAATGACTATAATTTTTTTTTATATTAGCCCACTAACAAAGGAAGCTAGCAGGAAATGAATATATAAAAGGAAAAATATAGTGAAAGAAAATATATGCAGTTTGCATGGAAATCAACTACGTATTGCCATATCCAGCATTTTCTTTGATCTTCAAAGAGAACTATGGAAAACTAAATATTCATATACGATAAATAGCATACTGTACAAAAATTAAATGATGCATAATTAAAAATATTATCTCTACTACACTTTCTTGCTCTTTATTTTAGCCAAGTGGAGAACAGCAACTCTTAACGTTATAAACAATTCTTCACTTGTTTATTGTGGAGCTATGATCTATAACCACTGCAGAACATATAATGACAGATAGATTAGACTTAAAAATCATTTTCTAATATCATCAAATGTTGCAGTAGATTATGGTAAGCAATGAAATTAAATTTGTCACCAAAATTTCTATGGCCATTATCATCCTTATGCCAAGTAACCAAAATTCCCGTGAAGCTCTAATACAATTATCGAAAGTTAATACAATATCCTCACCTCCATATTTGATCTTGTAGACTGAGGAACAACTCCATCCAATGTTCGAACCATTCAATGATATTTGCCTGCAAAATTATGAAACAACAAATTCAGAACTTCTCTATTTTACCATGACATATCCAATTCTATTTCTTCATAAAAAAAAATAGATTAACTGATCACCAGCTGGTTGTTTGGTTCACCCCCTCCAAGCCTCATCAACGCTTTCACTAAACTTTCAGACACAATTTTCTTTCTCCTATTCAGCAAAATTTGATAAAAAAATAAATGCAATTTTTACTCTCTGATTTTATCATAATAAGGAAAATTAATTAAATTTATAAATTCAAAAGACACACCTCTTTCCTTCATCAAATGGTGTTTTCATCTTCTCCAGTACATATTATTGTTCCGCATCTTCCTCGACAACTATCGCGGAAGATCTCTATTTCTGATCAACCCTGCAAATATCATAAAAACACATAATTTAAGAATGGAGATTAAGGTTATTCCCAAAAAAATATTTAATATCTAAGAGAAATACCTGGAATAAATGGGTTCGATTTAGCGTTCAATAAAACCAATAGGGAAGAAAAGAAATGAATATGGAAATGTAAGACGAAGAAAGAGAAACCGCGCATCTATGTTAATTTGATTTCATCCCTTATCCGATGCCGTTAAGGATCGGGGAGAGAAGCATAAACGAATAGGGAAGGCGAAGAAAAAAAACACCTCTGTGTGTGTGTGTGTGTGTGGGTGGTGGGGGGCGAGAAGACAGAAATTAATTTCTTCATGATTCTCAGCTGTAAAGAGAGAAAGAGACTCATCTGGAAGTGCTATTTACGGAGTAGTTTTATTTGAATACTCTTTACCAAAAAAAAGAAAGAAAAGAAAGGAAGTGTGATCGTTGCTATCGGCAGAGAGTGTGTTGAAGAAGGAAGAGAATAGAATAAGGATTAAAGAAATCAAAAAGAAGGAAAAAAACGAGATCAATTATTTTCCTAGGCCTCCCTCCGTCTGCAGGCAACGATGACGTGGGTATCGACGATGGTGCTCACAGCGACAGAAAAGATGGCAGATCAATTACGACGGCGACAAAGACGTGTGGCGGCAATTGGTTGGCGTTAGGGTTTGGCGATTGGGAAAGGAGGTGCTGGTGCATTGGAGAGAGAGAGGTTGAATTGATGGTCAAGTTGAGATAAAACTACGGCCAAATGCAAGGAGAGTAACAGATTTTGGTACAGAGCACCTTAGCGAGTTAGCGTTGAGGAGATAGATTAAATACAAAAGTAATAACTTAAAGGAGAGAGATTAAATACAAAAGTAATAAGCTAGAACGGCAGCAAACAAGTAAATAAAGCGTGAACGGTTAGAAAATTTGAAAATTAGAACACCACATAGAGATCAAGATTTCTGTGAGTGTTAGAAGAAAAACTTTAAAAAATATTTAGGGTTACCGATTATTAACGTGTAAGTTTTATATTCTAAAGATGTAACTTTAATGGTGAAGTTAATATAACATAATCATTTACATTGTACGTATAATATGTATAAATTATATTATTCAAGAAGTTTAAGTTCAAGATAAATTCTATTTTTAATCATTGGATCGATCATCAAAGGCTTATTCAATTATTTGAAAGTCGAGCACATTATGCTTTTGAATATTTTGAATTGATATCTTAAAAATTAAATCACAATTTCTACCTAATTTAACTAAAATGCTGAAAATCACTCTTAATTTGATTTTTTTAAAAGATTTTGCCTTGAAAGTGCAAAAGTATCTTAAAAAAATATGTGTGAAGTACTCCACCGGTTCAACCACTCTAAGAAAAGTTTTGTTGCAATTATATTATTCATTAGAGTGCAAGTAAGATGTATAGGTTCTCTTTAAAAATTATTTCTCTTTAAGCAAGACTTATAATTTTGATCGTATGTCTTTTGCTTTGAAAATTACATCTTTTACATTTAAATGATCACGGTATATGTCCCGTTGAACTAAGATTTCATTTTAATCAAGAAAAAGAGAGAAAAGGAATAAGAAAAATTAAGGGAAAGAAGAATAAAATAATTACCTAATTTTGGGGATGCTCAAATATTACATTTAAGTGATAATGTTGACATTATAAAATCTAAATTTTATATTATATTTTAATGGTTGGGATTAACTCAAATTAACTTTAATTTTTAAAGAATTTTTATCTTACTCCTTTACTGTTATAGAGGTGTATGTATTCAAAGTTTACCATCGAACGGTAAAAACTAAGCTGAGGTCGAAGTAGCTCAGGGCTACCTCCTCAGAGCTGGAGAGATTTGGTGTGTCATTGGCTAAAGGCTTTGAATACGTCACTAGCCTGTGTTACTAGCTGACGGCTTTAGATGCGTCGCTGGTTGATTGTGAATGAACATGATGTTTGGTCGTTTGAGCTCTGTTGGTTCGAGTTTTGGGACGGGTCTGAGGCACTTTGATGAAGAAATAACCATCTTTTCTTTGATTGTTTGCAAGAAACTTGCCTAAAGAAGTCGAATTTCAAAATTCGGAGGCTGGTTCTAGAAATAGGAGGTTGAAAAACCTTAGGAACCGGTTTGTACAAGTCTGAAACGAAGCTTAAGTTTGGTAAATCGACTGGTCAAATATGAGTCAAAATTGGTGGTTCGTGAAGAAAATCATATGTGCAAGTAAAATTTTGGAATTCTGAGCCCGGATTTGAAACGAGTACGTTATAAAACCTTAAGAACTAGTGTTGTTGGATTTGAAATCGGATTAAAAATAGGTAAACCAGATGGTCAAAGTAGTGAACCAATTGGTCAAACCTTATTGAACCAGTTGGTTTGAGTCAACTTCATGGCGCTGATATTGAGATGACATGACGTCTAGGTGGCGATGATGTGGCACCTAAGTGGTGATGACATGGCACTTAAGTGAATGCTTAGGTGGCGTTAATGTCACATACTGATGTCATGCTGATTGGGCGTTTACTACCCATTGGGGAGTTGACATATGGTGCTAGTTGTTGAAGATGAGATGAAAATCTGAGGGTCCAATGTAAATAGGACATAAGGTAAAGGGATATTTGAAGAGATAAAAGGAAATTTGTGTGTCCAATAAAAGGTGGACATGTGGCAGTTGCATATTTTAAAAAGATAATAGTAATTTGAGCATCCAATCAAAAGTAGACATGTGGCAGATTTTGGAGATAAGTAAAATTTGAATGTGCAATTAAAATGAGACATGTAGGAAGTGCAATTTTTTTGAGGTAATGTGAAATTTGATTGTCCAATGATACCTAGATATGTGGCAAAGACTTTGAGAAATTTGGTGAGTTGTGCGACTGTTCGTGAGTTTTTTATCTGTCGTTTAACTGTCCGGGTATCGACGATGGTGCCCACAGCAACAGAAAAGATGGCAGATCAATTACGACGGCGACAAAGATGTGTGGTGGCAATTGGTTGGCCTTAGGGTTTGGCGATTGGGAAAGGAGGTGCTGGTGCATTGGAGAGAGAGAGGTTGAATTGATGGTCAAGTTGAGATAAAACTACGGCCAAATGCAAGGAGAGTAACAGATTTTGGTACAGAGCACCTTAGCGAGTTAGCGTTGAGGAGATAGATTAAATACAAAAGTAATAACTTAAAGGAGAGAGATTAAATACAAAAGTAGTAAGCTAGAACGGCAGCAAACAAGTAAATAAAGCGTGAACGGTTAGAAAATTTGAAAATTATAACACCACATAGAGATCAAGATTTCTGTGAGTGTTAGAAGAAAAACTTTAAGAAATATTTAGGGTTACCGATTATTAACTTGTAAGTTTTATATTCTAAAGATGTAACTTTAATGGTGAAGTTAGTATAACATAATCATTTACATTGTACGTATAATATATATAAATTACATTATTAAAGAAGTTTAAGTTCAAGATAAACTTTATTTTTAATCATTGGATCAATCATCAAAGGCTTATTCAATTATTTGAAAGTCGAGCACATTATGCTTTTGAATGTTTTGGATTGATATCTTAAAAATTAAATCACAATTTCTACCTAATTTAACTAAAATGTTGAAAATCACTCTTAATTTGATTTTTTATAAAGATTTTGCCTTGAAAGTGCAAAAGTATCTTAAAAAAATATGTGTGAAGTACTCCACTTGATCAACCACTCTAAGAAAAGTTTTGTTGCAATTATATTATTCATTAGAGTGCAAGTAAGATGTATAGGTTCTTTTTAAAAATTATTTCTCTTTAAGCAAGACTTATAATTTTGATCGTATGTCTTTTGCTTTGAAAATTACATCTTTTACATTTAAATGATCACGGTATACGTCCCGTTGAACTAAGATTTCATTTTAAAGTCATTGTCAAGTGAAATTTAAAGAAAATCAGAGGAAGTAATCAAGAAAAAGAGAGAAAAGGAATAAGAAAAATTAAGGGAAAGAAGAATAAAATAATTACCTAATTTTGGGGATGCTCAAATATTACATTTAAGTGATAATGTTGACATTATAAAATCTAAATTTATATTATATTTTAATGGTTGGGATTAACTCAAATTAACTTTAATTTTTAAAGAATTTTTATCTTACTCTTTTACTGTTATAGAAGTGTATGTATTCAAAGTTTACCATTGAACGGTAAATATATCTATGTTAAGGCTAAGATCCAAGAAGATTTTTTTTCCCATTTTTGAGAAAAAAAATCCAAGCAGATTTTGTTACTAAGTAAAATTACGCTTCGAATTCATGTGTGTGACTATAAAACAACAATTCTTCAATTTTTTAAGAAGATTTCTTCATCAAAGATCACATTTAGTTATGAAATAACTGATAGTTAAAAAAGGAAGAAAAAAAGGTTTGGAAGTGTGGTAAAAAGGTGAAGGGTAGATATATCTCCATCCTAAAATTTTACACTTATATTGTTCATTATATATAAACTTATTTGAACCAAAAGTACCCTTGCGTTGTTAATTTAACCAAAATATTAATGGGACAGACCCCAATTACTCCCCAGAGATAGGATTCTCTTATTCCTCCTCATCCGTGCACTTCTATGTTCCTGGAAGGCTCCATTTTTTTCTGAAAATTTCTTACCTTCCTAGGAATGTGCAAACACATAATGGGTGATTTTTTCCCTTATCAAATTGAGTTATCAATGGTAGTTTTAGTCCAAGATGTTTGGTGGACAAAGCTAACTTACAACTAAAGAGTTGTAAGCTAAGTATTCCCCATAATTAAATTTCAAAACAAATATAAAATAAATAAATAAACTATAAGTGTAATAATACAAAAAAAAATGGGTTGAAGCACAGATCAATTATTCTCTTTCGGACGTTTCGAATCACTATGAATGTAATTAAACTTTATAAGTGTAATAGCCTTATGGTCACGATGCCTCATGATACAATTATCTAATGTTCTCTTTGTTGTTGCTCAATGATACTTGCATTATATTATCGGGTCAAAATTTCACCATATCACATTTTCTCTTCACAAACCGCTAATAGGAAAATAGTATGTATTTATATTATACGTAAGGTAAGGATGGTGAGGATGATGAGGAAGATACGGAGTGCTTTATGTTTGGTAAGTTTTGGGGCTTAATATAAACTTTTTGAACTTGAGAATTACAATGCTACTAATTGTGACAAATTATCGTCAATAATAGCCCAACGAATAGTGGGTGTAATTGTGAGTTAGTGGCTCATGAAATTCCTAATAGCTAGTTTGATTGTCTATTTAATTCACCCATATTTTTTTTATTAAAATATACAACAATTCCTTCATCATTTTAATAATAAAAAAGAAAAAATTAAATCACATGAACAAAGAGAGGCTTTTGTGCACAATGAAGATAGTGATGCCTTGAATCTTTACTTAATGAGTCAATAATTCATGCTCCAGAACCACTAGTGAACTAAGTCTTTAACTATGGTTGCTTAAGGGAAACAAAAGATTATATCGCACACACAAAAATTCAATTGTCTCGTTGAGCTTTCAAAGTCAACACGTTACGATCATATGCTTTAACCCAAATTCATGAGTGCTATAAAGAATTAATTTATTCTCATAAGGAGCGGGCCCACTCTCATTCTCACATTGGTGAAATCTGTCAAGAGTGTTTATGTAACTAAAACACTTTGCTCATAACAAGCCACAAAATTTATTAAAAGTCTTAAACTCAACTCTCATTCTCATTACATAATAGATATACCTACATATTTGGGATGGATGTTAAGTTTATTACTCCAATGATACACCTTTTAAAGTACCAAAATATCATTAACTTAGGCATCAATTTTTTGAGCATATGTGAATTTCTCAATAAATTCAAAAATCCTCATAAAAATAAATTACCCCACTATAAAAAATACGTAGATCCCTTAAAAATATTTGAGCACATTTTTTTTTCTTTAGTGCACAACTTTTTGCACAAATACAAATGTTTTTCAGTTCATACTTTGCAAAAACACATAATCGTGTGTGTATATATATATATATTTCATATCACATATATGAGTTCCTCTACAAACTCCAAATATTTTCTCAAGAAATACTCCATGCTTTTTCTTTTTCTTTATTTCTCTTTAAAAATTCTCCAAAGTGAAAGCTTGTCTGTGCTTTAACGTACGACATAGTAAGTTACAAGCTTGTCTCCATAAACTCACAAAAAGTATTTCACTAATAACCACCAAAAGAATATCAATGGAAGAATTAGTATCAACATAAATAATATCTAATCTTTTTTTTTTAATAATTAAGCATTGGATGATTACAACTTACAAGCACTTCAGTATCAAATTACATTATCCAAATATAGTACTTACAATTGATCTCATAAATGACATGCACATAGAACATAATATACACAAAAAATTATGGCGTGCCATGCATGTTGAATCATAAAATCAAAGCAAAAACCAATTTTTCACTTTTGATTTTTTTTTTGATAATCATAAAATTGGGTTTCTTTAATGTTCTCCCAAAAATAACAATGAAACCATGAAGCATACATTATTAAATTTGGTATTAAGTTACCTTAATCAAATTTTTATATGTTCTTATGAAAAATTTACATTTGAAAATTAATCTTTGTGCACGTAAGCATATTATATGATCATGCTATTCAAAAAACATTTTATAAATTACATATGGTTCACCATGATTCAATTACTACAAATGCGATTTGATTTGAACAAAAATAAAGATATATTACTTAAATTGAAAGGGAGATTGAAACGGAGAAATTAAATTGAAAAAACATTTCATCTATTTCTCAGACTACCAAATCAATTTAACATCCGCCAATCAGATTCCTCCATCGTTTTTATTTTTTAAGGTAGGCAGTACCATTTGTTGCAAGTCTCCACGTGATTTATGGCACATGCCAATTTTGACCTGTAACGCTCCCTTTAAACGAGTCCTACATCTTGCCACCAGAGCACAGAGCACAGCACCCATAGAAAGAGAGAGAACTGTGTGTACAGAGAGATGTTGGTAGGTAACGTTTCGGGTTTAAACCAGTAAGTGTAACGTGTCTTCTTCTCTGTTGCTTGCTTTGAGAAAACCAATGATGCGTTTCTTCTTCTTCTTCGACTTCGATCCGAGATAACCAGAAGTACGACCAGCAACGCACATCCACAACCACTACAAATCATTGTCTTAAGGTATCTCCCTTATATCTCTGTGTATATCTACCTGTACAGGCTAATTATAGTCTTTGTGTGTCTACATGTTTGTCAGTTATGTATTGAAAATGAATCAAAATTGATCCAGATGGAGAGGTATGCTAAGAGGGTGAAATGAGAGATCTGCTCATAAGTGGTAAAACGAAGAAATTTCGAAGCTTGAAATCTTGATTATTCCTTTTTAAAAAGTTATAAATTTCATATTTTTTTTGGGTGAATTCATTCTTGAACTACACTGCTCAATTTATTGATCTTGAACTTGAAAATCGTAAATTCTCTCATGGGGAGTTCTTTTTGTCTTTTTTGAAAGTGACGACTATAGATGTTCTTTTACAAACTAGGAATTGAATTCCAAGAAGAAAAAAGAGAAGGTGACCCTGTCGATTGAAAGAAAAAAAATTTCCATTCAAATCTGGGAACTTTGAGTTATTTTTCATGTGCTCAGTGTGTGTTATTATATGTGTTTTTTTTTCTATCGACATGCAATCTTCAGTGAGTGCTATCAAGCAATGAGAGGTTACTGTGGGTTGTTTCCCCAAGTTGAATATTGCCCTTTTAACATATTAGAGTGGTCAGTTCTAGTATTACTAGGACTTTTAGCAGATGTGTTCTAGTTCTGGAATGTGATTGTCATTTAGAGCCCGTTTGGTTGCACAGGACAATAGAATTAGGGTTCTACAAATGATGCTTGAGGGGGATGAGGCGGCTTTCTTGTTGGTATCTTTTGGCAGTAGAGCATGTTGCCTTATGCCCATTTGGAAGGCATTAGATTCTCAAGTTTAAGATGGTAATCCTATATTGTGTATTTTTGGGATTTGATTTTTTATTAGGAATTTACTTAGTAAGCGCTGATTTCAAAAACTAGAAATAAATTTTATTCATTTTCCTTCTTAATTAAGATGGACCAAACATTATGGTCGGAATCTACTTAGTTTTCAAATTTGGTTACTAGTATTGTTTAAACATGCGCATAGTATATTATGGAAAAAGATTCAATTCTTGACCCAAACGACCTCTTAAGGCATTTATTGTACTTTGGGAATTACTTCTCACTGTTGATGAAGGACATTGAAGGGGAGGAGGTGAGCTGAAATGTTGAATTTTAGTATCTGTCGAACTTAAGCATGTAAAATTTTATTTCTGCAGAAAGCAGAGAAAGTAATTAAGCAAGGCTACCTAGAGTGTAAGTGGGGTGAGGGTTCAAACTGATGATAGGTTATCGTGACATGGCAACTTTCGGCACCTTAGCTTAATTATTCATAATTTGGGCTAAAATGGTGACAATGTCAATGATAAATGGTGGATGAATTCTGCATAAGCTTTCTTAGTGTCATGTGATAATTGAGTATAAGTTATACTGGAGGTTGTTTTTTGTTTACCTATTGAAGAAGTTACAAATTCTCAAGTGTGAATATTGAGCATCTAAGAGAAAACATTCATTTGATAATTCTTATAAAAAAATGAATATTATTCATCTGATAATTGTAATCCATATGAGTGTTGAAATGGCAATAGGAGCGAGTGAGAGACTAGCAATTTGAGAATTACAATGACACTGATTGTTTATGCAATAAATATTGGAGAATTTAGGACCACCAGGGTTTATATTTTGTGGTTGCACAGGAAATCTTAGGTTCGAGTCGTAGTGCTTTCCTCTCGTAGTATTGGAGATTTGGCATGTTTGGGAAGGTCGATTTGGTTACGGTATTCAAGGGTCCATATAATCTTCGTTTGGACTTACTTTAAAGACTATGAATTTGTATATGAGAGAAACACATGGTGAATTTCAAAAGCCCCAATACATGTTTTTAAAATTCCTACTAAACCTGTATTCCTAACTAATATTAAGCGACAAACAATGAACTTTGAAGCATCCATTTCAAATCCATAGTATTTATATTTTATCCAAACAACGAATTTCTAAATGCATGAATTTCAAATACATGCATTTAAATTCATAGGCTAAATTAAATTTTGATTTTCCAAACACATCCTTATATTGAGATCCTTGTCCCATTCCTTGCAGCTTCTTTAGTAGGTTGCCTCATCTGTATGAAATGTTATATCATGTTCTTAAACAGCAACTCCATAATCTGGCTTGTATACTAGCTTCAAACTTTGTTTTCATATAATTCTCTTATTCCTGTTAAATTTAGGGTAAACATTGTCACCTTGTCATTTGCGAAGTAAAATTTGTATTTTCCCATCAGAAAATTTGACAAGAATAAAGCATAATTTAGTAAACCCAAGGATTGCCTCTCTCCCACTTGCATTTTTCATCAAGTTAAACGGGATATAGTAATCAGTGGACCTTTGGAAAAAATGTCACATGCAAACCACAAGGTAGCAAAGTGGAAAGAGGCCTAACCCTGGGATGTTGTACATAATTTAACGTAAAATTTATAATATATATCCCTCTTAGAGGAAAAACAGAAACAGAAACAAAAACAAAAAGATTGTTTACTTTAGTCGTTCTAAAATGTTGACATTGGGAATCCAAAAGGCAAAAGTTGATGTTGAACCTTGCCTTCTCCTTTAAGAAGGCTTTATAAGTTTTAGCATTAACGAAAGATTCCAACAAAGAGGCCATTCAACCCTTGTTTCTTTGTGAGTTTGAAGTAGAATTGGGGTATCAGCTATGTATATGATGGAAACTAGTTTGTTTTGAGCTTTTTGGTTTATTTTGTAGCCCTTTTTGGGGTTTTGTTATTTTTCTGATGGAAACAAAATTTATTTTCATCAAAAGAACGAACATAGAGTCAGGTACTCTGATAGATTTGTGAAAGGGAAAGATTAGTCTGCTTCCTTTAATTGCAAAAGAATCTCAAACTATATTTGTTAACCTTCTACTAGAACTCCTGGACCAATAGGATCTATTCTCCTGGTATGCTATTGGCATGAATGTTAACAAACAAGACCTTTACATTCTAGGCATGGATTTTTTAGAAACGCATTTCAAGAGTTATTACTTTAGCTTTGTTAATTTACTCTCCTTTTCCTTCCTGGTCTTGTTATTATATGGCTTTAAATGATACTTAAGAATTTGTCCGCCATCAGCAACTCTGGAGCTGATGCTGCTGATTCCTATGACATAAATAATTTACAGTTCTTGGAGGCTTCTTAAAGTTTGTCTTATCATCAGTGATATGAGTCTTAGTCATAAGAGATCTATGGAGTATACCTTTCATATTGATTCTTTATCCATCTCTCTGTAGGTTCTATGATGCTTTGAACTCCTTTTTAATTTTGGAAAGCTGTTGTAATGGAAGAGGGCGACTCCATAATGACTAGATGGGAGGACCTGGACACTGATATTTTGGTGAAGATCTTTGAGTCCTTTGACATCTTTGAGCGAATTTCAGGCATGGCTCATGTTTGCAGCACATGGCGTTTGGCCTGCTGTGATCCTCTACTTTGGAAAACGCTGGATTTATCGATGTTGATATCTAATTTCATCAAAATCCCATTAGAGCCATATGTTTACGTTGATTGCCGTTCTGATAAGACTTTGACCCGTCTGTTGAAACTATCCTTGAGCCTCAGCCATGGAAACATAATGACCTTGATTTTCCATTTCAATCTTTTTGTAAGCGAAGCTCAGTTGACCTATACCGCTGAAAGGTAATTCTAGAAACTTACTAAATTTAAAATCTTTCATTGTTTCTTTGTAGAATTAGACATCGGTCCATTAGTGCCACCAAACCAACCGAGGAAATTTTGTATCCTTCCAGGAATAAAGCCCACCCACTCCCTTCCCCTTCTTGTGTTTTCTTTTTTTTTTTTTTTTTTGGGAGAGAAGGGGGGGGGGGGGGTTGGGTGGGTGTTATGATGCTGTCAGAACATGCTAATTTTTTACACTGTTTGGAAAAGTAATCCACTTTCTATCTTTACTGCAGGTCTCCACGGCTCAGACGCCTTGTTCTGCCAGCTTGGAATAGAATAAAGAATACTGTAATGTGCAACGCTATTCATATGTGGCAAGATCTTGAATCCTTGACAATGCCTAGCATAGCGAATCCCCCGTGTATCATCGAGGAAATTGCCAATAGTTGCAAGAATTTCAGTGAACTCAAGATCATGGGCCCATTTGATGTTTTCTTTGCTACTACACTGACAGCATATCTTCCGAAATTAAAGATTTTGAGCCTTCGATGCTCAATGATAAGTATGGATGCCTTGATCACTATCTTGGATGGCTTACCAAACCTAGAAGTTCTCAACATATCACATTGCCTTCTCATAGAAGGCCCACAACCTCCCACACCAAAAAGAGTTATTAAGCAACTTGATCAAACTATTCTAGAGAAGGCTTCTCGATTGCGCAAATTCTTGACGTGCATGGACGACAAATGCATCATGTGCCAACGGACAAAAAATGACGAAGGGCTCATGAGGTGGTATAAGTATGAGGAAGGTCTGTGGAAAGCAGATGAGGTGAGCTCTCTTGCTCTTTGACTGTACCTTTCTGAGATCGTATATTAGACCATTTGGAGGATCATATCTTAGTTGGTTAGAAACCGTAGCTTATCTACCCAGTTTTCTTTGTTTTCCCCCTTATATACATTAATGCCAGAAACTGAACAAGATCTACTTCAGATAAGTGGAAGTTGCCTTTGTTGTGTTAGTTGTGGTGTACAAAACATTGTTACTCAGTGGAGATTTTAGCGATGCTTTTCCTATTGGGAGAGGTATGTTTATCTCTGTATCATCACCGTACATATAGTGAATGTACCCTTTCCTCCTGTTGTCGTTGGGATAAGAATCCTGTCCTGGGGTAGAATTGAGACAATAATTCTAGATACATATGGATATCAGCTTTTGATGAGTTGAAATTGTAATGGACCAGTGTTGCTTTCAGGTGGATTTGGTGTTCAATCTTTTTAGTTTTATGTTCTGTGATGAGATTATATTGTTTTATATATTCTAGTGCTCATAAATTTGTTTTCATGAATGTGACAAATATCATCAGGTCTTGAAGGATAGATTCTAAAAAACTGAATTTGTATCAATTACAAAAGTTTTACTGACGTTTTACCAGAAACTAAACAGGTTTTAGCTCCACATCGATTTACCAAATATTGTTTTCAACAACTTTTTTTACCGAAAGCAAAACTAGGCCAAATGGTATCTAAATTCCTGTTTAGGCAGCTATTTAATGACTGTGACTTGCCAAGGCTGAGGTGCTGAGTTTTTGGAAGCTGAATCAACTCTTTTCCAGGATAACAATTAGTAGGTCCGTTGGAAAGTTTTAGAAGTAGAGGGGATAGAAATTAACATTCCATTCTCATGGATTTTTAAAGATCTTTCTTGACTAGTTTGCTGCTAAAAGTCGACTGATCTTTGGGGAATCTTTTTGTTTATTTGATTTGAACTTTGAAACTTGAATATTGACTTTCTCGTACAATTCTTTAGTCAAATACTACTTAAAAGGCAGATTGGAATATTTCTTAGCAATTTGCATTATGTCCATTTGTTGCTCAGGAGACTGAAGAAAGAACTTTTGACATTTATGCAGTGCTTGCATACTTCCACCCACAATAAGGCTTCTATTTATACATTATATTTCAAATTTTTGCCTTGAATCCATGGCATCATCTATTGAATTGATGTTTACTTTTTGCCAACAATTTAGTTAATAATCAATCTTGAGTCGGTTTTGTGGAGTGAAATGATCAAGTATCCAACTTGACCGGAACAAAATTATTCCGGAATCGCTAGACAAGATTTTGAAGTAATCAAAATCGGATTGGTTTTGGTTGGTGAGCAAATAGATCAAAGGTCTTTTATTTTTTAATTGGCTCATTTTACGGTAAAAAGTTGTATCGGGTAACCTATTCGAATCAAACCTGAATTTTTTTTTTGTATTAATAAAAAAAGCATCAAACATTCATGATTTTTTTCAAAAAATATATATTTAAATGGATAACGGAATATCAAGCCGAACCTTGCTCGACTTCAATCAGGTACCATTACCTTAAACTCGATTCTAAATTATGGTATCCAAAAAATTCAACTTGTTGCCATCCTACCTCAAACAGAGTGGAAAATGCCGAAGCTTTTTTGTGGTTTTGCCATTCCTAGTTAGAGGAAAAAGGAAGAAAAAAAACGAGTTATTATCATTTTACATTTCACTAATGAAAAAAAAAATTATAAATTCCATTTTCCCCTTTTAATTTTTTTCTAATAAAAAAAAGCCAAAATCGTTTTCTTTCGAGGGGTATCAAGTATTTATTTATTTTTTCTCTCGTTTTCTATTTATTTCATTTAACCAGCATACAAAAAGTGAGGTGAAAAAATAAAACGAAATTTATATTGTTCAAACTTATCTCGATTATTTTTTTATTGTCACTCATTCAGCAACTGAGAAATGAGAATAGTGCAAGCTCTGCAGGGTCCACGAAGGCATTTTGCAGGACCATTATGGTAAGTCGATTAAAGGAAGTGTTAGAGCTATTGGTATGGCCACTAGTTTTTGTGTAGAGTTATGGGTTTGAGAGATGGCTTTACTCTTGCTAAGGATCTTCATCTTGATTCCTTTCTATTGGTTCTGGATGCAAAAGCTTTTTTGAACTTAATTAAGAGGGAAACTCCACCTCCCTTTCTAATGGTTTCATTATTGATGACTGCATGTTGTCGATTTAGGGCTTAACCAAATCAGACTTGAATATAATTTCAGGAAAGCAAATATGTGAGCGGATGCTTCAGCAAAAAAAGAAAACTGTTTCGAGACAATATATATGTATTGTTATTTTTTATGCTCGTCTTGAGGACATTGCCACTGTTTATATGTCTGATTTGTGTGGTATGCCTCCCTTGCTGATCTGTAATCCAAAACCTATTTGTTTAATTTAATGCTTTCTTTACAAAAAAAAAAAAAAAATGAGAGAGAGAAAAGAATAGTTCCTGCTTTTTTTTTTTACATGAGAATGATATAGAACTCGGATCTTTTCTTTTTGACTGAAGAAATGAAAAATCACCACTAGTGAAAATAAAAAGAAAAAAAATGTGTCCAACATTAATTCCATGGAGTAAATGTAATGAATAGTAATGTCCCCTCTTAAATATATGAAAATATGAATTTTTTTGAGAAAGAAAATTGCAGTTAAAACATGGGTTTAAATTTCGATCTTCTACATTTTCCCTCTTAGAAGAATCATTGTTTTCTCAGTTTCTCTCTGCCAGCGACATGGGGAGAAGAATTTGTGGGATATTCTAGAACCATGCAAGAAAACACTCCCACTTCACCATCTCAAGTGAACTCTCTTTCACACTTGAATTTTCTCGGCAACCAAACGGACCATAAAATATTTTTTTATCTTTCTCTATTCCATGACCATGTATGTTTGTTTTTGAACTGGGTATTATTAGGAACAAGAGGGTGTGCATAGATCTCTCCTGTTGATGGTTCAACTACAAAAGTGAACAAATCATAATGTGCCAACAGATACGAGGTTTACCTCAGAGGTCTCTTTCACCGCCTCAGGGCTCTCATTGCTTTGAATTGCAGTGTTATCTTTGTTACAGGTTATCTTGTGCTTTCCCTTACATGAATTTGAGTTCTTTACTGATAAGACTTGATATGCGTAGTTGATTCCAGTTAAACCGTAAATCCAAGTTTTGAGTAGTGTGTTTTATTCAAATAAGAAATGAGTGCTTATTTCTTACGGAGTAAATGAAAAAGGTTATTGTTAACTTGACAGGGGGTTAGTCAAGATTGGATTTATTATGTGCTAAATCCTACTGCTATGTGTTTTTAAGTGTAGATGGATCTATTCCTGCCATCAAATTATCAACTTACAGACGGGTTAAACTCTGGATGTGAGGTAGGAAACCTAATAAATCACACCGTATTGTTTTTTGTTGCTTTATCCCTCTTTCACGATTTTAACTTGGAAATTTTTTCTCTTTACCAACTAAAGTTAGTTGATGATTAAGCCAGGCTACTCAGGTCGGACCTCCTCGGAATAGCAATTGGGATCCCTTGCTTGGATGGGTAATTGTGATAAGAGTTTTAGCTTTGTCTGTCTCAGTATAGGAAGCAAGAACACTGATTGTTTAGTTGCTCAAGCAACTCCAAGGCAAAAGGGGGTGTGGTGTTGCAATATCATTTGCTAGACAGTTACACATTGATTAGTTGTTGTTCTGATGTGAATATAATTAAATCTTGTTGGGAGTAATGGTGTTGCTCCAATGAAAACCTTGGTATAAACAGTCTTAGATTCTAATTGAAGAGTCATTAATTTAGTAAGTAAAAATAGTCAACTGTACAGGTACTTTCTGATGTTTTTTGCTCCTCTTACGTTGTAATGGACAATCAAAGACTTAGTCATCCATTCTTTTCCCTAAATGCAGGGTTGAGGAAGCTGAAGAACAGTGTGCATTATTAAACCTAGAGTCATTATGTGTAAGTAGGGATCTTTCCTCTCAAAGTTCAATTGGCTTCTGCTATCCATTTAAAAATATAAGTTCATACCCTCAATTATTTATAGCTATTATTATTACTATCAGGATGGATGTTCACCTCAGATTCAGATATCTTCCTTTTTGGTGGAAGGACAGTTTACAGAGACATCTGCCTTGGTGAGTATGATGGTTTTTTTTTTTTCAATCTTTTTGGGTTGTCTTGTAATCATCTTCTCAATGACCATCTATATGGCTAACCATTTTGTTTCGAATTAGGAGAGAGAGGTCATGCTGTTTGCTATGAAATGGCTGACATTGAGAGAAAGCTTGGGTATGGAAGGAATTCGTTGGTAACTGTTTATTCTCTTGAAACTATTAAGGAAACATATTGCTCATTTATATTATCTTAAGGGTGAATATTGTACCTTTTTTCTAGAATATTGAGATGCATTTGTAGCATGGGTGTAGACCAGTTAAATGTCTTCATGGTAATTAGCGGTGTCTTCAATTTTAACTTGCATCACCATTTGGAGCAAATTCATCAGAAGGCAATGAATGTGATGTACAGTAGCAGTAACTACCTTTTTGCCTCGAGTTATTGCTAATAGTTATGCACTCCCTTTTTGAGACTTCATCTTTTAGTAGCTTAATGGACATGAAATTTTTGGTGCATGCCATAAATTTCGATATTGTGCCTCAGTGTTTATGCTTCTTTAGTTTTTAATTGTTTGTCATTTTCTTTGTGGTCTGGCACCCCGACAAGTATAAATTCTGGTTTCTGGACATACCGTGGGTTGTCTCCTGGATGAATGGAATTGGTTTAAAGCTTAACCAGAGTTGCAGCTCATATGTTTTGTAGTGAGATTGGACTTGCTTCTCATGTGTAAAGTTTTGTAACTTATTGTTTTGTGATATTCAGATTACTCTGGCCCTTCTTCTTGGCAGTGATTATTCTCCGGGAGTTCATGGTCTAGGTCCGGTGTGTTTGATACTCTGCTTCTAAATTCTGCTGAATTACTTTTGCTTCTTTCCAAATGCTTGTCATATCTGAGATGTAACGAAATGTTTATGCTGTGGCAAAATTTTTCTCCAGGCTACAGGAGTCAGCTTGCCAGATTGTTAAATCAGTTGGAGACGAGGTTGTCCTTCAACAAATTGCACTGTCGTTTTTGAAAAATTCAAAATATTCAAAGAAACAGGGGTAACTTCTCAAGTGCAATAAGAAGTGTTGAGAGTCGTAATTAGGTTTATGTTGAGAGTCCTAATTAGGTTTCCTATTATGTGTCATAGTAAGTTTCCTAAATCTTATCTATTTTATATTTATCATATCTAGTTATGTCTCTTCGTCCTACTAGGTTTGATATTCATAAGTCTATATATATGACTGTTGAATTGTATTCAGAAAATCAATAACACATAATTTTTTTCAATTCTTTTTGTTAATATGGTATCAAGGCTTTAGGGTTTTTTTTCTTCTGGAAATTCCAAAGCTTTCATCGCTTAATCTGTTTTGGCCTTCATAGCCAACTACACCTCTGGCCTTTATCACCAATTTTTTCTTCCCTCTAATCTTGCCTTCTTCTCCATCATTAACCCACCATGGCTTAAAACACCACTCTGTCCACAGAAGCTCTCAATCATCTGACTTCAGGTGATCTACAGAATATTCAAGCAGTGTACGGGCTGAATGGGAAGAATTATCTGAAGTGGTCACAATTTATTCACACGTATTTGAAGGTAAAGGGAAAAATAAGTCATCTTCTGGGCACATGACCGAAAGAGGGAGATCTTAAATTTGCAACATGGGATGAAGCAGATTCCATGATTATGTCTCGGTTATGGAATTCCATGATTCTTGAAGTCAACGACACCTGCATGTTCTTATCCACGACGAAGGAAATTTGAGATGTTGTTCGACAGACGTATTCGAAAGCTCGTGATGCGGCTCAGGTGTATGAGATCAAAGTCAAGACCGTTGAAATGAAACAAGGCAGCAAAACTGTCACTGAGTACGCAAGTGCGCTTTAGAATCTATGGCAAGAGCTGGACGTTTATCGCTGTTTTGAGACCAAATGTCCAGAAGATGCAGCAACTCTGAAGAATTTCATCGAAAAAGATCGAGTTTATGACTTTCTTGCAGGACTTAATGCTGAATTTGATCAAGTAAGGGTGTAGATAATCGGCAAAAAAAAGATACCCTCTCTGAACGAAACCATCTCTCTGATTCGGGCTGAGGAGAGTCGAAGAGGAGTGATGCTCGAACCCTAAGCTCCTGAAGGTTCTGCTATGGCGACAAAAACAGACGTGAAGACGGATGGAAAGGCAGATCTGTCTCGATCCTCGAACCCGGATAGCTGGGATACTATCTGGTGCACTTATTGCAAGAAACCGAGACACACCAGAGAGAGGTGTTGGAAACTGAATGGAAAACCACCGAGCAAGGAGTGGGGATACCAAGGAAGACAACAACGTAATCTGGGATAGCAGTGGAACCAGTCCTATTTCACCATGAATCAACCAGGTTCAGACCAGAGTATGCTTAATATAGAGGAGGTAGAGAAGCTAAGGGGACTTCTGGGATCGCTGAAAAAACCTAGTGGTTCATGGTCTCTTGCATTCTCAGGTAAGTTCTCATTTTCTCAATGACTAAATGTCTCAGATGAAACTATTAGGAATTTATGGGTCATTGACTCAGGAGCCACAGACCATATGACTTATTCTTCACTAAATTTTAGCACCTACTCTTCATGTCATAGCAATCGAAAAATAGCAATTCCTGATGGTTCTTTAACTACTGTAGCTGGTCTAGGAGATATTCATATCAGTCCTTCTCTTACTTTAAAAAATGTTATTCATGTCCCAAAGTTGTCCACCAACTTAATATCCATTAAAAAACTCACACATGATATGAATTGTAATGTACTTTTCAATCCTTCTCAATGTGTTTTTCAGGACCAGGTTTCGGAGAAGAAGATTGGACTTGCTAAGGAGAGAAACAGGTGCTACTATCTTGACGAACTAAGCAAGTCACAATGGTCAAGAATAATTTATCTCTATCATTTCTATCATCATCCAATAAAGACACCATTGGCTCCACCATTTTAAACTAGGGCATCCATCTTTTGGAATCTTGAAAACTATATTTCCTACTTTGTTTAGAGGTCTAGGTGCTGAACAATTTCGTTGTGATGTATGTGAGTTTGCGAAGCACAAACGTGTACATTTTCCAATCAGCAATAATAAAAGCCCAGTTCCGTTTTATTTGATTCACAGTGACATATGAAGGCCCTCTACAGTTCCAAATGTGTTTCATTCTCGTTGGTTTATCTCTTTCATTGAGATTGTTTAGAGTTTCTTGGATCTTTCTTCTTAAACATAAATCAGATGTAAGCAGTGTACTCCCAAACTTCCATAACATGATTCAAAACTAATTTGGGGTAAAAATCAAAAGATTCCGATCAGACAATGCAAGAGATTATTTTAATCAAGTTCTATCTCCATATTTTCAAAAAAAGGGAATCATCCATGAATCCTCTTGCGTTGATACTCCACAACAAAACGGAGTGGCAGAGAGGAAAAATGGTTACTTGTTAGCCACAACTCGAGCCTTTCTCTTTCACCATAATGTTCCAAAACACTATTGGGCGGAAGTCGTACTCACAACTGCTTATATGATTAATTATCTACCTTCTCGGGTGTTAGGGTTTAAGTCACGAATGGAAACAATGTCCCAATTCTATCCCGATCTTCGTGCAACAAATAACCTCACTCCAAGAATCTTCGGCTGCATTATCTTTGTCCATGTTCATAGTCGAAACAGAGGAAAATTAGATCCAAGGGCTCTTAAGTGTGTGTTTGTAGGTTATTTGTCCACCCAAAAAGGATACAAATACTACCATCCACCTACACATAAACTCTTTGTCTCCATAGATGTCACTTTTGAGGAAACAAAACCATACTTTAACCAGTCTTATCTTCAGGGGGAGACTTAATTTAGTGAAGATAAGGATAGAGATTTGTTTCTACTCAATCTACCTACTCGCGAGTCAGTTGTGTCCCCCGAATCAATCCCGTCTGATCTAATTCCAACCTAACCAGCTTTAGCTGACCCACCTGTATCGGCTGAACCATTCCAGTTGGTGTCAACACCCACACCCGCCCACACTGGACCCATGACAGAGCATAATGACTCTATGCAATTTGTGCAGGCTTATTCAAGGAGAAGAGACTCAGATCCTAATCCCATGCAAGTCCAAACTTCAACTCCTAATCCTGAGAATGAGGTAAATACAATTTCTGACCAATCTCAATTAACACCAGACCATAATCTCCCAATTGCTATTAAGAAAGACACAAGAGAATGCACAAAACACCCATTGTATCCTTTGGCAAAATTCGTCTCTTTTGAGAAATTCTCACCCTTATATATGACCTTTTTAGTCAATCTAAACTCTATTCATATTCCTGATAATTTATCTTAGGCATTATCTAATGAGAATTGGAGAAATGCCATGAGTGAAGAAATTCAGGCACTAGAGAAGAACCGGACATGGAACATAGTTGACTTACCACCTGGAAAGAAGGCTGTGGGCTGTAAATGGGTGTTACCGTAAAATACAAGTCAGATGGCTCTCTTGAAAGATACAAAGCTAGACTCATGGCGAAAGGATACACGCAGACCTATGGTGTGGACTATCAAGAGACATTTGTTCTAGTAGCTAAGAAGAACATGGTGAGAGTTTTGTTGTCACTAGCTGCTAATTTCAAATGGTATTTGGAGCAATTTGATGTAAAAAATGCCTTTCTTCACAGCGAATTAGAAGAGGAGATATACATGGATATTCCTCCAGGATATGATCAGCAACTGAGAGGCAACAAAGTCTGCAAGCTAAGGAAGGCGCTCTACGGCCTAAAACAATCTCCACGAGCTTGGTTCGAAAGATTCACCAAAGTGATGCTAGCCATCGGATACAAGAAAAGTCAGGGAGATCATACACTCTTCATAAAACACTCGGATGCAAGGGGAGTAACAACCCTTTTGGTGTACGCCGATGACATAATAGTCACATGAAACGATGAGAAGGAGGACGCTCTATGAAGATGTCTTGTCAGTGAATTTGAGATAAAAGAACTTGGGAGGTTGAAATACTTTCTAGGAATTGAAGTAGCTCATTCTAGAGAAGGAATATTTATCTCACAACAGAAATATGTGACTGATCTCCTTAAGGAAACAAGAAAGTCGTCATGTAAACCAATTTCCACATTGATTGAACAAAATCATAGACTTGGAGAAGCAAAAGATGATTCAGCCGTGGACAAGGAGAGGTACCAGAGACTGGTTGGGAAGCTCATATACCTTGCCCACACATAGCCGGACATTACTTATGCCGTGAGTGTTGTCAGCCAATTTATGCAAAGCCTAAGAGAAGTTCATCTACAAGCTGTCCATCGCATATTGCATTACCTAAAGGCTAATCCAGGACAAGGGATTCTATTTAGAAGAAACACGGGGTTAGTCCTTGAGGCGTATACAGATGTTGATAGAAGGTCCACGACAGGCTATTACACTTTCTTTGGAGACAATCTTGTAACATGGAGGAGTAAGAAGCAGAATGTAGTGGCAAGATCAAGTGCTGACGCACATTTTAGGGCGATGGCGCAAGGAGTTTGTGAATTACTGTGGCTCAAAATAATTCTGGAAGACTTAAAGATTAAGTAGAATGGACCTATGAGGCTATTTTGTGACAACAAGTCGGCTATCAACATCGATCATAATCCCGTTTAGCATGACCGGACAAAGCATATTGAGGTAGATAGACATTTCACAAAAGAGATGCTGGACAGAGGATTAATCTGCACACCGTATGTCTTAACAAACAATCAACTTGCTGATGTACTTACAAAAGGATTGAACAGTGAAGCATTCCAACGACTTATATGCAAACTGAGAATGAAGGATGTATATTCATCAGCTTGAGGGGTAGTGTTGAGAGTCCTAATTAAGTTTCCTATTATGTGTCATAGTAGGTTTCCTAAATCTTATCTATTTTATATCTATCTTATCTAGTTATATCTATTAGTTATATTAGGTTTGATATTCATAAGTCTATATATATGACTGTTGAATTGTATTCAGAAAATCAATAATACATAATTCTTTTCAATTCTTTTTGTTAACAATAGATTCGTTAGGTTGTGGAATTAATATGAATGGTGAGTGAAGCAACCTTTCTTTATCGCATTTACTACCATGATATGCTTCCTGTCCCATTTGGTTGTTGAGTTTTAGGTTTTTTCAAAGTTTACTTGTCAGTTAACTTGACAAATTGTGCTTGAGCTAAACATAAAAATTTAGCATTTCAGAGAGCTAATAGCCTAATATTAATTATCTAAAATAATTATTTTAAATGGTTCTTGAATTTTGAGATGACTTGTGGAAAAATCTTTGCTTAAATCCATCCATAAATATATTAAAAAGCTTGAGATAATTAAGTTCCAAACTTTTTGAATTTTTCAATAATACGTGTATCTTATACTTGCTTTCAAACCCTTGATGACTGTCTTAGGAAGTGATCACAATTCACAACTAGGGAACCAGCTTTGCAAGTTATTGATGCATATTTGAAACCCAAGTGCCATTCAGCAGACTCTGATGCAGTCTATTGGTAAAGTTTTTTGCAACAATTCTTTTGTATTGTTGTTATTTATGTTAGTGTCTGCGTCGGATTGAGCTTACGGCAATGTATTGTGTTAGCATTTTTATGCAATAAATAACAATGCACAGAAGCATATATAAGACTTTGTTTTGTTGATCTGATTTTATGTAGGTTGTAAGGATTTATGCAGAGAATTTTCTCAAATGATAACAGCCTCTATTTATTAAGGATAAATTGATTAACAAATATAGTTTAGTTCACTCTTTCTACTGAATGACTGAGAAATTGAAGAGTATAATTTTTAGAAGTGGTCAGACTCCTCATTTAGTGCAGAAGAACCCACCGTAATGCAGATTTCACTAAAGGTGCCAATATCTGAAATAGAAGAGGCCACTGCAAGCAGTAAGACTCAGAACTGGTTAGCTTACACTAAGCTGACCTTGTTGTTGTGTTGCCCAAATGGCCTTCCCTAGCATTCACAGTCTATAACTAGATGAAGTTTTCTGGTCTTATCATGTGGAAGCCAGGCCTTGAAATTGCCTTTTAACTACTGTGTTTGTAGGGTTCTTGCTCGGCATCCATTTCAGCATGCCAAGCTTCAGGAGATATGTTATCAGTTCTTTGAGTGGCCTCCTGAGAAAACAGGTCTTTCCTTTGCTCCTCAATTTGCATATAATGCACTAGATTATCGTGCAAGCATTACATGGATGTCTCTATGAAGTTGTTGTAATTGGATGTTGTGGAATTTTAGTTTACTTTGTGATTTTGTTTTGTTTAAGTTACTGACTTCGTTAAAATAAAAACTGCTTCTTTAATCAAGCAAAAAAGTTTGTTTAGGTTTTAAAATTTTGAAATGAAAAACCTTTGAGTGGGAAAAGGGATGATGGATTTGCATATTAGGGAGCATGTCTAGCCATATAGTGTTAGATGTCTTCTTATTAGCTTATTTATTTATCATTTTTTGCTCCTCCTCCACCCCCATGCACCTTTTATGTTGTCCACAGAGGTCTTCATCTAATTTGTTGCATGCAATCTTATTTTTTTATCATTGCCTTAGACGAGTATATACTTCCAAAGATTGCTGAAAGAGATTTGTGGCGATTTGCTAATCTGCGCTCAACTTAATCTGAATTAGGAGCTAACCTTCCATCAGACAAGGTACCGATCTTCTCTTTGCAAGTACTTGATTGTTGATCTTCTATTTTCTTGCATGACTTGGAAATGCTGGACGTATACTTTGTTTGGAACTCCCATGAGAATGGAATGGATCATATAGCTCTCTAATATCTTTTGAAAGTCCAAAACCCATCCTTTAGATTGGAACTGTGGTCAACAATGATAGAAAACATCAAGAATATTGTTTGTGGGATGACTTCATTAACATAATGGCTGCATAAGCAAAGTGCACTTATATTCTAACACTTTGGTAAAATATAATGGCATGGCTTTGCATCCATAGGATGTCCTAACATACCCTGAATATAAAATACTAAAATATGATTACAAGATTTTTTTTTTCTCGCACAAAAGATAGGATATTAATTACAAGAATTGTTTCATTGTGCTTCTTATGATGATCATAGTGTGTTAATCTTAATATCTGAGCTTACCATCCCTTAATTATGAAACTTTGCCAATCACAGATACCAGTCAAGTGCCCGGTATCAGAAATTATTAAGCACAGGAAAGTACAGGGGAAGAGAATGTTTTGAAGTGTTATGGAAAGAGTTAGATGGGCTTAAATCCTCCATAGTTCCAGCAGATCTCATAGAGAGGTAACATCAAGGTTTTCCTCCTTATTGCTGGTATTAAATGTACATTTGAGAATTAAAGCTGGGTACATCTTTGGTTGAGATGTTTGACAATTTACAGAACAAATTGTTTTCTTGGTGTTTAAAACTACAGAGGGAAGAAAACATATATCTGTAACAAATGCTTTTTCTTGTACTGTCTCTGCTTCAGTCATCGTCATGCCTGTAGAGTAGTTTTTGGTTTCTTCTAAACCAATCTCATAAAGATTTATGCATAATGACATGAATTATCTGATAGTGGTAGTACTCTTTGAATAGTCTAATGTCTTTCGATAATGTAAATGTTGTTTCTTTTCTTGTTTCTCTGTTTATCTATGGTGCTTGTCCTGAAAAGACCGTGGAGTTTGAGGAGATTAAAGCTATGGGGAAGAAACAAAAGCATCAAAAACCAAGACAAAAGAAATCAGAACATGGACCTTCAGTGCCTGAATCAGTCTATAACTCTCAAGATCTGGTGCTTGATTTTGAATCGCAAAGCTATTCCTCATGTAATGCCTCCATCTTCTCAAAAGTAGTACTACTAGAAAACATGAATGCCGCAAAAGAAGGCAAATTCACAAACCAAAATCCATTACTTGTGGCAGAGTCAACAAGAAAAGCTGATTTTGATGATACGATAATGTCTTGCTATCATAGTGGCCCAAGTTTTACTAAAATTGAAGTGATTGATCTCTTGAGCCCTTCTCCACCAGCATGTTTCGAGATGTGAAGAAGTGAATGGTAAACATGTTATGTAATTGATTTGAGTGACTCAGAAACTGAGGTGTCACCTGAACATAAGAGGAAGGCAAGAGAGCTCAGATTGTTCCTGGCCCAGTATTGGGGATGACATCCCTTGAACAGCTGTAATGGCGAAAAATGTGAAATGATGAATATTAATGTATAATAATTTGTCATCTGCCAATAAGTATGCATTTTCAATCATGTATGTTTTCCCTTGTTTCTTGTGTAGTAGGATGTTGGATTACTGTGAGTTAATTGCATTGCTAGATATTGTAAATTATGAGGTTTGCACAGCCACATGACTCGAGCATACACTTTCCAGCTTTTGACTAAGGATTCGTCCTGTTATAAAAATGGCTGGATTTGATTGGTGACTTCAGGTTCAAATTCAATCATAATTCAGACAGTGGATTCAAGCTTATCAATTCTATTTTGTTTTTCAATTAGCAATTCCATTAAGACTGCTTCGTTCTTCTATTGGTGGATAGTCCTGGTTTCTACTTATCTACTTATCAAAACAAACAGAATTAAAATAACTGTTTTCCTTTTAGGTTATTAAACAAGACAAATAAACAAATTTCAAAGACGGAACAAAACAAACAATTCCTCTGGTTGCTTCATTCTCTAGCTTCCTCGTTGTCTGTTTTCTTCAAAAGAAGCCGAAAATAAAATATCCAAAAAGTTCTTGCAAAGGCAGCTTTCATGAACCACAAAAGACAAATCCCTTTTAACAAAGTTTTTCAAGAGTCAAGTTCTTATAATATTGTCTACTGTGGAAGATGACCCGTTGGCCAAGGGGAAGGGTTCAAATTGCTCCCTGATGTCTGACTATGATGTAATAAAGAAGATGGTCTGGTTGTTGATGTTGTAAAATATGACGGTAACTGGTAATCTGGATCACCTGGGAACTGAGCAGTTGACTTAGCTGATGAGAATGAGTGCAGGCTGCTAAGACCACTTGTATCATGGAGGCTTGAGATCCTGGACGGAGGAGTAAAAACTAAGGCCTCAGTTTTAGAAAGGAGATTGCTGTGCCCTCCGTAGCTGGAGGAAGAAAGCAAGCCCACATCCTTATTTTGAGCAAAGGAGACCTGATTTTCTGCGAGCCATGACTTTTGGGGATCAGGCCAAGCAATTTGGCTCTGAACATTTTGGGGAAGTACTGCGAGACTACTTTTATAATATAGGCTTGAGATGCCAGGCGGTGGAGTAAAAACCAAGTCCTCACTTTTAGAAAGGAGATTGCTGTGACCTGCATAACTGGAGGAAGAAAGCAAGCCCACATCCTTGTTTTGAGCAAAGGAATACTGATTTTCTGGCAGCCATGACTTTTGAGGATCAGGCCAAGCAATTTGGCTTTGTGGAACTGCTGCAGGCACGGGGTATTGGGGAAGATTGTTTAAGATTGAGGATCCCACAACAGGTTGGCGCCCAGCTAACCTTACTGACAACAGCTTTCCATCCATTTTATACCTATCCATGTGTGACAATGCTGCAGCTGCATCTGCTGAAGTTTCAAATTTAACAAATCCATAGCCTTTACTCAAACCTGTGGTTCGGTCCTTGATCACTTTCGCTTCAACGATCTTCCCAAATGGGGAAAACAGCTCTTTCAAACGATTTTCATCCACAACTTTAGGTAGAGAGCCAACAAAGAGATTTGCATCATTGGCTTTGCTCTGTGTGCTCAGAGTCAAACCAAGACCAATCCCAAAGGAACCATGCTGAGAGTTGCTATGATTAGATGATGCAGTCAAGGGGCAAGAGGCTGTAAGATGGCTATTGCCGCCACATGTGGTGCAGGAGCCAGCAATTTTGAAAGTAGATTGCAGGCAGGGGCAGGCATATCGCTGGTGCCCTTTCACACCACACACACTGCAATTGTCAGGGTCTTTAGATGTGCTTTTCAGTTTGGCAAGCTCCTCTAACTGTGCTCGTTTGTGTGCATTCATCCGATCATCAATAGGAATTAGTAGTTTCTCGATCATTTCAACCGCGGCATCCAGTGATTTCTGGTTATCTGCCTCTATTCTGATATGTAAATTTTCATTCTCGGAGGCAAATTTTTCTTTTAATGAGGAGCCTTTTCCTCGTAACATAATACTCGCCCCAGTTTCTTTCTCCATTTTCTTTTGTGTCTTTCCCTGAGGGCCAATTATAAGACCAATAAAATTATACCCAGGATATTGTTCAACTGGTATGTAAAGCTTCTTAATGAGCTTCGTGGACTTGTGATCAGAAGGTGGTTTAAAGACTAGAATCTTCTGACTTAGCTTTGACATAACGCGTTCACGCTTTCGCATAAGTTTCTGTCGGAGCCTTACTTCCTGTGTATTTATTCTGATTCCAAGATCATTGTATACTGGCTCAGGAGAAGGAGATCTTTCCTCTCCAGGCATGTTATAAAGAAGCACAGGTTTTCGCAAGTTGTTATTTATGTCTGAAAGTTCAGCTCTCAACTCCTTAATTTCTGGATCCAAATCAAATCCAGCAACATACTCTTTCATAAAGTCCGGTAGCTTAATTGAACCAAGCATTTTCAACTGAGAATCATCACTAGCCCACCTGGTTTTCCTTCTTTTACCAGTATGATTATATTCTCTTGCTCCCTCATCTCCCTCAGACTGCTGCCATCTGCTGCGCCTTTGTTTTCCTGAACTTCGTGTATCTTCCTGTTGATTTGAGGATTCCACTTGCCCACACTTCTTATCTGACTGATGACCTTGCAACCCAGCTAACTCACCTATTGAATCCAGTAACTTCTTCCTCTCATTTGAATTGTTAGAAACATATCCAGATTGGTGTTCAGCTTCATTAGTGTCACCTGCAAAAGATGGCTCTGACAAAGAATCTTCCAACGAATCCTCAATTGGTTGTCCAGTCTTGCCATTGTTGCGGTTCAAGAGTGATGGAGAAATAGAGTCTGAAGGTTTATCAGTCTGCTCCTCATCTGATTCCTCTTCCAGATCTTCTTCCTCTTCTGGATCCTCTTCCAGTGCCTCAACTGATTCCTCTTCTGAGTCATCTTTCAATTCTTCACCAGAATCTTCTTCTGGATCCTCTAACAGTTTATCACTTGGACTATCTTCTTGATCCTCTTCCGGTTCCTCACTTGGTTCTTCTTCAGGATCTTCTTCCTCTTGTCCATTCTCATCATATCTGTAAAACGAAGACAGAGGAACACATTCTTCTGATTGCTCCAGAATTGCTTCATCCTCTAATTTCTCATGGCCACGTTTATTAGTGGATCCTGAAATATATGACGCTTTATGTTTCCCCCTCATACCTGCACAATGGCCATACATATAGAACAGTATGTAAAAGAAGCAGCCTCAAACTGTTGCAGTTGCTGCATTAAAAATTTCAAAATACATAAGCAAACTAAAAAAGAAAAATAGATTTTGTTGCAGTATATTAACTCACACGAGATGATGTGATCTAAGGTAAAGATGGTCATGATTTGAAATGAGTAAATCATTACTTACAAGTAAGCATAACATAGTTGTAAACATCAGTCTAGAGAACACATATCACAATCAACAAAAATTGCTGTGAAAGCTAAACAAGCTTAAGCAAAGCAAAAAGGCAACACCATGTAAAGCTTAACACGTGCAAGTCGCAAGAGAAACCTTCTAATAGAATCGAAATCCGTCCTGGTTATCACACTATAACTGCATATTCCTATATCCAAACAAAATCATTTTTCCTTTGCTTTTTTTAGTCACCTATAAAGAATTGCTAAAATATTACGAAATATTGCAGTAGAAAATAATCAAAGAGCTCAATCAGCTCTTATAACAGATTACCAGGCTATCAAATTTTACAGCTAGATTGATAGGCCTACAAGGTTATTTTACCAACATTTCACCAAATTCAGGTCAAAGAGACCAATGCCAGACCAATGCCCTCCTCCCCCACCCACACACAAACACACACAAAAAAAATTTGCTCATGTAATTAATGGTCGATTGAGCAACAATATTTTCTTATAATTTTCTCTTTGTTTTATTTCTTTCATAATTCACAGATTAAACTAAGCCGAAACGACTGCTTTAGCATTAATTCAATAAAATAATAGCAATAGGTATACTCTACATAGTTCATAAACAGAAAATTCGATCAAGCAAGTGATTGTTATTCCACCAAAAAATACATGAAAAATCAAATGATATAACCCTAATCACGAAGATAAAGTTGAAATCTTTCAAGATTCAAATTGAACCAAACAACAGTGCAATATCTGATAAAATGATCACTGTCAAATAGAATTGATAATATCAGCCGTGAAACGAACCTGCATAAGGTAGCACTAAATCAATTTGAGTCTCGCATGGTGGAATTCACCATCATAAGTCCCTCGCTCTTCACTGGTTCTCTTTCTATATCCCCTCTCGTCAGCTTAACTGAGTAATATTTTTAGTGAGGTAAATTACAACTCCATCCTCAAGTTTTGGATCTAATTACAATCAGATCCTTTAGTTTAATAATTGTAATTTGAATATAACTCGTTACAGTATTGTGCATACACAAATAAAGATACAATGTTTGATTAAATTTATTAAGGATATATTTAAATCGAGTGAGAGAAGTGAGAAAAATACTCCTCCAAATTCCCTCAACTTTTCTTATATGCTTTACTTTTTAAAATTGACAAAAAAATAAACTAAAAATTATACTCAGTTTTTTCTATCAATTTGCTCAAATTGGTTAACAAAATCAAATTAATATATTCTAATAAAATCACGATCCAATGAGCTCCTTTGTAGGCGGTCATTAAATTTGTAATTTTATCAATATAATAATGTGCATGAGTTTTTGTATACATGAACACAAACTTGAGGTAGTATCCTGATTAATATGAGATACTATCTTGTTGAAATAAGTTTACCATGCGCCATTTGACGACTTAACTAATACCATGATATTTCATGAAATAACAAGTGCACGTTTCAACTAAGAAAGGAGATAAAAGCAAGTAATGTCAGTCAAGTCACCGCTTTTCATTCTCCATATATTTTCCCAGAGAAGGGGGAGAAAAAAGGACATTTAATTCATATAAAAATTTGTTCTATAAAAACCAACAAGTTACTACTAACAATAATAAGAGTATCTCAGTACTCTACAACTTCATTGATCTCCTATTGTGCAAGATATGTAATTAGTGCAGAAGCAGGTTTACAAATCAAGATGTGAAAGTGAAGATGGCTCAAACTTTGGTGTTATGAAATACTGACTGAAACTAGGAACTAGAAACACTAGGATCACCGGTGAATTGTGTAACTGAACCAGCTGATCGTGGAAGTGGGTTTTGGCTTGAATCGTTAAAAGATGAAGGCAAACCGCCAGCACTGTTTATGTCAGAGAGGCTTGAGATTTGTTTTGCAACCATGTAAGATGAATGCAGCTGGCTGCCTGTACTGTTTAAATCAGATATGCCTGATCCATTGGATGGAGAAGCTATAATAAATCCATCACTTGTAGGAAAAGAGACTGCCATGCCCTTGGTTAGCAGAGGAAGAAAGCAAATACGTGCCCTCATTGTTAATAATGGAGGATTGAGGTTCAGGCAGCAAATCTGATTGGTAAGGCTGCACTGTCTGGATCATGACACATTTTCAAACTCAACAAAGCCAGAACCTGTACCGACCCCAGTAGTTCTATCCCTGATCACTCTTGTTCGAATAATCTTACCAAATGGAGAAAACAGTTGCATCAAATAATTTTCATCCACAGCCTGAGTTAGATAGCCCACATAGAGATTGGCATAATTGATCTCTCTATTGGGTTTTTGATGTATGATTGGAGTTGCACATAACCCTGATGAGGAACCTTGCAGCAAGTTGCTTTGAGTGGATGATCATGAGGATACTGTAACTGATGGTGGCCCAGCAACTTTTACTTGCAACATATGCTCCTCTATTATATAACCATTCATTTGTGTCATTTCCAAAGCCGCGTCACTAGCATTTTCAAAATTAACAAAGCCACGGCCTTTGCTGACTCCTGTGGTTCGGTCCCTGAGCACTTTTGCTTCAACTATCTTACCAAATGGAGAAAACAAGGTCTTCAAATAAATTCCATCAGCTACTTGAGGTAGATAGCCAACAAATAGATTTGTGCCATTAGTTCCTCCATAAGGTTTGCACTGTTTGATTGGAGTTGCACCTTGGCCAAGCTCAAAAGAATTTTGCATTAAGTTGCCACTTGGAGACACTGCTGAGCATTCAGTAACCTGTGAGCACCCGGCAAATATCGACAATTTATACCCATTCATGTATGTCACAGCCATAGTCACATCATTAGCACGTTCAAATTCAACAAAGCCAGTGCATTTACTGAATCCCATATCATGGTCCCTGATCACTTTTGCTCCGATGATTTTACCAAACGGGGAAAACAGATCCCTTAAAGCAGTATCGTTCGCAGTTTGAGGAAGAGAGGCAACAAGAAGAGTTGCGTTGGTGATTTGTCTGTCGACTTTGTTTTGTATAAGAGTTGAACCAAGCCCAAGTCCAGGGGAACCTTGAAGTCAGCTGCAGTTGGAGGATGATCCTGAGGATTCCTTAACAGGTGGGCTCCCAGCTACTCTTACTGTCAACACACGCCCATCCAACTTGCATCCATTCATGTGTGCCACTTCAACAGCTGCATTGGTGGCACTTCCTAATTTAACAAAGCCAAAGCCTTTATTTATTCCTGTGAATCGGTCCTTAACCACTTTAGCTCCAATAATTTCACCATATGGAGAAAAAAGCTCTCTTAGACGATTTTCATCCACAGCTTGAAGCAGATTGCATACATAGATATTTGCTTCATCATTTCCTTTGTTAGATTTGCTCCAAGACCAGAGGAATTTTGAAGTGAGTTGCTATGAGGGGATGATGCTGAAGATCCTGCAACTCGAGGACTTACTGCCAATATATGTCCATCCAATTTGTATCCATTCATGCCTGTCACAGCCACAGCTGCATCATCAGGGCTTTCAAAATTAACAAAACCATAGGCTTTACTGATTCCCATAATCCGGTCCCTGATCACTCTAGTTCCACAATCTTACCAAATGGAGAAAACAGCTCTGCTAAACGAGTTTCATTCACAGCTATAGCTCTTGCGGAGAGTTACCACTGGGAGATGATGTTGTCAAGGTGCAAGTGGGTGTTAAGTGGGTCTTGCTACCACATGTGTCACCTAAAATAAGATCCCCAGATGGAGATTGCAGGCAAGGGAGATCAAAATGCTGGTGCCCCCTTTCACCACACACTCTGCACGTGTTTACATCTCTAAACGTTCCATTCAGTCTGGCAAGCTCCTGTAACTGCACTCTTTTGTGCTTAAGGATTTCTTCATCAATGGGCATTAGTAGTTTTTCAACCATTCCAACTGCTACATCCAGTGGATTCTGGTTGTCTGCCTCTATATAGACATGTAACTCTTCATCATAACAAGGAAGACCCAGTTGTGCCAGCGTTAAGCCTTTACCTCTTACCGAAATCTTAGCTCCAGTTTCCATCTCCATCCTCTTCTGTGTATTTCCCCGAGGGCGAAGAATAAGACCAATAAAATTATACCCAGGATATTCTCTCACTGGTATGTAAAGTTTCTTAAAGAGCTTTTGAGGCCTGTGATCATGAGGAGGATTAAAATTGGGATTCTTTTAAATCAACTTTGAAATGATACGGTAACGTTCTGCAACAAGTTTCTCACGGAGCCTTACTTCCCGCGTATTAATTCTGAGTCCAAGGTTATTGATACTGCCAAAATACACCTCTCCAACAAGAAGACGACACGTGGATCATCTTGACCCCAAGCTGCAAAGAGACACGCGGAAGAACCAGGCTCGGACAGTTGGGCCTCCAGGTCATGACCGCCCTTCAGGGCATCATTGCCCCCCAGCTGGGTCTCCACGTCACCACCGCCCTCCAGGCCATCATTACCCAACCAAGTTGGGACGTCAGGTCGTCAAACCTCCTTAACGCATAAATGACTTCAGAGCAAGCCAGCAAGGCAAAGCCCTAATGGACGGTCCCCAGCCACCTAGCTGGGCCTCCTAGGCATCATTACCCAACCCAGTTGGGACAACATATCACTGCCGCCCTAGGCCAAATGCCGCCTTCGAAGCCCTATAAAAAGGGTCAGGTATACACTCCAAACCGGAACTTTTTGCTCAACTGCAAAAGGGAGCGCTCATCCCCTACATATTTTTGCTCTGACTCTAACTAAAGCTTCGGAGCATCCTCGGAGGCACCCCCTCCGGCGACCCCCTAGCTCACCTTCCTCTCCCTGTGCAGATACGTCTGGGTCCTAGCCTCCAGCTCAACACAACACATTTTTGGCATCAACAGATTGGCGCCGTCTGTGGGAAACCACCATCTCTCGCTGGCAGTAACAGCGAAGAAGTTTAAAGAACTCATCTGTTGTCATGCCGCCCAAATCCACCACCAGGGATGCAGGTTAAAGAGCAGTAGGGGCCAGTACTCATACCCCTCTGTTTAGGTCAAGGTCCTTAGCCGTAGTGCGCACGCCCCTGTCCGAACTCTCGTATAGCGCACACAGCTAGGCACTGTAGTGCGCACGCCCCTGTCCGAACTCTCGTATAGCGCACACAGCTAAGCACTGTAGTGCGCACGCCCCTGTCCGAACTCTCGTATAGCGCACACAGCTAAGCACTGTAGTGCGCACGCCCCTGTCCGAACTCTCGTATAGCGCACACAGCTAGGCACTGTAGTGCGCACGCCCCTGTCCGAACTCTCGTATAGCGCACACGGCTAAGCATCAGTGCGCACACCCCTTTCTGAGACAAAGCAATGCACTCCTCGAACGGGGTCCAACGTTAATATACACTAATGCACACTGGCCGAGCATCCATGCGCACGACCAAATTAAGTTGCGCACACCCAAGGTCCGACCCAGTCCTCGGCCTCGGCCTCGACCCACTGTCCTCAGCCTCGGCCACAAGCTCTAAGATCCGAGCAGATGGATTGCTCTATCTGTCCTCGGACTCGTCCCTCAAAGGCCATGTCCTCGGCCTCGGCCTCGACCCACTGTCCTCGGCCTCGGCCACAAGCTCTAAGATCCGAGCAGATGGATTGCTCTATCTGTCCTCGGACTCGTCCCTCAAAGGCCATGTCCTCGGCCTCGGCCTCGACCCACTGTCCTCGGCCTCGGCCACAAGCTCTAAGATCCGAGCAGATGGATTGCTCTATCTGTCCTCGGACTCGTCCCTCAAAGGCCATGTCCTCGGCCTCGGCCTCGACCCACTGTCCTCGGCCTCGACCCACTGTCCTCGGCCTCGACCCACTGTCCTCGGCCTCGGCCACAAGCTCTAAGATCCGAGCAGATGGATTGCTCTATCTGTCCTCGGACTCGTCCCTCAAAGGCCATGTCCTCGGCCTCGGCCTCGACCCACTGTCCTCGGCCTCGGCCACAAGCTCTAAGATCCGAGCAGATGGATTGCTCTATCTGTCCTCGGACTCGTCCCTCAAAGGCCATGTCCTCGGCCTCGGCCTCGACCCACTGTCCTCGGCCTCGGCCACAAGCTCTAAGATCCGAGCAGATGGATTGCTCTATCTGTCCTCGGACTCGTCCCTCAAAGGCCATGTCCCCGGCCTCGGCCTCGATCCAGTCCTCGGCCTCGACCCAGTCCTCGGCCTCGACCCAGTCCCCGGCCTCGACCCAGTCCCCGGCCTCGATCCAGTCCCCGGCCTCGACCCAGTCCTCGGCCTCGGCCTCGACCTCGGCCACAAGCTCTAAGATCCGAGCAGATGGATTGCTCTATCTGTCCTCGGACTCGTCCCTCAAAGGCCATGTCCTCGGCCTCGGCCTCGACCCAGTCCTCGGCCTCGACCCAGTCCCCGGCCTCGATCCAGTCCCCGGCCTCGACCCAGTCCTCGGCCTCGGCCTCGACCCACTGTCCTCGGCCTCGGCCACAAGCTCTAAGATCCGAGCAGATGGATTGCTCTATCTGTCCTCGGACTCGTCCCTCAAAGGCCATGTCCTCGGCCTCGGCCTCGATCCAGTCCTCGGCCTCGACCCAGTCCTCGGCCTCGACCCAGTCCCCGGCCTCGACCCAGTCCCCGGCCTCGATCCAGTCCCCGGCCTCGACCCAGTCCTCGGCCTCGACCCAGTCCTCGGCCTCGACCCAGTCCTCGGTCTCGACCCACTGTCCTCGGCCTCGACCCAGTCCTCGGCCTCGACCCAGTCCTCGGCCTCGACCCAGTCCTCGGCCTCGACCCAGTCCCCGGCCTCGATCCAGTCCCCGGCCTCGACCCAGTCCCCGGCCTCGACCCAGTCCTCGGCCTCGACCCACTGTCCTCGGCCTCGACCCAGTCCTCGGCCTCGGCCTCGACCCACTGTCCTCGGCCTCGGCCACAAGCTCTAAGATCCGAGCAGATGGATTGCTCTATCTGTCCTCGGACTCGTCCCTCAAAGGCCATGTCCTCGGCCTCGGCCTCGACCCACTGTCCTCGGCCTCGGCCACAAGCTCTAAGATCCGAGCAGATGGATTGCTCTATCTGTCCTCGGACTCGTCCCTCAAAGGCCATGTCCCCGGCCTCGGCCTCGATCCAGTCCTCGGCCTCGACCCAGTCCTCGGCCTCGACCCAGTCCTCGGCCTCGACCCACTGTCTTCGACCTCGACCCATTGTCCTCGGACTCGTCCCTCAAAGGCCATGTCCTCGGCCTCGGCCTTGATCCAGTCCTCGGCCTCGGCCTCGACCTACTGTCCTCGGCCTCGGCCTCATCCCTCCAAGGTCCGAGCGGCTGGACTTATTCCATATGTGCTCGACTCTTGTCTTTCCCGTCCAAGGCCGAGCAGATGGATTGCTCCACACTTACTCGGCTCTAGCAGAACACGGTACATTATCATTGTCATTTAAGATCGAACCCTGCAATACTTCCTTAAGCACATAAATGTACTCAAGGAAGTGGGGGGCCTCTGATACTGCCAAAATACACCTCTCCAACAAGAAGACGACACGTGGATCATCTTGACCCCAAGCTGCAAAGAGACACGCGGAAGAACCAGGCTCGGACAGTTGGGCCTCCAGGTCACGACCGCCCTTCAGGGCATCATTGCCCCCCAGCTGGGTCTCCACGTCACCACCGCCCTCCAGGCCATCATTACCCAACCAAGTTGGGACGTCAGGTCGTCAAACCGCCTTAACGCATAAATGACTTCAGAGCAAGCCAGCAAGGCAAAGCCCTAATGGACGGTCCCCAGCCACCTAGCTGGGCCTCCTAGGCATCATTACCCAACCCAGTTGGGACAACATATCACTGCCGCCCTAGGCCAAATGCCGCCTTCGAAGCCCTATAAAAAGGGTCAGGTATACACTCCAAACCGGAACTTTTTGCTCAACTGCAAAAGGGAGCGCTCATCCCCTACATATTTTTGCTCTGACTCTAACTAAAGCTTCGGAGCATCCTCGGAGGCACCCCCTCCGGCGACCCCCTAGCTCACCTTCCTCTCCCTGTGCAGATACGTCTGGGTCCTAGCCTCCAGCTCAACACAACACATTTTTGGCATCAACAGTTATTGTGCAATGGTTCAGGAGAAGGAGATCTTTCCTTCTCGGGCCTGTTATCATGAAGCTTAGGTCTTAGCAACTTGCTAACTATCTCTAGAAGTTTACCTTTTTAACTCCAGAGTTTCCGTATCTAAATCAGGTTCAGCAACAAATTCTTTCATGAAGTCAGGCAGTTTATCTGAACCAATCATTTTTAACATAGAATTGTCACCAGCCACACCAATTTCCCTGTTTCTCCCATGGGCTGTTTATCCCATCTACTTCGCCCTCTTCTTTTGGAGCTCTCTGTAAACTCCGGCTGTTCTGAGGAACATAAATCCTTAAGATTACTGGATAATTCAGACCCACTTGTGAATTTGAAACAAAAGACCTAGATTCTGATTCCGGTTCGGAGGATTCTGCCTGCCTCTGCTTCTTTTGTTTCAACTTCCGAAGGAGCTGACTCACGGACTGTTTTCCCCCAGAACCTTATCTTTCAAATAATCAGGAACAGATTGGTTTTTAGCTTCATCAGCATCAGTTTCAGAATATGACTTTAACGATGATGATTCCGACCAATTATCAATCAATTCATCCTGTTCCACGTCCTTGCCTCGTTCCTCTTCAGAATCCTCTTCATGTTCCCCATTTGGTTCCTCTTCAGATTTCTCAATTAAATCCTTTTCCGGATCCTCTTCTACTTCCTCAATTGGTTCTTCTTTTGGATCCTCCTCTGCTTCCTCAACTGGTTCCTCTTCTGTTTTCTCAATTGGTTCCTCTTCTGGATTCTCTTCCGTTTCCTCAATCGGTTCCTCTTCTGGATCCTCCTCCAGTTCATCATTTGATTCTTCCTCTGGGTCCTCCAGTTTTTCACTCTCACCGGATAACTCATCTACTTCATCCATTCTGATGCAATAGCTCTTAATACACCTTAAGTGTATGAAGTTTTAAGCATACCTGAACAACTGCCTATACACGTGAAATAGCATTTAGAAAGAAGCAAGCCCCTAATTGGTGCTGCTGCTTTATCATATATCCCAAAAGACATTGACAAAAGTAAAACAGAACAATGAATACTTGGTGATTTTATTCATGGAAGTAAAGAAAATAGATAACAGCAGAATCACAGAGAAGTTTATGCCATCCAACTATGCATAGTGCAAGATGCAAAGCTATCAGAAAGCCAATGTGTTTCTCTTAAACAATACTACTCAAACTAAATGGTAATATTAAAGAATTTGAACCAGACACAAGTCTAAAAACAGCTCAACGTAAAAAATGAACAAAAATTCATTCCAGTCATCAAGCAACAAAGAAGAAAAATGAAACATACGGATCACAGAAATTTCCAACCGTAGATTAGAAATGACCAGAGCACAAAATTTACCCCACCGAGAACATAACCAACATAATCAAAGGGCAAAAAAACAAGCGAAAAATTATATCCGAAGTAACTATGTTCCTAATATGTCAAATTATGTCCCCATAAATTAACACATCAAACTAAATCAAATACCCAAATCATCTCGTTTAAGGTTTTTCACATTCTAGACCCATGCAATATTCAACACTAATCATTTCGTTTTCCTTCCCTTCCATTTCAACTATAGAAGAATACTCAAGACTGACTCCATGTTATAATCCCAAATAGCCAAAAGGCTACATTTGCCTTGCTATGGCTAAAACTGTTTCAAATGCTTCCACCATTTTTCAAGTGGAGTTAATAAATGATCTCTATCGAACTGCTGCATAAGCAGCCAAATATTAACAATAACATAACAAACTTAAACCCTTTGGTCGACTGGTTAGGTCCACAAGATAATGCTATCAGATTTAACCCATTTCAGGTAAAGCTCACTCACGTACAAAAACAGGAGTATACGATAAATAGAATGCCGAAACAATTTCCCTTTTTTTAGTAAAAAAAATACAATATCCTCATTTAGAGGGAAAAAAATATCAGCTTTGAGTTTCACAATCTGAAGAAAGTCACAAACACGGAATCAAAAACTAACCCATTATACGGATAGATGGGAATGAAAGGAAATAAGTGTAGAGAAAAAGTGGAACACATATTTGAGTTTTTTTAATCGAAATGAGAAGATATAGAGGTTACCTTCTATCTTTCCAAAACCTTTATTAAAACTCTTAAACGTTTTAAGAGGAGATATTTAAAAGGATAGTCTTCTCCTCTCCTCTCCTCTCCCTCCATCCAAACAAAGAAAATGGGTATGCAAACTATCTCCCAAAGAAAAAGAGAGAGCATCTAAGATAAAATAATTATCCTTACACCACACGTAACTTTCTATAAACAACCAACTGACCTGGGAAAGAGAGCATTTTCCATTGTTGGGGTGTTAAAATAATCAGCTAACATACTCGGTAAAAAAGACTGTAATATTCTTGCATATTAATAATAATCAGCTTAATTACATTGTAACAAAACTACAATACATTTCAATGGGAAATGCACCTTTATGTAGGCAACACTGCCATGTCTCTTGTTGAGCTACCAAAATCCCTCGTAGAACAAACCTTCTCCCTCGTCTCACCCTCTCCCTCTCTCTCGCTTCCTGAGCTGAGAAATGAGAAGAAGAACGATGGCTACTTGTTTTATGAGCCCTACAAATATACTGACCGTTGGTCAAATATGTTGCATGGGATCCAGCGTAGAATGATGGGATCACCCCAAATGGGCCTACTTCAATCATGTGATTTAATGATATTCCATGTTATTTCTAAAACCTCCTATAGGTTTTTAACGGGTAAAAAAGTGATAAAAACTCGATTTTTTATTTTTGACCTTTTTCAGTAGTAGTGACATTTTTCAGTATATTCTTTTTCTCTCTTTTTACAAAAATAATATATGTAAATTTATTATTTTTTATAATTTAAATCAAAACCAATACAACACTTCATTCCCAATAAAAAAAAATATATACGCAATTGTTGAGTTAAGTTTATGATTATCACAAATTTATTGATACTAAACAATGAAATTCTCAAATGTAGTGAATTTATCATCCAAATTATTAGTTTATTATAACATTACCCAAGCGACTTACCTACAATGGAAAATGGAATTTGCATATTACTCCTTTGGATTTTGTTTAATCGTAATCCATATATACCAATGAAGAAAAAAAAAATATTATAATCAAATGAAAATGTAAGAGTTGGGAATATTTGTTTTTTTAAATAAAATAAACGACCAATATGAATCAAGAAATTTACACCACTTTCTTAAGGACTTGTTTAAGTTCAATTCAATTACTATCACATTCTACTAAAAAAATACATTAGAGAATGTGATATAAAAGAGAAACCTGAAGGAAAAAATATTAAATAACTTTCATTTTTGCACTTATTAAGAAAAAAAATGAAAATTTTATTTTCAAAGATAATTTGTTATTTGATTATTTTAACAAATAAATTATTATGCATAGAGAAATTGCAATCATTCTAAAAAATATGTTTTGAAGGCACGTGCCAACAGTCAGTAAAAGAAAATTTGCAGTTAATTACATACATTAATAATAGTTTAATACTAGACTTTCAGATTAAAGAGATGAGGTGTTTACATTCTTGGATGGAAAGAATTCAGAAAAAGCAACAAAACGGAGTAATGAGATTACAATTTTCACTTTCTTTCCTTCTTCTAACACCAACTCCTACTCAATTCTTCAGCAGAAAATCACTGTTGAGGTACTCTCATCGCCATAGTATACATACCTTTCTCACTTGTACAAACCCCCTCTCATATGCAGAAGCAGAAGATCGAGTTAATGTATAGGATCAAGTTTGAGATGCAGTGGGACGTAAACTACTACCATTGACAACAATGAGACAAGCTAATACACAAATTAAGGCCATGAATATATATATATATATATATATATATATATATATATATATATATATATAAAAAGATCATGACTATCTATGTATCGATCTATTCATCATGTTTTCAAATAGAATAATAACTGTTGCACACTCATCTCAAATACTTTGCAAAACTCATTTATAATTATATGGAAGCATGAGTGATAATTACTATTCAAGTTTTCAAAATATTCGAAATAGGTGTCCAAAATGAGTGTTTGAATAACTCTTCTTTCTAGGTTGACAAAATGAAAATGTGGAAAAAGTAAAAGAAAGACAAAAGAGTCTTAATAATTTTACTTCTCAATTTTTTCTATTGAAAGGATTGTAATTTATTTATGAGAGAAGAAAACTTCATAGCATGTGTAGTTGTGAAAAATGAAAACATTTTTTATTTTCATTTTTTTAACACTTTTTTTAATATTTTAAATATTCTTAACGTAATTTGAAAAATAATATTTTTCTTTTTAGCATAATATTAAAAAAATTAAAATAAAAAGTGATTTTTAATTTTTTCAATATTATGTAAAAAAAAATTTATTTTTTAAATTATATTAAAAATATTCAAATTACTAAAAAAATTGAAATGGAAATCGAAAACATTTTCCACAAACGTACCCTTATAGTTTTCTTTCCTCGTAAAAATTGGGAAAAGAAAATGCTTTCCACCCTCTTCCTTCCAGCTACCAAAACGGAGCATTATTATATTAACAGTGAAAACATTGCAATAAGTTCCCAAGGAGATGTCTGAATCCAGTAAAATTATACGAAGCACTAGAAAAAGTTCAAGAAATATTATATTTTCCCACAAATTAATTTAACAGATATACCTTCCCGGGACCAAAAATTCACTAAACAGATATAGGAGTATTTCTGATCTTCAAAAATGTTACTAAAATAAACAATATAAATTAAGAAAAACAGAAGTACCGAGAGAGAGAGAAAGAGAAAGGACCAAGTTCAGTTTCATCTCTACCTTATTAATTCCTTTGTGATGCTTCTAGCATGCTTCAAAAATTGGAAGCTTTTTGCAAGGTCGTCATCAAACAGTGCAAATTTCAAGTTAATGAAAAAGTCCCTGTAAGCACCATTTAATACTCCTAAACTCTGCCTTTCCAGCACAGAAACTTTCAGGAGATTCCAACATATTATGTTGCCCTTCTGGTTCATGATCACTTGGCTGTGTTTCTAGAAATCGCCTTTTCTCAGCTTATTACTGCTTCCAGTCTTGTAGACATTGAAATTGCTCGACTGTTACATGATGAACGAAGCTGCGATGAAACAGAGATGTCCAAGCAACTTAAACACACGCCAAATGTAAAATAAATAAATGATTGGTCTACTAAATTTAGAAAAGTTAGAGAATTATCTCAGTCGTTCCAATGAAACCATGTTTATTTCAGGAACATGGAATTCAAAGGTTCATTTGATATGCCAAACATAAAAGAGATTTTGCTTCTCTTTTTCATTTTTCAATCCCTTCCAGGCAAAACCAACTTCAGGGACAGCTTATTGGTTGTTTCTTTACAAATGTTCTCGTGTGAGTAAACACAAAATTGCTCCATTTTGCAGTACAAATTTAACACCCCAATGGACCCACCTTAGGAGGGAGAGAGAGAGAGAGAGAGTCCTGTGCAAACTAAGCAAATTTAAATCCGAAACACTAGGCACAAGCTTATATAAGTAGGTGACATCTTCATTATCAGATTTTGAGTCCATTGTGCATGTTGTCAATGGATGACAAAGTCTATATTCTTTTCTTTAATTAGGGTCACTAACTATTCCACTTCACCCACACTTGTCATATATTCATTATTGTTTTAAAGCTTACTTTAGGTCATGTTTCCTTCCTTGGTTTAAGGCTTACTTTAGGTCATGTTTCCTTCCTTGTTTTAAGGTTTACTTTAGGTCATGTTTCCTTCCTTGTTTTAAGGAATGTTTTTTTTTCCTTTAACAACCTATATATACTCTTAATTGTATTCTTAATAAAAAGAACTCAAGTAAGCATTTGTACAATCTCTTTACTCTCTTCAATTCTCACATCTCTTTACTCTCTTAAATTCTAACATGGTATCAGAGCCGGTTGCTTAGGTTCTTCTCTCACTTGTAATTTTTCTCGGTTACGTGTTTCGGCGTGTTATGTGTTGTTCTTGTTGAACCCGACGTGAAAGTTTTTTTTTGTTGTTTTTCGATCTTCTTTTTCTGGGTTGGTGTTGTCGGCACCTCCTATTTTTTTAGTTTGAGCAGTTTCGGCATTCATGATATCCTCTATTTTCAGAGAGGTGTTTTATAGCTTTGGGTCTCAGATTTCTCGGTGTTTTTTTTTGTTCTCAGATCTCTTTGGCAGTTTGTTTTTTTTTCTGCTTTGGGTGGTTTCGGCATTTTTTTGGTCGGGCTATTTTTTTTTTTGCACTTATTTGCAATGGACTCTGCACCTGTGTGTGTCAAATTTACGGGCAAAAATTACTTTATATGGGCCTTTCAGTTTGAAATTTTCCTCAAGGGAAAAGAACTTTGGGGCCATATCGATGGCATGGATGTCGCACAAACATCCAATACAGACCAATCGAAGGATGTCGGGTCGTCTCCTTCTTGGACTGTACTTGATGCTCGGATCATATCTTGGCTTCTTGGTTCGGTGGAGCCACATATTGTCACCAACTTGCATACTCATCGCTCTGCTCAATCCATGTGGACTTATCTGAAGAAGGTTTATCATCAAGCTAATGATGTTTATCGCTTTCAGTCAGAGCATGCAATTGCCACCTTTCCATCCAAGACTATTACTCGGCCTTTCTGATTCTTTGGACTGACTATACTGATCTTGTTACAGCGGCTGTTCCTGTTGCCACTCTTTCGACTATTCAGCAAATCCACGAGACTAGATGGCGTGATCAATTTCTTATGAAACTACGCCCGGAATATGAATCTATTCACTCCTCTCTGCTGAATATATCTCTTGTTCCTTCTCTTGATGTTTGTTTTGGTGAGTTACTTCGTGAAGAACAACGTCTTAGTACTCAAGCCACTCTGGAGCAATCTTATGGTAGTCCAGGAACTGTTGCTTATACTGCCCAAGGACGCGGACCGCCTATGTATTCTAAAAACTTGCAGTGTTTTTGCTGTAAGGAATATGAGCATATTGTTGCCAATTGTCCCAAGAAATACTGCTCTTATTGTAAGAAGAAGGGTCACATCATCAAAGAATGTCGTCTCCGCCCACAGAATCGTCAAGCTCAAGCATTTCAGACTTCTGTTATTGTACCCTCCGCAGCTCCTGGCTCTTCTTCCAGTGCCTCCCCAGTTCCGGCACCTCCTACAATGAATTACTGCACACCCAAAATGGTGCAACAGATGCTAATTTCAGCATTATCTGCAATGGGGTTTCAAGGTAAAAATTCTACCAAACTCTAGTACGTAGACTCGGGGGCTTCTAATCACATGACGAATACTCCCACTGTTCTGTGTCATGTTCAACCCTATGTTGGTCCATCTACAATTCAGACTGCCAATGACAGTTCTTTACCAATCACTACTGTCGGAGATGCCTCTTCTAAATTCACTAATGTGTTTCTTGCTCCTCAACTTTCCACGAATCTTATTTCTGTTGGTCAATTAGTTGATAACAACTGTGTTGTTAACTTTTTTGGTGATGGTTGTGTTGTACAGGACCAGGTAACGGGAGAGCTGATAGCGAAGGGACCTAAAGTAAGGCACTTGTTTCCACTATTTTTATCTGTCCCAGCAATTTCTCCAGTTTCGTCTATTAAGTCTCTTGCTTGCAATAATATTCCAAATTTGAGTATGGCGTGGCATCATCGTTTAGGCCATCCCAATACTCAGATCTTATCTCATGTATTGCACTCTGGTTTTCTTGATAATGAAAAACGTTCTTCTTTATCTCTTAAGTGTGATTCTTGCAAACTTGGTAAAAACAAAATTCTTCCGTTTCCTTTACCTTCTCACTGCTTTGATCTTATCCATAGTGATGTTTGAGGACCTTCCCCCGTTAGTTCACATGAAAATTTTAAATATTATGTGACTTTCATTGATGATTATAGCAGATTCACTTGGGTTTATTTTCTTCGCTCTAAATTTGAGATTTTTCGTACTTTCACTAATTTTTTAGCGTATGTTGATAATCAATTTTCTGCGACTATTAAGATGTTACACACAGATTCTGGTGGTGAATATTTGTCTACTGAGTTTCAAGAATTCTTGGCTTCTAAAGGTATTATTCATCAACGTTCATATCCTGCTACTCCCTAACAGAATGGAGTAACCGAACGCAAAAATTGTCATCTTTTTGATGTGCTACGTACTCTTTTGTTAGAATCATCTGTTCCATCAATGTTCTAGGTCGAGGCTTTGAAAACTGCTACTCACTTGATTAATCGTTTACCTTCCCAAATCTTACACACGGAGTCTCCCTATTTCCGCTTGTTTGCTAAACAACCTAGTTATGATATAGGAGTATTTATGATCTTCAAAAATGTTACTACAATAAACAATATAAATTAAGAAAAACGGAAGTACCGAGAGAGAGAGAAAGAGAAAGGACCAAGTTCAGTTTCATCTCTACCTTACTAATTCCTTTGTGATGCTTCTAGCATGCTTCAAAAATTGGAAGCTTTTTGCAAGGTCGTCATCAAACAGTGCAAATTTCAAGTTAATGAAAAAGTCCCTGTAAGCACCATTTAATACTTCTAAACTCTCTACCTTTCCAGCACAGAAACTTTCAGGAGATTCCAACATATTATGTTGCCCTTCTGGTTCATGATCACTTGGCTGTGTTTCTAGAAATCGCCTTTTCTCAGCTTATTACTGCTTCCAATCTTGTAGACATTGAAATTGCTCGACTGTTACATGATGAAGGAAGCTGCGATGAAACAGAGATGTCCAAGCAACTTAAACACACGCCAAATGTATAATAAATAAATGATTGGTCTACTAAATTTAGAAAAGTTTGAGAATTATCTCAGTCGTTCCAATGGAACCATGTTTATTTCAGGAACATGGAATTCAAAGGTTCATTTGATATGCCAAACATAAAAGAGATTTTGCTTCTCTTTTTCATTTTTCAATTCCTTCCAGGCAAAACTAATTTCAGGGACAGCTTATTGGTTATTTCATTTACAAATGTTGTCTCTTGTGTCGAGTAAACACAAAATTGCTCCATTTTGCAGTACAAATTATTAACACCCCAATGGACCCACCTTAGGAGGGAGAGAGATAGAGAGAGAGAGAGAGAGAGTCCCCTGCAAGCAAAGCAAATTTAAATCCGAAACACCAGGCACAAGCTTATATAAGTAGGTGACATCTTCATGATCAGATTTTGAGTCCATTGTACATGTATCTTTATGTGAAGTCAGATATGAGACATGGTATGTCCCCACAGAACTGGGAAATTCAGTTTTGATATCAGCAATTTTAGGGTAGTGGGTGACAAAGAGGACCATGCATCTCTTGTGCTCTAGGAGATGATGCAGTGTAGCATAAGCAATAGCTACACCATCATACGTACTCGAGCCTCTCCCAAGCTCATCAATGATAACCAGTGAGCGTGCAGAGCAGTTGTGGAGTATGTGAGAAGCTTCAGTCAGTTCTCCAGAAAAGTGCTTCTCCCTTGCTGGATACTATCTGAAGCACCCATTCGAGTGTAAATGCCACCAAGCACATGCATTTTTGCTGATGCTGCTGGTACAAAGGAACCAACCTAGGGGATCAGAGGCCAAGTTTCAATAAAGCCATGGCTGTATGAGTTTCATTTGTCCAGAAAAAAAAAAAACAATAACGAGAACAAGTTCAGACTTTTATGAGAATTAAACAGTAGCTGAAGAAAATTTGGAAAATTCATCCATTTCAAAACATAATGCAGCGTCATGTACAAGAATAAGTGAAAGAAGAAAAATTTCCAGAAGATTGGAAAACCAGCTTAATATCAGAACATCCATTAGCGATATTAAATGGAAAGAAAAATAAATGTCAATCAAGAAGTCTGAACTGGGAAGAAAATACAGTCAATGGCCCTACTAACAGCCATTATAGCGATTAAAGCAACTTGGTGAATGTAGCAACTCTTTCCACCCATGTTGGGTCCAGTAACAATCTGACAGTACTCTCCGTCTGCATGCAAATTTGTGTCATTTGAAAAAAAATAGTCTTGTAATATGGTCTCCAAAACCTGGTCAAAATTAGTATGGAGTAAACAAATAGCCCGCAACAACATATGAATTACAGTGCAACACAAAAGATAAACTGAGAACTAAGTATTCAACATAAATTAATAAGCACAGGTATATAAATACATACAGGGTGACGACCAGAGCAGATACGTATCCGAACAGGTTCATCTTCATTTACAAATACCGGACAGACATAATTCTGCAACTAGTAGTTAGAACATATCACATTACTTACAAGATAAAGCATATATTTTAGTTTCCTCCAATAGCAGACCTTATTTCTCGATAGAGTTGCAAGAGCATAAAAACAGTCCAAAGCAGCCAGTGGCTTGAAATTCTGCCTAATATTCGCTGAATTCCCTCAGAAAGCTATCCCAAGCAATTCTGCAGACAATGGCAAGCTCCTCAGTTGCCAGTGATAACTCATCTAAACTGGTCAATACTTCGGGTGGATGATAGCGGATTGTTTTCTTAGTACTGTTAACCTTAACCCAATTTAAAGGTACCTTGGCATCCACGGGCAGCTGCAGCCAAAGCTACACTGACTTAGGTCTACAAATAAAACTATTGTCACAGAGATCACTCAAATGATGAGATTATTAGCGTCCGAAAGAAATAATGGAAAACCACAGTGCAAGAATGTCATAAAATTTAGCACTAACAAAATCCAAAATACCCTTTGCTAATAAAGCCAATATTGGTGATTGTACCAACTGCAGACCAATTTATGGCACAATATGCATCTAAGACTAAATATAAGCACAGTGAATAAATTTTAGAAAGGAAAAATAGTCATCATAACGAGTAACAAGAATTACTATTGTTTTAACCTACTTTAACCAAATAATGAGATAAGAGTCTTTTAGTTTGACCAGACTCAGCCTAGCGGAACAAACGTTTAATTTAGAAGATAATACCCAGTGCAATTTTTCTTTTGCCATCTGAACCGCGTTCCTGGCTCTAGCAAGCTGTGCATAATAAATCACACCTTCTGGTTTTAGGAAGAATTGTAAGGTGAATGCAACATAAAGGGGGGAAAACTTGAAATTTAGAAGATGGAACTCTTCATAAAAAGTACAAACCTCTGGAAATTGATCACTAGAAGTTATTATTAAGTTTGATAAATCCCCTTGATCAGCTGCTTCTTTATTCACAGCAGACAAAAGTCTTGCAGCATTCCCAACTACACTGGATGATGCAGCAGCCCAAATCAACTTTTTTCAACAGAAATTGTTTTCCAGCACATAAAATAGCTTGAATAACTGCAATGAACTCTAGCATCAAATCATTTAGAATCTGTCAGCAATCAGCATGCAAGACAGAGGGCATGATAAATTGCATAAAAGATATTCACCTACTACAGGTAAACAGCATCTTGAGCCAAATGTAATGTTAAGTAGGCAGAAGATTTTAAAAATCTAAGCTTATTATTAAGGATGAAGTGATGATTATGGCTTCCTCATAATACATCACAACACAGATCATAGATAAAGTCATGTAGTTAAAACTCTTTATGATTTGCTCCGAACACTAAAGTTTAGTTCGCTGTACGCTACTGTTGTCTTTTCGCCATATTTTCGCATCTGTCTTTTTGCTATCATCAATTGAAAATCTTATCCACGATTTACAGTAAGGTCACGATTCTGGATTTCTGGTATTGTTTTGTTTTATTGTCAAAAATTATATATAAGTTTTGCTTAGAAAAAAATATAGGTTTTGATAAAATAATTGCAAAAATAAAAACTGTTGTGTTTGATATGCAATTGATTTCTTACAAAAATTTATATTACTTTCAAAATAAGCTTCGTTTCCAAGTTTGATTGAAAAAACATGAAAGATAAAAAATCATTTCATAAACATGGATAGGGTGGCCCCAACAATCGTTATACATTTTTTTATATGAAAACAAATTTGAGTGAAATTATCGAGACTTTGATCGGATTAATACAGAGTCTTGATTTTTATTTTAATATTCGTGAGTAGCCAAACCAATAAGATTTTATTTTCGATTTTTTAAAGTCAAACGATTTGTTTTTAATCCGTTAGAATAAATGCACTTAACATAATGGGTACAAACTGATCCATTCATATTTATAATCATAAATAAGAAAAATCAAATGACAACAACCATTCTTCAATTCACCGATTCAGTTTATACTTCAGTTGTTTGAGTGAGTAGTTTTAGTTGAGGCTGAGAAGGGAAGAAAAGTTTGTACAAAAGGCTGATCTTAAACCACGTATGAGAGAGGCAGGCAACCACACCATCCGATACATAAAAATGAGGTGCAAAAGCAACCACCGCTTCCCTTTCGGCCCTCAGCCATTTGAAAAATATTTTGCATTAGAATGTTATAAAATTCACAATTTTAAGAACTGAAATCTTTTTTATTTATATTTTATCAATGTGAAATACCGTAACTACCCATCTCAATTTATCATAGTACATAATTTATCCACATCAAACTTTAAAGCTCTAGCTTACGTCCATTTTATGGGAGCCATTCATTGGTCCAAAAGCCCCAAAGGCCAAAACCTCCAATTTCTTTCCACTTCATATGAATGGGAAATGAAAAACTTATCCACAACATCATCATTCCATCCTTCAAGTCAAGAAGTACACCAAGGCCATGTAAAAAAAGAAGAAGAAAAAAGAAACATAATAGATGAAGAAGGAAAAGAAAAGGCAAGATGCGAATGGGATTTCACACTATCCACTATTCTCTCTTCCAGCTCAACCGGATCCGGATCCGATGCCTTAGGATGCATTGAGTTCGACCCGACAGAGAGCCTCATAGCGACCGGTGGGATTGCAAGAAAAATCAGAATTTACAGTTTAAGCTCCTTGTTGCCACATGAAAATAGTAGTAGTATTGCTTTGTTGGACCATGTTAGTGCATGTGAGTACTATATTTGCACACCAGCTAAGCTAAGTAGCCTGAGATGGAAACCCGGGTCGGGCGGACAGGTAATCGGATCCGGGGATTATGATGGGGTTGTGACAGAGTACGATCTAGAGAGGAAGATACCCATCTTCGAACGAGACGAGCACGGTGGGCGCCGGGTTTGGAGCGTGGACTATTCGCATTGGGATCCGGTCGTCGGAGCATCCGGGTCGGATGATGGTACCATGCAAATGTGGGACCCACGTTGCGACGTCGACGGTGGGAGATGCGTTGCAACGGTGCAGCCTAACGCGGCACGCAGCTCCGTGTGTTGCGTGGAGTTCGATCCGTTCGGTGGAGCGATGGTGGCCATTGGATGCGCGGACCGGAGGGCTTACGGGTACGATATAAGGAAAATGGTTGACCCGGTTCTAGTGCTTGATGGCCATATGAAAACGGTAACGTATATTAAATTCCTCGACTTCCACACAATTGTATCGGCTGGCACTGATGGGTGTTTAAAATTATGGAACATTGAAGATTCGTCTGTGGTCCGCACATATACAGGGCACATGAATAATCGGAATTTTGTGGGGTTATCAGTGTGGAGATATGGTGGGTTACTTGGGTGTGGATCAGAGAATAATCGGGTGTTTGTGTATGATAAACGGTGGGGTGAGCCCATATGGGTGCATAGGTTCGACCCAATGGCCAGTAGGGCTGGGCCAGGATCTGACACAGGGTTCGTTAGTAGTGTGTGCTGGAGACAAATGTCAGAGGACCAGTGTAATCTTGTGGCAGGAGGATCAGATGGGGTTTTGCAGCTTTTTGTTGGAAAAAGGAAGTCATCTTCTTGCTCTTAAGTAAAAAAAAAAAAAAAATTACTTCTAATTTTCCCATTTGCCTAAACTTCTACTATAATTTGTTTTGTTAGAATCAGACACGATAAATGATATGCATGAGAAAGCGTTTCTGTCAGAGGAAACAAAGAGAATTATAAAGAACATAGTATAAGTTCTAATATTAGTACTTGAATTTGATCGGATATGCTAACGAATTAATAGTTAGCTGTTTTATGAATATCGCATCTATGTTCATCTCATCTGTGCGTGTCGTCCTTCGTGATGGTGATTCTTGTGATTTTTTTTTAGGCTGTGTCTTTTTCTTGTAGAGAGATATATGTTTAAAGCAACTTTTTTTTTCATATTTTCATCTCTTATTGGATAATTTGCTGTTTCGTTTGAAGAATGGACTCAAGATATTTGTTAAATTTACTATAAAAATTATCACTTTTTAAAAAATATTCTCCATGTGAGTTTCATACCTTTTATTTTAAAACCTACAAGTATTTGCTTGTGAGTCCATTCTTCTTTTGAGGGCAAATTCTATGGTATTTTTTTTATTTTTTTTATGTACATAATTTTTTTTTATTACAAAATGATAATCAATTACTAAAATTTAATATTGTGTTACCAAAATGTACTACTAATACAATTACCAAAAATATAAGCAAATATTTTGATCATATAATGTACTGATTATTATGAAATGATATCAATTTCTCATGTAACAAATTATCATCGAGTTATAATTCTTTTTCTACTAATTAAGAGATCATTTTGAGATGAAAAAAACACGATAAAATATCATGTCATGTCAATCAAACAATAAATGGTTCTAATTTTTTTTTTAAAACACGTTTCATTAAATTATATGCAGAACAAAAAAAAAGATCAATTTTAAGGACGGAGGAAATATAACAATTAACCTCGTAATTCCTTTAAACGTTTTGTAATTTCTTTTGTACACACATGATATTTACTTTCTTAACATGTCTAATTATATCATTTTTTCTTAATTTCTGAAAAAAAAAATACAATTGAAATGACACTTCTCAACCAGTTTTTGTCAATTTTTACCGATTTGTTGAGCTTATTTGTACTGATCATCGTTGACAAACATGTAAAGAGTAATGCATTCATAATTTAATATTGTGAGCTTTCGTATGAATTATCTAATAATACTAACTTATAATGTGATCAAATTAAACATTATATTTTAGATTTAAAATCGCTTTAACAAAAAATAAAAAATTGGAAAAAATTAAAGTTTGTTGAACCGACATGTACATAGATTGCCTAACATATAAGGCGTAAATAACCTAAATTGACAAAGCAAGATTTTCATTTATTTATCAAAAGAGTTATGTCTTTTGAAGCCAGAATTGCTTTTCCTCTGTATCTAACATAATGCATGAAATGATCCAACAACCATAGGTTGTCTTGCCTAATAAGACGTAAATAACCTCTAGCTTTTATATTAAACAATTAAATTAAAGAAAAAAATGAAAAACTTGACAAGAGAGATTTCATGATTTAAAGAAACAAATCAAATTATTAATTTATTTTAAATCAAATAAAATATTTAGTTTTTTGTAATATATTATAACGTACCCAATTAACAGTGTTCTTTTATAGGTCGGATCAAACAAAATTTATCAAAAATAAATTTTGTAATTTAGAAATAAAGTGAAATGTTTATTACTTTATTATGTAAATAAATGTAATACATGTGAATAAATAGCATCTCAATCTTACAAATTAGTATTAGAAAAACAATAGATTTGGTTTTGAACCATTCAATTTTATTCAAAATCTACTTGATATCATGTTAGTCAAAGAAATGTAACCTTATTCATAAAATTATGACGGAATCATAAATTTTGAAAAGAAAAATATGAAGTAATATATAAATCAATAATCATAGTAAATATATTAATGTAAATCCGACATAAACTTGGTTTGAATCATATGCTCTAATAAAATACAGGTACAATAAAAATATAAAATAATAAATAAGGTCAATTAATGTAGAAAAAATTATTTATAAACAAGTCAAAAATTGTGTACCAAAAACCGTAGAGACCCGAGTTCAGCAAACTGGCAACATAAACCCTACACTTGCGACAAGTTGGATGCTGTGCTTATTGATGTTGGCCTCCAGCTAAATGGGTGAAGATTGGTGGGGGAACCTTATAGGCACGCTCGTGGCGCCGGCTTGGGACCTAGGGGGCCATGGTGTTATCAAATAAAGGGATATTGCGACATTTCTAGACCAGGTTACAAGCAAGAGGGAAGATGAACTCTTAATAATTTTTTTTTTTCGTTCTAGTTGGAAAAAAAAAAAGTTATAACCTGGAGAAATTTTTTTGTTAGACTTGGTGTATCACATAAACAGCAAAGTAAACTAATGAGAAAATAACACATACACAAGCGCTAAAATTAACCATAGTTTGATCTACCCCAAAATTTATCTATAAGAAGGCCCAGAACATTAACCTTTATAAGTTATAGTCCAAGTCAAATGAAAGGGCTCAGCCTAGCCCAAGATTGGTCAACTACAGCAATACTTCGAGGCCCAAAAAAGAAAAGGCTTGATGTGGCTGTGCGGAAACTTTTACGACAGGCGGTGACTCTAGAGGGATCACAAAATTTATAAAATGCTCGTGTACGCACGCCATTAGCCTGGGGTTTAAATCAGTCTTGCCTAGTTACCTCCCTCCCCAGCTCGCTTTTTCCTGCTGAAGATTCCACAGGGAGAAATTTAGCTAGCTAGAGTCCATTGATTTTTTTTTTTAAAAGTACCTTTGCATACAGTTATAGATAGAGCGAGAAAACAGAGAGAGATTTTTGGAGAGAGAAATGGTGACGTCATCCATAGTGAACACATACCCACTGTCGAGCTACACCTTCGGCACCAAAGAGCCCAAGATGGAGAAGGACACCTCCGTCGCCGATCGACTTGCTCGCATGAAAGTCAAGTATGTTTCTTTTCTTTTTAAATTGTTCCCTTTTTTTTATTGTTTTTCAAATCAATGGTTCAACGGAGTCTTGGAAAACCCTAGATAAATCTCAAATCTCCCTTTTGGTTACAGAGAAAGCTGACCATAGGAACATAAATTATACATTGTTTCTCTTTCAAAAGAGAATTTTTTTGGTGATTATCTTTCCATAGAGTATTGGTTTCACGCTTTATGTCCATTTGGTTTCCACAACATGAAACGTGGAAGTTAACTGGCATTGGGTTGTTCGCCTTTCTGTAGTGAACGATTTAATTTTTTGAAACGTCCGTTTGCTTTAATTAGTGTGGTTTTTTAGTGTTCTGTACCATCTGTTTGGAGCTCTGGAATCATAAGGAGACTCTTGGATAGTTTTGTTCTTCTGTTTGATTATGGAAATTACAAGGCAAATATATTTTGCTGGGAGTTGTATTGGCTTCAATTTTAGGGTGTTTTCCTAGAATGGCCCATTTGTTCCACATTTTAATTTCAATTTCTTCTTCATTTTTTTAATTTCAACTTCTTCTTCAAAATGGAAGAACAGAAGAAAAAGATCTCGCCCTGCCATCTCCAATCTTGTTTTGGGAAAGGTGAACAGAAAAAAATTGAAGCCAATAGTCTTGAATTAGTTGAGGTCTAGATTGATTTGCAATTTTTTTTGGAAAGTAAACACTGCCCTTGAAGGCTTGAAGGTGTCAGTTAGGAAGACATTTTTTTTGTAAGTAAAATTTTTATAAAGGGCCCCAAGAAGGTGCAACTCAAAGCCAAGCTAATTACAAGAAAGAAGATCACAAAATCTAGAATGTACGAGACAATTGCAAAAAAAATTCCTTTGAACCAAAAATTAAGAGCGTTGAACCATTTATCTCTAATAACTTCAAAAGGCCTCAATGCCATCAAAAGGCCTAGGATTCCTCTCATTCTGCACTATCCAAAAAATCGATAGTGGGATGTGTAAGCCTTCTTGATATCCTTAGAATCCCTCAAACTGCTCCAAGCCTACATTTCATCTTTCACGGAGCCGGCAATCATCCAAGAGACACCCAAGATCCTGTAAGCCATCTCCCACAAGTTTCTAGCCAACAAACACTTCACCAAAAGATGAAACACGGACTCGACACAACCTTTGCAAATGTAACATCTATTCACAATCACCTTCCCCTTTTTTGTAAGTTGTCAATAGTAAGAATTTTTGAGGCCTCTCATGCGAAAAAGCTAACTTTCAAGAGCGCACAAGAGCACCAAATGACTTTCTAAAGAAAATTAAGAGAACCTTCGGAGGAATTCTTGTCAAGAAGAAATTTATAAAAAAAAATTTCACCGCAAAACCTTTGTCTGGATTAGGCTTCCGTCAAATCCAACCTAACACTATATAAAGTTTCCAAGAAACTTTGGATCAACTCCATCTTCCAATCATGAACAGTATGGATAAACATTCCAAGCAACTCCATCATTAGATGGGAAACACATGAACTAATGAGTGCATCTTTATCTCTCACAATATCATAGATATTCGAAAATTGGTCTTTTAAAAGGGTATTCCCAAACCAAGTGTCATGTCAAAGTCTAGTTCTCCCCTATTTCCAACCATAACCGAAACACAAGGGAGGAAAGTCTCCCACTCTTGCCTAATCCATTTCCACACCCCCACACCATAGGCCCCCCTAGGCTTCTTAGACATCCAACCTCTAGGATCCATCCCAAACTTAGCTACTACCACTCTTCTCCAAAGATGACCCATTTCCTCAGGCTTTATTGAATAACGTGAGAGATTTAATATCAGGACTACCTTTTTCCAAAGGTTGTTTAACCACGCCTCACCTCACCAAGTGATACTTGTACTCCTCCCATGTATTACCCCAAAGGATTCTTCTTTGAATACTCTCCAAGCGATTAGCCGTTGAACTAGGAATAGGAAAGAGGGACATAAAGTAAATAGGGTGGCTAGAGAGAGTGCTTTTGATAAGAGTAAGTCTTCCCCCTTTTTACTGCATAAATGTATTAAAAAATCATCACTTTGAACTAATGCATGTATTTAACAACTGGCTCAGAATTTGATTATTATATTTTTTTATTCTGAGTTGAAGCTATATGAAGGAGGGCATGAGGACGAGCGTTGAAGCAATTTTACTGGTATGTAATTTTCTTCCATTTGAACAACTAGAAATTAAAATTATCTGAAAATGCACTTCATAGTTATTATGTTTCCATAATCTAGGAGGCACTTCATTTTGTATGCATTCTATATTTCCTTCCTATGGACTGTTATTACAATTAATGTTTTATTTTTACATACTAACTTCTTTGTCTGTTCTGCTAAACAAAGATTTAAGGTTCTTATTAAGTATAAAAATGAGAAGCTCAGCATAGATATTTACTGCGCATTTAAACCTTAGTGGTAAAAATGGGGTCAATTTGTTAATACTAAAAACCATTTAGTGTTCATGCTATTGTACTTGTGTGCTTATTATGCATGATTAATTGCTAATTCAGTGTTACTTCTTTAGGTCTCCAATGTTATTGGCCTAAGCTAGTCAAATTAAAAAAATGCCGCCTTTATGTCTTCATCCTAGTTTTTAATAATAAATACATTTGCAAACTGTGACTTAAGCTGCAAATATTCTTTGTATGTTTAAAAGATTAAAAAAGAGAACCAGAGATGACTGACACACTGTACAAAACATTTCCATCCCTTTTTGCTGCCATGTCTAAGTTGTGCAATCTTTCACTCTTTTGACTGACTTGATAGAGCTCAAGTAGTTTTGAACCCCTTTAAACTGGCATCTTTATGCTATACAGAAATTTTACATGGAACTGGTGAAATTAAATCAATTAAACTTACCAATGGCTGTGTACGATGGAAAATAAGGTTGATAATAAAATTTCATTGCTTCTTTGTGATTCCCAGAAAGGATGTCTTCCTTCTTTTATTTGCTTCTTGGACTGCGTATTGAAATGGCTTATTTCAATTGGCATTCTGTTTTCTTGGAGTATCAAGTCCCTTCCAGAAAGATCACTTAAAATTGTGAATTAACATGTATTGAATACTTTTCCTAGACTGATTAAAAAAAGAAAGAAACTTTTCCTTGAAAGCTGTGTTTGTATTTGTCCCTAGAATAGCTTTTATCTTTGCTTCAGGTGGCTAATGTTGATTCTAAGCTTTGTTCAAGGATTTGTATTTGAACAACCTGGATTGGCCATAAAAATCTATCTTTCCATTTGATCATATTTATAGGCTATCATGTCTTTCTTGCCTCCCCCTCCCCCTCTCTCTCTCTCCCTCAATGTGAGTGGGGTTTTTGATAGCCTTGCTTTGTTTCTTTTTAACACTTTTGGTGTATTCAGGTTTACTAGTTGGCTTGAGTTGGTTGTGGCCTCATCTTAAAGAACATCTTATTATCTTGTTTGGATTAGTGTGATCTCTTTATTATCAGGAAATGCATCAATTTTCCTCTCATATGTTGTTACCCATCCATCTTAAGATACCCATTTGAACTGTGATGAATTTTGAAAGTTTATCTTGCTAGTCCAACATGTCCACTATGAATGGTGGCTAATTTTGTGACTTTACTATTATGTGATTTTGACAGCCAATCTTTCTGCTGTACCATTTAGTTTTGTCTTAGTTGTGTTTATTTTGTTATAGTAAGGCATATCTCCATGGTTCTAATGTGGTTATAAGCACCATGTTTGTCCAGTTATATGTTTTATTCGTGTGGTATATATGTCATAGATTTCAATTATACATGTGAATTTATGGATTTGGTCTTAATTGGAAAAGTTTAAACATCATATGCAAGGATTAAAGTTGGGTCCTAGATTTTCAGCTTGATTTATTATCTTTTGGTTTGATCCGGTGCTTCCCTACATTTTTGCCCTTCATATGTTTTAGTTATGCTGCTGCCTCCTTTCTGACCATGTCATTAGCCCACTACGTAATTTATACGTGGCATCCCTTAGGTGGATCTAAATTTGTCATCAGATACCTTAATTAATATTCATGTCTACACAGGCCCCTGCTGTTGCTGGGCTCAATGTATTGTTTCATCTTGCAGGTACAGGAACATAATCATCCTCATATACTTCTGCTGCAAATTGGGAATACATTCTGCAAACTTCCTGGTGGGCGCCTGAAGCCAGGAGAAAATGGTATAATTTACTTCTCATTTTTGTGCCATTATCATATTATCTCTTTTTCTTCATTGTGCTTGTTGTGTTGTCAGTTAATTTGATATTCGTTGTTTTGGAAATTTTGTGTTGGTTGTAATGTATGCCTTTAATTTTTGGCAGAAATTGAGGGCTTGAAAAGAAAGCTGACCAGCAAGCTTGGAGCTAATTCACACGCTCTTGTGCCAGATTGGCAGGTACCACTCCATGTCTTACTTTGCGTATGTGATGTCTTACTTTAAATAGTTTGTGATCAAGGCTTAGTTGGGTTAATGAATTAATGTGTTTTTTCATATGAACCAAGAAGGTTATAGGTAGATGTGTTTCTTCCCCGGGATTTCTTATGGGTTTATTCATACACTGCTATAATATATTTTCTGAATAATGTTTATTTGCATTGGTAATGTGTTTGTTATATGAACCAAGAAGATTATAGCTAGATGCGTTGGATCTTCACCGGGATTCCTTATGGGTTTATTTATACACTGATATAGTATGTTTTCGGAATTATGCCGAGGAGGCCTTGGCTCAATGGTTAAGGCTAAAGCCCTGGGTCCTAAAGGTCTTAGGTCCAGTGATGTGTGTGTGGGTTTTACCAAAAAAGAAAATTATGTTTTCTGAAATATGTTTATTTTCACGGTCTCTTGTTGCAGATCGGTGAGTGTGTAGCTGTCTGGTGGCGGCCAAACTTTGAAACCATAATGTATCCATATTGCCCTCCCCACATAACCAAACCCAAGGTAATGTAAAGACTTCTGAGTTATTTTCGATCTTCATTTTCTTCACTTGATGCGTTACACTTACCCTTTTCTTCCTCCCCTATTTTGGTATTGCAGGAGTGCAAGAAGCTTTTCCTTGTTCAGCTATCTGAGAAAGAGTACTTTGCAGTGCCCAAAAATTTGAAACTCCTTGCTGTACCCTTGTTTGAACTCTATGATAATGTTCAGGTATGGATAACATGTGGCCTTCTTTCTTAAACTTACGATAAAAATTTACTTGGCTTTGCCTACTTGAGAATTTAACTGCTAGATCTGGATTATTATGGGTGTCTTAGATTGTTTTTTTTTTTTAAAGTATTATGTGTGTTTTAGATTTGGCTTTAAGCTAACAATTTACAAAGAGATGAAGGGAAGTGGTGGATAACTGTTGGGAATCACCACAGGCAAATCATTATGAGTTGTTTATGGAAGTATGTCTAATTAGAACAGCCTATTTCATCCGTCTAGTTAGAGCAGCCTATTTCATCTGTCTAATTGGAGCAGCCTATTTCATCTGTCTAATTAGAGCAGCCTATTTCATCTGTCTAATTGGAGCAGCCTATTTCATCTGTCTAATTGGAGCAGCCTATTTCATCTGTCTAATTAGAGCAGCCTAAGCTTCAACTCTTCAATATTTTTGTTCCTGTTTTGTCCCACTTACCTATCCCTAATTTCCTGCTTTCAAGATGGCGGATATGGCTTCTTCTACTTCCTTGCATCTCCTAGTTTTGTGTAAAAAAAATTCAGTTCATAGTAGTATTTTTCTTCTAACTCGGGGCATTTGCTTTTTGACAGAGATATGGACCAGTTATATCAACCATTCCTCAGCAGCTTTCTAGATTCCAGTTCAACATGATTAGTTCATGACTTCAGTGTGGATTTGAAGAGCTCACTTGTTCGTGGTACTGCTTGAATGCAAGAGCTGTACCCTCATATCTCATACATTTAAAACAACTGGTACCTGGATACCGGTGCTTCTCAACAGACCTTTCCGCCATGACTGAAAAGATTTTGACAAACACTACGACTCTAAATCTGATTATATACAGTTTCTATTGGAATGGTATTTTTATGAGTTCAGGTTATCTGCTTATTTAAAGTCTGTCAATCTAGTGTTTGTAGCCATATTAATCTTATGAACTAGATGTTTACACTCGAATGATACCAGTACATGAATGTTGAAGAGAGCTATTGCTGTTGATTGTCAAATGTGCTTATGTATTTTTTTCGCCCAGAATTTTTCTGGCTAGACTGTAAAAGAGAATCTGGATATAGATGATAATTCTGTATGCCTAGTTTGGTTAATGCTTATGTTGTACTTTCTTTCTTTCTTTTTTTGGGGTATGTGATGCCTATGGCTTGAAATATAATGATACTGTTCCTGGTGATGTTTGGAATGGTTGCGCAGTGGCCGAGCCAGGTTACTCTGGGTCAGCAGCACGTGATAACATTCATGAATCATGAGCTTAGTTCTGAAGGATGATGCCTGTTTCATTTACAAATTTCAAAATTCCGTAGAATAATAATTTTGGCGGTGATTGTGATATGAGGAGATTGGTATTGAGAGTCTGGGTGGTGAAACATTAGAATTTGTTTTTCGATTTAGTTTATTATTTTCAACGATGGACTGGAGCCGTGAAGATGCTTGGGTTGGAGGCATTAGACATTGTTTGATGGGATGAGAAGAGGGAGAAATCTAGTCATAGGACCATGCCCGATCCAAGCAAAAAAAATTCATTCGTCCCAATTCCCTAACCAGCCATAGAAAGCAGTTCATTAGATCACCTAATCTCGTTCAATTGATGATTAGCTGGTTTTTTCTTGAAAGTTTTCAAAGAAAGCCAAAAGAAATGATAAATATACCAAATACTGTAGTTGAGAAAAAATTAAATCGAAGTTCTTATTAAATGGTAATTTAATAAATTAGCAGTTTGCCAAAACTAAAGAAAGGTTGTTTCATATATTGTACAAGTTCAGTAGTTCTAACAATTCAATCTCAGGAATAAAAAAAAGCAACTGCAATATCCTGGCCCAACGGTAACTTCCAAGTCTCCTTTAGGAGACACGGTTCGATCTTTCTCTCCGTCAAAATACTAAAAAAAATCCTAAACAACACTGCTTAACCCAGCTTTCTTCCATATTTTCTCCTCTTCCATCTTCTCTCTTGCACTCAAAGCCTCTTGCCATTGGCCTACTGAAGCACGGATATTACACAATAGCACATGAACTCCTGGTTCATTTGCCTTCAAATCCGTAGCTCTCTCTATAACCCTCTCTGCCAACTCTAAGTCACTTCTTACCCTGCAACCCCCAAGTAAAGCTCCCCAAATAGCAATATCAGGTTCAAAGGGCATATCCTTCACCAGATTCTGTGCTTCCTCAAGCTCACCATTTCGGCTGAGTAAATCTACTATACAACCATAGTGCTCAAGCTTCGGTCTAATCCCGAAATCGCTCTCCATGCTACAGAAGATTTTGCGGCCTTCTTCAACCAAACCCCCATGGCTACAAGCAAACAAAGCACCAGTAAACGTGAAGTCATTTGGCTTCAATCCGATCTTTTGCATCAAATGGAAAAGCTTAACTGCATCTTGTGTTCTTCCATTGATAGCTAGAGATTTGACCATAACATTCCAACAAAATACATCCTCCATTCCAATCTTGATAAACAACGTAAAAGCTCTATCAATATCCCCACATTTAGCATACATGTCAATGAGGGCAGTCCTTGCAATTACCCCCAACTGAGACCAATCTTGTATCAGGTAGTGTATCCATTTCCCAAACTCTAGAGCACCTAAGTGGGAACACGCCAACAAAACAGAAACAAACGTATACCCATCTGAAATCAAGCCCTCCGATTGCATTTGCATAAAAAGATCCAATGCTTCTTCGAATCTCCTGTGGTGAGTATAACTCGAAATCATTGCATTCCAAGAAACCACATTCCTAAATGGCATTTTCTCGAAAAACTTTCTCGACGTTTTAAGGTCTCCTGCATCAGCATACGCTTGAATCATCGTGGTCCATGAAACAACATTCTTCTCCGGCATCCTCTCAAACAAATCCCTCGCATTCACAACTTCCCTAACTTTGGTATAACCCGAAATCATAGAATTCCAAGAAACAACATCTCTTTCGGGCATATCATCAAACAACTGTCTCGCAGACATGATATCACCAATCCTCACATCCTCAGATATCATTCGATTCCACACTTCCACAGGTTTTACACACATGTCATCAAAAACCTTGCGAGTATCACTTAACTTTCCGTTACTCACAAAACCCATATCAAAAGAAGCCTGCGTTTTTACATACATGTTAAAAAGTGAATGGGCAACTGCGAAACTAGACCCAAACCCAGACTTTACAATCTGGCAATGCACATTTAGGCCTTTTCTATTCAACCCCATCTCAGAACAAGAGCTCAAAACATATGGATACGTGTAGTTATCAGCTCTCAATCCTCTGTGAGGCATTTCATCAAATATAGATATACATTTCTCGAAGGGACCATTGTAAGCATACCCTCTAATCATCACATTCAAAAGCATGACCTCTGCGTCGAAAACATAACCCATTTGTGGGAAAATGAGGTTCGGATAATCCATGGACCCGAACTCGGTGCTTCGCCGGAGAAATTTCAAGAAGATTTGGAGGTTTTGGGAGAGGGAGGTTGTGATAAGGAAGCCATGGATTTGTTTCAGTTGTTGGAATCTGCATTTTGGCAACAGATTTGAAATTTTTAGTTCTAAGGCACAAGCCATACATTGATGATTCACAGGTTTGAGTCACATATAGAATCTTCCAAAGGGCTTTCACTATGTAGTCACGTTGATAATTAATGACTCCCCTTTTGTTGGCTATTTAACTGGTGTGGTCAAGGAAGCAAAACGGCGCCAAAACAAGTCAAAGTGCAGTACCTTTCCCTCGACAGCTGATCTTTCTTTCACCGAATAAAACGGTAACTATGGGATAACACAAGGCGGTGACTTGCCTCGAAACAAGGTAACAGTAAAATTGACACATTTGCGGTAATTTTAGGGAAATGATAAATAAATGGGATAATTTCATAACCTCCCTGAGTTTTGAGTCATTTTTCACTTATTTTTTTTTTTACTTTTTAAGAATAGAAAAAAGTCTTATTTTACCGAACAAAATCTGTTATCTCTTTGAGAAAAAAGTTGAAAATATAAATTTACCCTCATATTTAACATTTATAACAAATTACACATCATTATTTCAGATTTATTGAAATTGACACTAATATATTAAATATTTTAAAAATATACAATTCACTTCAAAACATCAATTTCGATCATCAAGCAGTCCTAAAATAAATATCTTTGAAAAATAAAAATTTTAATTAGATATCACTTTTCATGATGATCAAAGTATTTTAGTGTTAAAGTATTCTCAAGTGATTATGATAAATTTAACAATTCTATTTATCAATTATTTATCTCAAAATTGTTTATTACACAAATTTTTAGGTTATTTGAATTCATATTTTTCTAAAAAAAAATAAAAACATTCAGTATCATTTTAATTTTTAAAATAAAAAAAAATTGTTTTCTATTTTAATTTTATGGTGGTCTTTAATATTCATTTATTTGAGATGTTAGATTATTTAATTTTATAAAAAAAACAACAAATTTTTTGTTTAAATATTTGATTTTCTTTTATGATGATATTTGATTTTCATTTATTTGAGGATGTGATAGGTAATGATATTACAATATTTTTGAAAATATAAAATATATGAATTAAATTTTGTTTTATACCATATAATTGAATATAAATTCATTTAAAATGTGCTTTAAATAATTTTTAAAAAATTCCTTGTTAAATATTTTTCATTCTTAATACTTTTATTTTTTTAAACGTGACATGTATGATACATTATCATGAAAAATAATATTTAATTAAAATTTTAATTTTTAAAAAAAATTATTTATTATAAAAATTGATATTTTAAAGTGAATCGTATGCTTTAAAAACATTTAATATATTAAAATTATTTTAACAAATTTAAAAATAATGCAATAAAATTTGCCGGACATTTAATCAATTGGAATCATTTGCAACAGATTTTCTCTCTCTCTCTCCTTTTCCCTTTGGATCTGTAAATCATTTCACCATTTCGGAGCTCCGTGTCTCTCCACCCCACGGAAAATGCTTCAATTTTTTTCTTTCGTCTTCTCTTTCCTCTTTTTTCTTCTTATTTCCTCTCTTAGTCTCTCTTTTTTTTCTTCTTCTTCCTCCCCTCCATTTCCCTACCTTTCTCTTCCCTGCAACTCTCTGTCACCGCATCACTCCCTCGTCTCATCCTCTCTGTAAAATCTTATGAAGTCTCATCTTGAGCATTGCGGCTGGCTAGCCTTGCCGGGTCTGGTTCGGATAAGCTAGATCTAGTCAAGTTTTCTGTTATTTTCAGTTGGGCTTTTGAGTTAAAAGAAAAAATGTTTCACTCATTTGTGTAATCGATTTGCATCTATATAAACAAACTTCTCCCAATTACTCTACTCTCTTCTTTCAACGAATCTCAAAAGTTGTTAAAAGATGGGACTTTTGCACAAAGGATAACGCCACTTTTCTTCACAAACACGTCAATTTCTTTAAAAGTTTATTGATTTTATTCAACTTGCTGTCAAAATATCAAAAAGGAGTACTGGGTTTTCTTCAAAACCAGTTCTGGGTAATAGTTTTATTTGCATGACAAGGAAAGAGAGAGAAACAATGGGTCAAGAAGCATAGCATGGATCGCCAGTCATAGAAGAAATAGCTTGCAGATGAAGACTTTTGCACAGACAAAGTGTTGTCTATGGCACTTCACCAATAACCATTTGCAAATTTGTAATGCCAACGCAGGGATCTAAGAATATGCAATTTTTTTCTCATGATCCATGGACGGCTTTATGTGGTTTCTTTACTCTGTTGTGAAAAGAAACATTCTATTTTGTTTTCTTTAATTGTAATAATATGCCATAAATTGATTTTTTGGAAAAAGTGTAAGAAATATGGTAATGTTGGTGAAAGGTAGTTTTGGATTTACAAAAATAATTGCAGAGCTGAAATTCACTTTTGACTAAATGAAGTTTTTGTCAATTTCCAAAAAATATGGTGCAAGTGAAAAACAACCCAAATTCAGGGAGCTTGATATAATATCTCTAAATAAATTCACACAAATATCCGATTTTGTTCAATCGAATCACTCCGTCGAAAACTGCCAATAAACTCATATTGGTTATTTTATCTTTAATTTTTAATTTATATCTATTTAATTTCGATATTTAATTTTGTTTAGTTGGATCTTTCCCTTAAAATATATCAATATTTTTTTGTTAATTTGAACAAAAGCATGTTTAAATTAACAGATAGATGATTCAAAAAATATCGATAAATAAAATTATTCAATTGAAAAAATTAAATTTCACATAATTAAATAAATACAAATAAAATATTAAAAGATATAATAGACACGTGTTTGAAAGCTGAGGGGTCAATTTCTATTTTTTATTATATTTTGTGATAAATTCTTATTGGTTGAGTATATCATAACTATTCACTAACTAACAAAATTAAGCAAATATGTGCATTTAATTTTATATACAGAGTAATTGACTTTCTTTTATTGTAATACAAAAAAAAAACTAGCAGCGATTTGCTGGGCGTTGAGCCAGAAGTCAATTACTCTGTATATAAAAAACTAGGAATGAAAATATATTCTTTCACGTGTCAAAAGCTTCACGGATAATAAAAGAGATTGTAAATCGCACATTTTTAACAAATTAATCATATTTTAAAATCAATTAAAGTTCACATGAAGGACACCTTAAAAAAATTAGTGTAGACTTACAGTTACAAATAACAGTTGTCATAACGACCGTTTTTTCGAACCCAAAAAGGGATGCTAATAGTCTATAAATAGTACTATTCACTTCATTTTTTAAAAAAAATTGAGAAGAAAATTTATAAAATAACAAAATTTTCTTGTCAAGATAAATATTCTTTGTACATTTCTTAGCATCTAAGTACCGTGACAGTTAATCAAATTCTTCTTTCATTATACTAGAATCTATGTAATTTGAAATTGAATCAATAAAATTGTTTAGAGCTTTTTGAAACTGGGTTGTCGATTCCATTTCATTTCCAAATTAGTAGATCTTGAATATTTACATCTACATGAATTAATCATCCGTTTCTAAATAAACGTGAAATCGGTCAACCAAAATCTAAACCAATTTAATGGCTTAACTGATTTAAAAATTAAATTTAAAATAATTAATTAAATCAAGTTTTAATAATGAAATGTATAAAGATTAAGTATCTTAATATCAATCTTGCTGCTTCATTAAATATATTTGTAAATATATAAATATAAATAATATATTAAATTAAATGGTAAATTATATTAACCTACATGAGATTAGTCCATGATTACACTTACTTCACTTAGTTTTTTGAATATACACTTACTTAATTATCGTTAGCTTTTCGTTAGTCAATTATTCAAAATTTAGTCAAATCTTATGTCAACTCATCACAACTTGAAATCCAACTCTACTCTTAATAATTTTAAAATCCAGTCAAAGTTTGAATGGTATTTAGGTAAAAGATTTGACTGGATTTTGAAATTATTAAGAGTAGAGTTAGGTTTCCAATAAGTTGTGATGAGTTGGCATAAGGTTTGACTAAATTTTGAATAATTGACTAACGAAAAGCTAATGTCAGATAAATAAGTGTGTATTCTAAAAACTATGTGAGGTAAGTGATACTATAAACTAATCTCATGTAAGTTAATGTAATTTATCCTAAATTAAATTAAACATGAATAAAAAAACAAGTTTGATAGTTCAACCGAATATAATCGACTGAAATGAAATGGTGTCGACAACGTTATTGATGGTTAGTTTTACAATTAATTTTTTTTAATTATTTCAAAAATTTCTGTTTATATTTTTAATGGACCATTTGGACACCCCTAACTGATTGGATTGTACTCGACAATCATGTACAGTTGAATTACGATAACGATAGCTGATTGGATCATGACCAACGCATTCGGTGATCATTGATACGACACAATCAATGATTATTGACAATCTCATCTCAAATCTGAGATGAGATTTGTTCGAGAAGAGAGATAAAGAAAATAAAATAATAAAAAAAGATTGAAGGGCATAAAGTATTTTAGAGGATCAAAGGGAAAAATTATTCTTTTATTAGTAAAAAAGTGTTAGAATGAAAAAAGGAGAATTCTTGTTAATGTTGTGTGAATATCTTTACAAATGAATAGACTTGAGTGTTAGTTTATATCAAATAATGTATTATTAGTTGGAAAAAGGAGCCTCATTTACCTAACTAAAATTTGGATGGCCATTTAAAGTGAACTCAAATAGAATCAAGTTCGTATGGTAATTTAAAATGAATATATTCAAATCCAGCACAAAAATTGAAAGCAATAAAAACTACTTACTGGTTATTTATTTTAATTTCTTGATTGTACTTTTGCTTTACCTACCTGATAAGATAGTCTTCTAATAATATTTTAGTCTATTAGAAACCAGGTTTTTAGAGTGCCCGTTGATATCCCCACACCCACCGCACCCACCCCAAAACAAGAAAAGAGCAACTGACCTATAGATTATTTGCTACTTAATTAATTGTGATATTTTTTGGGTTATAGTTATAGATATATATTTTATTGGTGATAAATTTCTAATGTACAGATTTGAGGGAGGGAAGAAAAAGTTATTACGATCAAGATTAGTCTGTCGTCCAATTAGATATTCTTCTTTCTCTCTCATGCCGACAATAGGTTTAAGGTTCAAAGTCAATGGATACGAACATACGTATGATTTTGAGTATGTAGACATATAGACAAAGATACACGTATGTATTCTTACTACCTCAAGAATGATTGATTGAAAATGAGTGAACGAGTGATCATATCTCCTTAGTCCGTATTATTGAATTCTTTTTTTAAATGGTTTTTTGTTAATTCATTGAAGACGATCGACTATATTAGTATAACCGTTGACATTTGAAGCTTCTGTATTAGACATGCGCAAATTGATAGATGATGATGATGATGATGATGATGATGATGGCCTATATTTAATCTCATCATTACTCTTAATTAGGGAGGAAAAGAGAAGAATGCCACTTGAAGGAGTTAGGTGGGAGGGAGGGAGGGAGGTAGGGAGGGAGAAGAATGCCCCTTGAAGGAGTTAGTAAACGTTTTGGAGGGTTGACACTTGACATTAATATGTATGCGACTTTTGACATGTTCGTGATATGTGAAGCAAAGATTAATGAATACAAACTTCTTTTTGGTTGGTAATTAATGATTGAACACAAACTTTAATAATTAGGGGAAACCTTTGTTTGGATCTTTAATTTAGTACGAATTTCGTAAGCGTTATTACAAAATAAAAAAAAATTATTAATAATTATAAAAAAATTAAATATTAATTGTTTCAAAAAAAATTTAAATATCAAAATTATTACTCAGTTTTTTTATAATTATTAGTAGACTTTTTTAGCTTCGTGATAACTCTAAAAAAATTGAGTATCTGGTTTCAACACTCGATTTAATATAACTAATTAAAAAATTGTTTAATAATATAATTATGTTTGTGTGTATATATAATTAATAAAAAATTATCAACATTAATAATGATCAATGCGATTCTCAATTAGCGTACATATGCTAATTCGTATCAAAAGGTAAAAGTTTAGCTGATTTAATTTGATCACTTTTTTTTTTTCACATTTCCATGTAGAGGAGACAGAGTTAGGATGGATTTGAGGGGACAAGTGCATTTTAAAGTAATTAAATTGCATCATTCCTCTTATACAACACAAGATCTTATACTCTGTTCTTAAGATAATTTGCGTTAGTAAATAATAGAACTAATAATTAAAATTTTGCAAGTTATATTTAATGTGAATATTAAAATACAAATTTAATTATCACTCAAAGATTAAAAAATATATTAATTGCATCTAAACCATTAAATAATTGAAGTAATAATAAAAGATATTTGTTTAGATTATCTCATATTAAAAATAAATAAAAAATAAAATTATCTCGTATCAATCAAGTCTGTGTTTATACAACTTTGTATGTGTGAAGTTCTCTCGACAAATTGATGATAAAAATCTTTAGCTTCTGCTTGAGAATATAATTTTTATGACATTTCAAAATAAAAATGAAAACAATTATTATATATGAAACATTGAAACAAAAACTTTATCTTTAATAAAAATATTTCTTTGCCTTTTTTATTAATAATAATAAAAAAAGTGATCAAATCAACCTCTATTATTAATAAAAAAAGGTGATCAAATCAGTCTCTAACACATTGCCTTGTACCATCCAATTGATCGCAGGCGGCTTTGCATTGTAATATTTTAGTAAACCATCATTTTCATAATTGCTAACCCCTCTGTCCGTTTTTCTTTATACGAATAAGTGGCGTATCAAAAGAAATCATCATATTGATTAAAAAGTGCTATTTATATATTCAACCATCTCTTTTATTATTTATTTATAATGTGTATTCCATCAACTACATCTCGATACTGATGTATGCACTATGGAAGGGAGGCATTTCAAAAATAAAATGAAAAGATCTTGTTTCAATCATGCATACGCAATAAGAACTCCAAAGTTCAAATAGTTTTATTTAATGCCAATGAGGATCACATTAAAATTATTTTAGATTGTAATTTTTAGGCTAATAAAAAACATTTGTTTATTAAAACTATATAATATACAAATACAATAATCGGTCTAATCACAATATAAATTCATAATACTATCGTTAATTTATATAAAAAAAAATCTTTAATATTAACATCACTTTTAATAAAATAAATAATCAATACACATGTTAATGTATTATATGGGCTTAGTCCTACATTGATTGTGTATAGCTTTGCTTCTCCTATTAACTTGTATAAATAGGATAATCCCACATTGGTTGTGTATAGCTTTGCTTCTCCTATAAGCTTATATAAATAGGATAGCTCCCTTTGTAAGCAAATCACACCATTCAATACAATTCTTCTCTTTGTATTGTCTCACTTCCTCTCTTAAATTCAACATGGTATCAGAGCCATAATGGTTCTCGGTATTTTAAGAGTTAAGTATGCTCTGTGATTGCCACTATTAGTGGATCCTTCACATCAGAAATTCTCGGTATATTAAGAGTTGAGTACGCTCTGTGATTGCCACTATTAGTGGATCCTTCACATCAGAAAAACTTCTGGTATATCCTTTTCATACTTGTCGGGTCATCACTATAGTCGGAGTCTCATTCTCCATCGACATCATCTCCGCTGTCGCTTCTGTTTCAGAAACGCTGCTGCTACGTCAGCCCTAAAAGCCACATCAGCGCCACCTCACTGCCACCTCACTGCCACATCACCCGTTGACATCATCTTCGCTGCCACATCAGTGCCACGTCACCCGTTGACATCATCTCCGCTGCCGCTCCTGTTTCAGACACGCTGCTACCACGGTAGCACCACATCAACAACACGTCAGCACCACGATACTCGTTGACCACCACATCATTAGTTGACTGCCACATCATCAGTTGACCGCCACATCACCGGTTGACTGCCACATCATCAGTTGACCGCCACATCACCAGTTTCTTGGAGGTTCACCTTCCTCTTTGCTCCTATGGCTGAATCGGATTTACCCCACTGACAGAGCACACACCAGAAGCCCTTATATTGCAAGTATTGTCATTCACAAGGGCATGAATTGCTCAAATGTCCTTCTCGCCTATGTAAAGTCTGCAGAGAACCGGGTCACTATCTTGCAGACTGCCCTAAACTTCCATCTAGAAATCAGTCAAATGGGAACCAATATCACTCTCGAGGCTCATACAATCGGTCATATTCCAAGCCAAAGAATACTGCTGATGTAACCACTGATGCTACACCAACTTCATATTCTCCACCTGATTGGAGTGGTTTCTGCACTGTTCTTACCGATGCTCTAAATAAAATCGGTAACAATATAGCCATGTCAACTACACCAGGTACATCCCGATGGTATTTCGATTCTGCTTGTTGCAATCACATGACTTCTGATGCCTCTATTTTTTCCTCTAAAACCTGTGATGAGTATGCGCCTACTATTCACACTGCCAATGGATCAAATATGCTGGTCAGCCATACTGGACATGTTGATAGTTCTCATTTGTCTCTCCCTGACACATATTTAGTTCCTAATCTTACGTTTAACCTTATATCTGTTGGACAACTATGTGATCTTGGACTTGATGTGCATTTTTCTTCTACTGGTTGTCGTGTGCAGGACCCTCAGACAGGAAAACTCCTTGGAACCGGCCGTAAAGTTGGACGCCTCTTTGAGCTCACTCATCTCCAAGTCCCATCCTCACCATCACCAAATCAATCAGCCGCATCCATCCCAGCACTCTCACCTGTGGAATTGTGGCACTCTCGGTTAGGTCATACTTCATCTAGCCCTCTACGTTCTCTTATTTCTAGTGGTCAGTTAGGTTCACTTCAGCATGAGTCTTTTCATTGTATTCATTGTCAACTTGCAAAACAATCAGCTTTACCTTTTAATGAGAGTCAGTCCGTTTCTCTTGCACCTTTTGATATAGTACATTCTAACGTTTGGGGGCCTTCTCCTCATGCATCAATGGGTGGTGCTCGTTATTTTGTTATATTTGTGGATGACTATTCTCGTTATACTTGGTTGTTTCTTATGAAAAGCAGATCTGAACTCTTTCAAATATATTTTGATTTTTCTTTTATGGTTCAAACTCAATTCTCTCGGAATATCAAAATTTTTCATTCAGATAATGCAATGGAATATAAAGACCGTGCTTTTCTAAACCTACTTCACAAAAATGGCACGCTCCCCCACCGCTCGTGCCCTGGAACCTCCCAACAAAATGGACGAGCTGAACGCAAACATCGACATATTCTCTACTCATTTCTTCATCATGTCCTGAACGTTTCTGGGGTGATGCTGCATTCACCGCAGTATACACAATCAATCGTGTCCCTTCCACTACAATCCAAAATCAATCTCCATTCGAGCGCCTTTTCGGTAAACCTCCTGATTACTCTAACCTCAGAGTCTTTGGTTGCGCTTGTTTTGTTCTTCTCAAACCACATGAACACAACAAATTACAACCAAGGGCTCATCTGTGTTGTTTCATTGGATATGGTATTGAACATAAGGGGTATCGATGCTGGGATCCTATTTCTAAAACTCTTCGTATCTCTCGTCATGTCATTTTTTGGGAACATCAAATGTTCTCTTCGTTACGGTCATTTGACATATCAACCATCACTAACTCTAGATTCTTTACTGATCCATCTATTAAGTTATTTCCTGAGAATCCAGTTTCAGGTACTGTTGAGTCCACCTCCGAATCACCAGCTGATATCACCCCTTCCGTTCCAGAACCACCAGTTGATCCTACCTCTCCAGACCCAGACCCAGTTACAGCTCCAGAACCATCAGCTGACCTCACCTCTCTGACTCAATCGGTCGTGCCCGAGGATATTCCTATGTCTGATGAGTCTGCACTGACTCCCTCTGAGAGCCATCCTCCAGATCACCCCCGCAGATCTACTAGGGTAACTCATCCCAGATGAAAGATCTTGGCGTGCTCACCTATTTTCTTGGCCTCGAAGTCTCATCTAATTCTGATGGATTTTTTCTCTCTCAGGCCAAATATGCCTCGGACCTCCTTTCCATGGCTGGGATCACTGACTCAACCACTGCCACTACTCCTCTCGAGTCGAATGTCAGACTTACCCCACTCGATGGTTCACCTCTTCAGGATGCCACTCTATATCGTCAACTGGTTGGAAGTCTTGTATATCTTACTGTCACTCGCCCTGACATTGCCTATGCCGTTCATCAGGTCAGTCGGTTCTTGTCCGCTCCTCGGACCACCCATTACTCGGCTGCTCTTCGCATTCTTAGGTACGTCAAGGGTATTTTATTTCATGGGCTTCATTTCTTAGCACAGTCTGCCCCCGTTTTACAAGCCTATTCTGATGCCGATTGGGCCGGAGACCCCACCGACAAACGTTCAACCACTGGTTACTGTTTCTTTTTGGGCAATTCTCTCATTTCCTGGCGTAGTAAGAAACAAACTGTGGTTGCTCGCTCCAGTACTGAAGCTGAATATCGTGCCATGGCTGATGCAACTCAAGAACTTCTCTGGCTTCGATGGCTACTCGCTGACATGGGTATCTCTTCTCCTGCTGCCACTATCCTACATTGTGACAACAGGAGTGCTATTCAGATCGCTCACAATGATGTCTTCCACGAGCGTACAAAACACATCGAGAATGATATCCACTTCATCCGTGATCACATTCTCCATAATACGGTTCGTCTACAATCCGTCAGTTCAGCCGATCAGACAGCTGACATTTTCACTAAGGCTCATCCACCCGGACGCTTTCACTCTCTGGTTTCCAAACTCAAGTTCACCTCCCACTTACCGCCTTGAGTTTGAGGGGGGATGTTAATGTATTATATGGGCTTAGTCCCACATTGATTGTGTATAGCTTTGCTTCTCCTATTAGCTTGTATAAATAGGATAATCCCACATTGGTTGTGTATAGCTTTGCTTCTCCTATAAGCTTATATAAATAGGATAGCTCCCTTTGTAAGCAAATCACACCATTCAATACAATTCTTCTCTTGGTATTGTCTCACTTCCTCTCTTAAATTCAACAACACAAATTAAACAAATAACACACATCTTAATTAAAATCAAACCAAAAATATATGCCATCAGATAGCGATTAATATTTTAATTCTTTGATCTTGTCCAACTTGACATCTGCTTAATATGACAGTATCCCATCCCACACTGTCAATGTAAATAATATTAATAATACACTTTTCAACAAAAAAAAAAAAGTAAAGAACAAAATGTGTAAATAAGGAAAAAATAACAACTTATGTTATTTATATGTTTTGTGGTAAAACACAAAATTTTAGTGATAAATTTATACTTTTGATGGTGAAAAAAAAAATATTAGTGGTATAAAAAATTTAATTTTGCCACATAAAATATGTATTTTATCATTATAAATATAAATTTTAGCAAAAAATATATTTTTACCACCTGATTTTCCTTTTTTAAAAGCACCCAAGATGGTTATATATGATTTCGAAATTCAACTCTTTTTTTTAACGACTCGAAAAAAAACAAGTCAAAAACTTAGAAGCATTCAACATCATCGAGACCTACCCCTCTCTAAACTGTACCATATATGCTTAAAATACAAAATATATGTATACTATATGTAACGTGTGGAAATGAGTTTGGATCTTTAACAATCATATATATTTGTTTGTTTCGAGGTTAGGTCTGTTGTCATCATAAGTTTAATCAAATTGCTAATTAATTCGACTCTTTTTTTCTTAATAAAGTTTAACTAAAAGAACATGAATGTAAGATGTGTTGCTATTTCATTTAAAATATTAGAATTTTCGTAATTAAATGGAAAATATAAATTATTTTATTTTTAAATCAATTAAAAAATTATTTAATAATAAATTAAAATGAATTTTTGCTTTTTATTTTCTTATACTCTATAAAATTGTAAAATTCAATACAATTCTCATATTTAAAATATTTGAAATAAATGTGATTTAATCTAATGTTAAGATTCTAGACATTTTCAAAGGAGAATTTGTCATTTTTTGTAATTTATTGTTTCTTTAAATGATTTAAAGTATGTGATTAAATCATAAGTTTTGATAATTCAAACGGTGATATGTTATTCTCATTAAAAAAAAAGTCATGTGTCTTTGAAAATGAAGTAAAATATGAAAAACGAACCTATTATATAAATGTAAAGTTTCGTAAGAAATTCAAATTTTGTAATAATCCTTCTATTAGTTCACTAGTGAGGTAAATTATTTAAATTTAAATAATTTTGTAATTATTTAGAAAACAAATCAAAACAAAATATAACTTCTAGCTAGTGGTACAAAATAAAATACAATTACATAACTCATAGTAATTAAGAAATTCAATAGAAATTGATGTGAGAAAACGCAAATGTTTTTTTATTAATATCAATCACATATGTATAACATGCAACTCACATCTCAATAAAGTAACAAATGTCCCATATTGTGTGATAATAAAACAAAAAATTTATTAATTTTTACTTAATGTTGGTTACTTTCGTTGTAACTATTATGTCTACTAAACTTTTTTTTAGGGAAAATGTTGTTTTTAAAAAATTTAGGATAAACTTGTAATTACTGTCAAATTTGAGAGATGAAATTGTGTTACTATTTTTATTATATGATGCTTAAAATAATAATTTTTATATTATATAAATTAAAACAATCATCCAAATGATCAACTAATACTGATATTTCTTTTTGGTAATGTAAACATTTAAAATCGCCATTACAACTTAATCAATCAAATATATCAAATTTTTCATTTTAATATAATAATACTTTTAACATAAAATTTACCAAATTATAAATAACTTTTAATTTTAAAACATTTCTACCAATAACAGTTTTTTTTTTTAAAAAAAAAAAATTGATTCCATAAAATAGAAACAGTTAATTAAGTCAAACAGACTTGTTTCCACGAGCTTTGTTAATTCTTCACAGGCAAATGAGAGCGTGAGGGTTGATAACTTGACATACTAACAAAATATATATATATATATATTGACAAAAGCATGCGCGATTAACTTTTTTTTTTTCTTGTTTTACATAAATTAATAATATTACTCCTGCCAATTTTATAACCCTAATTAAATACAATCTGCCAATGTGAGTTATTGAACACCAGAGTGGCTGATTCTTGAAAATGATTGATAAATGATTGTATTTTGTCCTTCTCATCAAGTAAATGATTCCATTTATCATAATCAGGACGACGACATGATTTTTCCAAATAATGTAACATTGCGTATGGCAGTGGCACACATTTGATTTTATATTCCATCACAAGCCGGTTGGTTTATCATTTTTGACATGCATAGCCAGAGCATGAATTTTGCGACTAGTCACATAAGTTGGATAAATATTGTTTTAATTTTACTTTTTAAAAAAATATTGTAGCACCAGTGAGTGAGTATAGACGAAAGCTATTGATACGTAAAATGTATTACTATCTATTGATGTGATTTAATTATAAAGACTTTAATGACGTTGAGGAATTTAAGTTTGAGACGGGTTGATATCAAAATTGAAATTTTTTTCAATTTAAACACGTTTTAAGAAATGACAATATCAGATATTTCAAGTAATTATAGGTTTATCAGTCTATAACTCAAACTGAACGCTTGAAACTAAAAAAAAGTTTTAAGTTTATAGCTTTATTATTTGAATTTCTCTTAATATTGGTTCCTCAGTAAATAGAAACTCTTGTGGTAATTCCCATGTCAAATTAATTTTCCTCTCTACCTATGTCAGAAAATACAAAATCAAGCTTATGCTCCTGAAGTCATGAGAGAAAATTAAATAAACTATTTTCTAGTTGTTTTTCATTTTTTTATGCTTAAATGACAAATAATTTCTATGCCGTATGATTTTACTATTTAGGCTTTAATTAACTTGATTTGACATCAAAGGTTCTCAAACTTTTAATTAATTGTAACTAAAAATAAAAGAATTTGATAATGATTTTTTTATACACATGTAAAGATAAATGTGATCTAACGTGAGAAAAAAAATATAAGATTTTTTTGATATTGAAATTATTTTTCTCTTATTAAATATTGATAAATCTAAAAAAAATAGTACGTAAGAGAAAAATTCTAAACAAATATTTGGATGATTTTCAAATAGTTTATAAAGTTTATTGGAACTTTTATTTAGTGTATTCAACCATCTCAAAGTGAAAAATAAATATTATATTATATTTAATTAAAAATTTAAAAAACCGTTTGATATTAAATTTATAATCAAAGAACTTGCAAGAAGGCAATACTTCCATAACCTACTACGCAGTTTACCCTAACATAAATAATGGACGAACTGACATTAATTTCCAAAGCCTTTAATATTATTCTTACTTCAACATGGAAAGAAGTTGAAAAAATAAACAATAGAAAGATTCTTATTTCTAGAAAGACAAGTTCATAGTAGCTCAAATAATTATATTTATTTTCCTTGTTAAAATATTAGATTTTCAACTAATCTTTGCATTATAATTCCAAAACCTCTATGGTCGGCTATTTAATGCTATCCCGTTCACAAACCCATTGCCGTGTCTCTGTTTCTCCCTCTCTCAAAGAAATAAAGCACCATTCATGCAGGCCTTAAGAAAAATGGCGTATAAATCATCAGACAAGCCAAAGCCAAAGCATAGGAAGGGCTTATGGTCACCTGAGGAAGATCAAAGGCTAAGAAACTCTGTCCTTAAACATGGCCATGGTTGCTGGAGCACTGTTCCCATTAATGCTGGTAAGTTCTTGGAAAAGCTGCAATGCTACATGTTCAATATATTCTCCGTGAGAGACTTTGTTCAATTTTCATATCAATTTAACGAGCAGTGATAGAGTGTCATCCATTTTAACCCGTTATTCATCCAAACAATTTTGATATGGCGTATTAATTTTGGATAATTCAAGTGATAACTCTATTTTAATTTATCAAGTGTAGTTTAAGTCAACAACAAAAAAGATTTTATATTAAATTTGAGATAATATTAACAAACTTTCAAGGGAAAGTGATTGATTGATTCTTTCTTGATTTTGAGGTGAAAAAAAAAAACGAAAGTGATTGAAAATGACTACAATAACCTCACTCGATTTTATATATTAGCCGTGATGTAGCATGATCGAATAATTACCCAATTCTTTTTTTTATTATTTTAATTTGCTTGATAAAAAAAAAAGTCCTCCATCATACTGTGTGCAGGCTTGCAAAGGAACGGGAAGAGTTGCAGATTAAGGTGGATTAATTACTTAAGACCAGGATTAAAGCGAGGAACGTTTAGCGTACAAGAGGAGGAGACGATCTTGACCTTCCATCGAATGTTAGGCAACAAGTAAGCAAACAAGATGTACCCTTTTTCTTTATTTCTTTTTGCCTTTTTTAACCATAATTAGTATTAGGTGTAACGTTTATTTAATTATGAACACTATATAATACTGTTGAGACGTGGGCTCACCTCAGTTGCATGACGTGTTGAGATTCCTCATTAATGAAAATTAACGTCGACTTAGATAATATTGTAATCAAGTGACATTAAGAAAATGAAGTTAATAACTAACCCAACTTTGTCGTATACTAATCATCATTTTTTAAATTGAGAGGAGAATGTCTTCTTGCCAGCTGATTTATTTTGACTTTTAAATTATTGAACTATTTATATGATGAAATAATATCCTTTTTATTTATAACTAAATTGAAAAGAAAATGTGACAAATGACCTCCCTAGGTAGAAATTTTCGTGGGTACCCTTTGACTTCACTTTCCATAAAAATTCTAGTTTTCAAGAAATAAAAGGTTAAAACACTTTGATAAATTATACGCAGTAATGCCCTTCTTGTTCTGTCTCTAGCTTTACAAACAAATCCTTGACAGTAATAAAGAGAGGTCTGCACTTTGTCTGTAATTCTAGAAGAATTTTTAATGAACATCATTTGTTACATAATTGATCAGGTGGTCGCAAATTGCTCAGCATTTGCCTGGAAGAACAGATAATGAGATAAAGAATTATTGGCATTCATATTTGAAGAAGAAAGTGGCCAAATCTGAAGAAATTGAAGCTAAAATCAAATCTCAATATACAACTTCAAGCTCAGAAAACAGAGGTTCTTCAGCTTCTCCCCAAAACCCGGCAACTAGAATTCCAAGCTATGATTCATTTCAGCAAATGGAAAAATCACAAACAGACACTGATCAATCTGTTCCACAGATTTTCGACTTCCCTAAGCGAACCTCCTTACCAAAGATTTTATTCACCGAATGGCTATCATTGGATCCTGTTAATGGTGGAAGCGTTGCAAATTCAGGGGAGCCACTGGTCTCCAGGGACAGTTTTATTGATACTTCAAATTTGCAGGATTCTTTCATCCATGGTAATTATTTATTGAACGAGGGAGGATTTAGTACTGCTGAGTTTCATGATGGGCTAAACAATGTTTCAATCAATGATATGTTTAGTCCTCAGTTCATCAAATTCGAGGATCAGATTTCAGGAAATGGGTTTGTTGATTCTATCTCTGGTGATGATATATGCAGTGATTTCAACATGAACAATGATGTAATGTATATATGATGAGGCCAAGTTTCTGCAGCAACTTCAAGGAAGAATAACTTCTAATTTTTTACTTCCTATAATTAATAAAGGGTATTTGAGGATGTATTGTATAGTTTTCTTCATACTTCATACCACTATAGACTATGTGACAACATCAGTAAATTGTTTCAAAGTGCAGTGCCATATACCCTCTTGTCTGTTCTTGATGTGTCTTTCAAAATTTTAGTTGACCTTTCAATAATTTCTTTAAGAAGAAGTTCACCAAATGATCATTAACATTTAACAATGACCTGTGCTTTTTCCTGGGTTATGTGTCAAATTTATTTTAGCCTTTCACAGTTAAAAGTAAATAGAAGGAAGAAGAAAAATGATTCCCCAACTCTGTTTCTTAATGTTTGGACTATACCAATTAGTTATCCAACTGTTACACCTTTTGATAAGAAACTGAAATCTGAAATATAATTCAGGTAATTACAAGCTCCATAACATATCATCAATTCATGTTCCCCCTCCCCCCCAAAAGTACTGTATCATTTGGTAACTGACCTTTGGCAATTGGAAAAAAAAACTGAACTGAAAAAAATGGAGAAATACAGTCTGTTCTCCCTACGCTTTCTCAGCAACCAATAGGTGTTACCCATGTGCTCCGCCATTGGCCATTGCCATGACCAAAAGATTTTGGTTCTAAGGTATGGGGTTATGTATTTATCACAGTATTGATGAAATAACCAAGATTTGGTCTAATTACCGAGCATCTCTTGGATTTTGCTCGGCTACAAATAGAAATCTGCTTTGCATGTGACGCAGAAATGAAAAGAAATTTTGAAAGGAAACATACTTAAATTATAATTTACAAAACAGAAACATATGGCCTATTAGCTCAGCTGGTTAGAGCGTCGTGCTAATAACGCGAAGGTCGCAGGTTCGAGACCTGCATGGGCCATAGTTTTTTTGTAATCTCTTTTCATAGTCGTTCATTCCCTTTTGAGAGCACTTCCATGTCTTGGTGTCCTTTCACAGGTGGGAAATAAAACAAAGAAGAAAGATGATTCCCAAAGTATGTTTCCATTAAATCCAATTACTTATATTTTTAAAACAAAAAAAAAACCAATATTTGAAATATAATTTGGCATAGTTTTCTCCTGATTACAGCAATTTCATGAACTTGAAATTATGTAGTCATCGGTGAGGATCAAATTGGCCCGTAAAAGAACAGCGATAATAACAAAAACTAACAGAATGGGTGTCCATTTCAGTGCAATAACCTGTGAAAAAAAGAACAAGTAATTAATTTTTTCTATAAAAACAATTGAACTGGATAAATAGACAGTCTCCTCTCTCAGCAACAGCAACCAAATAGGGATCATGAAATGCAATTGCCTATCCATCATATAAGATACCTCAAGGCGTGGGGAGCCCCGGATTGATGAGACAGTCTGAGGAGTCGCTAAAGTTCGTTCTGATATTTCTGGGAATTCAGGAGAAAATTTTAGTTATATGCCTTTTTGTATTCAATGTTTGGTATCTGTTTAACAAACAGCTTTTTGTTCTTAAAAGCAGAAAACAGCTTTTTGACACCCAAAATATGATTTCCGAAAACAATAAGCCCTATTATTTATTTTTTACTTTTTTTTTTAAACAATAAGTACTTATAGACTTTTACCTGAAATTTTTCTTCTTTTTATAATTTCTGACATGTGGTCAGTAATTATATCTAAATCTTGTTTACGATTAGCATTCAGCTTTGATAGATTGGCTTGTGTTCTTGTATCAATATATTGCTTCCTAATACTCCCAATGACATTGTCTGCATGTCAAAGTAGAAAAAAAAATATTAAACTTATTTAAGTAACACTCTGTTTGTGTAAATTAAGGGGAAAAAGCTAAATAAGATGATGTAAGATGAAAAGCTGAAAACACATCATATGCTACTTGTTCCTCCTTAATTTTCTGAGAAACCAAACACTAAATTAAAGTGCTGCACATCATGCATCATCGATCAACTTGTTGTAGCAGTTATTGAAGGTTACCAAATTTAACAAAGCTGTATGGTCTTGTAATTTTCTCAATGAGGCTTTTATCAAACTTCTCAAACTCCTTTTGCAAATCTTGTAGATAGTGGAAGGTTAGTTTTCTTGGATATGAAGAATCGCATAATGTGATGAAGCAGATACCATTCCCCACCAAGAAGCTTAATGTCAAAACAAATTAAGTAAAAAAGAGGAAGTAAAAACCATTGCCCTTTGCTTGTAACGCATAATGCTTTAAATGATGAGCATCTTTTTTTTCTTTGTTTGGGTAACTAGACATCTTGGATAATATGCAATGATGCAAACCACCCTGTCTCATACACCAATTAAAGCTCCAAATAAATTTCACCAAGGGAGTTATTTGCATTTATTGAAGAATATTCAAACCCATAACCTACTCTAGCAATGTGTTTATCTTGACTCGTTCTGTCATTGAATTAACTTTTTTAAATTGAATATTTTTCATATACTATTATTTTTTTAATACGATAAGATTTGAAACTAAAAATCTCACGAGTACATAAAACGGATTAGAAACCGCAATGCACAACAAAATGTGACTCTCATGACTCAAACATAAAACACGAAGTTCTGAAACTATTTTAAGGAAATAGTGAGATGACTAATTATCTCAAAAGTTTAAGTTTAAATTTATGAAAATGATTTAATTAATTTTTTATTTTAAAAAAATCAATAATGTTGTCATAATATGCACAAAGCATAAACATTTCAAATGCCATTAATGCTAATTGAAAGAGATAAGTTATATGTATCAAGCAATGTTTAAGAACATAATTATAAATGATCATCAATTTATGAACCAAGAAAATAAGGATAATTAGAGAAGAAAAGGATACTTGAAAGAGTGGTGATCAACGCGTATGGTCATCTTGGGAGGTAAGAAGCCTTCTCTAGAGATTTCTTTGAGAATGAATTGTGCTTGTTGTTTGTAAGATGAAAAGTTGTCATTCTCTTCATTCATATACATAGATCCTTGTGCAAGAGGCAGCCCATCACTCGCTCTTCCAATTATTGTTAGCTTAACCATTCCTTTATATATATATATATATATATATATATATATATATATATATATATATATGTTCTCACTTCTCACCAACACAAATCTCTCTTTTTCTCTCTAGTCTATATATATATAAAGACCAGGCTAGGTTGGGGAAGAGACAAAGCATAAGTTTCTTACGAGGGAAAAGATTAATTGAGGAGAGAGTTGCTTGAAAGGGAAGTTATTCCATTGGGGTGTGCAAAAGAAATCATGGGTGGTGATGGTGAAACCTAAATTTATGTAAAAGGGTGGCTAAGGCAATGAGACAACATATAGGATTACTGAGAGAATATTCATTTCTTTTGTCTCTTTTCTCAACTTTACAAGATATATTTAGAAAGTTCGATTCATTCAAGAAATTATTTACATTCCGTTTAGAGTAAATTGAAAGTGGAATTCATTTCATTTTCAAATAATTTAAAAATAAATTGTAAAGAATTTTTATATTTTGTTTTCTTATAACAAATTGTAGAATTCAATTGAATTCAAATGTTTGAAATGAATCAACGTAAATTTTTGTTAATCATTTTATGGATTTTATTTGTAAATTATATAAATTTTAATAGAATTTACAAGAAATTGACTCAATTTTACAGTGAATTCATTCACAATAGAATTTCATAATTTATTGGTTTTTTAAACATGACAATAATTGAAATTGTAAATGAATTCTATAAAATTTATGAAAATAGTTTGTTCCAAACATATTCTTCACAAAAAAAAAAGATTTAATAGGTTATCAACAATATTATTAAAAAAAATAATTGTATCAACAAGGATAGACTTGTAAATTGAGAGCCTAATAATTTGGAATAGGCTTATGTTCATGGCTATGCAGCACCAGGGTTAATTTCAGATATTTGTCATGCTAAATTTTGGTCACTACATGAAAATATGAAACCCCTTTCTTTTAATTTTAATAATATCTTGAAAAAATAAATAATATTTTTTAAATTAACGTAAGAATATTTAAATTATTAAAAAAAATATTATGAACTATTTGGGAACCCGTATTTGGACTCAATTTGAATTTGGAGGGCCCAATCAAATACACTGTTAGGGGTCCATTTATTGCCTACGCATTTGTATTTCACACAAAAGCAGCATTACGAATTTTAAAGACCCAACACATGTAATTCAGTTTCTTTTTATACCCATGCATTTTTAACTTGCATTCATGGTCAGATCCGATCGTTTTCTCCCACGATTTCTCACTGCAACAGATTGGGCTTTAAATATTTTCTACAACATTATCGTTCCTATACTTTATTGCAAAGATTTATCATCCTACAATAATTATGACCTAGCACATAAAATTCGAAAATTTACACGAAAACTTGATATACATGGACAACCAAAATCTGTAAACTTATAAATTTTTTACTCAAATAATATACATAAATTATTTTTGTTTTCTATTTATTTTTAATATATAATTGTTTTTCCATATAATATTTTACTCACGTAAATATTTTCAATATTTTTTTATCTCAAGTGTGAGTCTCTTTTATTATTTTTTAAGTGGAAGTCAACCAATGTTATACGAATCACAAGAAACATAATTTAAAAATATCAAAATATATTCTTTCAAAGACTTAATATCTGTGGGATCAATTACACTTTGAGATCAATATTCGTGAGATTCACGTACTACATGTTAGTATCGTAAAAATTAATATCTGTGCACGATCATTTTGTTCAATTCGAAGTATCGATTTTGATATAAATTATTATTAATATTTTAAAAATTAAATCGATAAAAAAATAAATTAATAATATATATATATATATATATATATATTAACAATTTCTTTGTGATATAATATGTCATGAGACGTGAGAATTGAGATCATATATTATTGTGGACGAATAACCACGATCCTGGTCTTATGCTATTAATTAACTTCCAATGTGAACTTTTGACTAAATGCAATTGTCAAGCTGATTAAGAACAAAAAATCAAAATACAATAAAAATTGACATGTCATTTGTGCATTACTGTCTAGAAACCGAAAACGTGTAAATGTTTTAAATAAGCAAACACGCATTTATTATTGCAGGATGTGAAAGAAGAACTTTGGATTTTAAAGGGACAATGAGGTTGGCTATATGCTAGTAATAATAAATACAGTCTGCTTTTTATTTAATGGAAAGACCATATAATTGTCAATGTCTGATTTATTGCATCGCAAGTGAGGACCAATAAGTTTGCCTTAAATGTCTGCAAAAGCAGAAAGTAAAGATTATCAGATAATCTCACAGCTAAAAAGGGCATTTTTTTTCCGAATGGAGTAATATTTTTATTAAAACCAGAATAAAAAAGAAGAAGATAAATACAAGAGGAAGGAGGGGGACATATGCAATACCTCTGCGAAAACATGAAGAGAAAACCCAAACGGCTTACAATAATTTATCATTTACCAAAAAAATGGCAATTCATTCCATCCAACTTACCAATTCCATTCACAAGGTGAGGATGATCTCAGAGAATTTGCAAAAGTCCCAAAAAAATTTCGAAGAAGATATATAAGGTTTTGTTTGGTTTAGATTTGTCAAGTAATTTATTTTTATTTTTTTTATTATAATTAACTTAACTGATTTTTGATTGTTTGATACGTTGCAAACTATTTGATCTTTTTCAAAACCGTATGGTATCATTATTCACATTTGATAATAACAATCTAAATGGTGACTGTTGATATTATTTTTATAATTATACTATAATTTTAATCCACATCTAAGAAAACAAATAAAAAATAAAACATTCTACCATCAAACAAATTTAATCCACATATCCAAAAAAATATAAAAAATAAAATAATAGCATCCCAACAAAAAGCATAAATATCTCAACCTAAGAGAACAATATCCATCAACAAACATCATATAAATTGACGATGTGAAAACATGTCAGGGGGCTAAGGGTCAGTAAAAACATCAAGACGATGGTCAAAATGAGTGGGATACGATTGTGGCCTATAGAAAAATGTACCAACGGAGTCTAGTGAGTATGGTGCTCATGGAAGGATGACAAGTCAAGGTGGATAGGTCGAAAAAGTCGTCGTCTGCCCGTACGCGGTGGAAAAATTGGTAGCCATGTACCCATAATCTATTCCTACGTGGGATATAAATCCAGATGGTGGCATATGAGGTGGGGGCACGTATGTCAAGATGGACACGAGAATGGAGGGCATATCTGCCTGGCGAGAGCTAACGTTCATCTTCTGGTCCATGAAAGCCAACAAGTCCAATTTCTCTCTCATTCCTCGAGCCAAGCCGCATCCTCTTATTATACTCATCTTTGAATAATAAAAAGATATAGTGGTACAATATGCTCTCAACTGGAATCACATTGCTCATACTTCTTAATATATCCATGCACTCATTGAAATGTACCTTTACACCGCTCACACCAGAAGATGATTGCACAAAAGTCTTAAAAACCTCATACAACTCAGCTATATTTGGATCCACAACAGAGGACTTCCCTTACTGCCTAAGTCTCTGCCGCACAAACGTTGATCTAAATGACGTTTGCTGCTTATGCTCGACCCCTTCATTTACACCCGCCTTGAACACCTTCGCGGCTTGGGAGACCCACGATGGATCTTGCACCCTTGAACTAGGTGTAGACTAAGAACCTAGTGTTGTGACATTGTCATTGCTACCCTCCTGTTGAGTTTCATCCTCAATATTTTGAAAGCCTGGATGGTAGCCTTTTGAGAATCCCCAAGTTTTTTTTTTCCAATGGCAACTGTACCCTCAAAGATGGTTTTCATCTCTTTTAGATGGATTAGTCATCACGTTTTCACACCTTGGATTTGTTTGTGATCATAAAACAAAACAATCTTATATTATTTATACAAAATAGATGGTGGTTGGTTGTTGTGAGAATAGAAATGGTAGTATTACTTTGTCAAAGATGTCCAAAATATCACGTGTAGACATGCATCAAAATCACGTTAATTTTCTTCTTAAAAATCACTGTAATTTTAATTGTATTATATGGATGATAGGGTACTATGTAATATTAAGGTAAATACGGAATATAAAAGTTCAAGATAAAATTCAAAATTGAGACAAAATTGCAAGGTGCGTAAGAAAACTTCTTTTGATTTTTTTCTTATTTTAAAAAAATCTATTTTTTGTGAATTTACAAACAGTAAATTAAGGTAGCCTATGGCACCTACAAGTCGCCGACCAAAGCAGTCTATGAATACGAGTAATAATTGATTAGATTTGATTTAAAATTAATATTTTGAATTATTTTTAAAATTTTATTGATAATTTTAATTTTTTTATTAATAATATTATTTTTAAATTTTAAATTTATATTGATCTTATCAATAAATTTTTTAAAATTATTAATAAAAATTCAAAAGGATCTGATTTATCAAAGTAATTTTATATAAATAATGCTCAGCTCGAATGAAGACAGTCGTTGGTCTTCTTCTTCATTGATGAGCCTCGACTCTTGAGCCCCGTTTTCAGGATCTTAAAGCAATGTTCCGATGACCGCCTGTTTCACAAAGTTTCAATGCTGCTTTGTTAATGTTGCAAAGCGTGGCTGATTTTTGTTCATATTCAATAAGAAACGGTATGAATTTGTTTTTTAAGTATCTATTTGTATATCCGGTCAACCAATAACTTTTACAAAAAATTTCTTCAAACTTTCTTTCAAATAAAAAAAAATTGCTACTATGTGATGATGTTTTTGTGATCAAACTTATTAGCTTATCTTAGTTAGTGTTTTAAAAAGCAGAATTGAGGTTTACTCACAAGCAAGAAATCATCAAAACGTTTCGAAATTTTAAAAACCAATTATTTCAAAACTTATGTTTTTTTTATCGGGACATATACTTTGTTTTGGAACGTACGACATTTCATTGAAAAAAAAAAATTCAATCTAATATTCAATTTTAAATGTTAAAATATTAAAATTAATTGTTAATTAATTAATTGAATTTAAATAATACATCTCTACATTCCAAGGCCTTCACCTTTATTAACTTCTACGTGATAATAAGATTTTGAATGAATAACTTGATTTATATGTTTAAATTTATGAGTTTTGAATTTAAATCATATATAAATTATTATTATTTTTTATTTATATTAAGGATGGTATAATTGGATATCCCAATGCAAGCGATAATAAATTTTCGATTAATAAATCATGATTTGTACTAATGTATTATATGAGCTTAGTTAGTTTAGCCCTACATTGGTTTTGTATAACTTTGTCTCTCTTATTGGATTGTATAAATAGGATAGCTCACTTGTAAGTAAATCACACCATTCAATACAATTTTCCTCTTTGTATTGTCTCACTTCTTCTCTTAAATTCAACACGGTATCAGAACCGTAATGGTTCTCGGTGTATTAAGAGTTGAGTATGCTTTGTGATTGCCACTATTAGTGGATCCTTCACATCAGAAAAACTTCTAGCATATTATTTTCATACCTGTCAAGTCATCACTATAGTCGGAGTCTCTTTCTCCATCGACATCATCTCTGCCGCCGCTCCTGTTTCAGACACACTGCTGCCACATCAGCCCTAAAAGCCACGTCATTAGTTGATCACCACGTCACCGGTTTCTTGGAGGTTCACCTTCCTCTTTATGTCTATGGCTGAATCGGACTTACCCCGGGTTATTACTACTGTTATGGATGAATCTAATTATGTTGTGTGGGCTCAAGAAATGTCTGGTTTCCTCCGTGGATGAAAATTGTGGCGTTACATGACTGGAGATATCACTGAACCCAAGAAGAAGGACGACGAAGAAACTGACAAATATGTTGACCGTCTAGAGGACTGGGATAGTAAAAATCATCAAATTCTCACACGGTTTCGTGCCACTATTATCCTTGAAATCAAAATTCAATTTGGTACACTCCATACAACTAAAGAAGCTTGGGATCTTCTCCAACACCGTTACACCAGGGCAGACATCTCAAATCGGTATCGTTTTCTTTCCACACTTCATAGCATACACCAAGAACTTGGACAAACTGTCAACAATTTTCTATCTTAGATGACTGCTGTGTGGAACCAGTTAACTCTCACAGAGCCAACTTGGGAATACACAAAAGACACTGATGTTTATGGAAAGTACCGAACTGAGACACGCATTATGTAATTCCTTATGGGCTTGAAAGAGGAATTTGAGCCTGTACGAGCTTCAATCCTACATCGAGGCGCGATACCTCCCCTAAACGACGTTCTTTCTGATCTATTCAATGAGGAAACACGTCTTGCCATATTACAAGGATCTCATACAGATGCTGCTCTTACAGCACCCATTGCTCTTGCCACACCAGCTTCCAAGGCAAACCCATACTAGAAGCCCTTATATTGTAGGTATTGTCATTCATAAGGGCATAAATTGTTCAAATGTCCTTCTCGCTTGTGTAAAGTCTGCAGAGAATCAGGTTACTATCTTGTAGACTGCCCTAAACTTCCATTTGAAAATCAGTGAAATGGGAACCAATATCGCTCTCGAGGCTCATACAATCGGTTCTATTCCAAGCCAAAGAATACTGCTACTGTAGCCACTGATGCTACACCAACTTCATCCAGCCCTCCACCTGATTGGAGTGGTTTTTGCACCGTTCTTACCGAGACTCTAAATAAAACTGGTAACAATATAGCCATGTCAGCTACACCAGGTACATCCTGATGGTATTTTGATTCTGCTTGTTGCAATCACATGACTTCTGATGCCTCTATATTTTCCTCTAAAACCCGTGATGAGCATGCACCTACTATTCACACTACCAATGGATCAAATATGTTGGTCAACCACATTAGACATGTTGATAGTTCTCATTTGTCTCTCCTTGACACATATTTGGTTCCTAATCTTACGCTTAACCTTATATCTGTTGGACAACTATGTGATCTTGGACTTGATTTGCATTTTTCTTCTACTAGTTGTCGTGTGCAGAACCCTCAGACATGAAAACTCCTTGGAACTGGCCGTAAAGTTGGACGCCTCTTTGAGCTTACTCGCCTCCAAATCCCATCCTCACCATCACCAAACCAATCAGCTGCATCCATTCCAGCACTCTCACCCGTGGAATTGTGGCACTCTCGGTTAGGTCATACTTTATCCAACCCTTTACGTTCTCTTATTTCTAGTGGTCAGTTAGGTTCATTTCAGCATGAGTCTTTTCATTGTATTCATTGTCAACTTGCAAAATAATTAGCTTTACCTTTTAATGAGACTCAGTCTGTTTCCTTTGCACCTTTTGATTTAGTACATTCTGACGTTTGGGGGCCTTCTCCTCATGCATCAATGGATGGTGCTCGCTATTTTGTTATATTTGTAGATGACTATTCTCGTTATACTTGGTAGTTTTTTTTTTATGAAAAGCAGATCTAAACTCTTTCAAATATATTTTGGTTTTTATTCTATGGTTCAAACTCAATTCTCTCGGAATATCAAAATTTTTCGTTCAGATAATGCAATGGAATATAAAGACCGTGCTTTTCTAAACCTACTTCACAAAAATGGCACGCTCCCCCACCGCTCATGCCCTGGAACCTCCCAACAAAATGGACGATCCAAACGCAAACATCGACATATTCTTGACACCGTTCGTGCTCTACTCATTTCGTTATCATGTCCTGAACGTTTCTAGGGTGATGCTGCCTTAACCGCAGTGTACACAATCAATCGAGTCCCTTCCGCTACAATCCAGAATCAGTCTCCATTCGAGTGCCTTTTTCGGTAAACCTCGTGATTACTCTGACCTCAGAGTCTTTGGTTGCGCTTGTTTTGTTCTTCTCAAACCACATAAACACAACAAATTGCAACCAAGGGCTCATTTGTATTGTTTCATTGGATACGGTATTGAACATAAGGGGTATCGGTGTTGGGATCCTATTTCTAAAACTCTTCGTATCTCTCGTCATGTCATTTTTTGGGAACATCAAATGTTATCTTCCTTACGGTCATTTGACATGTCAACCATCACTAACTTCAGATTCTTTACTGATCCATCTATAGAGTTATTTCCTGAGAATCCAGTTTCAAGTACTGTTGAGTTTACCTCAGAATCACCAGCTGATATCACTCCTTCCGTTCCGGAACCACCAGCTGATCTTACCTCTCTAGACCCAGCTCCAGCTCCAGAACCATCAGCTGACCTCGCCTCTCCAACTCAATCGGTCGTGCCCGAGGATATTCCTATGTCTGATAAGTCTGTACCGACTCCCTCTAAGAGTAATCCTCCATATCACCCCCACAGATCTACAAGGGTAACTCATGCCCCTTCTCATCTTGCTGATTACCATTGTGATTATCATTGTTTTTCCACTATACTTTATCTGTATGAGCCTCAATCCTATAAGGAGGCTAGTACTAATCCTCTTTGGCAGAAAACAATGGATGAAACTCATACCTAGGATATTGTTGATCTGCCCCTTGGAAAAACTCCTATTGGGTGCAAATGGGTGTTTAAGATCAAGACGTTTTTTAATGGCTCTGTTGAACGATATAAAGCCCAACTTGTTGCCAAGTGATTTGCTCAGGAATATGGCATTGACTATGAAGAGACATTTGCTCCAGTGGCGAGACTCACATCTGTCCGCACACTCCTTGCTGTCGCCGGTATTCGAAGATGGGCTCTGTTTCAAATGGATGTCAAAAATGCATTTCTCAATGGGAATCTTCTTGAGGAAGTCTATATGCATACCCCTCCCAGCTTGGATGCCCCTCAAAACAAAGTTTGTCGCCTTCGCCGTGCCCTATATTGTTTGAAATAAGCTCCACATGCCTGGTTTGCCAAATTCAGCACTACCATCCTTCTTTTACTGTACGTGGATGATATGGTTATTACTGGAGATGATCTACATGGTATTTCTGAACTCAAAAAGTTTCTCAGTGGCCAATTCGAGATGAAAGATCTTGGTGTGCTCACCTATTTTCTTGGCCTCGAAGTCTCATCTATTTCTGATGGATTTTTTTCTCTCTCAGACCAAATATGCCTCGGATCTCCTTTCCAAGTCTAGGATCACTGACTCAACCACTGCCACTACTCCTCTCGAGCCGAACGTCAGACTTACCCCACTCGATGGTTCACCTCTTCAGGATGCCACTCTATATCACTAACTGGTTGGAAGTCTTGTATATCTTACTGTCACTTGCCCTGACATTGCCTATGCCGTTCATCAGGTCAGTCGGTTCTTGTCCGCTCCTCGGAACACCCATTACTTGGCTGTTCTTCGCATTCTTCGGTATGTCAAGGGTACTTTATTTCATGGGCTTCATTTCTCAGCACAGTCTGTCCCCGTCTTACAAGCCTATTCTGATGTCGATTGGGTCGGAGACCCCACCAATAGACGTTCAACCACTGGTTACTATTTTTTTGGGCAATTCTCTCATTTCCTGGCGTAGTAAGAAACAAACTGTGGTTGCTCGCTCCAGTACTGAAGCTGAATATCGTGCCATGGCTGATGCAACTCAAGAACTTCTTTGGCTTCGATGGCTACTCGCTAACATGGGTATCTCTTTTCTTGCTGCCACTATCCTACACTCTGACAACAAGAGTGCTATTTATATCGCTCACGATGATGTCTTCCACGAGCGTACAAAACACATCGAGAATGATTGCCACTTCATCCGTGATCACATTCTCCAGAATATAGTTCGTCTACAATCCATCAGTTCAACCGATCAAACAGTTGACATTTTCACTAAGGCTCATCCACCCGGACACTTTCACTCTTTAGTTTCCAAACTCAAGTTCACCTCCCACTTACCGCCTTGAGTTTGAGGGGGGATGTTAATGTATTATGTGAGCTTAGTTAGTTTAGCCCCACATTGGTTTTGTATAACTTTGCCTCTCTTATTGACTTGTATAAATAAGATAACTCTCTTGCAAGTAAATCACACTGTTTAATATAATTATTTTATTTATATTATTTCACTTTTTCCCTTAAATTCAACAATTTGTATCGTGAATAAATCTGAATAGCCTTAAAAAAAGTTTGAGAAAAAAAAATCGTTTTTTTAACCACGGGGTGCTAGCACTTTAATTGTTTTAATTGTTAGAAGTACAAGAAAGTTAAGAAGTGGATATGGTAGTATTGAATCTTCGTGTGACTGGACATAAAATTATCAATTCCTCGTTGCATATCAGTTTCAAGTTTGACAGAGAAGAGACCCGGAAACTACGCCAGGTTGCAGCCCACTGAACTCTACTAGAAGTTCTGAACAAAGAAAGCCAAAAGCCAACCCTGAAACAAAGAAGATTACAACAAAGGTATGTATGCCCCCTCATTTTGCAGAATTTCTTACATCCATCAGTAATCTGTCTCTAAAATTCTCTTAGTAGATTATCTCTTTGTAATATCACCTTTTATCTTCTAGAATGGCCTTGTTTTCTCTCTAAACAGAATAAGCCCAGATTTTTCTCTCGCCAAAGCATAAAGCTCTCGTCTTTTGCTCTTAAAACATAAAGAGTTATATCTCCTTCTGATCTCTGGAGATTCTCCTTTTTTAGCTCTGATCACAATGTTTTTCTCTGTTTGAAACCTAGCAACGCGTTGAGGTGAGTACAAATATATGTAAAAGATTGAAACAGAGTCGTACTTCATTGTGTCAGTGTCGTGTTTGTCTCTACATTTACGCAATTATCTCTCCCCTTTTATTAACACAACATCCATAGCATTTAAACCCATTATCAAGTTTAATTGATAAATCCCGTTAATTGGTTCTCTTTTTAGCGTCTCTCTCATTAAAGGTTCTTGATTTTTCTTATAGCTGAACTGGGTATTCTTTGCTTGAACGAGGAGGTAAAGAAAAATGGGAAGGACACCTTGTTGTGATCAAGAAGGATTAAAGAGGGGAGCTTGGAGCCCTGATGAAGACAAATTACTGGTTGAATATATCAAGGAACATGGCGGCCATGGTAGCTGGCGTACACTTCCAAAGCTTGCAGGTTCCTCTCTTTTTTTCGCTTCTTTATTTGGTCTTTTTTAGGAGGGTTGTTTCATAAGTATTAATTTTATTTTGATTCAGTGAATGTGATTTTTTTGTTAATATAAAGATGGAGTACTTAGAAAGATTAAACAAAAAGTACTTAGAAAGATTTTAAAAGTGTGAGTTTTTGATAATCTGATGCTGTAATGATACCCATAGTAAAAGCTACAAAAAAATTGAAGGAAAAGGGAAAACATTGTGCACCAGGCATATTTTTAGTGAGTTGTTATGGTAAGTTTAAGAAAACAGAGCAAATTCTTGTCCCTTTGGTCATTGTTGATCCTTTGTGGAATCAAAGACGACACCGATGTGTGTTTTGAGGGAGAGCTTTCTCTTTGTGATTTTTTCCATTTGCCATTATCATGACCTGCAGCCCCTTGTTGTTTCTTATTTTTCTTAAGAAAGTTTGGTTCCAAACCTGTCTATTGGGAAAGTTCTTAAGAATATCAAATCTGAAGTAGCTGGTAGTCCCATGCAGAGACAGAAGTCCTTTTTCTTTTTCCTTTCCCTTTCCCTTTTGCTTTTAAATTTGTTTTTCCACGAATGTCCTTGAAATAGATTTCTTAAAACTTCTAGATTTCAAGAGTCTTGAAATTTGAAACATTGACAATGAATATGACTAGGTCTCCTTCGGTGTGGAAAAAGCTGTAGGCTTCGGTGGACGAACTATCTTCGCCCTGACATCAAACGTGGTCCATTTTCCCCTGAAGAGGAGACTACTGTTATCCAGCTTCATGCGATGATTGGTAACAGGTATTCTGTTTCGTTTCTAAGTACTTTCCTTTGCTAGCTGAACATCAAAAATAATTATTGGTAATACCAGCATAAGCCTGTAACCCAAAAATAATATTATCAGTGGAGTTCTTTAAAATTACCAGTGAAATTTCGGACGGGTTTAAAACATTAATTTTAAACCCGGTTTAGCCAAGTATTTCTCTGCATAACATAAGCTCATACATTGTTAGTTCCTGCTCGATTTATTGCAAATCATGCTATGCTGACTCATATATAAATGACATTGTAGAACAATACTGTTCAAATTTATAAATTTTGAGGTAGTAGAGAACTGAATTTTAAATTTTGAATTTGTTAATATAAGACCATATTGATGCCTAAGAAGATTTAATGAGGATAAGTGGTTTTTTTTTATATGTAAGATGTCATAGCTTCTGGTTTGTTCATGAACAGACATTAGCTATGATGATATTCTTGCCCAGTTTCTGCAGCTTCTTGTTAGCTGCCCCTTTTATGTAGTATGTTCTTATTTTCCCCTTAATTCTTTTGTTTGGAAGAATATCTTAAATCCTAATTCTATGCTCCTGGGATTTTTAATTTTGTTGAAGGATTAGTTTTTGTTTGTTTATTTTTTTTCAAAGATTTCCATTTCATGGACTTACATGCACTTAGGTGGACGCTTTGGTCGTTCAGAGTCTTTTGGGTGTACTGAATGGACAACGTTTCAGGTGGGCTACCATAGCATCCCATCTACCAGGAAGAACCGACAATGAGATAAAGAACTTATGGAACACTAGTCTAAAGAAGCGTTTCCTTGCCAAGGGCCAGAACCTGCAGACCCTTCAGTCCCCTTCCTGTTCTGACCTAGGCACTGTGAAATCTGAGTCCCCTTCAACCAATCACATGATACAATGGGAGAGCGTGAGGGTTGAGGCTGAGGCCCGCCTGTCAATGGAATCATCACTGATGAACCCATGTTCAATATGTAAAACTGACTGCGATATCTTTATCAAATTATGGGATTCTGAAGTTGGGGAATCATTTCGTAAGATTCCTAAGGTTTTCAAGAAAGATGAGAGCCTTGTAGCTTGTCAAAGCCCTATCACCCAAACATCTTCATCAGCAAAATTTGAATCAGACTCAAATATCACAGTTCAAGCTAGACCCACCACAACCAGTGCATCCAATGACACTACTACTCATGAACAAGATGATGGCTACAGACTGAAAGCGGACATAAAGGTTGGTTCAGATTCCATGAGCTCAAATGAATTTACTGATTTTTCAGATAATGAATTGAAGATGTTGTTAGCTCTGCCTGGTGGAAATTATACAGAATTATTACAAGGACAAACTGATGATTGCTCCAATTTCCTCAACCTCCATTGTGACTAAAAATGTCATTCTGCAGCCTTGTGGTAAGAAAGCACAATATATGAAGCTTATAATGCTTTTTGGCATCTTTTTTGTTTTACAATTTGACTTCTTGTATATTGTCTAGCAGGTTTTGTATTTCTCACTTGCAATGCTCTGTATGATCTCTGAGAAGATAGAGGAAAAAGGAGATTGATACTGGAATCAATTAACATGTCCTTGCATTCCAATTTCTATTTCCTTTGCCCACTTCTCAAAAAATCATGTAGGGCTCATGTGGAAACAATATAGGCTAGAAAAGAAATATAGTATGTTTGGTAAATATGGCTTGGAATTGCTTTGTTCTCGGGGTTTCAGTAGACAATGATGTAGAAAGAGTGCTGAATTAAGGATGCCTCATCTATAGAAAACGTATGATAAAAATCTATGTAGTTTTATTTTGATTTCAGCCCAGAAGGGTTATCTTTCTGCAGTTTACTTAACATTTGGTGCTCGGGAACAAAATTCGAATGCTAGAGTTCATATGGTTTGCCACGACTGGAGTGTTTCTAGTTGTGAACATTATGAGAATCTGCAGCCTATCAGTACAGTTTTTCTGCCATAAGTACTAAAAACTTCTTACATGTTCCAGGCAGAGGAGAAATTCATATACCAGAGCATGTAAACCGTTGATGGGGAGAGCGAAATCAATAAACTCTCTCTCCCCCAGCAATGGTTGTAAATTCTTCAGGAACATATAAGAATTTCTCCACAAGTACAGGCAGGAAAACTGTAATCTTGTTATCATTAGCTGAGTTTCTGTTTCTGCTCATCATAGTCTGTAATTTGATCCTACACCATAATTTCTACAACCTTCACGATTCAACAATAAACTTGTTTCATACAAATTCAGTAAGTTTAATTTCATCAAATGGTATATACAAGCAAATACACCAATACGCACACACGATAATCTTAATTGTCCATTTCACCATAAATCAAACAACACACCTAAATGAACGAATGAAATACTCCCACACTAATATACAAATAATTCAATTTCTTAACCAGACTTGACCGCTCTAGCCTCCAAAACAACTGATGACCGTCTTCGGCTCAGTTCCAGTAGCGCGGTGTTTTGCAGCTGCCTCTTCTGCCTTGAGAAGATCTTCTCCGCGTTTAGCTTCAATTATCGCTCTTTTTTCTTCCGCTTCCTTGTGGATTAAGGCTAGTTTGTTTTTCATCCTCTCCACATATTCTGCTTTCTTCAACTCTAACTTCTCCTGCTCATGTAACAGTGAAATGTTATGTTCATAGTAAGAATTTCAGATTATATAAAATTATTAAAGGCCTATTAATTCTTCTCCTTTCAAGTTTGATGTCATCTAGGCAACACATGATTATGTATACTTCTCCATTTCCATGTAAAAACAAAATATTGCAGACCAAAGTATTGGAAAAGTTTTGCCACCATAAATACTGAAATTCCGTTGTTTAGCTGGGTCAAAAGTGATTTTAAAAGGTAACAACTCTTTAACATTAGGTAAAATTATATTAAATCAGTTGTCAAACTAAAAATTGATAAAAACACTCGTATTCTTAGAATATATATTTTCAGTTTTTTACTCTTCCAAGAAATTTGTTTTTATTTTTTATTTTTGTGTTACTTTGTCCTAGTTTTTTGTTTTTTTAGAAACTAAAAGAAAAGCTGGACCAAACGGTATAAATGATCGACCCAAATTGGGGTTCTGACGAAAAAGAAGCCGAAAAAAGACCAACATCCTCAAACATGGTTGAACGAAAAAGAGAGGCATTACAAGAGACGGAAATTTACTCGTTGAGAAACTTTGATTGATGAAGGCATGGCAAATAGCATCACCTGTCATTTCTACTTGTTCATCGTCTGAAAATTGAATTTAATAATGTTTTTAGGTCTGATTCAGGATATTTTCCGAGCTAAAGAATTGATGGTGAATGCCAGGTGACTTGCTTTTTTATTTTATTTTTGATGAAAACCAGGTGACTTGTCAGTGTTTCATAAAATGGACTGATACCTCAAATTTTTTCAGCTCAGCTTCCACAGCTGCCTTCCGACTGTTCTCCCAAGCCTCTATTGAAGTAAGTTTCTTGTGAGCTCTGCCAACGGTTTAACTAATCAAGCTTAGTTCAAATCTTAATCCAATGAGACCAAAATTATAGGAAAGTAAGACCAAATTTAAATTATCAGCAAATCTTAAACTTATTTATGTTGGCTAATATACAACCTGCATAAATGGGTAAAAAGAATAAATATATACTCATGAGAGCTCTTAACTTGTTCTCTGCTTTAGATTTTTCACTCTCTTCCCAAGCTTTGATTAGTGAAATCCTCTTCTCTGTTTCAACTCTAGCAAGGACAGCATCTATAAAAAAAAAAAAACACAAGCAGGTGTAATCAAATTATATTATTTTTAATCTAAAAATTGAAGTATTAGAGATCTTGAAAAGTCACCTCGATTGACAGAACCCTCTTTGCTTTTCTCCTCAGCAGATTCAGGGGCCTCTGCCATGAACAGAGAAACACTATTAAAGACAAGAATATCGTTTGATAAAGATGGATATATCATTTTTTTTTATTAATTCAACTCAAGAATTGAAATTTTTAGAAGGAACACAATAAAGTACAAGATGTGAAAGGTTAATAATTTGCGATTCAGGAACTTTCCTTTCCTTTCTTGTGTTTTCTCAGCAACCAATCAGATTTTATGCTAACATGAAAAAATAAGAGGTGAAACAGCACAGAGAGAGACATAGAGTCATATTACTTTCTTCCACCTCTTTAAGCGCTTTGGACTCATCCGGCTTGTCTTCAGGAGGAGGAGGTAGAATTAGGGATTTCTCCTCGGTCGTTTCCTTCGGAGCTTCGACGGGTTCGGATGCCGGGGCCGGTGGGGGGTCCGACGGGAATTCAGATTCTACCTTCTTTGGTTCCTTCTCTGCCATGTTTCTTTGCTAAATTTGGAAGTGAAACCTAAAAAGAAAGCTTAAATTTACAAAATAGTTTAACGAGAATTAGAGAGAGAGAGAGAGAGGGAATGATACAATTAGTTGAGATATTATAGTTGAAGGCTTGGAGGGGCTGGATGAGTGTAACTGCAGCCTTCGAAGACTGAGGTGGATGGTAGGTACAAGTTGGCTCTTATGCGCTGGCAAAGAGAGACGGAGAGTGACTCTTGACAGAACTATTTTTTAAAACTTTTTTTTTTTTTGTCAATCGAATTAAAAAAATAAAAACTTTAGCCGATAATATTTTATAATTGGCCAATAAAGAATTTTTTGAGAGCAGATAGAATCCTTTACATAACCTTCATATGTGGAAAATAGAAAGAAATGGAATGTATAAGTAATAATAATAAAAAAAAGCTTCAAATATTTCTTAAAAATGTTACAAAATTAGTTTTCAATATCGGTATTTTAAACAAATTGAATTCAGATATTTTTGTTATTTTTATCAAAATGAATAAAAAATAATTACATTACCCCTAAAAACCTTTCAATTATACTCCATTTCCTTTATAAGAAATTTTTTTTTCCAAATATTTACATAGAAAATTACAGCCACCAGAAAAAGCATTCCTTATCCGTTCAATACGACATCGTCAGAATAGATCCCAAACTTTCATTCGTTTTTAACACTTTTGTCTGTATTCGGTTTGCAACGGAAACGGTGTCGAATACATTTGTAGGACTACGGAGGATCAAAATCCGATATTTTGGTTTGGGTACCGAAAAAGATTAAATTTACCAGCCACGGTATCTCCTCAAGATTCTTTTCATTTTCGTGATTTGGAAGGAATCTTGATGAGACAGGTTGTAAAGCGGCTTAAATTTTATCCTTTTTTAATAAATCATAATTAATCGAAATTCCAAATCCGCATTATCGCTGAGGTTACCTTTGTGTCGCTCAACTTTTCTTGGCAACTTTAGGGGCTAAAAGGTTAAAACGGTATTTGCATAGATCTGGACAAAAACAGAAATGTGATATTTACTTGGCTGGGTGTTTCCAAAGGAAAAAACAACCTTGAGCCCGTTGGTTGGGTTTGGGCCTCCGTTTTAAAGGATTTTAATTTTATTTCTTTTTTTTAAAGAAAATAAAGATAATTGAGTAATACTAATAAAAAATGATGAGATAATTAACCATAAAACATAGGGTCATAAAATTAGTGGGTTCATTGTTAATGAGTTCATTCGATAACATTATAATATAAAAATTATTTTTATTTTCACTTTAAAATTGTTTTTCACTTTTTTAAACAATGAAAAAATATTTTATTCTCTTTTAAAATTCGATCCATTTTTATTTTTTTTAAATTTTTTTTTAGTCACCAAAAGTATTTTTCACTCATGTTTTTTATGATAAAAAATGATTTATTTTTTAAAATCAAACGCAACTTAATTTTTTAATGTGTTAATAAATCATCATATAGACACAAGATTATATTAAAAATGAAATGATATATCATTGTGGTTTAAGTATTACTAAAACTTAACAAATGGCATACTATCCTAAATGGCATGAATTAAGCAAATTAATTTAATGATGAGGCTGTCAAGTGGTTGCTTGTTAGGATGTTATCTTAGCTATTTGGAGACCATTTTATCTTAGCTTTGAGGTATGGTAGACAATGTCAACTTTGAAATTACACAATTTAATTGTTAATTTTAGCTTGATTAATTAAACTTTAACAAGGAATTAAAATAACAAATGGACATTGCATTTTCACTTGCTTAATGAATCATGATGACAATGAAATCTAAAACATTTAAATAAAGATTGCAAAGATAAAACAAATAAATGACATTGAAGAATGAAGGAATTATAAAGTGGAAAATTGGTAGGGTTGTTTGTCAATTACAGAGAATTCTGGTTGATGAGCATTTGAACCAAATTTGCTATCTGTGGGTAAACAGTAAACTCAGCCGACAAGAACGCTAAGTTGTGTCAGCGGTTGTTAGAGAGATATTAACCACCAATTGCCGCGCTGTGGCCCACCTTGTTCACTCAGAGATTCTACATTTGGACACTTGACCCACATAAATTGTACTTTAGTCCAATCTTTATTGGGGTATCAAAGCTACGAAGAAAAGCTTACCCAAACATTGATGAGAATTCGTGATTGATTGCAATCATGTTTAACACACCATTCACATAATTCTTTTATTGAAGCCTTTGCCTTTGCCTTTGCTTCAGTACAGTCTGTGGGGTATTACACTATTACAACATTAACACCACTGTGTTAAGAAATAGCAAGAAATTCTAACAACAGCACATACAAAGAATTAAATACAGAGATTAACGAAGTCCGATAATGAGCTTACTTCTCGGACTAACACCCAAAGTATTTTTCTATTTGATAAAAAAGCCCAAAGAAAACTAGAGCAGTGTTCTGTTACAAAAAGCCACTCACTTGGATTTTACAAAACACTCTGTCTCTCACAATATTTATTTCTGTGTTATGATGATTTTTGAAACAAGGATTCAATGCCTATTTGTAGGCTCAACATTGAGTGTGAATACAAACCAAGCTTTAGTGTGAACATAAAACAAACTTGAGTGTGAATACAAACCAAGCTTGAGTGTGAACATAAAACAAACTTGAGTGTGAACATGAATGTGAACACAAAACAAGATAAAAAGAAATGGCGGCTGGCAAAATCCAATTTGACTGCTGCTAGCAAAGGCCAATTTGCCAACTGCTGGCAAAGTCCAATTTTGCAACTGTCGACAAAGTCTAATTTTATCTTGTCTCCACTCCACCGAGTTTATTGTTTTATTTATCCCACTTGACCACCAATAACAATTGTCTCCATCAATAATACACTGTTTATTGTTATTACTTCATGGATGAATATTGAATATATTTAATTAATCAGAAATCACTAACAAATTTTAATGTTATTGAAAGGAAAAAGGAAAAAGAAAAAAGAAAAAAGAGATTTCTAATCTCTTCACAGTCCAAAGCACTTTGACATTGGAACAGTATTCAGCTATAATCAACACCAACTTATCTTCTACTGTCTTCTGTGTGTTGGCTTCCTTATTCATATATATTCAGAAATTGAAAAACATTTATTTTATTCGAACAGGATAAAAGGCAAAATACTGCAACTAAAAGCAATCATGTAAAGGAATCGAATCTCAATCAAATTAGAGATTGGACGATAAAGGAAGAAAAAGAGATAGAGAAAGAGGGCTACCTCATCTTGTGTAGCCCACAAGCCCTTCTACCTCCAATGAAACAAAAAGTAAAAACAGTCATGTAAATGATATAGGTCCAGCAAGTGTTTGTGTTTGTGACTGTCTCTGTTTTGTTTGTCCTTTTCGGTATTAACCAAACCATTATGGCACTATTGATGATCACTGAGAGAGAAAAGACATTCAGTTGAAGAAAAGACATTCACCTAAGTCATTTAATTTTTTCTGAAATTTATTAATGACCTTTTGGAGTTTTGGTTATTATTCTTCAATGGGACACAAACTGAACTTAACAGAATTTCACATACTTAATAGATGGGGTGAGTCTTGAATGAACAGTAAACTTATGGGTAAGTCTTGATTGCTGAGAAGATTGTTGAATTTCACGTAACAGTGAATATCTAAAACACACTTCTAGCTTTTCTTTTTAAAGGAGTTGTCCAAGAAATTAACAGAAATAACTAAAAAAAACCTCTTCTACCTTTTTGAGGTGTTCAACTAACAGTATGGCAAGCACAAAATGAAAATCTGGACCAAAGAGAATGTGAAGGACGTTACTAGCATCTTTTTTCTTTATATTTTAATAGAAAAATGACTGTGTCATGGATTGGCAATACAGCGCTATTTCAACTTTTTCTTACTTTAGTCAAAGTATACCAAGCAAATATGATTTTTACTAAACATTTGGCTAAATCGAAGACGAATATAGAAGGAAATTGGACAGAATTCAAAAAGGAATTTGGTCACACTCAAGAAAACTGAAGAAAATTAGGTCGCATGCTCCACAAAGCTTAAGCAAATTCAAAAGAAAACTTCACAATCACCAGAAAATGAGTGCGAGTTATACAGACTTTGGGGGCAGCAGAGAATTCAGGAGAGGTGGCCCTGCCGTTTCTCTACTATGGTTAAAATGAAATTGTATTGATTTCCTGAATTTACTCTTATAATCTGTCAAATCTACAATTTTATACATGGTGTCTCCTATTAGTGCTCTCTCGTTTTTTTGTTTTTTTTTTAAATTCATCCCGTTGCTTTTTGTTTTTGTTAAGTTTAAGAAAGGTAGTGAGACAATATAAAGAAGAGAATTGTATTGAATGGTGTGATTTACTTATAAGGGAGCTATTTTATTTATACAAGCCAATAGGAGAGACAAAGCTATACACAACCAATGTGAGACTAAACTAATTAAGCCCATATAATACATTAACACCCCCCCTCAAACTCAAGGCGGTAAGTGGGAGGTGAACTTGAGTTGGAAACCAGAGAGTGAAAGCATCCGGGAGGATGAGCCTTAGTGAAAATGTCAGCTGTTTGATCGGCTGAACTGACGGACTGTAGATGAACCGTATTCTGGAGAATGTGACGACGGATGAAGTGGTAATCATTCTTGATGTGCTTTGTACGCTCGTGGAAGACATCATTGTGAGCGATCTGAATAGCACTCTTGTTGTTACAGTGTAGGATAGTGGTAGCAAGAGAAGAGATACCCATGTCAACGAGTAGTTATCGAAGCCAGAGAAGTTCGTGAGTTGCATCAGCCATGGCACAATATTCAGCTTCAGTACTTGAGCGAGCAACCACAGTTTGTTTCTTATTACGCCAGGAAATGAGAGAATTGCCCAAAAAGAAACAGTAACCAGTGGTTGAACGTCTGTCGGTGGGGTCTCCAGCTCAATCGGCATCAGAATAGGCTTGTAAGATGAAGGCAGACTAAGTAGGGAAATGAAGCCCATGAAATAAAGTACCCTTGACATACCGAAGAATGCGAAGAACAGCGGAGTAATGGGTGGTCTGAGGAGCGGACAAGAACTGGCTGACCTGATGAACGACATAGGCAATGTCAGGGCGAGTGACAGTAAGATATACAAGACTTCCAACCAGTTGGCGATATAGAGTGGCATCTTAAAGAGGTGAACCATCGAGTGGGGTAAGTCTGACGTTCGGCTTGAGAGGAGTAGTGGTAATGGTTGAGTCAGTGATCCCAGCCTTGGAAAAGAGATCCGAGATATATTTAGCCTGAGAGAGAAAAAATTCATCAGAACTAGATGAGACTTCGAGGCCAAGAAAATAGGTGAGCACGCCAAGATCTTTCATCTCGAATTGGCCACTAAGAAATGCATATAGATTTTCTCAAGAAGATCCCCATTGAGAAATGCATTTTTGATATCCATTTGAAATAGAGTCCATCTTCGAATGGCGGCGACAACAAGGATTGTACGGACAGATGTGAGCCTCGCCACTAGAGCAAATGTCTCTTCATAGTCAATGCCATATTCCTGAGCAAATCCCTTGGCAATAAGTCGGGCTTTATATCATTCAATAGAGCCATCAGAAAGAGTCTTGATCTTAAACACCCATTTGCACCCAATAGGAGTTTTTCCAGGGGCAGATCATCAATATCCCAGGTATGAGTTTTAGGTAGGGCATGAAGTTCTTCATCCATTGTTTTCTGCCAAAGAGGATTAGTATTAGCCTCTTTATAGGATTGAGGCTCATGCAGATGAAGTATAGTGGAAAACAATGATAATCAGTAAGACGAAAAGGGTGATGAGTTACCCTGGTAGATCTGCGGGGGTGATCTGGATGATGGCTCTCAGAGGGAGTCAGTGCAGACTCATCAGACATAGGAATGTCCTCGGGCACGACCGATTGAGTCGGAGATGACGTCGATGGAGAATGAGACTTCGACTATAGTGATGACCCGACAGGTATGAAAATGATATAATAGAAGTTTTTCTGATGTAAAGGATCCACTAATAGTGACAATCACAGAGTATACTCAACTCTTAATATACCGAGAACCACTATGTCTCTGATACCATGTTAAGTTTAAGAGAGAAAGTGAGACAATACAAAAAGAAGAATTGTATTGAATGATGTGATTTACTTACAAGGGAGCTATCATATTTATACAAGCCAACAAGAGAGGCAAAACTATACACAACCAATGTGGGACTAAACTAACTAAGCCCATATAATACATTAACAATTTTTAATAGGGAAACATGATGAACATATATTTATAGGACACATGGACATCATCAAGTCTCTTTATTATTGACAGAGGTTTTATCTCATAAAGAGTACAAATTATAGACACCATAGCTTGTGAGAAGATTCAAGTCACCACGAATCTATTTATAGATACATCATCTTATCATCTCAAATACCTGAATAGTCATCATCTGATTTTGGAGCCTTAGAAGAAACCGAAAATATTACAAAGGCACCGTATAATATTGTAACCACAGCAGTGAAGTTGACAAGGTAAGCTTCTGCACCATATTTAGCAAGACCTGAATTCTCAAGGAAAGTTAGCTTTTCAAGAAAACCTATCACGGCGTTGCTAACTGCCAATACATACACAAACAGACCAAATAGCACATGCCAAGGAAGTGAATCGCTTCTCAGTGTTGCTGATCCTCCAGGGTAGAAGAATATAATGAAACCATATATCCACTGCAAAGTATGTCTCCGTTTTCAGATCAAATCCAAAGAAAATTGCAAAAGAAATTTACAGTTAACATGCCATATTATGATGAGTCTGCTTAAAGTTTAGTGGATATTTATTCATCCCCCCAAAAAAAAAACCTACTGGTAGTGGGTACTAATAATTGAACCAATGGGGCTACAAAGTTAACCTAGCTCGACCTACCGCATCAGTCGGGCTTGGCATACCAATGCTTGTCAAGTCACTTAGCGTGGGTATCAATTATTGTTTAATCATGATTAATTTACATTAGATTAAGAATCAACCGTAAATAAATTAAGATGAATGCTCACTTAGATAAGTCTAACCTCCGGGGGTAGATAAATATGCAAGAATTTATCCTTTGTACTTAAGATCAAAGCCATTAAATTGACCACTCGATAACTAAATTTGGCCCACAAATGCTCAATGAACTACCCATCAAACACTTCACCAATAAAGATTTGACAGCAAGTTAATTGGGTTTACTAATGTGAAGAAATTCTTAAATAGATTGGGTTTATTAACGTGATAATAGATCAAGTTAATAAAAAGGGTCACATTTATACTTGATTGATTAATCCAACTTGATAAACTATTTTTAGTGCTGGTTTATGTATATGTGACACATTTTAATTGGCTTCATCTACTACCTACAGAGTTTTTCTACGGATTGAGCTAAACATAACTTTGGCAAAGTAGCAGGCTGTAGAATTGGGTTTTAGTTACCCAATATTTGGGTTCCCAAAAGCACAAACAAATTCAGCAGTTTCCATTATTTCCTAAACTTTTGGTAAGATCGATCAAATTGTGCTGCTACTTAATCATTTTAACAGATTACTAGGAGCGAGATGAATAATTTACCTGAATCCCATAAAGAACAATGATCCCAATCCCAAGCCAAGAATGCAGACTGTAGAGATTGGCAATGCTGCTCTCATTATGATATTTGAAAGCCGCATAGATACCCACAATACCCAGTATTAGCGCAATAGCATGGAGAACAAGATGTATTACTTTCTTCACTTCTTTCTTCAAAGGAAGTGCTTTGTAACTTATAATGGCTGCATTTTTTTGTTTTAAAAAATATTATGTTAAAAAAATTACTAGTATGTATGTAGCAGAAATCTTAATTTAACCACCACTAAATTTACAATACTGTTATTACCTTCACCTCCGATGATGATTAAGCCGATTAGCATCAATACAGGATGGATCTGTAGAAGAAAAAAAAAACAGGAATTACGATTATATTTTCAGACTGCTCTTCATGAAAATGTAAATGATTATAGTATCTCATGCAATTTATTATTACCCACTAAAGTTATAGTTTAGTAGCGTGTATAACACTGTCCAAATTTGTCCTCTTCCATTTCTTAATTTTGATTCTTATTTAATGATTTATTTTTGTTTATCTTTTTATCAAACAGCTAGGATCGAAATTGAGACATTACGGTCACATGCAATTGAGGTTAGCTCGAGCCGCATCAAAGATTGAAAATATTGGTAACACTAAATCAACAAAAAAAAAAAAAAAGCATTTGGTGTTTAAATTTATGGACTGCAGAGCAGCAGGCTGATTCACAAACGATGCAAACAAAAAGAGAAAAACCATTCGATTTTAATAGACACGATCTGGCTTGATACCCCAACCAAACAGCAATCATAGAGCATAACCAAAACCTAAACAAAAACCCATTTGAAGCCATAACCTCCAGGCTGATTCATAAAATCACCCCAAAATCCCAAAAAGAAAAACCACCCACAGAGCAAACAACAGAGTCAAGAGAGAGAGAGACAGAGAGAGAGGGAGACTTACATTAAAGATGAGACTCTTGTCAGAAGCTTCCCATGCTAATCCACCTCTAAAGTCAATGCACCAAACCAATACCATCACCGCACCAGCAATCGCAAGCGCGTGTGCCACCAACGTGAACGGAATTGCTTTAACCCCTAAAGCCATCTTCTTCTTCCTCCTCTATATCTGGAAACAACTGACTGACTAAACTGTATAGAGAACAGCCTTTTCTTATCTGCTGTCTTGGCCACGTCCCTTGTTGTCTCAAGTCTCAACCAGTTATTCCGTGAAAACTATGACCGTTGGATGGAGATCTCTACCTCTGCCGCCTTACTTACCTTTCCTTTTCCCTTTTTAAATGTTTTCTCCAAATTTCAAGTCACGGAATAATTTTGAAATTCGTAGTGTTTCATATTATTTTTTCTCTTTTTATTTGAAAAATTAACTGTTCCTCCATAGAAAAAGGAAGAGAGAGAAAAAAACATACAACACAATTATCAAATTATCTATTAAAATATTTGAGTTACCTAACATTTCAAAATTTTAAGCTAATGAAAAATCTTCAAATTCTACGTGTTAGGTTGGTACGATGACTTAAATCAAAATGAAATTTGAATTCAGAAAGTTTACTTAACAAAAGCTTATACTTATGATATTTGATACTTAACAAAAGCTTATACTTATGATATTTGATACCGTTTCAACAAAAAATTTAAGCTAACATTTTCATATTTCACATGTACACCAACAAATTTTTTAGTATCATTATATTTATAATATTACATATTCGCACTTTAAAAGAAATTCGTTTTTTTATCGAGATCAAAGTGATTCACATTGATTTCCAATGGTCGATCTATATGGATTTCACTTTGTGAGTCATACAAACTTTACTATGTGAACATCAATTCATTTATTTGCCACACAAAATTACGTCGCTCATTCCGCATAAATTTCTCGAGCTTTTTTTATCCAATTATAACATTGTGAGCATCTTGAAATCTACTGCACAATTTTTACGCTCAATTGAAAAATTATTGGTTTAAATATCATTTTAAACTCTTTACATCTTTCACTTAAAAAGTGTTTAAATATTATATAAGAATATATTTTTTTATTATTATTTAAAAAAAAACATGCTCTACAATGGGATTTAATATCACCTTATTATTAAAGTGAGTGATATTTGATAATTAATTTTTTATGCGATGAAAAGCCATTATTAAAAATATATGCAAAAGATATGGTGATGTTGATTTTTGCACTAGTTATAGGCTGCACAGGAAGGCGGTCTCTGAACGACATCGTGTAGAAGTTTTGTCGCCATTATCATAGCGTTTTTAATCGTTAAAATACGGGTGAAGTCACCAGTGACATCATCGTAACATTCTGACTAGGTGGGCCTCGCAACAAATTCTCAACTGTGAGCCCATTTTTGGTTCTCTTTAGGCTTTAGCGTCACAGTTGTCTGGTGAAAATTATGGCAGCGAGTTTATCACTTATAAGGTTGGATTTGTGGTCATGGACCGACTTAAGGTCCCCTGTACGATGAACGTGTAAAAAGGGAGTGTGTCAATGTTAAGGTCCCACTGAAATAAAAGTTAAGAGGTGGCAACTGTTGTAATGTTTGGATGCCAATACGAAATATGCAAATTATGGTTACATTAGTTCTTAATAGCAACAGACACCGGTACACCACCAACCTTAATAATGGGACAACGCAATTAACTTTGTGTTCTATGTTAGGATTTAAAAAAAGAATAAATTATTTAGATCTCAGACACTGTATGGATGGAGGACCGGCCTTATGGACCCTTGCTCTGAGTCAGACCTGAAGTTGGAGGGAGAGGATTAGATACAAAGGGATGAAATAGTAATGGCTTCAATTGTTTCCAAATCATTTCAAGTCCAGGTCGAAATAAAACACTAAAACAGGCTAGTGAAAGCAGGCTGGGCCATGAATTGCCCACAGCCTAATTGCCTCCACCTCCTGGAGGGGACGAAGGAGGGAGAGAGAGGAGCAGTTGGGCCTTTTGGTAAAATGGTTATCTCTGACTCTGAGCCATTCATTAAAAAAAAATGGGTTTCATCTCTCTTACCTATCTTTAATATAAAAAGAGAAAGATATGCAAAGTAAAATTGCATTTCAACCAAAAGAAACTATGATATCTACTTCTTTTTTTTAAATCCATTTAATGTAAAAAAAGGTATGAAAATAGGATATGAGACATTCTCTTTAAAGAAATGATGAACTAATAAATTGATGTATTCTCAGCCATTATGATATCTGTTAATGTATTATAGTTATAGTTAATGTATTATATCCCACATTTGTTGTGTATAGCTTTGCCTCTCCTATTGACTTGTATAAATATGATAGCTCTCTTGTAAGTAAATTACACCATTCAATACAATTCTTCTCTTTGTATTGTCTCACTTCCTCTCTTAAATTCAACATGGTATTAGAGCCATAATGGTTCTCGGTATTTTAAGAGTTGAGTATGCTCTGTGATTGCCACTATTAGTGGATCATTCACATCAGAAATTCTCGGTATATTAAGAGTTGAGTATGCTCTGTGATTGCCACTATTAGTGGATCCTTCACATCAAAAAAACTTCTAGTATATCATTTTCATACTTATCGGGTCATCACTATAGTCGGAGTCTCATTCTCCATCGACATCATCCCCGCTGCCGCTTCTGTTTCAGAAACGCTGCTGCCACGTCAGCCCTAAAAGCCACATCAGCGCCACCTCACTGCCACCTCAGTGCCACGTCACCCGTTGACATCATCTCCGCTGCCGTTCCTGTTTCAGACATGCTGCTGCCACGTCAGCACCACATCAACGACACGTCAGTACCACGTTACTCGTTGATCGCCACATCATCAATTGACAGTGCCACGTCACCCGTTGACATCATCTCCACTGCCGCTCCTGTTTCAGACACGCTGCTGCCACGGTAGCACCACATCAACAACACGTCAGCGCCACGTTACTCGTTGACCGCCACATCATCAGTTGACTGCCACATCATCAGTTGACCGCCACATCACCGGTTTCTTGCTCCTATCCTGTTTCAGACACGCTGCTGCCACGGTAGCACCACATCAACAACACGTCGGTGCCACGTTACTCGTTGACCGCCACATCATCAGTTGACTGTCACATCATCAGTTGACTGCCACATCACCGGTTTCTTGGAGGTTCACCTTCCTCTTTGCTCCTATGGCTGAATCGGACTTACCCCACCGACAGAGCACACACCAGAAGCCCTTATATTGCAAGTATTGTCATTCATAAGGGCATGAATTGCTCAAATGTCCTTCTCGCCTATGTAAAGTCTGCAGAGAACCGGGTCACTATCTTGCAGACTGCCCTAAACTTTCATCTGGAAATCAGTCAAATGGGAACCAATATCACTCTCGAGGCTCATACAATCGGTCATATTCCAAGCCAAAGAATACTGCTGCTGTAACCACTGATGCTACACCAACTTCATCCAACTCTCCACCTGATTGGAGTGGTTTCTGCACCGTTCTTACCGAGGCTCTAAATAAAATTGGTAACAATATAGCCATGTCAACTACACCAGGTACATCCCGATGGTATTTCGATTCTGCTTGTTGCAATTACATGACTTCTGATGCCTCTATTTTTTCCTCTAAAACCCGTGATGAGCATGCACCTACTATTCACACTGCCAATGGATCAAATATGCTGGTCAGTCATACTGGACATGTTGATAGTTCTCATTTGTCTTTCCCTGACACATATTTAGTTCCTAATCTTACGCTTAACCTTATATCTGTTGGACAACTATGTGATCTTGGACTTGATGTGCATTTTTCTTCTACTGGTTGTCGTATGCAGGACCCTCAAACAGGAAAACTCCTTGGAACCGGCCATAAAGTTGGACGCCTCTTTGAGCTCACTCATCTCCAAGTCCCATCCTCACCATCACCAAATCAATCAGCCGCATCCATCCCAGCACTCTCACCTGTGGAATTGTGGCACTCTCGGTTAGGTCACACTTCATCTAGCCCTCTACGTTCTCTTATTTCTAGTGGTCAGTTAGGTTCACTTCAGCATGAGTCTTTTCATTGTATTCATTGTCAACTTGCAAAACAATCAGCTTTACCTTTTAATGAGAGTCAGTCCGTTTCCCTTGCACCTTTTGATTTAGTACATTCTGACGTTTGGGGGTCTTCTCCTCATGCATCAATGGGTGGTGCTCGTTATTTTGTTATATTTGTGGATGACTATTCTCGTTATACTTGGTTGTTTCTTATGAAAAGCAGATCTGAACTCTTTCAAATATATTCTGATTTTTCTTCTATGGTTCAAACTCAATTATCTCGGAATATCAAAATTTTTCGTTCAGATAATGCAATGGAATATAAAGACCATGCTTTTCTAAACCTACTTCACAAAAATGGCACGCTCCCCCACCACTCGTGCCCTGGAACCTCCCAACAAAATGGACGAGCTGAACGCAAACATCGACATATTCTTGACACCGTTCGTGCTCTACTCATTTCGTCATCATGTCCTGAACGTTTCTGGGGTGATGCTGCATTTACCGCAGTATACACAATCAATCGTGTCCCTTCCACTACAATCCAAAATCAATCTCCATTCGAGCGCCTTTTCGATAAACCTCCTGATTACTCTAACCTCAGAGTCTTTGGTTGCGCTTGTTTTGTTCTTCTCAAACCACATGAACACAACAAATTACAACCAAGGGCTCATCTGTGTTGTTTCATTGGATATGGTATTGAACATAAGGGGTATCGATGTTGGGATCCTATTTCTAAAACTCTTCGTATCTCTCGTCATGTCATTTTTTGGGAACATCAAATATTTTCTTCCTTACGGCCATTTGACATATCAACCATCACTAACTCCAGATTCTTTACTGATCCATCTATTAAGTTATTTCCTGAGAATCCAGTTTCAGGTACTGTTGAGTCCACATCCGAATCACCAGCTGATATCACCTCTTCCGTTCCAGAACCACCAGTTGATCCTACCTCTCCAGACCCAGATCCAGTTCCAGCTCCAGAACCATCAGCTGACCTTACCTCTCTGACTCAATTGGTCGTGCCCGAGGATATTCCTATGTCTGATGAGTCTGCATCGACTCCCTCTGAGAGCCATCCTCCAGATCACCCCCGCAGATCTACCAGGGTAACTCACCCCCCTTCTCATCTTGCTGATTACCATTGTGATTATCATTGTTTTTCCACTATACTTCAACTGCATGAGCCTCAATCCTATAAGGAGGCTAGTACTAATCCTCTTTGGCAGAAAGCAATGGATGAAGAACTTCAGGCCCTAGCTAAAACTCATACATGGGATATTGTTGATCTACCCCCTGGAAAAACTCCTATTGGGTGCAAATGGGTGTTTAAGATCAAGACACTTTCTGATGGCTCTATTGAACGATATAAAGCCCGACTTGTTGCCAAGGGATTTGCTCAGGAATATGGCATTGACTATGAAGAGACATTTGCTCCAGTGGCGAAGCTCACATCTTTCCGTACACTCATTGCTGTCGCCGCCATTCGAAGATGGACTCTATTTCAAATGGATGTCAAAAATGCATTTCTGAATGGGGAACTTCTTGAGGAAGTCTATATGCATACACCTCCCGGCTTGGATGCCACTCGAAACAAAGTTTGTCGCCTTCGTCGTGCCTTATATGGTTTTAAACAAGCTCCACGTGCCTGGCTTGCCAAATTCAGCACTACCATTCATCAGTTTGGGTTCACACCGAGTGCTCATGATTCGGCTCTGTTTATCTGCCATACTGTCAACGGTATTATCCTTCTTTTACTGTACGTGGATGATATGGTTATTACTGGAGATGATCCACATGGTATTTCTGAACTCAAAAAGTTTCTCAGTGTCCAATTCGAGATGAAAGATCTTGGCGTGCTCACCTATTTTCTTGGTCTTGAAGTCTCATCTAGTTTTGACGGATTTTTTCTCTCTCAGGCCTAATATGCCTCGGATCTCCTTTCCAAGGCTGGGATCACTGACTCAACCACTGCCACTACTCCTCTTGAGCCAAATGTCAGACTTACCCCACTCGATGGTTCATCTCTTCAGGATGCCACTCTATATCGCCAACTGGTTGGAAGTCTTGTATATCTTACAGTCACTCGCCCTGACATTGCCTATGCCATTCATCAGGTCAGTCGGTTCTTGTCCGCTCCTCGGACCACCCATTACTCGGCTGTTCTTCGCATTCTTCGGTATGTTAAGGGTACTTTATTTCATGGGCTTCATTTCTCAGCACAGTCTGCCCCTGTTTTACAAGCCTATTCTGATGCCGATTGGGCCGGAGACCCCACCGACAGACGTTCAACCGCTGGTTACTGTTTCTTTTTGGGCAATTCTCTCATTTCCTGGCGTAGTAAGAAACAAACTGTGGTTGCTCGCTCTAGTACTGAAGCTGAATATCGTGCCATGGTTGATGCAACTCAAGAACTTCTCTGGCTTCGATGGTTACTCGCTGACATGGGTATCTTTTCTCCTGCTGCCACTATCCTACACTGTGATAACAGGAGTGCTATTCAGATCGCTCATAATGATGTCTTCCACGAACGTACAAAACACATCGAGAATGATATCCACTTCATCCGTGATCACATTCTCCAGAATACGGTTCGTCTACAATCCGTCAGTTCAACCGATCAGACAGCTGACTTTTTCACTAAAGCTCATCCACCCGGACGCTTTCACTCTCTGGTTTCCAAACTCAAGTTCACCTCTCACTTACCGCCTTGAGTTTGAGGGGGGATGTTAATGTATTATAGTTATAGTTAATGTATTATATCCCACATTGGTTGTGTATAGCTTTGCCTCTCCTATTGACTTGTATAAATATGATAGCTCCCTTGTAAGTAAATTACACCATTCAATACAGTTCTTCTCTTTGTATTGTCTCACTTCCTCTCTTAAATTCAACAATATCAATGACTATATATGCTCAAGCACTGAATTATTATGTATTTTGTGAAATTATGTGATGCCTGGTATTACTGCATTCTAATGGGATATATATTGTCAGTTAGCAAAGTTTGATGACTCAAAATTAGATGAATCCCCATATAGCAAGGAACTCTACACTAACCTCGAGATTTTATGGAACTCAAAGCATTAAGAAGCACATAACAGACAACCATACTACCAATGAATTGGTCTCTGTCATGATGGGTTGGAGGTTGAGGAGGTTTATGGCTGTCCCATTATCCCATATCCAATGGTACTAATGACGAGAAAAGGAAAGAAAACCAAAACATGGTACACTACGTATTTTATTAAGTACGCAAATGTAGATCAATTTAGGTTCAGTTTCTATAAGAACCTTTTAATATATTTTCTTAAGTAGTCATGTGACAACCAATGCTTCCCGAGACAACAGAATGTGTTTTGATACATGTATGCCAACTGCAACCTCCAACGAAATTTGTGAAATATTTTACTATCAGTTCTATCACCTAAGCCTAAATCATTATATCGTAAATCCTACTTATTTTTGCTTTAACATAACACTGATTTGACACACAAGAATATTTTATCCTATGTTCAGCAATTAAAAATTGTTAGAGTTGATGCATACTTCATGAGATTAAATTTGTATAACCCCGGACGAACACGGGTCTCGCTCCTTGGTGAGCGGACGGGGGTCTCGCAAATAGAGGGAATGGTAGAAAAGTACAGACACGTTTGATTGCAAAGTGTTACTCGCTAATAGAGGGAATTGACTATGTTGAGATATTTTATTTAGTAGCAAAGTTGACATCTATCATATGTGTCTTATCCATAGCAACTGCTTATGATCTAGAGGTTGAGCAACTGGATGTGAAAACAACTTTCCTTCATGGGGACTTAGAGGAGGGAATTTACATGAAACAGCCCGAAGGCTTTGTGAGCAAAAGCAAGAAAGAGCTGGTTTGTAAATTGAAGAAGTCTCTGTATGGACTAAAGCAGTCACCACGAATATGGTACCAGAAGTTTGATACATATGCCATTCAGCTTGGGTTCACTCGCAGCTATGCTGATCACTGGGTCTACATGAAAAGGTTAGGGGTTGATTTTGTCATTTTAACCTTGTATATGGATGATATGTTGTTGATTGGAAATAACAGGAAGATGATTAGCACTGTGAAGGCATTGTTGGCAAGGCAGTTTGACATAAAAGACCTAGGGCCAACAAATTTTATCTTGGGCATGCAGATAAAGCAGGATCGTGAAAATCGAAAACTATGACTAAGTCAAAAGAAATATATTGAAGAAGTGTTGAAGAAATTCAACATGTCTGACAGCAAGCCGGTAGGAACTCTCATGCCTTTGGAAACCAAGTTATCTGCGGAACAATGTCCAAAGACGGAGGAAGAAGCTGAAGATATGGCGCACATACCTTATGCTAGTGCGGTTGGAAGCTTGATGTACACCATGGTGTGTACGAGACCAGATATTGTCCAAGCAGTGGGAGTATTGAGTAGATATATGTCTAATATTGGGAATGAGCATTGGACTGCAATCAAAAGAGTTCTTAGATATCTTCGTGGCACGTCAGAGTTTGCATTATGTTATGGAGGTAAGAAGAATCTTGATATTGTAGGATCAGTTGATGTTGACTGGGAGGAGACATTGATAGCAGAAGGTTTACAAGCGGGTATGTGTTCAATCTGTTAGGTGGGGTAGTAAGTTGGATGAGCAAAAGGCAAAGTGTTGTTGTCCTTTCATCTACAGAAGCAGAGTATATGGAAATAACTCATGCTGGAAAGGAAGCGGTTTAGCTTCAAAGGTTATGTGCTGAGTTAAGGTTTAAACAAAAAGTAGTGAAGGTAAAATGTGACAATCAAGGTGCTATATTCTTAGCAAAGAACCTGCATTTCATTCACAGACGAACCACTTTGATATCCAATATCACTTCATCCGAGAAAAGATTGAAGAAAAAGTGATAATGTCGGAGAAAGTTGATACAACAGTGAACAACACAGATTTTTTTTACTAAAGCAGTTAGTCTAGCAAAGTTTAAGTGGTGTGCTACTGAGATAAGTTTGAAGAAACAGAGTCCTGGGAAGTTTTTCATGTGTGTGAAGTACTTACCAAGTGGAAGATTGTTAGAGTTGGTGCATACTTCATGGGACTAGATCTGTAGAACCCTAGATAAACACGGGGTCTCGCTCCCCGGTGAACAGGCAGGGTTAGGGGCAGCACCCCCAAAACTTTTAAGCTATGTACATATGTTGGGTATGGTTTTTTGCTTAGCTGTTTGGGCTTAGGCCCATGAAGAGCCGTAGTTCTGCAGTAGAATGGAAACCTAATTAGACCCTAATTAAGACATCTTAAGTTGCGTATAAATACTCTTTATATACTGAGCATATATTATAACAAATAGATTTGTGAGGTTGATAATAAGAAACTTCTGTCAAGACATAGTCTTATTATTGGATGAACCAGGGTAAATCTTGTATTTTTTTTTTCAATTATAATTCATATGATGGACAGATCTCGAATTGTTCAAAAACAGTCAATGAAAAAAAAATGACACTTAAGGGTGCCCTCGTTTATTTTTTTACATCAATAACTAAAATAATTTGTACTTGGGTCCGCACAGTTTATTAATGGGAGTTCTTTTCTTTCCTAGCCTTTGCTTAAAAAAAGAGAGACCATTAGTGGCCGTCATATATATTTGTTTTCAATTTTTTTTTGGGACTGTATATTCGATTTCATTATTAGAGCACAGATAAACAGTCCAAAAGTTTCTCATATATTATATATATGACGAGATCCATTGTTTTAAGTGAATAAGAGAGATCATAAATAAGAAGAAAAAAAAAAGGAGAGGGCGACAGAGCACACACATGTACCGAGGTGTTTCGAACCAATTTGATAGAGATTCTCATGTATAGAGTGGAAAATGCACCATGAATTTTTTTTGTTCGGTGTAAATAATAATTTTTTAACTTAATCATGATTTGACATTTTGGCCTCCAATAAAGCATCTAATGGTAGTAAAAACATATTGTAAAACGCATAGGTAGCAAAATTTAATCTGACTCGACTTGATTTGATTCAGATTCGATAAAAAAATACATCAAAATAATATGATCCGAACACAATCCGACCCTAACCCGAATGACATGAAACCTAAAATGATTTAAACCTAATCAAAACCCAAACAATCCAAAACTCGAAATGACTCGAAAACTAGAAATGATCGAACCCAAAATAACCTGGCCCAAAATAACTCAAAAATATATATATATATATATATATATTTTTTATAAAAAATAATTTACTTTCTAAAATTGGGATAATAATTAATTTACTAGTTATCAAATAAAATAAATTATATAACAATTAATTAATTATTGATTTATTTGTTAATATACATGGTTCATCATTCTATTAATATGAGTAATCTAAAAAATATAATGGAACGAGTCAATTATATGAAATTTAATATTCAAAACCACAAAGAATCTTCATTTAAAGCAGTTGCTTTCTTTCCGATGTTTCTGCAATCATACCAGACAAGGCAAATTGCAGAACTGAGCATAAGATCCACAGGCAGATCTGAATCGCGTTCCACAACTTGTGTTCCTTCTTTCTCCATACCCAGAATATTTTGGTATGTACTTCTTCTGCAAACTATCATTTCCTTATCGAGATTGAGTGTTCACAATAATCACCAAATTAGAGGAAGAAACAATGCTCTGCTGAATTAGCTCAGGTTCCATTGCAAATGGCAAAGGAATATAGCAAGCTTGTATTTCATCTGCACCTTCTGAAGATCTAATATTACACTTGTTGTAAAGTGGCACAAAGTTCAGCAATTCCTTCAACCTCTGGTAGTTCATAATCTCATCCAGGGCCTTGATTGAATTGGACTCTTTCTCCTATGATATGGTTAGTGTTAGTGTAGTCGTATCTGTGTGTGTTATACACTGGCGAAGTGACAATAATAGAACAAAGAATTCCAACAATACACACTGTTACTATGAGCAAAAAATCACGACAACATACGAGAGAGGCAGCTAATTCCAAGGAAGATGGAACGTTCCCAATTCAGCATGATAAGCGATAAGAGAAGTGAGAACACAAGTTCATCAGACATTATTGTACTGCATTTACAATACTGTTAACGGCTTGAACAGAATCTCAAATCTGACAGTTATACAACTGATTTGTCTGAAGTTAAAAATTTATGCTTAAGAAAATTGTGGGAATAAATCACCTAAGCACTCTTCAACGGATCTCTAGAGAAAAAAACCCTATTCCAACTTTTTTCTTGGCTTCTGTTGGACCCTGATACTATCAGTTATAAGGGTTTTATGGTGAGCTAAAATTCAGTGAGAGAGAGAGAGAGAGCAGTGCAAAGCAGAGCAAAGAAGAGCAAATCACTTCCAATCTTAGAGACATAATTGCTAGTTTCTTTATTTTGTCGCAAACAGAAGACCAAGTAACTTTCCACCGCATCAACCTTTTCCATCGGATAAATACTTAAGAACGGTTCTTCAAAGTAACAAAAGAATATTCTGAATAAACTTCTAATATTGTCTAATTGATCTAACACCATATACTCCTGACAGAACCTTTTATTTATTAAAGTTATAGCATCAATTCCTTTCTCACTCACTATGCAAATTAAGAGCTTGCTTGACGACAGCCAAACTAGGGGATTTTGCCTCTTTTTAAATTTAATTGATTCATGCGTCAAGCTAGGTTCCAAAAGCCACAAGATCACACCTAGAAAGTCGAAAAGCCAAAGGCTCTCATTCTCATCAAAATGGTGTCAAGACAACAGGTATCATGTAATACCAAAAGTTCAAGGATCAAATTGTTCTTTCAATTTAACATAGTATTCTGTTCGCTTCGTTTAATTGAATAATATATTTCTATTTCTATGTGCAATTATATTCCAAAGTTAAGAGAAATGACGTCTCAACAAATACCAGTTGAAACATTATTATTAAATTTTACTACATATTTCTCCTATGTCATGGAACTTATATCAAAATCTCTGCAACAGAATTGGGTATCTAGATGAATAAAAACACATTTATACAACATTGACCATTAGAGAGTCCAGTAAATACAGTCATGTTTGTAGTATCAATAAAAAGATTAACAGTTTCTGTGCAATGAAGCGTGAAGGGGGAGACTTACCATTGTCATTTTGATGTTCTGGGGCATATCAACACCTTCACAGAGTGCTCTGGCAGCATTTGAGTTATCCGGTTTTACCTTTATGAAATTAAGACGAGGCAAGGTAGCCAAATTTGGGAAGAGGAGAAAGAAAGCACTAATTAAAATAACCTCTGATAGAGCTTAAGATGTACTTTTGAATAAATATGTGCATATGAATGTTAAACTGATGGACAATGACAATAACACAGATATACCAGCACACAGTGCCTTCAAGTATTAAAAGGCATTGTCTATTGTCCAAGATGCATGAGAAGCGTGACCAACATGCACAAGAATTTGAATTTAGATTTTACAGGTGGTTCAACAATCTCTGGGCTTCATATGCACCTTTATTAACTTGCAAACTACACACTAAAAGACTGACAACCAGAAACACAAGAAACGATAGTCCTACAAGTCCACAATTTGGGTAGAATATTCAAGAATTCAACATTCACATATTGGCAAATGATTCTGAAACTTAAGGTTTAATCACTCTCATGGTATTAAAATTGCAAAGATTTTCTTGACATCTTGTTTAATTCTATGTTTGCTGTTTACTTAACAGCCTCATACATGAATATGTATATCATAAATGTAACATACCAACATTACTCTAATGATTAGTTATTTCTCAAATGTAAAAGTTTTTAGATCTTACCACCCTCACAAACACATCCCTTTGCATAAATAAGAAATAGCCTTAAGGTAACCGTTACATATGCTCTTGTTTTTGACACATGCAACATCAGGAAGAAACAATTAAGCCCCATAAGAACTCAGACATCAATACTTGAGAGATCCCATAAAAAAATATATCCCTTGGCATTGATGAAGATTTGTTAAGAATCTAAGATGGATGTCCATCCAGCTGTATGTACAAGAAGAAATTTCTACATATGTACTCTCCCCCAGTGCATATAACATACTAACAAACAACCACATTGTGAACTCATGGACGACTAACATGATGGTGAGCATAGAAACTTGCATTGTTTTTCTAGCAAGAACACACACACACACACACACACACATATATATATATATATATATATATATATATATATATATATATATATATATATATATATAAGTATGCTACTTCTAGCCAAAACCGTCATTTACATGAATGTCAAAACATATTGAGATGTTTTATTTTCATTTGTTCTCCAATGAATTGTTAGCAAGTAGTATTAAGCAGATTAAATGCATGGTACATCTAGCCAACCCCATGATTTACATGAAATCAAAATAAATCCAAATCTTTTATGTTCCTATGTTCTGTAAAACTGAATTATTGATAAGTCAGAATAAGCAGATGAAAGACATTTCCTGCCAATAGGGATTCCATGAAATACAATATCTTTCAAGACTTGAACTTACTCATGAGACACCAATAAGCAATCTGAAATCAGCAAGGCATCCGTTTTAGCCTTTGTGAACTCAGTGGCTTCAAACACATCTGCCTGATTTCCCTGGGTATAAAAACAGTGTAGCTCATTACATAATAATCCCGTGGACATCAAGAACCTCTTCAACGAACACCAAAAAACTTGCTCAGCCAAAATCAATATTTTGAAACTACTCTGGCTAGTGTTTGACTGTATAATTCCCTTGATAACAGATAGTGAGGGATGTGATCTAGTTATTTCTTTGCCAACCTCTCCATGTGCACCTTCAATCGATGAGTAGAGGAAGCTTAATGATTTCAAAGGATCTAGGCTCCGACATAACTTGTCAAGATATAGATGAGTTTGTTTAATTGCACATAACGTGACAAATGCCATAATGTTTTCATCTCCATGGGAATTTGTTCACCGAACAATTTTTTTCTTAATACAATCCATCAGCTTTTCTTTTGGAATGCGAAGCAATTTAAAATTATCCGCTGCTAAAAATGAGCTCAGTTCTGTCTCATTTTGCAAGATGGCTAGATAGCTCTTTTCAAAGTTATCGCTGAGAGCAACAATTCCGTCAGACAACCTAACATTATAAAAAATGATATCCCACTGCTTTAACTGTATGCCACTTGACACGCAAGGTGCCTCTGAATCACAAGATGGAACCTCGGGATATGTAGCTTTAGCATCAGATGACTCAACTATGGTTTTAGTATTTCCTCCAACCACAGCTTTTATAGGATTCAAGAAAAAATCTAGATCATTGAATTCTGACATAGATTTGAACGATGAAGAAGCCCTCTCAGCATTTATTTCGGCTGGATGTTCTTCATTTCCTGGTTTTGGGCATCCACTGTCTAACAACTCACATGAAGTAACTCCATTATGATGCATGTCAAGGACAGAAATGCTATCAGAATGGACATTCAATGATTCTTTATATCTTTCCATGTTTGGCCCATTCAAAGCATCATCAGAGAAAATGAAGTCCGATACCAACTTCCCATCATCAAAAGGTTCCCAATCAAATTTAATGCTGCACGAATCTATTTCCTTCGACGAATTCTGATAGGAGGAATAGATTTTATGGTTGCATTTATCTTCCTCCAAAAGAGGCCAATCCAAGTATATCCCATTAGATGCAGATAAGGGATGAGGCTTTAAATCTAGTAGTATTTCCTCAAAAATGGCATAGTGACTTCATCTTTCCATGACCAGAGAGAACAGGAGTAGGCAAAGATTTGAATGTCATCTGCCAGGGCTAGTTCAAGATTGACAATCAAATCACTGAAATTCTTAAAGTTCATGTCTTCACTGAACATCCAGTCACATGTTTCTGGTTTATTGGTTGTCTGTGTGCAAAGAATGACTTCAAAATTTTGAGATGTGTCCACATCAATCATCTGATGCATAGAGTTCTTCAATCTGCGAAATTTCAACCACGTTTATAATATCCTGTAAAGACTATGGACACCATATATCTCCATATTGGTATGATATTGTCCACTTTGGACCTAAGCCCTCATGGATTTGCTCTTAAGTTTTTACTCCAAAAGGAGTCATACCTTCCATCGAGCTTTCTATTTGACCCTTGTAACGAATGTTTAGCCAATGACTCCCAAACCAAATAGTTTTAGGGCATTAGGTGTAAAGACACCCCTAAGGACTTACTAACTCGAATAAAAAAGGCTACGGAACTAACAGGTTTTTTATACTTCTTAATAAAATTCTCACCTTTTGACGTGAACACTCAATGCTTACTACTCCAAGTAAAAGCTAAGAGAAATGTTCTCTAAGTTGTGGTGTATGTTGTGCGATTATCTACCTAAATAAGTTTTTGGCAACGGCACCAAAAACTTGTTGTGCGATTATCTACCTAAATAAATAAGTAAATAATCGAACTTATTTTACTTGCAAGTGCACAAGTTCAACTTAGTAGTATAGTGTGCGAAAGCAAGATCATCTCCACAAGGATTGATGAATTTCGTTTTAGAATTATATTCGCAATGTAAAAAGATAGAAATAATAAAAGAGTTGATTTAGATAAAGATAAAATAATAAGGATAAAGGCGTAGGAACTTGATATCCACCACTAATTATGCTACCACAACAAAACAGTATGCCAATGCTTTACTCATGTCATGAATACCTAATGTTTGTCAACCTAAGGACATGGTATCTACTCCTTAAGCTATTGATCTCCCTAAGCAACGAGTTAGGCATGATATCTACTCTAACTCTTTTCTCTCTCAAGGGATTCAACATGGTATATGCTGAGTTGTTCCTTAAGAGAGCATAGGATCTGTAGAAATCGACAACCACACGGGACCTAAGGCATGCTATCTACTCCCGGTTTCCCATGTTGATTAACCCAAGAATCTGGTGTGGATATCTTTTGTTACTAATGTCAGACTCAGGACTCGGTCATCCAAATTGATCTAACTAACAAGTCCATACCACATGCACATATTGATCAGACATACACATATGAGGAATTTAAATACAACAAGCATTAATCAAGTTAAGCAACATAGGTGTAAAGACACCCCTAAGGACTTACTAACTCGAATCAAAAAGACTACGGAACTAACAAGTTTTTTATACGTCTTAATGAAATTCTCACCTTTTGACGTGAACACTCAATGCTTACTACTCCAAGTAAAAGCTAAGAGAAGTGTTCTCTAAGTTGTGGTGTACGTTGTACGATTATCTGCCTAAATAAATTTTGATAAAAAACATGTCTGGTTTATTGGTTGTCTGTGTGCAAAGAATGACTTCAAAATTTTGAGATGTGTCCACATCAATCATCTGATGCAGAGATTTCTTCAATCTGCGAAATTTCCACCACGTTTGTAATATCCTGTAAGGACTATGGACACCACATATCTCCACATTGGTATGATATTGTCCACTTTGGGCCTAAGCCCTCATGGATTTGCTCTTGAGTTTTTACTCCAAAAGGAGTCATACCAATGGAGATATTTGTCCATCCTTATATACCCATGATATTCCCCACTTCTAGCCAATGTGGGACTTTGGTCGAATACCCAACAATTCTCCCCTCGAACAAAGGACCACCGAGCCTCCCCTCAAACGATCATCCATCCGTCCACTCTCTACCAACCAGGATTCATCACTCCACTGCATTGGAGCACACACCTTACATGGAGCACCACCTTCCTCAAGAGCTTGCTCTATCCCAGGTCAACTCCTCTTCACCGTGTTAGGACCAAAACACGTCCATGAAGAATCTGAAGCACACCGCCTGTCAAACCGAGCTCATCCAAGGATCTCATCGTGATCTAACCTGGGCCCACCACCTTTGTTCGACATTCTGAGGATTCATCCATATGGCTAACTCCGGGGCATGGCTCTGATACCACTTAAAAGGACTATGGACACCACATATCTCCATATTGGTATGATATTGTCCACTTTGGGCCTAAGCCCTCATGGATTTGCTCTTGAGTTTTTATCCCAAAAGGCCTCATACCAATGGAGATATTTGTCCATCCTTATATACCTATGATCCTCCCCACTTCTAGCCAATGTGGGACTTTGGTCGAATACCCAACATATCCATTTCCACGAACATGTCCAGCGACGCCAGTTCAGATTCAAGGCACTGCTTTGATTGGCAATTATCTGATAGAAACTCATGATATCACACTCTATAGAGCCCAAAAGCTCCTTTCCATTAATAAGTAGATCTTTTTCATTCTCAGTTTTGGTGTTCAAGAACTGAAAGAAGTTCATCGTCCATAGACTGGCTTGTAAATGTTGTCAGACTTAATTCATCCACTTCTAGAAAAGAAAACCCACTATATTGTAAGAGCATTTGGTCCTGAAAAGAACCATCATCTTCTGACACTGAACTCTTTTGTTCTATGTGGTACTCTGAAGAAACATAATCGACAGAATAAATTGCTTGTTGAACCTCGTTAGGATACTGCTTTATAAGCTCTGGTTTGACCATATCCTGCATTAAAGACCCAATCACCATATAAAAAAACAAATTATAATTCATGACTTCGAAGATCATGAACACTGCTTAATTGATAACCATGAAAGATAAAAGCAATAAGTTTTGATCATAAATGGACAAGTATATAAAGGTAATGAATCATAAAAGCAATAGATTAAGTCCTTTTCTTTAGTATAATAAAAAATATCATGGTGAGCTGACTTCAAAGTATGCATCCATAACTTTTCCAATGAAATTTCAAGAGAAACAATCATCTGATGGATAAACTATGCTTTCCCCCTAACCAGGGACTTCCACTAAACTGATACACTAGAACATATCATTATTACTCCTAATGACTTGCCATCAATTATTTGCAGTACCACCTAAATATCAGAGATCAATACTGCTTTGAGTTCATAATTCTTAATTATATTCACGTTCCTCTCTTTTTAGCACGTAGTGTCAAAGAACACCATAATCTACCTTGTTAAACCTTCAAGATCAAATGAGATTGAGGATCAAATGTGGAATACAATAGATTGATCTGGATACATCTATCCATATTTTCCACAGTAAGACCTATCCATAGGCTCGGTTAATGTTAAGGTAGAGACCTACTTTATCTGGCAATGGTAAGCATTATAATTTACTCCTACTGTTAGAAATAGAGAAGATTTAAATTCTAACATAGTACACAATGACTTAAATCTAACATAGTAGGCTAAGAGTAATTTAATGGAGAAAATTTAAATTCTACTCCGTAACATAGTATACGAAGAATTATGAGCTATAAGATTATTGTGAAACGTGCAACAATTATGATGAATAATACTAAAAACAAAGAGATAGAGAAAGCAATTAAACACATAGATTTAACGTGGTTCGACAGTAGGGTTATATTATATGTATTTATAGTAACCCTAGCCGTATAGAGATACTATAAAATTTCTTAAATACCCCTGTACCATACCGCGAGGGCGTTGTCCCCGCACTCCCAACCTATTGATCGTCCCTGTCAATAAAATAATAAATTCCAAGCCCAAAAGGCCTGATGTCGTCGTTCCGCTCGGTACACTACGCTCCCCTCACTCCACTCCGCTTCACTCTGGCATCAGCCTTAATTTCTCTATAAATATGTTCCACTCAATATGAGCCACATATTACAACAATCTCCACCTTGGCGAATATCCACCCCTTAGGAGAAAAAACATAACCTGGAACTCCACCTGGGACATTAGGTTGGGACACCTTCCATCTAGCACCTAGAGACATTAATCAAGTTCAAGCATTACACCTAGAGACATTAATTAAGTCTAAGCAATGCTTGAACTTATCTGTGGTAACAGGCTTTGTCAATATGTCTGTTGCATTCTCAGAAGTGTAAACTTTTTCAATTAATAGTTCACCAAAAGAAACCAATTCCCTGATTCTATGAAACCTCACATTTATGTGCTTGGTTCTTGCATGATACACTTGGTTCTTTGCCAAATAAATGGCACTCTGACTATCACAATGCAACTGAACTCCACCTTGCTGAATACACAGCTCCTTGACCAACCTTGTAAGCCACAAAGCTTCCTTGGCAACCTCAGCCACTGCCACATACTCTGACTTAGTAGTAGATAGTGCAACTAGAGACTGAACTATGGACCTCCAAAAAATAGGCCCCCCCTCCTATCATCCAAATCCCCTGCATAGTCTGCATCCACATATCCCATAACTGAAGGATTACCATGTTGTTTGCCAAATATTATGCCATAATCTATAGTACCTCTCAAATATCTGAAAATCCACTTGACTACATCCCAATGCTGTCGTCCCAGACTTGATAGAAACTTGCTCACCACACTGACGGCTTGTGCCGAATCCGATATTGTACGAACCATAGCATACATCAAGCACCCCACTGCACTGGCATATGAAACCTTTGATATGTCTTGAACTTCATCATTTATCTTCGGGCACTGAGCGGTAGGCAGCCTAAAGTGATTCGCCAAAGGTGTACTCACTGGTTTTGCATTATCCATGCTGAACCTCTCAATATAGCTACGCTGAGATAACCATAATCTCTTGGAAGTTCTATCCCTATGAATCTCCATCCCAAGAATCTTCTTGGCCACACCCAAATCCTTTATATCAAATTCTTTGCTCAACAAAGTCTTCAACTTATTGACCTCACTCATACTCTTCGCAGCAATTAACATATCATCCACATAAAGTAACAAAAAAATAAATGAACTATCATCAGGGCTCTTCATATAAACACAACAATCATACTCATATCTCTTGTAGCCAATCTGGATCATGTAGGAGTCAAATCGCTTGTACCACTGCCTCGGAGACTGCTTCAGCCTATAAAGTGATTTTCTCAATTTACAGACCAATTGTTCCTGTCCAGGCTGACTGAACCCTTCTGGTTGTGCCATGTATATCGGCTCCTTCAAATTACCATAAAAAAACTATCTTTACATCCATCTGCTCCAACTGCATATCGAAATGAGCCACCAAACCCAACACTGCCCTTATGGAAGTGTGTCTCACCACAGGGGAGAAGGTCTCATCACAGTCAACCCCTTTCCTCTGTGAGTAACCCTTTACTATAAGACGAGCCTTGAACTTTCCTCTCTCTTTTTCTGATACTGCTTATTTCTTCTTATACACCCATTTGCATTATATCGCTCTCTTCCCATCTGGAAGCTCCATCAAGTCCCATGTCTGGTTTTTATGTAGAGACTCTATCTCCTCCACCATATCCACCCATCCATCTATTCTTCTCTTGGCTGTGTACTGCCTCTTGAAAAGTAATAGGATCCCCGCTACTAGTAATATATGCATAAGAAACCAAATCTTTAAAACCATAATTGGAGGGTGGCCTGATAGTGCGTCTGGGCCTATCTATAACTATATTGTGATGCTGTTGATCTTCTGAACTAGAGCTCCTTGCATTTTGAGCATTATCTTCTTTACCATGGGTCTCTAGCTCCACCTGCACCGCATGTTCATTTCTACTGTAATTTTCTGGCACGTGTTTCTCTTCTTCCTGAGTACGCTGCAACATGACTTTCTCATCAAAAACCACATTTCTACTAATCACCACCTTGTTTGCCTTCAGGACCCAGAGCTTGAAGCCTTTCACTCCTTTTTAATACCCTAGAAAGATACACTGTCTAGACTTCGCATCAAGTTTTGATCTTTCCTCATTAGGAACATGCACGTAAGCTGGACATCTAAACACTCTCAAACCAGAGTAGTCTACAGCAATACCTGTCTACACCTCCTCTACTACTTTCCCATATAGTGCTACCCTAGGTGACCTATTAATCAAGAAACATGCCATATTCACTGCTTCTGCCCAGAAGTTCTTTGCAAGCCATGCATTCAACCTGCGACACCGAGCTCTTTCAGTTATTATTTTGTTCATCATTTATGTTACACCATTTTGTTGTGGTGTCTTGCGTACTGTGAAGTGTCTCTTAATCCTATGCTTCTCACACAATTCTATGAACTTTGAATCTGTGTACTTAGTACCATTGTCGGACCTAAGGCATTTGATCTTCCTCACTGTCTGGTTTTCTACTTCAGCTTCCCACAACTTGAACTTGTCAAACGTTTCTGACTTGTACCGCATGAAGTAAACCCAAACCTTTCGTGAGTAGTCATCAATAAAACTCACGAAATACATATGTCCTCCCTGCGATGCTACCCTTACTGGCCCCCAAACATCTGTATGAACATAGTCAATAATTCCTTTTGTCTTGTGTGTGGCTATCTTGAATTACACCCTATTCTGTTTCCCAATAACACAAATACCTGCAGAAATCAAATTTGCATGTTCTGATACCCTTCAATAGATTTCTCTTATGAAGCTCCATCATCCCACACTCACTCATATGACCTAACCTCATATGCCACAAGATTGTTCTATCTGACTCAGACTCTGCAGCTGCAACTCCACCTACAACTGTAGTACCTAGTAGTGTATAAATATTTCCTGCTAGCTTTTGTCTCTTCATCACTGTTAAGACACCTTTACTCACCTTCATTACTCCACTTGCAGACTTGTAACTAAACCCATTACAATCTAAAGTGCCCAATGAAATCAGATTCTTCCTTAAATCTGGTATATGTCTAACATCACACAACGTTCTAACAGCACCATCAAACATTTTAATTATGATATTCCCTATTCCAACAACTTTGTGTGATGCATCATTACCCATCAGAACAGAACTAGAATTTACTAACCTGTAGGTGTCAAACCAATCTTTATTTAATGTCATGTGATATGAGCATGCTGAATCCAGAATCCAAGAATCTATGAGACGCTCTGAACTGGATGAAACAAAAACATATCCCCATCACCGCTCTCTGAGTTTTCTTCTTCCACTACATTCGCAGACTTTAATGGACCCTCTTTATTCTCTGTATTCCCCTTCCTTTACTCACACAATTTACAAAGAATTAACCAAAGGCTTACAAGGCAAAGTGCTATTCAAACACCATTTCTCTCTACAAGTGTTTCTCTCTCTAGCACTCTTAGCTCTCACTTTCTCTGAGATCTCTCTCCCTGAATCCCTAAATGAAATGCCTTGGCTATTTATAGCCAATAGGTGACACCCCTACATGCTAAGTTTTAGGAGTTCAATCTGATCACGACTCTTTGATCTTATCCTCTCATCAAGTAACCACCACATTTTGCATATATTGATCTAACTTGGTTAATCTATAAACCATACTAGGTCATCAACGTGGGCCACTTGCATCCTATAATGCCAGCCCGTTTGTGCATGGCCTGCTTGGCTCAGCCCGCTACCTGTCTTATTCTAGCTTTGTTTAGCCCGCTAACTGTTTTGGTCCAGTCCATGGATCTTCTTGGCCCGCGTTAATGCCAACCAATATCCATTAACTTGATAGGGTCTAGATCTTCCATGCATCAGATCTTTTCCATTAGGCCTATTCAAAGGCTCACTCATAAAGCTCGTTTGCCCATAACAAGCCCGCCTCAAAAGCTCTCTTTTGACGACCTATTTATATGATCCAAACCTATCTCAAGTGCTTCCCTTTGGCCCAATATCTGCACAAAACTCGCATGCTTTGTGCCTAACTTCACTGTTCACCTCACAAGCCCACTGTCATGTACACAGCCCGCACATCTTGTGTCCAACATCCTTGTTCCCCACACAAGCCCACTATCTATGCACACAGCCCACTATCTGCTTCATTCCGGCCTACACTTAGCATGGATCAATTAACCTCTTTCTTGGGTGCTTGCCCAAGAGACCATGGCTAACATTGGTGCAAGGCCCCGTCGCATGTTTGCCTTACACATCCTAGCTCCAACACTTAGCCTGAATTCCTTTACCTTGCTCATTTGGACATTTTTTCCTCATGCACGTAGCTAACATGGATGCAAGGTCTCACTGTATGTTGTCATTTGCGCCTCTACAACATTAAAGGAACACCTTGATAAACGTTGAATGTCACACATTCAAGCCCCTTAATTTGCATATGTTAATCCTTTAGCCTTGTTACAATTTGTTCTTTTGTAGTTTTTTACAATTTGATCATTTCTAGACTATTAAAGATAAATTGAGCATTTTGCTAAATCATGTTGTCACTAGCAAAGGGTGAAAATGAGCTTCACTAAATTGCCATAATTGCCCGTACAGATTAGTTATTTTTTCGGATTAAATTGTATTGATTCAGGAAGAACCAGGAGATGAGCCATATATTCTTGGAAAAATTCGGATGTCTATTTTCTGGAGAATTTTACGGCTCGTAAATATAATTTTTCTAGATAAAGTTATGGCAGTTTTAGTAGACAAATGTCAAGTTGTGCGTGATTTCAACGTGGCAAATGTGAAGAAGCTATTAAATTCTGATTTTTTTGGGATTTGCACGGTTGGAAAAAGAAGTTGAGTGCTTAAATAAGTCCAGGAAAAAATCAGAAAAACAAAAATAGGCATATGTTCAATTGCTAGGGTTTTGTTTAGGGTTCTATAAATACATTTTTAAGAGACCAAAAAGGGAACAATTTTTTTTTACTATATTTTCTTATACGATGGCCGTCTTCACGCATGTGAGCTCTTATTCTCTGAGGATTATCATCATAGAGGAGTTGTCTTTTCTTTTATCTATTTTTTTTATGAAGAAGATATTTTTCACTAGAATTATGTGTAACTAAATATTTTAGTTAGGGCTCGATTGAAGCCCTAGTCATGTTTTCTTAAGGATTTCGATTTGCTTTGTTACAAATTATTTTTTTTTGTGATGCTTAATTGATTAATTTATGGTTTTATTTCATTCTTCATACGGTTTATGTGTTATGCTTGATCATCATATACATGTGTTGTATAGAGATTGTCATCTAGGTAAATTTATATGACCGAGTCGTGTGCCTACACTATGTGACGAAAGAACCAATTATAAGTTCTTGAGATTAATCAACATGAAAAACCAGAATAGATACCATGTTCAAGGTTTTGTGTGCTTGCTTATTTCTATTGTTTTATACTTTCTTGAAGTGCAACTTAGTAGATATCATGCTAAATACTTTGAGAATAAAAAGAGTTAGAGTAGACACTCATGCTTAATTTGTTGCTTAGGGAAATCAATAGTTTAAGGAGTAGATATCACGCCCTTAGGTTGGTAAACATTAAGCATTTAAATCTAGTTTGTAGCATTGTGCAAGTCGTTTGCTTTAAAAAAGATGATTAGTGGTGAACATCAAAGCCTTAACTTATTTTCTCATTATTTCAATTATAGTTTCAAAATTGTTTTACGATTTTCTTTCACTAGTGCAATCTTTGTTGTTTATTCAAATATGTTATTTTTTGTTTTATTTAGATAGAAGCTTTAAGAAATTATACTTAAACATAATTAATCCAATCCTCGTGTGAATGATCTTGTATTTGCTAGCTATATTATTTGTTTGATCTTATGCACTTGCGAGTTAAAATATACATTTAAATGCTTATTATTTAGGTTAATATTTGTATAACACACTTCAAATGGTAACGGGATGAAAAGTATTGGGGTCCACTTAGGCGAGAAATTTTGCCATATAACTACGGCCTAGTAGACTACAAACAAAAATACTCTTAACTATAAACAAATTTTATTTCTAAATCAATCGGGTTCATTTGACAAAAGAGAAACATTACCCATCCCAAGCTACTGAGAATGACAATGAAATAGGGAATGCATTCTCTCTTTCCGTCTTATCCCCAAATCATTTTGTTCTTGTCCCCATGTCCGGTTGTGATTTTTTTATTCCCATTCCCATCCTCTACCGGAGTCAGTAGCCGAGAATTCCTCATTAATAAATTTATTTTTCTTAAAAAACTACATTTGTTTAAATTATTAATTATTACATAGTATAATTTGAAGAAAAAAATGATATGAAATAAATATTTCACCGACACATATCTAACTGTAAAAAGATACAATATCAGATGGAGTAATTGTGTATTTATAAAACACAAAAAAAAAAGGGATTCGGAATTAATAAGAACGAGAAATACCATCATTGACCCCGGCCCCCAACCATACGGTGGATTAATTTTAATCTTCATCCCTATACACCTCAAATGGTAATGGGATGAAGAGTATTGGGGTCCACCGAGGCGAGAAATTTTGCCATATAGCTACGGCCTACTACACTACAAACAAAAACACTCTCGGGGAATGGGCCCATAGAACAAGCAGTGTGGGCCAACTTGGTGGTTAGATTAATAATCTCTGTGCTTATGTGTTCCCTCCAGCACCACATACACCCCGTGGGACCTTTAGCGCAAAAGCAGCTATTACGTGACGACTATCCATAAGAAAAAATAAAACAGCACTACAGCCACGTATACAAGCAGACACGTTACACGTCTCATGAGATATGGACGTGTCGGTTCATCCACGTGGCACAATTAAACAGCGCCACCGCCATGCAAAGGTGGTAAGAGAATGGGTCATGGCGCTCTATATAAACTTTCAAGATTTATCCTCGGCTCTCCATAAAGTTGAAGTGCAATAACGGCCAATAAGCAGTTTCCAATTGCTATTGTGTAAAAGCCACTGTTTCGACGATATGGATCGTCATGGAAATAATCAAGAGCAAGACCCCCACATTACTGGGCACCACCCAGGTGAGTAATTAACTGTACTTATTCTGTATTTGGTTTATTAGTAGTAATTAAAATTGTTGTATTATCTGTTTTTGGAGTAAATTAAGTGAATGATTTATGTTTTCAGTGGGAGAAGGGGAGGAGGAGAATCACCATGACAAGAAATCGACTACTGTTATGCAGAAAGTTAAGGCAAAAGCAATGAAGATAAAGGACACACTAACAAATCGTGGCAATGGTCATGAACATGATCATGATTATAATGATCTGGATAAGGAAGACGCTGAGGATGAAGAAACGGTTGAAGACCCTGAAGTCCACGGGGCACCAAGTACGTTACTTTTGTTTGTGCCCTTATTCAGTTTATTTGAAACATAATGCCACAGGACTTCGCAAATTTAATTCGTATTTAGAAATAATGGAGTAGACTAATTTTATTTTGTCATGTCTTTAAATTTACAGAATCTATCATGTAATTGAGATTTTGAAGTCTATATATCTTTTTACATAGTCAGATATACTTGGTTTAGTTTACAATTCACAAAGACTATAAATTTATTTGGCATTGGTTTAGTCTACAATGCTCTCGTTGACAATCTATAATACATAGTCCAAATATTGAAAATAGAGGCTCGAAATGAATGAATACTTGGGCCTTTTTTTGGCAGTGAATGAGTCTGCGGCTGCAATGAGTGCTGCCCATGGGCAACCAGAAAGTTCCCCAGGAAAACATGGAAGATCAACAGCCCAGCATGAGGATCCTCTAGCACCAAGAGAAAACCCTGATGTATTTTCTAGTCAGACCAGAGTCAATGATCCAGTGAAGAGTTTTACTAGGCCTGGGCAAGAGGAAAGTTATAAGGAGGAACCAAGGTTCAATTTAGGGAAGACAACAGCTATGGGAGATGTACCTCACGCGCCACAGAACACACCTATCTCCCCTCCTGGAACATACCAGAACCGAGACGGTACTGATCCAACTAGAACCTTTGTTCATGGTCAGGAAGGATCTATAGGGCAACCAAAAGTCAACCTGGAAAAACCAAGAGGTATGGAGGAAGATCCTGATGCCCCAAAAGAGAGGCTTGATCCTTCAAATAATCAGTCAAAGGTTACTGATCCTACAGGCGAAGGTAAAATTCTAGATTTTATATTATATGAGTCATTGAATCTAATTTCTATAAGGCTTTCCCTTTTTTGCTCGTTTAAAATTAAAATTAAAATTTGTAATTTAATTTGGAAGTTAAATTATCTGCCGTGTGGATCCATTACTTGGAATTAATACAAAGGACTACAGAATTTGGATGCTAGAAAAATACTTTTCTATTTATTTTGTTGAAGTGATAAACTTATTGGTACACAAATAGACACATTCGAGTTTAATATACTTCTACAGTATGCTCAATTTATACGTCGGTAAATACGCTATATTTTAGGTGTAGGGACTTTTCAATTTATAAGTTTAATATCTTTAATTTTCTATGGATATGGATGTAATTTCATGGGCTTGGAATTAATTCCTAATTCCAAAATAAAAAATTTACGCTTCCAAATTATAATTCGATAACCCAAACCTCACTTAAATTATTTTATGTTTGTCATTCTGGTTTCATTGTTGTTTTCAATACATGTAATAGGTGGTGAGGAAGCAGGAATTACCCCAATTCGTCACTCCTTTGGTAAGATGAAAGTCTACGATGAACCAGAAGCAGAACAAGAGCCCAAACTAAAACCAGGAAGCCATGATCAATTCTCTCCAGAGCCAACTGCCCCAAAACCTATTACCTCTCCCGAAAACCCCCAATCAAACCCAGAAGTGGCTAAAATGACAAAATCCCAAGAGCCCTATGAACAGTCAAACCAGAGCAGCTACACTGAGAGAATCTCTTTTGCTACCTCTGCAATAACTGATAAAGCAACCTCTGCAAAGAACTTTGTGGCTTCGAAACTCGGGTACGGCGAGAAAGACAATATTAATACAGAAGGGCAACATGAAGGAGGAGACAGTACTACTGCCAATAATAAGCCAACATCAGCAGTAGATTATGGGAAGAAAATTGCCACCACTGTGACAGAGAAGCTAAGTCCTGTATACGAAAAGGTTGCAGGGGCAGGAACTACTGTAATGTCGAAAATGCAAGGTGGTACTAAAACCGGAACAGGCAGTGATAACGTTCAGCATGACAAAGGAATGTTGATGAAGAATTATTTCGCGGAGAAATTGAAGCCTGGGGACGAACACAGGGCGCTATCAGAGGTGATATCGGATACTCTGCATAGGCGGAAGGAGGAGCCTTCAGCAGGAAATAAGTCGATGGGAAAGGTGACTGAGTCAGAGGAAATGGTAAAGATGTCAAGCACTGGGGATGAGAAATCTGAGGAGAAGCCGAGCTTTGTTAATAGTCCAGGGAAAGGTGTGGTGGATAAGCTTAAAGGTGCTGTTGGTTCATGGTTTGGTGGTACTAAAAGTGAGGAATCTCATCAGGGGAATCAACAATCACTTGGTTCTACACATGGTAAGATCCTTTCCATACATAAAAACCTGAAAATTCAGTTTGGTTTTCATTATCTAATTACTGTTCAGTTGAGAGTTGTTTTTCCTCATTTTACAGCTACTTTTAGTGAGTTTCGGCTTTCATTCTCATTTTATTTTCACTGATTTTGGGGCTGGCAGGTACCGAAGGATTTGCTAGTTATGCTAGCGGGGGAGTGGAGAACTGAGGCAGTGCTGCGGGTGAACGAAAGACTTAAAAGAGGAGTTAAGCAACTGAACCAATTGGGTTCTTGAAGATTGTGTTTGAACTTTCAAGTGAACAAGTTTTTATGTATCTATATATTATGTGGGAGTTAAAATCTCGTTTTGTAACTAATGATTATCTGTGTGGTAAGTTTATAACTTTATATTGATAGAGAGTATTGTTTCTGGAAAACATAGAACACAGCCTCACACCTTAAATCACTTTTCTCCATACCAAAGATATAAACTGAAAGATAGAAGCTATCTAACAATTTGAATATGAATAGGAACAGCCTTCAGAGAGAAGAGACAAGGCCAGGCCGAAACGAGATTGCCATTCCTCGATTAGGGTAGATGATTACATGTATCAATCCTTTTATTTTATTTTTTTACCTGTATAGAATAACTTTTCTTTTGTTGGTATGGGCTTGTTATGGCTTGGAGGCTGTATTTAAAAAGCAAATAAATAATAGAGTATATTTTACATGCCGAGTATATTTTACATGTACAGCTACATAAATTAAAGAATATTATGACAGTTTTAGTAACACGCATTAGAAAATACAGCTCTTAGAATTGGAATCATACTTTTTATTAATTAGAATTTCACAATTCTAATTTTGTATAATCAAACGTACATGAGAGAACTGGGGAATTCATTGAAGCAAACACCACCCCATTTGTCCAATAAGGTCGGCCATTTGATTGACTTCTTGTTAAGCAAAACATATCCATACCAATTGAAAAGCTTTACATAGCTCGACAATCCTGCAGCAATAGTTGATGAGGAGGCTGTTGGGCTATTCTCTTGCTAAAAACAGTAAGAACAGAGTCTGATGATAATGTGAGTAAGATATTGAAATTGGGCCAGAATCAAGCCCTCTCTAACAGCCCAAAACTTTTGTCCAATTGTAAAGTTAGATGCAAATAAGCAGAGATTACAAATGGTACCAGTTTAATTTACCAGAGGATGAAATGCAGCACGATGAGAAAATATTACTGGTATTTTCCTCCCTTTGTCGACAAAGCAAACATAAGGTATACGTTAGAAGGGAGTTGACTTCTAGCACACAGCAAAGCAACAGTTGGAAATATGATGCCAAGGAAGTTGGGGTAAAGTAGGTAAGGATCCTTCCAATGTTTTAGAACTCTTTAGAAATTCTCCATAATAATTTAAGAAATGAGCTTTGTTAAGAAGTTTAGATCCTTCACAGCAAGACCACCATCAGAAAAAGGTTTGTTAAGAAGGTTGAATAACTGACTGCCAACTAACCATACATTTAGAATGACATGTAGGCTTGACATTCCAAAGGAAGCTACGTACCATCTTATCATATGAATGCAGAAGAGCAGATGGAAATTTAAAGACTGACAAAGCATAGAAAGGTAAAGATATTGCATTAGAATTGATAAGAACGAGTTGTCCGGCCTAAGAAAGAAATCTATTACGCCAGATTGAAACTTTCTCGGTTAGTTTATCCAACAGAAATTGAAATTGACTACTATTCAAATTACAAGAAAGAAAAGGAAGTCCAAGATATTTATCATGAGTTCTTATTCGAGGCACACCCAAAAGAGCACAGACCAGATTTTTTTTCCTAGGGGGGAGTATTCTTGGAAAAATTGATACTACTCTTGTCAATTAATGCGTTGAGCAGAAGTGCACACATAAGTAGAGAGTATAAAACTAATCGAATGACAAGACTTAACAGACGCCTATGCAAAACTATGCAGTCATCAGCAAACTTAAGGTAGGAATAGGTGGCCCAGAACAAGATGAATTAATATGAGTAAAACATTTTAACTGAATTGATGAAGAAAGAAAGCAGTAGTCATGGCTCTTGCCTTCTTCATCATCGTTTCTCCCATCCATATAACTAAGCCTAAAGGCAAAAGCAAAAATAAGAATGGGAAAATAATATTAAGTAATAGATTCTAGTTGTGCATTTAGAAATTTAACAAACAGATACATGAAGCATAACAATCTTTTTCTGTGATCACAAATAACATTGGGGAGCTCTTACCTAAATAGAACATGCAAAGAATACATATAAGAAGTTTGCAGCTAATGAATCTACATGATACTGTGCCCAAAAAAAAGGAAGATAACCGTAAGCAAGTTTTTTTTGTTGATAAGTAACCGTAAGCAAGTTTTAATTTCAGTAATAACTTCAGCAGCTATTAAAACAATGTATACTAACAAAAAAAGTTTCACTGTACAATCAATAACCCCCTCGCCCCAGAAATAACAAAGGCAGGAAAAAATCAGAAGTCTTACTAGGAGTACTGAAACCATCCTTACAATTACCATTAAAACTTTCTTTAGGTTCACCCTGTAATGCGTTCCTTAAGCCATGAATGGACACATAAATTCTGTAATGCGTTCCTTAAGCCATGAATGGACATATAAATTTATCATAGAAAGCCATTAATAGACTTTTCATTTTTGGTAAGTAAATTCCATCAAAGACTTAAACATTACCATATTAAAGTTGTCTCAAATTCTCTTAACTTTTCATCACAAATCATCGTTAGTAAACTGTCACTTTCCCTTCACAAATTATCATTCAACTATCATTTTCTATCATCAGCAAAGCCTCTTTTTTATTGATTCGCCATTCTTACCATTCACAAGCTCTAAATCATGGACATCTATTTTGTAACTGTTAATACATGCACTATCTTCTTGCAACATTCAAGTTATCAATGTATTATCAAGCTTAAAACCATATAAACACAACCCGAAAAAAGAAAAGGATTTTCCATTGTTAAGGTTGCTGTAGGCTTTACGAAATTATATGACCCTTGCAATCTACATACTTCAACGTTCTTTCTATGAGTCCCTCTACTATGAAGACACAAATTGAAATTAGAAGCAACCTATCAGTGTAGTAAACAGGTGCATAATCACATGTATTGGGTGATTGTGTAGAATGTAATATGCATAAGTTTATAAACAGCCAAGAACCATCAAACATAGAAGACCCAACATAAACAAACATGAATGAATAAGCAGAACCTACTCAAACAAACACCAATAAGATAGTGGCGCCAAAACCCAATGAACCACTATCTTAACACTACTCTGTTTATATGCTCGTAAATCAAATAGGAACCGGAAGACAACAAAATCCACCGATGAACAATAAATCCAACATGAGACCAATTCTTCCACTTTCTTTTTGCCCAATAAGAAAATAATAATTGGAAAAAAAATCAGAAAAGGAAAATCCATGCCCCTACTCTTTTAAGAAATGCATTGTTCACCATAATCGTGAATATAATTAAACCTAAAGACCAAATCATTTTAAAATAACTAACAGAATAAAAAACAAGTACATTCATGAGGTATTGAGCACACTTACAAGAAATCCGCTTCTCCATCAACCAACAATGTGTCCAGACATCCTTATAGGATTAAGAAAAAACTTATTTCATATATAAAGCAATTGAGTTCAAGCCTCATTGATTCACTTATAGAACAAAAATTTCTCCAATCATCAAGTGGCAACCTTTAGCAAAGATAAATATGCACACTGGTATTCAGCTTTGATCCCTTTAGATTGTGTAAAATTATATAACTCTCCTAGTAGGCAAAGAAATTTCTTCGGAATTTGCAGAGGAGGATACTTACTGCTTGGTTAACTAAGTTAACAAAAGAAAATTTCCAATTTAAGGGGACAAACAACATCAACCATGTAAATACAGATCATCAATATTACAGACCTGGTGGAAAAGATTGAAGACTGATAAATACAAATATCAAATCTACCAGCACTACTACATTCTTAAATGGCTTGCTTCCTAGGTTCCTCATGTGTGATACTCCATTACTCCGTATTAAGAAAATTTCACCCATATGGGGTGGTCTTAAGGTATTACATACACAGGGTAATTACCCAAAAAATTGCAACTCGTCCCCAAGGTGTAGTTAATTTCAGTTCAAAAGGTGGTAATAAAGAAAAGAAGGAAAAAAAGAAAACCAATAACAACAACTCAAATGTGATAGTTGCGATTCGAAGAATTGCCATGAATCATCACATCACCAACCATAGAACTCTCCTTACAAAAACACAAAAAACGTATCATTGATTTTTATCACTAAATATTGAATGCATTACTACTCAAGAAACTAATTGGAACCTAAATTCAATTGAGAAAGTTTTAGAAAAAAAGGTAATATTCATTGAAAAAAAAACCAATAACCCCCTAATATCACTACCACTCAAGAAACTAATTGGAACCTTAATTCGAATGTGAATTTTTAGAAAATCAAATTATAAATCCATTGAAAAGAAAGCTGGGGGGTGCTCAGAGGCGAGGAAATAGTAACCGCGATACACCTTTTCATGTTTTGCCACACGGGGGAAACACCAGGAAAAGACCCCCACAGACGAAGCCCATCATTTAAATAAGGAAAGGGTTTATCACAGTGCTAGCTCTAGCGATTTCCCACCCCGCACCCCAGAAGTTGTTAGATGTTGAGATGCGTATTTATATATGGCCTTAAAATCTACCAAACAGACGAGGTAGGATGGCCCCATGTGAGATTTTAACTTAGTACAAAAACAGTTCTTTATAGATATATAGAATACTCCATATGATCAAATCAAATGGACCTCGAATCAACAAAATAATGCTTTTCTTCAACTACATAAATAATTGCAAATGATGCTAAATATAATTGTCTAAGTGTGATAAATTTATAGAGAGACATGAGTCTAAAGAAGCTAACTGGTCAAGTAATTACCTGGCACAAGTTGTGAAGCATCAGTCGGGCGTCTGAGGTCTCCACCTCAAGATCGGGTCAAGATCAATGTGGATGGCACGTTTTCCCTCAAGGTTTTGGCTGAAAAAGCATTGAGATGTAGTTTTATTACTGAACCATCAATGGCAGAGGCTATGGCAGTCAGAGAAGCAGTGATTTTTGGCCAGCAATTGGAGCATTCGGCTATTAACATTGAGACAGATTGTCTTGCTATTGTGAATGGTCAGAATAATGACGAAGATGATTTGTTCAGCATTGGAACAGTGCTTGATGATGCAAGATCTCTGGGTTAAACTATGGATTCATACTCAATTTCGGTTTACTCCAAGAACAAATAATGAGGTTGCTCATCTTACAGCATAATTTGCTCTTGGGATTACAGAATCTTGTATCTAGCAAGGGGGTTCCTCCCAGTTTTCTTTCAGCAGCAATAGCAAATGATAACGGCTTCTTGGTTTTTGAAATTCAGATTCCCATCTGGAGAAAAAAATAATGGCTTAAAGGCACGTGCATGTCAAATTTAAGATTACAGTGCTTACTATTATATGTAGAATTAATCTACCCGATGCGAATATGTGATAGTGCTCACATATGACAGAATTACTTAAGCAAATAAGCAAATATGATTTATTCTTGAAATTTCAATGATTCATATAATAGATGGATGGATTAACTATTGGGCCATTAGACTGATTACAACTTATTGCCAAGTTTAACTCTATACAAGACTGCCACCACTTTTTCAATAAATATGCAGGCTTACAGCATCCAAATCATGAGGCCGAATATTATTTCTATTAAGTATAATATAAAATGGCACAAAGAGGGTACCACGTATGTACAAATGAACTATCTAAAAGATAATGTTTCTATGAAATCTAAAAGACGAATCCCATTTACAAGAAAATTCCCCTCTAGCCAAAAAACAAGAGTGTTAAGCCACCAATCTTTAAGAAAATCAATCCACCTCTCCATCCAATTAAAAGCTCCTCCCATTCCTCTTTGACAAAGCAAACCAACAAATGGAGCGTGGTATCAAAGCAATGATTTCAAATTCCATTCCACGTCCAAACCTCTTCAACGGAACCATCGCTCACCAAACAAAGACCCAAAACCCGGAGGGCCATATTCCAATGAGGCCGAATATTGGCCTCTAAGATTCATTTCCAACTGTATCACTAAACCTAAATAAACAATAATATAAAACAATACTATGGTTGCAAAATAAAGTTTCCACAAGGAAAAATGTCATAACCATCCCTTTTAACATCAAGCATAAATGCCGAGTAAATTGAAAATGGATGAGAAAGAACAGAGTGCCTGCAGAGATGAATCAAATTTGACAATTTTGAAACACATGCCCTTTTTTTGCTTTATTTTAGATACCCCATAACATATCAAGAGAAAGATTGACTTACACTGGTCAGTACCCATCATAATCATAAGCCTCCTCCACATTTTCATAATCCAGTTCATCATCATATGCTTCTCCGGCATCACCCTCACCCAGTAACTCGTTTCATATCTGCCCTTTAATTCACGTTTTTGTTCCTGCATATGGGGCATCTCGTCATCATTGTCAAACTGTGATTCAATTCGTCTTTTCTAAGGGTTTTTGGGATCCACCTGTTAGAAAAATACAGTTAACCTTCTAATAATTAATAAACTTGGGAGATGTAAAAATTATTATGATTTCAGCACTCTCATCAACAATACAAGGTTTTAACAGATTTATATGACTATTAAGTACTGTGAGCCAATCCAAGCCCTATACAAGCCATACCAACACAAGCAGTCTGGAAACAATTAAACAATTCAAGAATGGAGATTACTGTAAGATTCTGTACCATAGAACTAGCTTGCTTAGGAGTGACATGAACTTGGGAGATGCAAAAATTATAGGATATCAGCACTTTCATCAACAATAACAATGTTTAACACACGTATATGTTTATTATGGACCAAATTAAGTCCTATGCGAGCCTATCCAAGCCACTATACAAGCCATACCAACACAAGCACTAGAGACAACTAAACAATTCAAGAATGAAGATTGCTGTAAGATTCTGCACCATAGAACTAGCTTGCTTAGGAGTGACAGAAAAAAAAAAGTGTGATACAGTGTACAGAGAAGGTGCTATGCAGTCTACATGTTGGTCTAGAGTTGCCAATTTTCAAAAGGATATTAAATGAAAAAATAAATAATGTATTATGTATCTTCTCTAGGATGAATTTTTTTTTTTTTTTCCGTTACCTATTCACCCACTTAGAGACTATCTTCGGCCTTCTCTTCCCTTTGACCACTTGAATCCTCTATGATCTTATCATTTTCAATTCTTGTACACAAACACATTTTATTCTGGTGATTTGGTGCTGAAAGTAAAAAAATCCACCATACAACCGGAACATAAGATCCAGACTAAAAAATCAATGATGATATGACAAAATAATGCAAAAAGATACAAGTAGGTAGCATCATACTAATTTGACATGATTCTAGAACTCCGAATGAGAAGTGTTTCATTAATGTATACAAAGTGCAGGAAATAAAAGAAAATGTGAAAACTATAGCATTTGATGAATTAAGAGACAATAAGATAAAAAGAAGCGTACAGATGCATCAAAAAGTTCCTCCAGTGCATCATTGTTGATTTTGAGCTGATTCTCTGGAAAGAAACCATATTGCTATGCATCAATGGAGGGGAAATAAGAAATATGTAAGAACCTACAATGAGTATATAATGAACTAACACATGCATGCATGTGAGACATACATACACAACAAACAGACTCCATTTCCCATATGCCACTTCGCTTTAATAGTGGTAAACCCAAATTAATCATATACCATGTTACTTCGACCCTGATATGAGAGTTGGATTCAGGTACAACATATCCATGTTGATTCATTCACATACAAATTCTTTTTTTTATAAGCATTCAAATACAAATTCTAAGGCACCACAACCCAACTAAAGCTGCCTGCTGCAAAAAAAAAACATTGTCTTCTTTGACAACAATCATCTTTGGAGACTTAACCAGTATTATGTATGTCCATCCAAAATATGCAACCTTTGAACTTTGAAGCAAAGGGTATGTTAATATACTACATTTATGTAACTTATCAAGCGTAAAACATACTACATTTATGTGTATGGAGACTAGATATCTTTTTTGATAAGGTGGAGACTAGATATCTCTGGCATAAATGATACCAAATTAACTTTCTTTAATACAAATAAAGGGTGTGGGTTTAGTGCCTGTAAAAGACCATAGTATTCTTACAAAGCTAATTTAGTGTAATATAAAACCATACACTCAAAAATAAAAACATAGAATCAAGAAAAGGCTGATCATTCAACACCAATCCAACTATTGTTTTCACCATCACAGACTTTGTAAGTAATCCAACCTCTTAGGGTTCTGTAAATATGAGTTGGTACTTCTCTTAGGTATCCTCGTTTAAACTTCACATATGCAGGGAAGATATGAGGATGTAAAAAATTAATGTCACTCTTCAGGAAGATAACGTCAGTTCCTTAACTTCAAATGATTGAACTAAGGGCCTATATAAGAGCACTTGATTGGTAACCACACCACTCCTCTAAAGGGGATGTCCCAAGTTCTAACCCTCCAACCCCCGGTTTTATTAAGTGGCGTAAGAAAGGTCCTAGTTCTTGTTTACTAGCTTGTTCAATCTTGATTAGGTGAAGACTCTAGAGTATGAAAAGGAAATTAACATAGATGATAGATGGTGGGGGTGATGTTCAAGACTCCGGATCTTTTCGGTTCCAAATTTCTTTTGAATAGGAAAAAACTCCCACAAACAGATTAATAGGTTCTGGTTTTCCCCAAAGCAGGGCAAAGAGAGAGCAAACATCAATATCATAAAGCATTTATAGAAAAAAAATGTTAATGTCTAAACTTCACGGAGACAGTTATGCACAATAAACTCTGAAGAATAATACATTACAATGTTGCGAATTTGATGGATATATGATGCTTAAAATCACTTCAAAACTTGAGAAAAGGAGCTAATAATCAACTTGGAGCAACAGAAAGAGAGGAAGAGATAAATCGAGAGGCGTGAGGCGTGACTCGAGAGACGGGACGCAGTGGAGTCTCGATGTTATAGACTTATAGCTTATGTGGCTGAATTTTGGATTTAATAGATCCTTGGCTTCGGCTTGGAATTGGGCCCAAGAAAAAGGATATTGAATTATTAGTTGGGCTGTGACCCAAACCCAAATATAACGCAAAACTGTTCTAGTAAAAAAATAAAAAACAACTGTAGTAACTAAAAATAAAGGTTAGCATCAACTTTGATCTCTAAAATTTGCCAGTAATAACAATTTGGTCTTCGGAGCATCAATTATTGCAATTAGGTCCTAAGCACTAGTAATCCGCACCAAGTGAGTCCCTAAACTCAAGTTGGAGCAAATTAATGGAAGTAGATCAAGCACAAGATTTACAAGTGTTAAAAGAGAAAGAAAATAAATAAATAAAAGCCATCCCAAACAATGGGCTATTTTTTCTCATTTTCTGGCATTCCAAATATCCAATTTCTTCATTTTCCTCCTTCGAAATCACTCTAAAAGGAAACTTACTGGACAGCTTGCTTTATTTACATTTTCAGATAAAAAATAAAGAATTTTTTAAAATAAAAAGTTGATTCAAATCCATTGCATCATTTGTGTTTAGTCTACATCTCAACATTAAGACATTACAAGAGTTCAATCAACTCATTGATCTCATTGTATTATACAAATCATTAAGAAAAACTCAATTAAAAAATAAAAAAAAATTATAATCGGAGCATTCATGAACATGAGAGTCAATGCTATTAAAATGATTGTGATTAGCAATTCTTCTTAATTTTTATTATTTTATATTATTTGTTGATTATTCAATGAATTGATAATAAATATTTTTTTAATGACAAAGGAATCCATACATTATATGTAGAAAATTTTTGATTTGGTAGGATGAGTGTCCATTTTATTATTGTGCTAAAAGTTGGAAGGTGACAAAATATGTAGTGATTTCTTTAATTGTTTGGTAAAAAAAATTGAAAGAGATTTTGGAAAGATTTGGAAAAAAATTCAATAACCTAAAATTTAGTTGATAATTTTATTTGTTTAAACCGAATAATTGTGATTTTGACGGACTAAATCCCGCTCAAATGACACCAGTATGGTTGTGTTCTAATCATGAGACATATTTTCATTAATTTGCTCTAAGGAACTTGAGTTTTGGGACTTATTTGTTGTGGCTTACACACATTTAAAACTTAATTGCAACAACTGGAACTCTTGAGGACCAAATTGTTATTCGTGGCAAACTTTAGAGACCTTTCTCTCCGTTTCTCATGTTCCCCACCGTTAATCTCGTATGGTATGTCGCGAGATCCTTCCTTTATTTTGAAGGGCAACATCACTGTTAATCTCATCTGGTACGGCGGTTCTCCCCCATCCAACACTATGTTAGGAGACTAATTAAAGCATCTTAAATTTACCGATGTTTAAATCAATTATCGACCATATTCGTCGACTTCCTCCACTCTTTCAGTTCTGTCAAAAACCCGACCATCACCCTCTTGTTTCATCTTGGTGGCAAACCACAGGGAAATACAGAGGACGTTCATGCACCCTTGTTGTAGGCAGCACCTCTTCATATTCCCTTACGCTCGCCAAACCTTGACGGGACTCGACTCAGTTTGAAAAGACCATTATTCTACCTGCCAAATTGCTTTATCCCTGGTAAGTTCGCTGTTCATCACATAAATCTGTCAGTCGGGTTTGCTCACTGCACTATAATTATCTTCATTGGAATGAACAGTTCTTTTTATATTAAAACCCTGAATTGCAATTGGGTAGTTTCAATTTGATGGATACATTCCAATTTTAGAATCCAAAGCTTGTTGAGCTCTATTCATATAGGAATAACAATTTGCTTGTGAGTTTATTTGATTCATCGAGTGTTGTAAGACCACATAGATAATGGGGATGCCCCATTGTCAAATTGACCCCAAAAATGAACCCTATAGCTTTATTTGGGACCAGGATAATATATAAAGTTTCGTATATTTATTTCATTTCGAGGAGATTATGCGACCGCAGCTTTGATGGCGGTACAAGTGATAATGGGTTTCATCACGTTGAGGAACCCTTGAAGAAAATCTGGAGATATTCAGATTTTGACAACGTTTTAGATGAGAAACCCAATGCGTATGAGTATGAAAGGTGCACCAAGGAGCATTTCTCGGTGAGGCGACTTTTTTTTGAGACTGTGAGGGTTGATGCTGGAAAGGTTCTTGAAATTTTACAGCAAGATGACCCTAGATTTGATGCAAAATCAGCTTTAAGTGAGTTGCAATTAAGGGTATCAGGGCTTCTTGTGAGGGAAGTTCTTGTTGGAATTTTGAAAAACATAAATTATGCCAACAAGACTCGGTGTGGGAAATTGGGGTATAAGTTTTTTGTGTGGTCTGGACAGCAGGAAAATTGCAGGCATACAGCCAACTTGTATCATTTGATAATGAAGATATTTGCAGAATGTGAGGAGTATAAGGCAATGTGGGGACTTCTGGATGAGATGATTTAGAATGGGTTCCCGACTACAGCACAGACGTTTAACATATTAATTTGTACATGTGGTGAGGCAGGCTTAGCTAAGAGAATTGTCGAGAGGTTCATCAAGTCAAAGACCTTCAATTTCCGGCCGTTCAAACACTCATATAACGGAATTCTGCATTCAGCTTTAGCTTTGAACCAGTACAAGTTGATTGAATGGGTGTATCAAAAAATGTTAGCTGAAGGTCATTCTCCAAAACTTATAATGTTGTCATGTGTGCAAAGTGATTGGGGAAGTTGGATCAGTTTCACAGACTGCTTGATGAAATTGGTAGAAGTGGATTTTCCCCAGATCTTTATACGTATAACGTACTTCTCCATGTTCTTGGCAAAGGGAATAAACCACTCGCAGCAGTTAATCTTTTGAATCAAATGAAGGAGGTGGGTTTGATCCAAGTGTTCTTCATTTCACCACATTGATAGATGGCCTTAGTTGTGCAGGGAATTTGGATGCCTCTTGGATGAAATGATAAAGAATAGGTGCATGCCAGATGTGGTTTGTTCCACTGTAATGATCACAGGGTATATCGTGGCCGGGGAGCTAGAGAAGGCTTAGGAGATGTTTGATGAGATGACCATCAAGGGATCTCTTCCAAATGCGTTTACATACAACTCCATGATTCGCGGGTTTTGTATGGTGGGGAAATTTAAGGAAGCATGCTCCATGCTAAAGGAAATGGAATCTAGAGAATGTAATCCAAATTTTGTTGTGTACAGGACCCTAGTGAGTAATTTACATTTACAAAATGCTGGGAAGCTTTCTGAAGCTCATGAAGTAATAAGACACATGGTGGAGAAGGGGCACTATGTCCATTTTGATGGGGAACACAAGGAAGATTAGAATTTGAGATTTTAATTTAGGAATTAGGGGATATGGGGATAATTATGTAATCAAAAAATATTATGGGTATCTAGATGTAGTTAATTTCATATGTCAGTTTCCTTTCATATTTCAGTTTATTTATTGGACTAAGGTTAAGATCTCTATATAAGAGGTGTCTCTATGTCATTGGTAGGCAGCTTTAAAAGAATAAAAAAAAGATTATTGAAATTAAACACTCTGTGATTGAGTAGTTGTTTTTCGCCATGTGATTTAGTTGCAGTTCTCATGTGATTTGGGACTATCCATGTGATTTGGATTGGGTTTATTTATGTTTAGTTTATTTTTATTTCTTCCCTACTGTACTGCATCAAGTGGTTTCAGAGCCTAAACTCGATTCTCCACCACCACTCTCAAACTCTCCACCCAAACAAGCCCTTAAACCCGAACAGCATACAAACAAGCCCTTAAATTAGAAACAACATCAAAACAAGCCCTTAGACCAAACAGAGCCTACAATAGTCATCGCAGTCGTCTTATGTCGCCGTCCTCCTCCCCGGCGCTGCCACCCCAAGAGCTCGCACCACCACCAAAAGGTGCGGCTTTCCCAGCCGACCAAAACCCGAGAACCATGATCCGATCCGCCACCGTCTTCCTCCTCAAAAAGTCGTCGCAACTTTTAGATATGCATTTCTTCCCGTTGCCGTCGCATCCCGCCACCCCTATAGTCGGTGCCACCACCAGTCGACGCGAAATCGTCGGGCAACCACAACCTGAGATAACCTCGCCCTCAAAGCCACCGGATCTGCCGCTAGTGACCAGCCACGAGACTATTCGGCTTCCACCTCCGATCTGCAACGTTCCGGCCACTCAACGTCGGGTTGACCACCGCCATTGTGACCGGAAGATTCTTTTCGATCGAACCTTCCCTTTTTGGTCCTAATCTGACAAGAATCTGACCGGGTCAGCTCCGATCCGACAAAAGATCCGATTCAGGTGTAGAGCTCTTCAGAGGCGACCCGAGCCACAGACCAATCCAAGCTAAGCCGTTTACCCGAGCTGAACCAACCAGTGGAGCCGAGCCAACCAGCCCAACTAAGCCGAGGCAGTAACTGAAAAAAAAAAGGTTTTTTTTTTTATTCTCTAGTTATTGTAATTCGCTGTAATTTTTTTTTCTAATTAAAAAAAAAAAAAGAGAAGAAAAAAAAACAAAGACAAAAAAAAGAGAAAAAATTAATTATGTTTGAGTTATTTTAATATTATGTCTTACCGTACTCGGAGTCGCATTCGAAACCTACAAGCTCAGTTATTAAGTAATTATTCTCGTTTGGATGAGTTGAAATCCAAAGTGATCAAATATGGTTGGTGTTATATTCCCCGGAGTATGAAGAAATTCTATATTGGGTTTATTGTAATGAGAGACAACTTGAAGAATTGCTGCACCAATATGAGTATGAGTATGAACAGAGTTCTCGAGATGTTCATGCTTTGAATGGTAATGGCGATCATATTTATGATGATAGAGTTGCTTATAAGAATTATTATGGTTGTGTTGGGTATGATTGTGCTTACGGAGGTCATGATGGTTATGGTACATACGATAAGTCTGTGATAGAGCAGAAGATCGACCCAATAGCTTCACCCCAAGCTAGAGGGAAGATAATCCAATTGCTGACAGAATATAAAGAATTGTGCAAGCCCTTGGAAGCTGTGACAGTGAAAGATAATCTCGAACTTGATAATTCAAAGCTCACGTATACTAGGGAAGACACCAAAGAGAAACAAGATGCCGACAAAAATGACGAACCGGTCGACGACCAACTTGATGTTGTTGAGCCAGTTGAACCTGTTCTTTGTGCAGTTGACTTGGTTAAGCCAGTCCAGCAAGAGTTTATTGAGCATATCGAGATTCAACACAAACAGGATGGCAAGCTTAATGGTATGGTTGAGGGTCGAGTTGACACACATGTCCTGGGTATTGACTTTATCCTACCTACTCGTCAAGAAGCCTTTCCAACGCAAATTTTTTTACCTTCTAGTGACTTCGGCTTTCGTGAGTTTCGCGACTATGCCTTATTTCTCCATCAATCTAAGCTGTTGATCCTCTTACACTTTTCAACTCGAGGACGAGTTCTTTCTAAGTGGTGGAGAATGATGGGGAACACAAGGAAGATTAGAATTAGATATTTTAATTTAGAAATTCGGGGATATAGGGATAATTATGTAATCATAAAATATTATGGGTATCTAGGTATAGTTAATTTCATATGTCAGTTTCTTTTCATAGTTCAGTTTCCTTGTCGGATTAGGATTAAGATCTCTATATAAGAGGTATCCCTATGTCATTGGTAGGCAACTTTGAATGAATAAAAAAGAAAATATTGAAACTAAACACTCTGTGATTGAGTAGTTGTTTCGCGCCATGTGATTTGGTTGCGGTTCCCATGTGATTTGGATTGGGTTTATTTTTATGTTTAGTTTATTTTTATTTCTTCCTTACTGTACTGCGTCACGTTTAGTCTCAAAGATAAAAGGATTTAGAAGATTCTAAAGCTGTTGATTTGTAACTTTGTTGAGAACATACTTGCTGGTTCAGCTGAGTGGACACATTGTACCTGCTGCCTGTAACAGATACGGAAGTAGAAAGGGTAAAGCCTGCACACCTTCTTTCCTTTCTCATAATTCTTCATGCAGTGTGATTGAGATATAATGCAAAGCCAACTTTGTCCTCAATTTGTTATTTTTTTCACAATCAATGAGATAATGTTTTTCAGCTTTCCGTGGAAATCACCATTGAGTCCAAATTGTATATTTTCAGAGGCATTTAGTAAAATTAACTCATGGAATGAGTAATAAATGCAATTGCATATTCATATGTATATGTTACATGATCAAGAATCATATGATTGTAATCTTACTTGGGAGTTTTAACTTTTACACATTTTTACTTTTCCCTCATAACTACTCTTTCTTTTCTTGTCATCAACTTTTTTTTAATATATATACACATTTTTTTTTTGGGGAGGGGGGGTCTTTAGGCCAGAGGTTTGGCCTTTTTTGGATTTATGTAGTCCTGCTACTTTTTATGGTAGCTTATAGGTGACTGTGGAAGATTAACTATAGCATATCCTTGTCTGCTAGTTTTGTTATCTTTATCTTGTCTCCATGTTTTATTAGCTTCAGATAGTAAATAGAGGCATTTACTCATGCTCCCTTTCAATGATAACTTTTTTGTGTCTCTTTCATTGCTACTCTTCTATTATTGAATTACTTGTCTGGTTTTCAATGACTAATGTGATTCGAATCCCTCTCTCATCATTAGAGTATTTATATAATTTTTTTCTCTTTTTTTTCTTTGTAATGTTGAAATGTCACTCATTCTCCATCTGGCTCAAGGAGTATGAGAACATGAGGGCATAGAAATTTTATGAGAGATTGATGTATCCTCACTCCCCAGTCCCCAAATCTACTTTCACTCATCCCTGGCAGGAAGAAAATAGCCATTTTGTCTGTCTCAGCAGTTTAGTGTAGTTTCTTTCTTGCTGGTTAGCTCTTCAGGGTTTTGTAGGTGATCATCAGCTTTGTGTTAGTTAGACTGGTTGCTAATTTAACGTTTACATTTTCTCTATAAAACTGTGATCACTCGATGAACCTTTGTGCTTAGTGAACTTTGCGTACGTATTACTTTAGCTTGGGGTAGACACTGTTCAATATGTATTTTAGAGAATAAGTGCTTGAAATTTTATGATTTCGATTCCACATTCTCTATAATCTTAGATTTTTTAGGTCCTGTTGTTTTGTCATAAAGGTTTCATGGGTTTTAATGTTGAAACTTTAGAAGTTTAGGCTTTCTTTGACCCCCCTTGGCGCTTTCAGTTGTGGTGGTATACTTTTAAAATCGGCAAAACTGAAGGTTAAAAGTATGCTGGTGAAGAGGATGGTTTGCGGCCACGAAGATGCTGTTATTGGTTGTGGTGAGGGTGCTTAGTTTGTGTGGTTCAAGAAAAAGTGGGATCAAAGTGAAATGGAGGAGGCGGTGGTGATGGTTATGCATTTTTGCTTTATGCCGTGAGACAAATGCAAGACTCTCACAAATAACTTTGTTTGGTTTTGTGTTTAAAGGTTTTTTTTCCCATATAGCATCTAACCAGCTGATAAGTGGAAGTAAAACACCACTCAACTGTTTGGTTCCACTTTAATAAGTTGGGACAAATTATAATTGGAGGGAGACCCCAGTTGATCTGTGTTATCCATGTCTATTCTCCTTTCTACTCTGCTTTTTCAACAACCACAACCCGCCCATTCATCATCATGATCTGGAATCTTATCTTCTTCTCATAATTCTCTTCCCCAAAAATCGCTCCTCTCATCTCCGATTTTTGGTGAAACCCTAGAGAAGAGATTAACCGCTCTGCAAATCCACCAACTCGCAAATCTCCACCAGGTATCATAAATTTAATTTTCCGATCTGGTTACAGTGTTGATTTCCATTTAGTTTTGGTTTCTTTCTGGTTTAACTGAGTTTATAGTTTGTTGCTGATCTTGCTTTAACTGATACTCCAGGAGACTCTACTTCTATGGACTGGACGAACCATAGCTTCTCTGCTTCGTGATCCGCTAGTCCTGCAATCTCTCACTGCAGTCCACATCACCAACCTCTTGAAGACCTTTTATCACAGGTATGGCTTTTTGGATTCTCTTTGATCTTCCATTTTAGAATAATTATCCACTTTTTATTTTGTATTTGGTCATTTTGTCTTTGGATTGGGTACTTGGCCATTGATGATAACTTCAAAAAATTAAAAAAATATATATATTTTCTAAATATTTTGATGCTGTTTGTGTTGTGTGCGCTGTGTATTGTGTGTGTATATGCTTTGTATGAAGCAAGAAGAAGGGGAGGGATTATTGAACTGTTGATGTGCTCTGTGGTGAGATTATGTCTTGTTTTATCAACAGATTTATCTCTTTCGCACAGTAATATAGTTTCTGTCATTGGATCATCCATGTTTCATTTCAGTGCTGACAATTTTCCACTAAACTCACATTTTATGGTAGTGTGACATTACTAATAAAATTGGTGGATTTATGAGTCTAGTTTCGTTTTGAGGACTTAGTTTTTGATTTCATTGTCTCTTTGCCAATGCAGCTTTCCAGCTATTAAAGGCCATCTACATATCATATATATGATATCTGACAGTCCAAAATTTGGATTTTTCTATCTCACATCAAGGAGTGCTAGAAGTTTATTTTGGAGTGCTAATTTCATTTCCCATGTATATATGGATACACACACACACACATGAATATATAACACCCATGAATTGCGTGTGTTTGAGAGAGAAACTATCTGTTACCAAGAAGCTTATGGAGTCTGATTATATATATATATAACACCCATGAATTGCGTGTGTGTTTGAGAGAGAAACTATCTGTTACCAAGAAGCTTATGGAGTCTGATTATATGAGCTTCCTCCTCATGGGATATGTTACCTCTTTTGGTATCTGGTCTGAGATAATTTAACCATCTCAGCCTACAACTCTTGACACAACTCTTAAAACCTGTGTTGTCACCATCAATTTCAATTTAGACTATACTTTTAATTAATGCATTTCTCTTTAATGGGTTATGGTAAAAATAGAGGAAAAGATACTTAATAGGAGTACAAGGGCAAAACTTTGCTACAAAGCTTGTAACTAAGTGAGATTTGTAATGCTATGGCTTTCCAGTAGAGTTTTAAACATATAGCATTTAAGTGACATGTTTATAGATGGCTAGATCTTTATTATGATAAATTCTCTTTTCCCTGTTACTAGCACAACTACACCTCATCAATCTGATTAGGCTGCACTTGCATCAAAAAAGCAGTCCTCGAGTACAAAGTCTCAAATTCATCTATAGACATTTACAAAGGTGGTTGGCAGCACTGAAATTCTACTTCATTCGATCCAATTGCTTAGACAACCTGAAATTTTTTGACAATCTGCGGACCTAGAAACTACTAGTATACCAGCTCTCTTGGGGAGGTTTCTCCATTTGCCGTCTCCATGTGCTTTAATATAAGCTGCAGTGGAAAAAGATACGGTTGCTGTTGAATTATTAGTGAATGTGATGTATTCATGGTGATCATTGTCTCTTGGAATTCTTTTACTGGCAGAAGCATTTCTTTATTCTTGAAGCAGAACCAAATTAGCCAAATTCTGAATCTTCTGATTTTCAGGTTTGGGTTCTGGTGAAATTTTAAATTCTGTTGGATTAATGCACAAGAAAAATTGGTGATAATGGAGCATCCACAGGGTCTAGGTTGCTTATGGTAGGGGAAAGAAAACAGAATAAAAACAATCCAAAAGTCTACATGGCCAGAATGAACATTTGATTTTGGTCAGTGTGCTGTGCAGGTGGGGGGCGGATGAGATTGTGCTTGGTGTGGAGTCTGTGTTGCACTTTCCTTTGCTTCTGTTTTCATTTCTGCATAATGCATACAGTCTGTATGTGTGAAGTCTGTTTTCATTTCTGGGGTATGTTTAACTTTTAATTTATGTTTTCTTACCTCTGTTGCTGTGTATTGATAGTGCATACCGTCTTGTGGCAGGAACTGATGTACAAAGCCTATCTTCTACCTCTGATTGACTCCATGCTAGAATATTCCAAGTTCGGAAATTTTGTATCTTTGATGCGGCAACATTTCTTTTAGCATGAAATTGTATCACCTAATTTGCAACATATGTTGCATATTGTAACCTTTTCGCTTAGTGTCTGACATTGATGGAGTGTTCTTTGATCAAGTGTTCAGTTTTGAGCAAAAAATAGATTGAAAGTTTGCTGAGGTAAGATATTCCTATTTCCTTTTCTAACGACACATAACATTGGCTGTTATTGCTATTATTCTATAACATCCAGCTTAACAATTGCATTAGCTGACGAGTGATTAGATATTATTTAGAGGCTGGTATCCCCTCCCCTCCTCTTTCTGGCTGAGCCTTTCCCACTTCCTGTCAAAATACTGGCATATTTGTTTGACCTTTATTCAGTGAAATTGTAAGGGCTGTATGATTATTATCCTCTTTTTTTTTTTTTTTGGGAGTTCTAGCATTTTTAATGTATGGGGAGTTTTAAATCCATACATAAAAACGTTTCTTTATTTCAACTTGCTGGCCAAGGATCTCAACTTTGACAACAGGGATCAACCAAATTCTCTTCACTCCCAGCTATGCAGTATTAATATTTTGTCTTTTAACATCCAACGCATGGGACATGACGTCTTATAAAGGATCATGACATAATTGGCCCACTAAATATAAAGTTAAAGCCTAACAAGACAAAGAGAAACTAATATTTTGTATAATCTGCCTTGTTTTGTTTCGATTTTCATTCTTTAGATGATTCTTTACTTGCAACGTAAGACACCAACCGGTAGATCAAGGGGTAATATTTTTTAGATAGGGTTTAAAATCAATTTCGTTTTTAATTTTATTTGTAATTTTAAAAAAATTTATTGATAATATTAATATTTATATTAATGAGATCAATAAAAAATTTTAAATTTTCAAAAATCTAAATAGTTTTGCAGCAAAAAATTTGCTCCGTGACCAGCCGTCCTGGACTCTCTTTCTTCAGCAATACCTGTTTTGGAATATTAGTAGCATTTGTTTGTTTACTTTTTGATAATATAATTAATTAACGCCTAAAGTTTGAAGTTGCTATAATTTTCATTTGGGTGGTCCATTTCCTACTGGACCTTCGGCCACGAGGGCGGCCCCTGAAGGCCTGAATAGTAAATACTAATAGAAAATTATAAACGTGAGAGAAAATGTCATTTTTGTGTTTATTTTTATATTAAATATAAAATTAGACGAAATTCTCTCATTTTTTCTCTTCTTGCTCTCGTGTTTTAAAAACACACTAAAGTGAAATTTTTTTAAAAAAATAACAAAAAAAACTCATTTCACCTCTACTCCTTTCAATTTAAGATGATTAATTATTTATCAATTTTGTTTTTTTTTAACTTTTTTATTCCATCAAAACAAAACAAAGTGCTTTTCATTTTTTTCTCATTTCTCATATTTTTTTACTTTTTTAATCCATCGAAACAAAAGAAAATGCATTTCAATTTTTTCTCATTTTTTTTTATAAAAAAAACTCATTTATCAAACAAATATTACATGGTGTCTGGGAGCTTCTAACCATATTGGCTGATGTGTTTATCTGTGTCTGATCTGAAGCTTACAAATCAACACGTAACAAAAACGACAATTTGTGATCTCTTCAGGTAGATGATACCATAAGAGAATTATAGAGTTGACTAATCGTTCTTTCTCTAATTACTTTATGGTGAAGAATCCGTTTCCGTATTTTAGACTAGAAGTCTAAAACAACGGGCCTGTTTTTTATGGACGGATAATGACCCTTTGACAAATTAGAAGAGGAAACTCCTGAATCCAAACCTCTTTCACTTCAATTCTTTCGATCAAGACATACGTGCCGATCCTCACAAAAACCCATTTCCATAATTTAATTTACTTTTTTCAACAAAACCCAAAAGAAAATTGTAAACTGAAAATATTTTACAGTCAAGTCCCTCTAATATTTCTGATAATGTTATTGCAAGAAGAAGAAAATGGAATCTGACTCGATCGCTTATAGTTGTAGTAATTGAGCTTTTATTTTTTCTCTTCCTTCTTTTCTTCTTTCTTTTCCTCTTTTTTCTCTTCTTTCTTCTCTTCTTTTTTTTCTTCTTTTTTCTCTTCTTTCTTCTCTTCTTTTTTTTCTTTCTTCTCTTCTTTAGCAGGACCAATTGAGATTATGTCCACTTTGCCTACTTTCTTCAATTTCTTCACCACTTTCACTGCGTCCATCATCCCTATCACCGTTAGCTTCTGATCCTTCAAATCGGTCGCTATCGAATCAACTCCTGTTTACAATCACAATTTTCATATAAAAAGATTGTCACAAAAGATTTAGAGAACAAAAATGATCTATTATATGATTAAGCAAACACAGGAAAAGAAAAAAGCGAGAGTTGCTTTGTGATCAAAGCTATTAAGGAAAACTGTACGACGAACCGATTAGATCAAACTCCAGATAATTAAGTATTAGCAAAGGAATTGATTTTTTTTTTTAAAGATTTTACAATACTGTTAAAAAAAAAACAGATGTGACCAAGTACCGTAAATATCAGCAGCAGCTTCTATAGCCTTTTGCCTCGTCTTGTCATCTGTCATGGTTAAGACCTTCAACACCACCTTCTGCTATGAGAAATTAAAAAAAAGAAAAGAAATGAAATGAGACCAAATTTGTATATGTTGCAGAGTACATTTGCATGTGACAACCAGATCGATCGATAGTAAGACACGAAAATAAATAAAATCATTGACAGTATATGGAAGACGAGGGGAAGTACCTGAGCCATTTGAAGAGGAAGATAATAGAGTATTAACCTTGAAATAAAATTTAGGAAAAGTGGAATGAGCTTTTTGGGAACTTTCGGTGCTTTTAAAGGGCGAGGTATGAGGGTCTGGGTTGTTCAAGGGAGTACTGTTTTGCATTGAGCTTGCAGCCAACAAGTGGACCCTTGATAAGTACAGTTTCAGGCCTTTAATTAAAAAAAGGAGAAAAAAATGGCATGAAGGGTTATGATATGCTATTAAATTTAAATTTTTTTTTTATATAAACCATTGATTAATTATCATAATAAGATTTTATGGTTGAATGCTTGAGTGGTGCACTCGAACTAATGAAATTTGAATCATCTAATTTTTGAAATTGTTTTTTTTTTTTTTGGAAAAAGAAGTTTGCACAATAATTTCAGTTTTTTATACCAATAATTAATTTCAGTTTTGAAAATTTGATGGTTGAAAAATTAGTTCAAAGTTCTTTTCAATGACTCAAAACTCAAGGGTTTTCCACCTATTATATAGCATGGGTACATCTATAATTATATCCAATGAATTTTCATTGTGAAGATAGGAGTACAATTTTTTTTTTAAAAATTATTTAAAAAGATGATGCAATTTTAATTATTTTTTAAATATTTAACTTTAAGCTAATTAAATAAGCACAATTTTTTAATTAATCAAAATAAAAAAAAACAATCAAAAGCAAACCAAACAATGATTACAAGATGGTAATGTAAATATAAATATAAAATTTAAAAAATAATATTATCAATTAAAATTTTAAAATTATTAATAAAATTTTAAACGAATCTAACATAACATTTTAAATCTGATATATAAAAAAAGAGAAAAGGATAATGTTTCAGTAATCGGGTTGAATCTTAGACTTCCCCCTTTTTTTTCTTTTCTTTTTCTTTTTCCTTTTAATTTTTTTATGTGTCAGCTTTCAAAATTTTGGTGCTTTAAAACGAAAGCAGTACAAGTTGGGTATGGCCCATGAGCCATTAGTTTGAAAAATGGAGGCTTTTCAAGCCCATGTTTGGGAAGGGTTTTCAAAAACTATTTTCAATGCTCAAAAACTAAAAACTCTATTCAAATATCTTGGCCCATGTTTGGAAGGTAGTGTTGCAAAATAATGTTCAGTGTTCAGTTTTCATAAATTGCAGTTCAAACACTGAAATCAGAACACTGTAAATCAGCGTTTTCGGTCTGAAATCAGTGTTCAGTTTTCATATTTTTCTCTCACGACCTCGCCTCTCTCTGCAATCCACAGAGCTGGTCCCTCTCTCGCGACCTCACCTCTCTCTGCAATCCACAGAGGTCGTCCCTCTCTCTGCAACCACAAAGTTGGTCCCTCTCTCGCGACCTCGCCTTCTCTCATCTAACAATCCACAGAGCTCTGCAACCCTTCATCCTTCTCTCTCCCTATTTTATTTCTTTTCACTTTCTACAACTCTCATTGCTGTTCTCTTCAACAAATCACGACAAACCCAAAAAGATTGCACCCTAGCTCTCAAACTTAGAAACCCAGAAAATTCCTTTCATTGTCTGGTTCAAAAACTCCAACCCACTCCAGCACCTGTAGCTCTAGAAACTCAAAAGATTCTCGTCTACCTCCATCGCGACCGTTCATCCCACCGCCATCACTCTTCCAAACGCAGCCGACATACGGTAAGTCTCTGTCCTTCTCTCTCGTCTCTCTCTTGTTCTCGATTTTTTGTCAATTGGGTAGATTATTTTCAGTACTTTTTCTGCTGTTTGTGCCGGAGAATTTATTGTAAATGGGAGATTTGGGAGAATTTGCAGTAGGCCATGTTTTGTTGCTGAGAAATGGAGGGTAGGTGGAGGGAAATGAAAGTTTGAGTCTGTTTTTTTGTTCTGTTTTTGTTGAAAGGGATTGAATATCTCAATTGAGGTAAACATTATCGTTGTATCGGGCTTGTTTCATGGAGCTGTCTCTCAGTTTGCCTGTGTAAAGTGTGGCAAGCATGGAATAAATTATTACCTAAATTTTGATGCTTATTTAGTTTGATACATTTTCAGCAGCTATAAAATGAGTTTTATTGTTCATGTTAGTGTTCGTTATAGTTCTTTTCTATTCGATTTAATTATCTTTTACATTCTTTCAGACAGTTGCATGGATTTAATTTTGTTTTCGTTTGCTTAGTAATTAGAATTTCCTGCCTCTCCCTCTCTCACCTTATGCTTAGAAAATTGTTATGAGACGCAAAAATTACTTGCAGTAAAATGCACATTTCTATGGGCTATTGTGGGTTTTTAGATTATTTCTTCCCAAGGTTAAGTGATTTATTGCTGAACTAAAGTAATTGGGTGTGCATGTATTATGCATATTAGTGTATGATTGGTCCTTTGTTGGATTTGTTTACATGGTTAAGTGAACAAAAATTCTATTTTATTTGTATCGATTGTAATGATCATGAGATGGACATAGAAGAGCCAATAATTGGTGTCCTATCATTCTAAACATTGGAGAGATGGACTAGAAGAATGGAATAAAGGAGTATTACTTCAGTTAAATGTTTTGCTGCTATTTATTGGAGGTCATGCTAACATTAGGTATTGTTTATTCTTTAGTGAAACTACCATGTCCTCTGTTATTTATATTGAGGAGATGAGGTAGAGAAACAGAAGAAAGTGAAGAATATGTGTGATGAAATAATTAAATAGTGAATTATATTATGTTGTTACCCTTCAATTATATGGTAGATGTTTATACTAATATCTACTCTTTGCTGGAAACTACCATGTAATCTGTAAAGGGCTTTCATCTATACCAGAAGGATATTATGATGCGCATGTATATATAAGCAGTCATAATGAATGCAGTGAGTGGTCTGTAGGTCTAAATTTCAGGTTACTGAATTAGAGATACTTGGTTTATGAAATCAAGGGATGTCATGGTTTATGCATATCTTATCCTTCTTTGCCAAGATTGAAAGTTGATAGGTTAGTGAATTTATTAATTAAGGCTCTTATTCTGATTTGAATTGGGAAAAGGAAGAACCATTTTTCAAGTTAAGGGTGCATTCAGTTGTAGAAAGTTCTCTGTTTCTAGGAAAGCATTTGAAAAACAGTTTTTGGTGAAATTTTCTGGTAAATTGGAGGATTTTCTATGACTGTACATTGATTTGTCACTGCTTTCTTGACTCTCTTTATATTGCCTTTAAAATTATTTGTCATGTTTTGATTTCTTTTTTCTCGATATATGCATGCAGGACCTGCGTCAAACCTTAAAACAAATATAACATGCATCATATCAATAAGCAAATGACAGAACAAATTGTGTAGTGGGATCTTTTATTTTCATAATCAATTATCCTTCTCTAAAAGCTCTCATTTCACTCCCTGCTAATTGAATCAGAAAATTTAATGTTAGGATATGCATTTCCATGCTTGTTTCAGTCTTCTTATGCTCTTTACACTTCTTTATTTGGGGTTAAATTTATCGGTAATTTGACTTAATTTATTTTTGTGTAATGGTACCATGGCTAGTTTATCCAGCCCCAGTAAAATTATATTTCATGTTCTATTCATTTGTTTTTCAAAATTATAATTTAGATTCTTTTTTCATATTGATCTGAAACATAGCTTTTTAGTTACTGAATTATGTTTTTTTTTTTCTTAGGAATATATTTCACATATTGATATATTATTTGACTTATAGGATATGAAGACGGCAAACCAACCAAATTGGGCAGTTGAGGCAAACCCGTTTGAAAGAAGAATTTTGGGCATTCATTTCCATTTTATCAATTTATCAAAGTTGTATTTGATCAATGAATATTGTATCTTAAAGTTGTCATCAACTATCTTATTTTTAATAAGAAAAGTATGTCATCTTTTAGATATTGAACAAATGTGAATATTGTATTTGATGGGTTTTATTTAAATTTTATCAAATTGTAAAACTTGTATTGTATATTTTATTTTTATTTTTAAGAATTTATTTAACAAACAAACATGATATGACAAAGGGAAGAGTGTTGTCATGTTTGAGCGATGATATATGTAGGTCCAAAATATACTATGGCAATACCCAAGAGGGGGGTGAATTGGGTATTAAAAAAATTAAATACTTTTTGCAATCTCAAATAACAAAATATATGCGGAATTAAATCTTTCTAAATTACTAGCACAAAAATGAGAGAGTTTATTGCTTAATATAGAAATGATAATTGAATTATAAAATAATTAAGCAATCAATCTCATTTACTTGAATAATAAATAATTATAAGCAAGTAATTATGAAAGTAATTAAGGAGATAGAGTTAGAGAGATGCAAACTCGATTTATAGTGGTTCGGCAATATCGGAATCCTTCCGACCCTACGTCCACTCTCTTCAAGGATCCTCCTTGAAGTCTTTCACTAAACCAAGCAACTTACGGGTGTTGCTCGAACCGAAACACAAGCAACTTACGGGTGTTGCTCAAACCGTACAATCCCCTTCCTCTCGGAAGTAATCCCCTTCCTCTCCGAAGTAATCCCTTTACAATAAAAGCTGTAAAGTAAATGGTAGAGAGACAATAAATGAAAGCTTATACAACTGAATAATGTCTCTCTTTCAAAGAAAAGCTTGAAGAATAGCTCAACATGAGTATTTCAAAGCTTTTTTGAGTTTCAAAGAATGAATGACTTGATTGTGTGTGTTCTTCTCTTTTTGAATGTCTTCTCCTCCTTGTTGAATGCTGAATTGAGTGGATTTATATAGCCATCAATTAATATGGCCGTTAGACTTCAATTTGAATTGATTGTGCCTTTAAAATCTCAGATTTCGAGTCCCAACGGTCATATTTTTGAACTACCAATCGACTGGGTCGTGATACCAGTCGACTCGGTCCTCTTAAAAATTCACATTTTTGCTGCTATAGTGTTACCAGTCGACTGGTAAGTCATACCAGTCGACTGGGAACCTTCTGCCACTTTTACCAGTCGACTGCACTATTCACCCAGTCGACTGGGTCACTGTTGGAGCGCTGCTACAGTGATTTCTGGATGAACAGTATTTTCAGCATAATTTTCTTCATATCTCTTTATTCTTTTTGGATTTTTGAGTTCCAAAAAATCTCCTAATTGAATCAAACATTCTTGCACATTAAACACACGAGTTAAATACTTCAAAAGTGTTTTGTTATCATCAAAATTAATCTAATCAATTTCTTGATTGAGGCATTTTTTATGATGACAAAACATATTACAAAAATAAGCATAATGTGTGTGCAAGATATATGAAGAATGATACATTACAAATGCTCAAGTAATTTTATATGCCAACATAAATTCTTCTTAAATTTAATTAGAGAATGTTAAGAATTGAGCCCAAAGAATTTATTTGCATTTAATAAAATCACTTGGAGATTTTATATCTTCAATTAATTAAGACTATATAATAAAATGCAATGCAAATATAATTAGCTCATAACAATTGAAATGCTTACAAAGTGTATCTTAGGATTCAAATCTATAATTTATCCCTTATTGACTTTGAAGATGCATTTAAATTATTCTCCTTGAATTTGATCTTTTGGAGAACTTATTGACTTTTGAGATCATCAACATTGATTCACCAATTTCTACATTCTTGATCTCTTTTGATGTATAAGCACTATTAACAATCTATATTACTTAAGTAATACTCATTAGTGCTTAATTAAGATTTTTGTTACTATCAAAATCATTCAGGGTCAACAATCTCCCCCTTTTTGATGGTGACAAAAATCTTAAGAATAAGGTCTAACAAGATCTTTAATATTCTTATTTTTCTCTCCCTTTTTGTCATAATAAAAAAGGGTGGATTTCAAAGAAAAGCTCCCCCTCAAAATATGCTATTGAAAATATTTTGATGAAACATTTTGAGAAAAGAATCATTTTACAAGATGTTAAGAACTATAAAGCTTTTGAAAGAGTTCCTTTAGAACATAGAGATAAAATTCTCAAGATATAATAACCAAATTTAAATCAAATCCAAAAGAGTTTATCAAGTATTTAAAACTCATTTGAGTAAAACGATTTTACCAAAGGTTTTCTATTTTATCAATAAATCAGATTTTCTCCCCCTTTCAAAAAGTCTAAAGTAATTATTTTTAACTCTTAAGAGAAATAAAATTGGATAAAACTTAACAAGCCTTATCAGTAGTTGATTGATTGAATAATCAAGACAAAGAGCTCATCAACTACTCAAAAAGATGAACAGATTAGAAATATCTATAAGTACTTGAAAAAAAAGTTACTTCCCCTGCAAATATGACATCTTTGAGTGAGGGAGATAGTTAAACAAGAATTAATACTCTTTCACTCGATGTCAATTATGCATATGATGAGTGAAGCAATCAAATATTCAGGTTATCAAGATCCAGCATTCCCATCAACATTCTAATCTTACAAAAACTAGATTCATCTAGGGGTTTTGTAAGAATATCAGCTATTTGATCTTCTGAAAGTATGAATTCTAGTATTATATCACTTTTTTGAGAATGGTCTCTTAGGAAATGATGTCTAATCTCTATATGCTTGGTTCTAGAGTGCTGAATAGGATTTTTGGTTAGGTTGATGGCACTTGTATTATCACAAAATATAGGAATATTTTTGAGACTCATGCCATAGTCTTCTAGTTGTTGTTTCATCCATAATACTTGGGCACAACAACTGCCAGCTGCTACATATTCTGCCTCAGCAGTTGATAGTGCAACTGAATTCTGTTTCTTGGAGAACCAAGAAGTTAACATAGCACCTAAGAATTGGCATGTTCCATTGTGCTTTTTCTATCTAACCTACATCCAGCAAAATCAACATCTGAATATCCAACAAGCTCAAAAGATGATTTTCTAGAGTATCATAATCCTATGGTCTGGGTTCCTTGCAGATATCTAAGAATTCTTTTTACTGCAACTACATGTGATTCCTTAGGATTAGACTGAAATCTAGCACATATGCATACACTGAACATTATATCAGGTCTACTTGCAGTCAAATACAGTAAAGCACCTATCATGTTTTTATAATATTTAGAATCTACATTTTTACCTCTTTCATCAAGATCAAGTTTGGTGGTTGTGCTCATAGGCGTTCCAATTGGCTTTGAGCTTTCCATCCCGAACCTTTTTAGTAGATCTTTGATGTACTTTTGTTGATTGATGAAGATACCTCCTTTTAGTTGCTTGATTTGCAGTCCAAGGAAGTAGGTAAGTTCTCCCATCATGCTCATTTCAAATTCACCTTGCATGCACTTTGCAAACTCTTGACACATAGATTCATTAGTAGCACCAAATATAATCATCAACATATATTTGAACTATCAAAGTGTCATTTTTGTGAGTTTTTGTGAAGAGAGTTGTGTCTATTCTACCTCTTACAAAATCATTGTCAATCAAAAATTTACTTAATCTTTCATACCATGCTCTTGGAGCTTGCTTCAACCCATATAGAGCTTTAGAAAGCTTATAGACGTGATTTGGAAGACTAAGATTTTCAAATCCAAGAGGTTGTTCAACATAAACCTCTTCTTCTATAAAGCCATTTAAAAAGGCACTTTTCACATCCATTTGAAATAGCTTGAATTTATTAAAGCATGCAAAGGCTAATAACATTCGAATAGCTTCTAATCTAGCTACGGGAGCATAGGTTTCATCAAAATCCATTCCTTCCTCTTGGTTATATCCCTTAGCAACTAGCCTAGCCTTATTTCTAGTTACTATACCATTTTCATCCATTTTATTTCTATATACCCATTTAGCTCCAATAATTGAATGATCTTTAGGTCTTGGAACTAGTTCCCAAACATTGTTTCTCTCAAATTGATTTATCTCTTCCTGCATCGCAATTATCCAATCATTATCTTTTTCAGCTTCTATAAATGTCTTAGGTTCTACTTGAGACAAATAAGCTACAAAATTGCAAATATTTCTAATGGAAGAGCGAGTTCTTACCCCTTGTGAAGGATCACCAATTACTTGATCAATTGGATGATGATTTACATACCTCCAATCCTTGGGTAGATTTTCCTCTTGTTGACTTGAGGATGGTTGGTCCAAATTTGGAGTTGCCATCCCTTCATTTGTTTGAGAAGAACTCACTTTTGGGTCAACAATGGAAGTAGAAGTTTCCATTCTTGGAATAAAATCTGCATCATCTTTAAAGGAAACTTCTCCACTACTCATTGGGTTAGATTCATCAATAGTTACATGCACAGATTCTTCTACTACTAGAGTTCTCTTATTGAAAACTCTATAAGCCTTACTAGTAGTAGAATATCCTAAAAATATCCCTTCATCGGTCTTGGAATCAAATTTACCCAAGTTAGTTTTATTGTTATTTAAGATGAAGCACTTACTACCAAAGGCACGAAAATAGGAAATATTGGGCTTTCTCCCTTTCCATAGTTCATAAGGAGTTTTATCAAGCAGGGGCCTTATCAAAATTCTATTTAAAATATAGCAAGAAGTATTCACGGCTTCAGCCCAAAAATATTTTGGTAAATTATTTTCACAAAGCATTGTTCTTGAAAATTCTTCTAGAACTCTATTTTTCCTCTCAACAACTTCATTTTGTTGAGGAGTTCTAGGAGCTGAAAAGTTGTGATTAATTCCATTTTCATCACAAAATTTTGAAAAGCTTTGATTTTCAAATTCTTTGCCATGATCACTTCTTATGCTTGAAATAAAAATTCCTTTTTCATTTTGTACCTTTTTGCAAAACTTTTCAAATCCTTTGAAAGCTTCATCCTTGTAAGCAATAAAAATAACAAAGGTATATCTTGAATAGTCATCAACAATAACAAGAGCATATTGATGGCCACCTAGACTAATGGTACTTATTGGACTAAACAAGTCCATATGCAAAAGTTCCAAAGATCTAGTAGTTGAAACTATATTTTTTGCTTTAAAAGAAATCCTGGTTTGTTTTCCCATTTGACAAGCATCACATACTTTGTCTTTTTCAAAATTGATTTTAGGAAGACCAATGACTAAATCTTTTCTTGAAACAATTTTCAGCAAGTTCATGTTTACATGACCAAGCCTTCTATGCCATAGCCATGGATTTTCACTAAAAGCAGGAAAACATTTTTCATTTTCAGAATGTAAAGATTTCAAATCAACTATATAGACATTTTCATGTCTATGGCCAATAAATTTGATCTTGTTGCTCTTGATGTCTATAACTAGACAATGAGAGGACTCAAATGTGACTTTGTTGCCTTTGTCACATAGTTGACTAATGCTAAGTAAATTTGGTTTAAGGCCTTGTACTAGCAATACATTATCTAGGGTAGAGAAATCATTACCAACTTTTTCATGCCCGATGATCTTTATTTTGGTGTTGTCTCCAATGGTGACATATCCGCCATCTCTTAGAGTTAGCTCTTGAATATACTTTTATCATCGGTCATGTGCTTTGAGCATCCACTATCAAGGTACCAATAGTTACCTTTCTCCTTTTTGTGGAGACATATCTACATCACACTAGGATACACGATGGCATGTTTAGGTACCCAAAATTTCTTGGGTCCTTTGAGGTTAGTCCTAGAAAACACGGTTCCTTTTGGGACCCATACTTTCTTGATAACATATGGAGTTCTATAGACATGATGATGCACAATCCTAGGATAATAGTTACTGAAATTTCTAGGATTTCTTAGTTGTGCATGTCTATAATTCTTAGGATAGGAGTTCCTAGGATACATGTTTCTATGGTAAGGAGTATGAAAATGCATGTCATTTCCAGAAAATGAATGATGATGCATTATAGGATACATGCTAGCATTATTTTGTGTATGCATATTGTTTCTAGGATACATGCTAGCATTATTTTGTGTATGCATATTGTTTCTAGGATAACCATGATGGTAATTCCTAGGATGAGCATGAGCAGAATGCATTCTTTGATTATACACATTGTTCCTAGAATGAGCATGATAATTATTTCTAGGATGTGTATAAGCATTTCTAGAATGAGCATACATATAAGCATGAGTATTTCTACGATGCTTCAATTTAGTATGAACATTTAAATTTCTAGACTTCCTAGCATTCATCGAGGGAGTGCTCTTAACCATGCTAGGAGATTTTGAAGTAGAGGCTCCATCTACACAAGAGGCTTTCATGAATAAGCTCTCTTTTGATTTTTGCTTTCCCAATGGAGAATATCCTAAACCAGATTTTCCTCCACTTGATCTTTGGGAAGATAACACTTCATCTAGCTTTTCTTTTCCAAGCATAAGTCTAGATATAGTATCATTTAATTCTATTATCTTCTTCTTTAAGTTTTCATTTTCATCTTTAAGAAGATCTTGAGAAGAATCATAAAGTAATGAAGATAGTTTATCTTTTTCTTCTCTTAAACCTACCATCTCTTTAGAAAGAGATGACACCTCATTTTTAAGAATGGTGTTCCTAGAATCGAATTTCTTCAATTCTTCATACATTTCATTTATGACTTCTATCAATTCTTCACTACTGCTAACAATGTTATTTTTTGAAGAGGAAGAAGTTGATACCTCGTTTTCGTCGTCGATTGCCATAAGACATAGGTTGAAAATTTCCTCGTATTCGATCTCTTTATTCGAGGAGTCTTCTTTTTCTTCATCACCATCACGATTAAGATCTTCAATTTCTATAAAAGGTAAGGATGTGGTGGAACCATCAATTTTGTAATCCAAGTAGCTTTCATGCTTCTTGAGGGATTCCACAAGCTCTTCTAAACTTTCACTTGTAGAATGCTTTGTCAAAATAATTATCCATTGATTTGACAAAGACCTAAGAAATATTCTCAAAAGTTCAAGGTTAGAATAAATTTTACCCATGAAAGATAAAGTTTTAACAAGTATGCTAAAACGAGTTTGCGAATCAAAAATTGATTCATTTTCATTCATTTTAAAATGCTCTATGTCATGAACAAAGTTTTTCAATTTGAAATTCTTTTCTTGTTCATTTCCTCCATGTATGACCTCCAAAAAATCCCAAATTTCTTTTGCGGTCTTACATGCAGAAATTTGATCAACTTCATTTTGATCAAGAGAACTATAAAACATGTTCATAACTTTAGCATTTAGTTGAATGAATTTACAATCATTTACATCAAAATCATTTTCATTTTCAAGAATGAAATACCAAGCATAATAATCATGAGCTTGAATAAAAATCTTCATTTGAGCTTTCCAATGGGCGAAATTTGTTTCATGGAGAAGAGGTGGACTAGAAGGATCTCTTCCTTCTAAAAATATAGTTGCCATAGGATCAACTCAAGGATATTAAGCCTAAAATTGAGAACGAGGCTCTGATACCAATTGTAGGTCCAAAATATACTATGGCAATACCCAAGAGGGGGGTGAATTGGGTATTAAAAAAATTAAATACTTTTTGCAATCTCAAATAACAAAATATATGCGGAATTAAATCTTTCTAAATTACTAGCACAAAGATGAGAGAGTTTATTGCTTAATATAGAAATGATAATTGAATTATAAAATAATTAAGCAATCAATCTCATTTACTTGAATAACAAATAATTATAAGCAAGTAATTATGAAAGTAATTAAGGAGATAGAGTTAGAGAGATGCAAACTCGATTTATAGTGGTTCGGCAATATCGGAATCCTTCCGACCCTACGTCCACTCTCTTCAAGGATCCTCCTTGAAGTCTTTCACTAAACCAAGCAACTTACGGGTGTTGCTCGAACCGAAACACAAGCAACTTACGGGTGTTGCTCAAACCGTACAATCCCCTTCCTCTCGGAAGTAATCCCCTTCCTCTCCGAAGTAATCCCTTTACAATAAAAGCTGTAAAGTAAATGGTAGAGAGACAACAAATGAAAGCTTATACAACTGAATAATGTCTCTCTTTCAAAGAAAAGCTTGAAGAATAGCTCAACATGAGTATTTCAAAGCTTTTTTGAGTTTCAAAGAATGAATGACTTGATTGTGTGTGTTCTTCTCTTTTTGAATGTCTTCTCCTCCTTGTTGAATGCTGAATTGAGTGGATTTATATAGCCATCAATTAATATGGCCGTTAGACTTCAATTTGAATTGATTGTGCCTTTAAAATCTCAGATTTCGAGTCCCAACGGTCATATTTTTGAACTACCAATCGACTGGGTCGTGATACCAGTCGACTCGGTCCTCTTAAAAATTCACATTTTTGCTGCTATAGTGTTACCAGTCGACTGGTAAGTCATACCAGTCGACTGGGAACCTTCTGCCACTTTTACCAGTCGACTGCACTATTCACCCAGTCGACTGGGTCACTGTTGGAGCGCTGCTACAGTGATTTCTGGATGAACAGTATTTTCAGCATAATTTTCTTCATATCTCTTTATTCTTTTTGGATTTTTGAGTTCCAAAAAATCTCCTAATTGAATCAAACATTCTTGCACATTAAACACACGAGTTAAATACTTCAAAAGTGTTTTGTTATCATCAAAATTAATCTAATCAATTTCTTGATTGAGGCATTTTTTATGATGACAAAACATATTACAAAAATAAGCATAATGTGTGTGCAAGATATATGAAGAATGATACATTACAAATGCTCAAGTAATTTTATATGCCAACATAAATTCTTCTTAAATTTAATTAGAGAATGTTAAGAATTGAGCCCAAAGAATTTATTTGCATTTAATAAAATCACTTGGAGATTTTATATCTTCAATTAATTAAGACTATATAATAAAACGCAATGCAAATATAATTAGCTCATAACAATTGAAATGCTTACAAAGTGTATCTTAGGATTCAAATCTATAATTTATCCCTTATTGACTTTGAAGATGCATTTAAATTATTCTCCTTGAATTTGATCTTTTGGAGAACTTATTGACTTTTGAGATCATCAACATTGATTCACCAATTTCTACATTCTTGATCTCTTTTGATGTATAAGCACTATTAACAATCTATATTACTTAAGTAATACTCATTAGTGCTTAATTAAGATTTTTGTTACTATCAAAATCATTCAGGGTCAACAATCTCCCCCTTTTTGATGGTGACAAAAATCTTAAGAATAAGGTCTAACAAGATCTTTAATATTCTTATTTTTCTCTCCCTTTTTGTCATAATAAAAAAGGGTGGATTTCAAAGAAAAGCTCCCCCTCAAAATATGCTATTGAAAATATTTTGATGAAACATTTTGAGAAAAGAATCATTTTACAAGATGTTAAGAACTATAAAGCTTTTGAAAGAGTTCCTTTAGAACATAGAGATAAAATTCTCAAGATATAATAACCAAATTTAAATCAAATCCAAAAGAGTTTATCAAGTATTTAAAACTCATTTGAGTAAAACGATTTTACCAAAGGTTTTCTATTTTATCAATAAATCAGATTTTCTCCCCCTTTCAAAAAGTCTAAAGTAATTATTTTTAACTCTTAAGAGAAATAAAATTGGATAAAACTTAACAAGCCTTATCAGTAGTTGATTGATTGAATAATCAAGACAAAGAGCTCATCAACTACTCAAAAAGATGAACAGATTAGAAATATCTATAAGTACTTGAAAAAAAAGTTACTTCCCCTGCAAATATGACATCTTTGAGTGAGGGAGATAGTTAAACAAGAATTAATACTCTTTCACTCGATGTCAATTATGCATATGATGAGTGAAGCAATCAAATATTCAGGTTATCAAGATCCAGCATTCCCATCAACATTCTAATCTTACAAAAACTAGATTCATCTAGGGGTTTTGTAAGAATATCAGCTATTTGATCTTCTGAAAGTATGAATTCTAGTATTATATCACTTTTTTGAGAATGGTCTCTTAGGAAATGATGTCTAATCTCTATATGCTTGGTTCTAGAGTGCTGAATAGGATTTTTGGTTAGGTTGATGGCACTTGTATTATCACAAAATATAGGAATATTTTTGAGACTCATGCCATAGTCTTCTAGTTGTTGTTTCATCCATAATACTTGGGCACAACAACTGCCAGCTGCTACATATTCTGCCTCAGCAGTTGATAGTGCAACTGAATTCTGTTTCTTGGAGAACCAAGAAGTTAACATAGCACCTAAGAATTGGCATGTTCCATTGTGCTTTTTCTATCTAACCTACATCCAGCAAAATCAACATCTGAATATCCAACAAGCTCAAAAGATGATTTTCTAGAGTATCATAATCCTATGGTCTGGGTTCCTTGCAGATATCTAAGAATTCTTTTTACTGCAACTACATGTGATTCCTTAGGATTAGACTGAAATCTAGCACATATGCATACACTGAACATTATATCAGGTCTACTTGCAGTCAAATACAGTAAAGCACCTATCATGTTTTTATAATATTTAGAATCTACATTTTTACCTCTTTCATCAAGATCAAGTTTGGTGGTTGTGCTCATAGGCGTTCCAATTGGCTTTGAGCTTTCCATCCCGAACCTTTTTAGTAGATCTTTGATGTACTTTTGTTGATTGATGAAGATACCTCCTTTTAGTTGCTTGATTTGCAGTCCAAGGAAGTAGGTAAGTTCTCCCATCATGCTCATTTCAAATTCACCTTGCATGCACTTTGCAAACTCTTGACACATAGATTCATTAGTAGCACCAAATATAATCATCAACATATATTTGAACTATCAAAGTGTCATTTTTGTGAGTTTTTGTGAAGAGAGTTGTGTCTATTCTACCTCTTACAAAATCATTGTCAATCAAAAATTTACTTAATCTTTCATACCATGCTCTTGGAGCTTGCTTCAACCCATATAGAGCTTTAGAAAGCTTATAGACGTGATTTGGAAGACTAAGATTTTCAAATCCAAGAGGTTGTTCAACATAAACCTCTTCTTCTATAAAGCCATTTAAAAAGGCACTTTTCACATCCATTTGAAATAGCTTGAATTTATTAAAGCATGCAAAGGCTAATAACATTCGAATAGCTTCTAATCTAGCTACGGGAGCATAGGTTTCATCAAAATCCATTCCTTCCTCTTGGTTATATCCCTTAGCAACTAGCCTAGCCTTATTTCTAGTTACTATACCATTTTCATCCATTTTATTTCTATATACCCATTTAGCTCCAATAATTGAATGATCTTTAGGTCTTGGAACTAGTTCCCAAACATTGTTTCTCTCAAATTGATTTATCTCTTCCTGCATCGCAATTATCCAATCATTATCTTTTTCAGCTTCTATAAATGTCTTAGGTTCTACTTGAGACAAATAAGCTACAAAATTGCAAATATTTCTAATGGAAGAGCGAGTTCTTACCCCTTGTGAAGGATCACCAATTACTTGATCAATTGGATGATGATTTACATACCTCCAATCCTTGGGTAGATTTTCCTCTTGTTGACTTGAGGATGGTTGGTCCAAATTTGGAGTTGCCATCCCTTCATTTGTTTGAGAAGAACTCACTTTTGGGTCAACAATGGAAGTAGAAGTTTCCATTCTTGGAATAAAATCTGCATCATCTTTAAAGGAAACTTCTCCACTACTCATTGGGTTAGATTCATCAATAGTTACATGCACAGATTCTTCTACTACTAGAGTTCTCTTATTGAAAACTCTATAAGCCTTACTAGTAGTAGAATATCCTAAAAATATCCCTTCATCGGTCTTGGAATCAAATTTACCCAAGTTAGTTTTATTGTTATTTAAGATGAAGCACTTACTACCAAAGGCACGAAAATAGGAAATATTGGGCTTTCTCCCTTTCCATAGTTCATAAGGAGTTTTATCAAGCAGGGGCCTTATCAAAATTCTATTTAAAATATAGCAAGAAGTATTCACGGCTTCAGCCCAAAAATATTTTGGTAAATTATTTTCACAAAGCATTGTTCTTGAAAATTCTTCTAGAACTCTATTTTTCCTCTCAACAACTTCATTTTGTTGAGGAGTTCTAGGAGCTGAAAAGTTGTGATTAATTCCATTTTCATCACAAAATTTTGAAAAGCTTTGATTTTCAAATTCTTTGCCATGATCACTTCTTATGCTTGAAATAAAAATTCCTTTTTCATTTTGTACCTTTTTGCAAAACTTTTCAAATCCTTTGAAAGCTTCATCCTTGTAAGCAATAAAAATAACAAAGGTATATCTTGAATAGTCATCAACAATAACAAGAGCATATTGATGGCCACCTAGACTAATGGTACTTATTGGACTAAACAAGTCCATATGCAAAAGTTCCAAAGATCTAGTAGTTGAAACTATATTTTTTGCTTTAAAAGAAATCCTGGTTTGTTTTCCCATTTGACAAGCATCACATACTTTGTCTTTTTCAAAATTGATTTTAGGAAGACCAATGACTAAATCTTTTCTTGAAACAATTTTCAGCAAGTTCATGTTTACATGACCAAGCCTTCTATGCCATAGCCATGGATTTTCACTAAAAGCAGGAAAACATTTTTCATTTTCAGAATGTAAAGATTTCAAATCAACTATATAGACATTTTCATGTCTATGGCCAATAAATTTGATCTTGTTGCTCTTGATGTCTATAACTAGACAATGAGAGGACTCAAATGTGACTTTGTTGCCTTTGTCACATAGTTGACTAATGCTAAGTAAATTTGGTTTAAGGCCTTGTACTAGCAATACATTATCTAGGGTAGAGAAATCATTACCAACTTTTTCATGCCCGATGATCTTTATTTTGGTGTTGTCTCCAATGGTGACATATCCGCCATCTCTTAGAGTTAGCTCTTGAATATACTTTTATCATCGGTCATGTGCTTTGAGCATCCACTATCAAGGTACCAATAGTTACCTTTCTCCTTTTTGTGGAGACATATCTACATCACACTAGGATACACGATGGCATGTTTAGGTACCCAAAATTTCTTGGGTCCTTTGAGGTTAGTCCTAGAAAACACGGTTCCTTTTGGGACCCATACTTTCTTGATAACATATGGAGTTCTATAGACATGATGATGCACAATCCTAGGATAATAGTTACTGAAATTTCTAGGATTTCTTAGTTGTGCATGTCTATAATTCTTAGGATAGGAGTTCCTAGGATACATGTTTCTATGGTAAGGAGTATGAAAATGCATGTCATTTCCAGAAAATGAATGATGATGCATTATAGGATACATGCTAGCATTATTTTGTGTATGCATATTGTTTCTAGGATACATGCTAGCATTATTTTGTGTATGCATATTGTTTCTAGGATAACCATGATGGTAATTCCTAGGATGAGCATGAGCAGAATGCATTCTTTGATTATACACATTGTTCCTAGAATGAGCATGATAATTATTTCTAGGATGTGTATAAGCATTTCTAGAATGAGCATACATATAAGCATGAGTATTTCTACGATGCTTCAATTTAGTATGAACATTTAAATTTCTAGACTTCCTAGCATTCATCGAGGGAGTGCTCTTAACCATGCTAGGAGATTTTGAAGTAGAGGCTCCATCTACACAAGAGGCTTTCATGAATAAGCTCTCTTTTGATTTTTGCTTTCCCAATGGAGAATATCCTAAACCAGATTTTCCTCCACTTGATCTTTGGGAAGATAACACTTCATCTAGCTTTTCTTTTCCAAGCATAAGTCTAGATATAGTATCATTTAATTCTATTATCTTCTTCTTTAAGTTTTCATTTTCATCTTTAAGAAGATCTTGAGAAGAATCATAAAGTAATGAAGATAGTTTATCTTTTTCTTCTCTTAAACCTACCATCTCTTTAGAAAGAGATGACACCTCATTTTTAAGAATGGTGTTCCTAGAATCGAATTTCTTCAATTCTTCATACATTTCATTTATGACTTCTATCAATTCTTCACTACTGCTAACAATGTTATTTTTTGAAGAGGAAGAAGTTGATACCTCGTTTTCGTCGTCGATTGCCATAAGACATAGGTTGAAAATTTCCTCGTATTCGATCTCTTTATTCGAGGAGTCTTCTTTTTCTTCATCACCATCACGATTAAGATCTTCAATTTCTATAAAAGGTAAGGATGTGGTGGAACCATCAATTTTGTAATCCAAGTAGCTTTCATGCTTCTTGAGGGATTCCACAAGCTCTTCTAAACTTTCACTTGTAGAATGCTTTGTCAAAATAATTATCCATTGATTTGACAAAGACCTAAGAAATATTCTCAAAAGTTCAAGGTTAGAATAAATTTTACCCATGAAAGATAAAGTTTTAACAAGTATGCTAAAACGAGTTTGCGAATCAAAAATTGATTCATTTTCATTCATTTTAAAATGCTCTATGTCATGAACAAAGTTTTTCAATTTGAAATTCTTTTCTTGTTCATTTCCTCCATGTATGACCTCCAAAAAATCCCAAATTTCTTTTGCGGTCTTACATGCAGAAATTTGATCAACTTCATTTTGATCAAGAGAACTATAAAACATGTTCATAACTTTAGCATTTAGTTGAATGAATTTACAATCATTTACATCAAAATCATTTTCATTTTCAAGAATGAAATACCAAGCATAATAATCATGAGCTTGAATAAAAATCTTCATTTGAGCTTTCCAATGGGCGAAATTTGTTTCATGGAGAAGAGGTGGACTAGAAGGATCTCTTCCTTCTAAAAATATAGTTGCCATAGGATCAACTCAAGGATATTAAGCCTAAAATTGAGAACGAGGCTCTGATACCAATTGTAGGTCCAAAATATACTATGGCAATACCCAAGAGGGGGGTGAATTGGGTATTAAAAAAATTAAATACTTTTTGCAATCTCAAATAACAAAATATATGCGGAATTAAATCTTTCTAAATTACTAGCACAAAGATGAGAGAGTTTATTGCTTAATATAGAAATGATAATTGAATTATAAAATAATTAAGCAATCAATCTCATTTACTTGAATAACAAATAATTATAAGCAAGTAATTATGAAAGTAATTAAGGAGATAGAGTTAGAGAGATGCAAACTCGATTTATAGTGGTTCGGCAATATCGGAATCCTTCCGACCCTACGTCCACTCTCTTCAAGGATCCTCCTTGAAGTCTTTCACTAAACCAAGCAACTTACGGGTGTTGCTCGAACCGAAACACAAGCAACTTACGGGTGTTGCTCAAACCGTACAATCCCCTTCCTCTCGGAAGTAATCCCCTTCCTCTCCGAAGTAATCCCTTTACAATAAAAGCTGTAAAGTAAATGGTAGAGAGACAACAAATGAAAGCTTATACAACTGAATAATGTCTCTCTTTCAAAGAAAAGCTTGAAGAATAGCTCAACATGAGTATTTCAAAGCTTTTTTGAGTTTCAAAGAATGAATGACTTGATTGTGTGTGTTCTTCTCTTTTTGAATGTCTTCTCCTCCTTGTTGAATGCTGAATTGAGTGGATTTATATAGCCATCAATTAATATGGCCGTTAGACTTCAATTTGAATTGATTGTGCCTTTAAAATCTCAGATTTCGAGTCCCAACGGTCATATTTTTGAACTACCAATCGACTGGGTCGTGATACCAGTCGACTCGGTCCTCTTAAAAATTCACATTTTTGCTGCTATAGTGTTACCAGTCGACTGGTAAGTCATACCAGTCGACTGGGAACCTTCTGCCACTTTTACCAGTCGACTGCACTATTCACCCAGTCGACTGGGTCACTGTTGGAGCGCTGCTACAGTGATTTCTGGATGAACAGTATTTTCAGCATAATTTTCTTCATATCTCTTTATTCTTTTTGGATTTTTGAGTTCCAAAAAATCTCCTAATTGAATCAAACATTCTTGCACATTAAACACACGAGTTAAATACTTCAAAAGTGTTTTGTTATCATCAAAATTAATCTAATCAATTTCTTGATTGAGGCATTTTTTATGATGACAAAACATATTACAAAAATAAGCATAATGTGTGTGCAAGATATATGAAGAATGATACATTACAAATGCTCAAGTAATTTTATATGCCAACATAAATTCTTCTTAAATTTAATTAGAGAATGTTAAGAATTGAGCCCAAAGAATTTATTTGCATTTAATAAAATCACTTGGAGATTTTATATCTTCAATTAATTAAGACTATATAATAAAACGCAATGCAAATATAATTAGCTCATAACAATTGAAATGCTTACAAAGTGTATCTTAGGATTCAAATCTATAATTTATCCCTTATTGACTTTGAAGATGCATTTAAATTATTCTCCTTGAATTTGATCTTTTGGAGAACTTATTGACTTTTGAGATCATCAACATTGATTCACCAATTTCTACATTCTTGATCTCTTTTGATGTATAAGCACTATTAACAATCTATATTACTTAAGTAATACTCATTAGTGCTTAATTAAGATTTTTGTTACTATCAAAATCATTCAGGGTCAACAATATATAAGAAATACTAACATTTTAAAAATAATATAATATTAATTATTTCTAAGTATTTGGTGTGTGCTTAAAAAATTATATTTAGTAAATATGAGAAATAAAATTAATTTTAGACATTAAAATTTAAACTGAACACTGAAAACTGAAAGCTGAAAACAATTACAAGAAAGTGTTATCCAAACAGTTTTCTATTTCCAAAACAGTTTTTGAAAACTGATTATCCAAACAACATTTCACTGAAAACTGTTTTGGAAACAGTTTTCTAATACTGTTATCCAAACATGTTTTAGAACACTGAAAACTGTTTTCAGAAATTTTTTTCAAAAACAGTTTTCAAACACTGAAAATTGAATACTGCCTCCAAACATACCCCAAGATTCTCTTCATTCAAAAACTAGAAACTGAAGACTCCTTCACCCTCTCAAAAACATACCAATAATTAAAGCAAGCAAGATTTTTTGAATATCACCACGCCACTCACACACACAAAGGTCGACCTCAACAGGAACCAAATCTTATGCATGTTGTTTGAAACTTAAATATTTAGTTGTGAATTGGTCAACCCAAATGTACAATCGTGTGTTAGAAATAATTTTATCCTTTCATCGAATAACTAATAATATGGGATAAAAATTATTAATCAAACATTTATAGAATGAATTAAAATATAATAATTAAAGAGATAAAAAAATCAGATAAGATTGATTGAGACACACGATTATTTACGTTACTTTTAAAAAAAAATCTCTCTTTTTACATTGGTTTTTTTTTTCAACTTTCTCTTCATATAACAATGATTTTTAAATTTGTCAATTCAAATTGTCCATACTCTCGAAACAAAAAGAAAAAAACAATTTTTTTGAAAGAAAGTAATAGCTACCGAGATTTTAATAAAAGAAAGATCAAACGTTCTTATTCTTTTTTGACTTTGCTACAAATAAAAGAAAACGGTAAGAAAAACATTGTTAAACGATGGACTATTTGATCCTTTTTGATAGAACACGTGATTTTTTGGTTTAAGGGGCACTTGACATTTGAAAGTGCACAATTATGTTTCAACAATATCGTCACCCTTCGTAAATAAATTTTTTGAAGCAAGCAGCTCAAACAAAATTGAATTTAAAGCAATTCTCAAAATAAAATAAAATAAAAAGATAAAGATTTACAGTACTCATAGTCATGGGCCAAAAATTAAAAAAAGAAAGAAGAAATGATCACATGATGGTGCAAGCATGGGGGTTATCATCACTGAAAAGTGAAGCAACGGCATCATCAGATGCCACAGCAACAGAGTAAACAGCAGGAGTACGGAAGAAAGTGTGTACTCCATTACTAACTTCACTTTTATACGCGTCGTAATAATGGTTCACTATATACGATGGGTATTTGTAGAATGAGGCAAAATGAGAATATCCAGGGAATGGCCATGGCTCTGCTGCTTTACCCGCACGTTTAATGGCTTTGAGTACCTTCTTTTCCTCCAAGGCATATCCTCGCACTGTAACCTTTTGGATCTCCATATCTATTTCCACTTCTTCTGCTCCTGAACACGTCATAAATTTAGACAAATTTATAAAAACAATTCATAACCAATATATATTGAACCATAATTGAGCTTTACAGCCGAGCTAGTCATTGGGCTTTAATGTAGTGAAGCCGTTCTTATTTTTCTAATGCATGCTTTCAGCTAAGGATTCAGCCCATTCTTGCAGGTGTAGCCTTAACCTTAAGCCCATATAACACATTGTTTTCGTGCTTGTTCAAGGCTAGTTTTCTTTTTTGGTTTCATTGGAAAGAGAGAGAACTCTCTTTCTTATCTTCCAATCACTGGCGTGGGCAGTTTTCGATCCTATATCTTTCAAGTTGATAACTCATGAACTTTTGGATGAACTGTAAGTGGCGTCAGCGTGATCCTATGCACATCATAAATTTGACAAATTAAAAAAGCAAGAGCAACAATTCAAAACCATAATTGTGCTTCAATGTTATGAAGCCGTACTTATTTTTCTGATGCAGCCTTTCAGCTAAGGATCCAGCCCATTCTTGCCGGTTTGCCTAACCTTAAGCCCTTATGACACATTATTTGGAGGGAAAAGGGCATTATAATTAATAGTTAGTTTGTGCTTGTTCCATGGTAGGCTTAAGTACTGTTTGACTTAATTGTTTTTTGGGTTTATGTTTGTTAAAAGAGATTTTGAAACAGTTTTGTTAAAACATATTTTAAAACAGTTTTGTTAAAACAATTATGGATCTAAAATCTACTTGTTGTTAGTAAAACAGTTGTTAAAGCAATTTTTTCTAACAAAATAAAATAAAATTTTTAAAAATTGTTTCCCACTCTTTTTAAAAATTGTTTTTTAATAGTGTTTGACTTAATTTTTTTTAAAGAAAATAAGTATTTAATAAACAGTACCAAATGAGTGTAACTTGATAAATAATTAACCTTATTACAGTAGAATGGGCAAAAAAATTTCTATGCACTTCCAGGCCATCAAAAGTAAAAAAGCAGGCAAGAGACCAACTATTGCCCTAAGAGATCGGTTGAATTATTTTAGTATTAAAACTATGATTGATTGGAAGGAAAAATGAGAGTAGTGAAGGAAGAAATAATCAGAGAAATCGAACAAATCATAATCTTTTTAAATTGAGATAATTAGTGAGTGAAAATTAAAATAAATTTTTTTTTTCATTTTATTCTTTCTTCTCACTTTTCATTATCTTCACCAAACGAAATATTGAAAACATACCTTATTAATTTTTTATCATCTTCTTTTTGCCCTTCTTCTTTCCTCCCTTTTTTTCCCTATCAATCAAAGCCTAAAAGCATTGGATTCAAGAAGACATAAGTGTGGTCTGTTACCTAAGCCTTTTTAAATCCAAAGTTTTGCCTAGGCCAGTGAGAGCAATACCAAAATCCAATCTATCCAACAAAAAGTAAGGACAAAATTATTCTATATCACTATCCCATTTAATCCAATGTGGGGAAAAAAAAAATAGAAAGTCATCTCCCATGTGTAGCCATTTAATCCAATCAGCCTTAGATCAATCATCCCTCTATAGAATGTAAAAGATGTTACCTCTGACCTTAAGGAGAGATTTCTTCAACTTTGAAGCACATCCCTCGCAGTCCAAGTTTGGCACTCTTATCTCCACCATCTGCATGCAATGCCCACATTGTCATGATTTTATTTCCACCATTTTAGTGTTCGTGAGAAAAAGAAAGAGAAAGAGAAAGAGATAGAGAGAGCTGGTAGATACTTACAGACATGGTTAAAATTGTCTCAGCTTTCACTATATGGAAATGGTAGTTAGTGGGTATTTATATTAGCCAGAGATTTTGATCTTTTAATAAAGAAAACAAGAACTCTCTGTATGCTTTATATCTCAATGATGTAATATAAATAGAGAAGCAGAAAGCTGATCAACCATGGGTTTAATTTAAGGCTTCTCGTTGACAACGACTCTGTATAAAACGGTTAAGAAAGGAAAGGAGTATTGGGTTTTGAAATTGGAAAGTATAGTATTGAGAGAATTTTTTCACACGTGGATTAAGAAAAGCGTGACTTTATGCCCCCACCCCAATGCTCTTATTTACTCTCTCTCTCTCAATGCCAGAGCCAAAGTTGCCACGCTTTGTGTAGAATGATGGAGGACACTCACAAATCCACAAATCAAGAGCAAACGTATTTATATGTAGGACCTTATTTACACTAGTTAATATTAATTATGACTTTAGTTCAAATTTATAAAATCAGTAAGGTTTCTTCGTTATTCTGTTTCTTCTAAAACAATTACATTATGTTCACTTTGTTAATAATTTTAAGTATCTATTACATGTATTATAATATTAATTTTGATCTATTTAATATTATATACCTGATATTTGCGATACATTGTTATTCTGGTAACATTACATGAATTTCAACACACTAATACGTGCAAGACCATCTAGTTAGGGTTCTTTCTCTCCTTACTCTCCTTGTAAGGTAGCTTTATAATAAGGAAGACTTACTTACGTCAAGAGATGAGAGGGAACCTAGCTCATATTTATAATAAACTCAGTAGGTCGTCTATCATAACCCATTAGGTTTTGTCAAGCCGACACCACTACCCAACCACATATAAAACCATTAGGTGTATCTTGTCCACCCACGAGATCAAAGTGGATGTCAAGCCAACAAAGTCCATCTCAGGAGCTCAATCCAGTCCGTTTTATAAATACAAATCCCTACAAAATAGTGGAAACCCATCATTAATATTAGAACATTTTATATATTCTAACATTCTCTCACTTGGGCAAACATTAGTTGTAGTTTTTAAGTATCTTAAAAAAATATTTTAGAAAACGACTCTCGGATTGAATTATAGATTTTAAATATGTGGCCACAATTTTTTGAAAAACAAGTTCCCGATATAACACATAAACATGATCCAATCCAATAAAGTCATCAACATAAGACCATGGCAGCCATTATATCTCAATTGATATAAGACCAATCCATAATCACAAACGCTAATAACTTCACCGACTTAAATCTAGATATGGGAGTCTGGCAATGAAATAGCACCAACATGTGATCTCAAAAATGTCGTTCCATTGTCGGTCCTTGATTTCTATATTACTTGCTTAACCATGAAGTTAAAGAAATCCATGGTTTCTCTATTACTTACTTCACCCATAAGCTAGAGAAAACCCTATGGGGTTATCAATTTCTCTATTGCCTGCTTCACTCAGAAGCTAAAGAAATCACAGGTGCTTCTATTAACCTATTTCACCCAAAAGCTAGAAAAAACCTAGGGCTTCACCTAGAAGCTTGAGTAACCCCACGGCTTCACCTAGAAGCCAGTATGTCTTAGTCAATAAGACTCAACTTTGCAATATGGTGTTACAAGACATACTCAATAATGACATAAAAGTCATTCTTAAGACAACATCAAGTCTTAGAATTTTAATACATCATGACATGTCATATATAAAATGTGCACAAAATATTCATAGTATGATATCAATCAAAGAAAACAATAATGATGTCCAAAGGAAACAACATATGAATTGACATAAAAGTCTTAATATAAAAGTCATACTCTCACTAATAAAATACATCAAAAGAACTAACAATACTCATATTGTCTACATGTTTGACAAAATTCGAAGGCTCAAGATCCTTGTTCAAAGGATCAACAAGAATAGCCCTAGTATCAATATGCCAAAAAAAACATATCACCATTGTACACAATTCTTAGAGCAAACTCGATATCTTGTTTCCATTTTTTTTTTAATAATTTGATCCAATCATGATTTTAATTATGGCATTATCATTGCTAGCAGCAAACGAATTAATCGGAGAAAAATATAAGGCAATCATGATAATGAATTTGGATAGTAAAACAAGAAAATCCCAAGTGTATCATTACAAACTCTCTTTTGGGCAGAGAATGTAATACACTTTTAAGATTTCCTACAAGAAACTAACAACTAAATGCATACCAATTTTTGAAATACCTAACACCCTTGGATTGATAAGACATTCTAGACTAATATGCATTCAAACAACAGTTTCATGTTTATCAATTATTAACACACGCAATAACTCCTTTTGGACATGCGATTGAATATACTTAAACGGTATGAAATAATCTTAAAAATTCAACGAATAAACCACTTTGGTGGAAATCATCCACTTCAACCCTTAAAATTTTTTCAAACCGAGGCTTAAAGTTTTTTATACCAATAATTAATTTCAGTTTTGAAAATTGGATGGTTGAAAAATTAGTTCAAAGTTCTATTCAATGACTCAAAACTCAAGGGTTTCTATTATATAGCACGGGTACATCTATAATTATATCCAATGAATTTTCATTGTGAAGATAGGAGTATAATATTTTTTTTAAAAAAATTATTTAAAAAGATAATGCGATTTTAATTATTTTTTAAATATTTAACTTTAAGCTAATTAAATAAGCACAATTGTTTAATTAATCAAAATAAAAAAAAACAATCAAAAGCAAACCAAACAATGATTACAAGATGGTAATGTAAATATAAATATAAAATTTTAAAAATAATATTATCAATTAAAATTTTAAAATTATTAATCAAATTTTAAACGAATCTAACAGAACATTTTAAATCCAATATATAAAAAAAAGAAAAGGAAAATGTTTCAGTAATGGGTTGAATCTTAGACTTCCCCTTTTTTTCTTTTCTTTTTTTTTTCCTTTTAATTTTTTTATGTGTCAGCTTTCAAAATTTTGGTGCTTCAACACGAAAGCAGTACAAGTTGGGTATGGCCCATGAGCCATTAGTTTGAAAAAGGGTGGCTTTTCAAGATTCTCTTCATTCAAAAACTAGAAACTGAAGACTCCTTCACTCTCTCAAAAAGTACCAATAATTAAAGCAAGCAAGATTTTTTGAATATCACCGCAACACTCACACACACAAAGGTCGACCTCAACAGGAACATTAAGTTGTGAATTGGTCAACCCAAATGTACAATCGTGTGTTAGAAATAATTCTATCCATTCAACAAATAACTAATAATATTGGATAAAAATTATTAATCAAACATTTGTAAAATAAATTAAAATATAATAATTAAAAAGATAGAAAAGCATGTAAAATTGATTGAGACACGCGATTATTTGTGTTATTTTTTAAAAATATTTTTCTTTTACATTAGGTGTTTTTCGATTTTCTCTTCAAATAATAACGATTTTCAAATTTGTCAATTCAAATTGTCCTTACTCTTGAAACGAAAAGAAAAATATATATTTTTTTAAAAAAAATAATAGCTATCGAGATTTTAATAAAAAGAAAGATCAAACGTTCTGATTCTTTTTTGACTTTGCTAGTAATAAAAAAAACAACAAGAGAAATATTGTAAAACGATGAACTATTTGATCATTCTAGATAGAACACGTAGTTTTTTAGTATATGGGGCACTTGACATTTGAGCACAATCATGTTTCAACAATATTGTCACCCTTCATAACTAAAATTTTTGAAGCAAGCAGCTCAAACAAAATTGAATTTAAGACAATTCTCAAAAATAAAAAAAAGGAAAAAGATTTACAGTACTCATAGTCATGGGCCAAAAATTTTAAAAAAAGGAAAGAAAGAAAGAAAGAAGAAGAAACGATCACATGATGGTGCAAGCATGGGGGTTATCATCACTGAAAAGTGAAGCAACGGCATCATCAGATGCCACAGCAACAGAGTAAACAGCAGGAGTATGGAAGAAAGTGTGTACTCCATTACTAACTTCACTTTTATACGCGTCGTAATAATGGTTCACTATATACGATGGGTATTTGTAGAATGAGGCAAAATGAGAGTATCCAGGGAATGGCCATGGCTCTGCTACTTTACCCGCACGTTTAATGGCTTTGAGTACCTTCTTTTCCTCCAAGGCATATCCTCGCACTGTAACCTCTTGGATCTCCATATCTATTTCCACTTCTTCTGCTCCTGAACACGTCATAAATTTAGACAAATTAAAAATAACAATTCATAACCAATATATATTGAACCATAATTGAGCTTTACAGCCGAGTTTGTCATTGGGCTTTAATGTAGTGAGGCCCTTCTTATTTTTCTAATGCAGGCTTTCAGTTAAGGATTCAGCCCATTCTTGCGGGTGTTGCCTTAACCTTAAGCCCATATAACACATTTTTTTCGTGCTTGTTCAAGGCTAGTTTTCTTTTTTGGTTTCATTGGAACGAGAGAGAACTCTCTTTCTTATCTTCCAATCACTGGTGTGAGCAGTTTTCTATCCTATATCTTTCAAGTTGATAACTCATGAACTTTTGGATGAACTGTAAGTGGCGTGAGCCCAGTTAAGAAAGCAAGAGCAACAATTCAAAACCATAATTGGGCTTCACAGCCCCGTTACTCATTGAGCTTCCATGTTGTGAAGCTGTATTTATTTTTCTAATGCAGCCTGTCAGCTAAGGATCCAGCCTATTCTTGCCGCTTTGCCTAACCTTAAGCCCATATGATACATTATTTGGAGGGAAAAGGGCATTATAATTAATAGTTAGTTTGTGCTTATTCCATGGTAGGTTTGCTTGCAATGGATTTTGGTTTGTTTTTAACTCATCTTTTCAATATATGTGTGTGTCTATATATATATGAATTCTTGACAAGTTTAATATGAAAAGATCTTGACTGTATTATTGATTATTTGTGTATTAGTATCAAGATTAAAATCTAACAAGTGGTATCAGAGCATTTCATGTTAAATTGTTGAGATTCATATGAAAATTGAGTTTATTGAATTTTCTCCCATAAAGCATGTTTAGGGCAGAAATTTGTTCTAAAAAAAATTGCTATAAATCCATGTTTGTTGATGAGATTGTATAATTACTTTGTGAATTGCATCTCAAAATATGATTTTTTTGGTATAAAAATATTCAATTTTAGGTTTTGTTTTGTGGCTTAATTCGTAATATCAAAACAATTTACATAGTTTTCACTTTTCCAAATATAACAAGAGGATTGGGTAGAAAAGTTAATAGTGATCGCATATTCTGTGTATATTCTTGTCATTATGTGCATCTCCACATGTTCTGTGCATATTCTTGTCATTATGTGTATCTCTACATGTTCTGTGTAAGTTCTTAATTGGTATCATTTTGCTTAGCTAAAGGCCCAAAGCACAAAAGACAAAAGAATGATACAAATTGTAATTTACAAGAAACAAATCAAAGATGCATTACTGATCTTATTGTAATTCTGTTTCTATTGTAAATCGACCACTTGCCAATTGCAAACATAGCAATTTGGTATATCCTCAGCGCTAGCAATCTGTCCCTCGGGTTGATTGCTGGTGCCGCGGCGCCAGTCAAGAATTTTTTTAAGGATTTTGTTTCGAATTTTATGTTTAATGTTTTTGATGAATGAACTGAAGCATTATGTTTCCAAAGCAATCTCTAATATGTAAATTTATTTATTTTAAGACATGTAAACATGCTATTAATATGTGAAAATAATCAGCCCAAAGGAAGGTTATTTTTGCATTGCTAATAGACTAAAATAGTTGTGAATATGTGACAAATAAAGGTTGCAATGCGAATAATGTGTCGGTCCAAAGAAAGGCACGTTATTTGGCAGGTTGGGTTGTCAATATTTATGAACCATATTTGAGATACCACTCACAAGTTGATATTTCTGTCCAAAGACTAAGTATTAATATTGTACTAAGTATCTTTGTAGCTCGAGATTTCAATCCAAGAGGGGAGGTGAATTGGGTTTTTAAAAACTTTTTGCGGAATTAATACAAGTTTATAAAAACTGATAAGTAGCAAACAATTAATACAAGTAAAGTGCTTGTAAATAAAGAGTTTAAGAAAAGAGGATGCAAACACAGTTTATAGTGGTTCGGCAATATCGGATTTGTTCCGACCCTACGTCCACTCTCTTCAAGGAACACCTTGAAGTAATCCACTAAGAAAACTTAGTCGCACAACTTAGCCGGGTGTTGCACAAACCGTACACAAGCAAATTACAGGAGTTGCTTAAACCGAACAATCCCCTTCATTTCAGAAGTTTCTCCTTCCTCTCGGAAGTAATCCCTTTACAAAGATAGTGTAAAGTAAAAGGTAGAGACACAACAAATGAAAGCTTATTACAACAGAAATGTCTCTCTTTCAAAGTAAAGCTTGAAGAAATGGCTCAACAAGATTATTTCAAAGCTTTTTGTGTTTCAAGAGTATAAAAACTTGATTATGTGAGATCAACTCTTTTTGAATATATGCAGCTTGTTATTGAATGCTTAACTGTATGGGTTTATATAGCAATCAATTAATATGGCCATTTAGGACTTTAATTTGAAAAAGATTTACTTTAAAACGTTCAGATTTGGAGTCCAACGGTCATATTTTTGAACTACCAGTCAACGGTCAAATTCTGTCTTCCAACCCAGTTTTTCTTCTGTTTTTCATTAAAAACATTCAAAAATAATGGTTTTAGAAAAACCTTTTGTGTTCGAGCCATTGAACAAGCTAATACAATGTATGAGTGAGACTTACATTGGTTCTAAACCTTAAGACCTATACTAGATCTTCAGTCTTCACTTGATACTTGATTTGATTCGAGTTCTTGCACTTTGTTCCTTGGTTGAATGTGTTTGATCCTTAAAACAACTTAGTTTAAACTTGTTAGTTAAATAACAGTTATGTTTTGCCATCATTAAAATACGGGCGAGGGTCAACAATCTCTCCCTTTTTGATGATGACAAAACTGATAATGTAAAAACAGTTTTAAAAGCTAAGTGTTTAGGATTTTACAAAAATTTGGACAGAGTCTCCTTTGTTTTTCGAGTAAAACCACCTTGTAAACAAGCAAACACAGTTTATAGTTCTTTCAACCAATCCAAAAACAAACTCAACTAATCGATAAACATTTTTACAAAGCTATGGAGCAATGCTCCCCCTAAATCTATGCATTGGTTGCGTTTACTTAGATTTTCTTGATTTTCTCATTTTTCTCCCCCGTTTTGACAACAGCAACCAAAGGGGGCATAACATAAAAAATAAGCTATTTAGCCAATGCAGTCATATAGAGTATAAGAAAACAAACTTGTATGCTAAGATTTGGCTTCATTCGGATTTCGAAAACCTTCCCGAGAAAAACCGAAAGTTTTCAAGCGTATAATCATTTTAGAGCAGTTTAGTGACTAAACAGAGTTTTAAAACAGTGCTAACATATCACAAATAGGGTAAATAGATGCAAGAAATATGGCTAATAGAAATACATCATCATATATAAAAAGTCAATACACAAACGGGCTTCACAGAGCCATAACTAAGACAAAATAGTACATGAGATGTCCGTGCTATGTGATAAGAACTGGAAAACTCTAAGTACAAACAAAAGACATAGACTCTAGGTGTGGGAGAGTCCGAGCTATCACTAAGAAGTTCCCTAATCTCAGCTAGAGAACCCTCGGTGTGCTCTCGATGTAACTCGAAGTCATCCCGTAGGTGGTCTATGGAGGAGCTCAGTCTCTGGTAATCAGACTGCATGGATTGGAAACCAGACTCCATCGTCATCTGGAGGCTTGTGATAGCTCGTACGATGTCGCCGTAACCAGTCTGACCAGTACTCGAGTCACCAATGGGAGGTGCTTGGGTATCCGTCTCTATCTCAACAGCCGTATCAGCATCCTCATCACTGTCACTCGTATCTTCTCGGATCCTCAGGTGCTTTCCGGCCTTCGGATAGAGGAACCCTTCATAAACAGTACATCCCATCTTCTTCAGTGATGAGATGTTGATGATGTTCGTCAATCCGATATCTTGAGCCTCGGAGGCAGGCAAAGGTACCCGGAAGTGCTGGAGGATGAGCGTAATGAGCATCCCATAAGGAAGACACCCGGAGTCATTTGCTTCGCCGTTTATTATATTGGCAAGCAGCAGAGGATATATATTGAAGTGGTGCCCAGATTTTAGGCACCAAATCAATACCGCATCTATTTTAGATAGATACTCTCGACTCCCGAGTCTCGGGTGGATGGTCCAACTGACAATCAGCTGAAACATCTTTGAGTCGAGGGGCAAGTCACTACATGTATGAAATGTAGTGGGTCTGTACACATAGTTAGGGTCGCCCCTGACTATCCAACAGGTCTCCTCAACCTCAAAGTTGTCTGGCCATCCATCCAGACTCCATTGAACCCCCGTTACAAGGATTCTCAGAATGCTCATCAAGAGGTCAGTGTTGATCTCAAACTGCACACCGCTAACTCTGGTTCTGAATCTCAGAGCCAGAGGACTGGGTTTCACCAAGTTCGCGTAGAACTGGTGAATCAATCGCGGGTAATATTTTCATGAATTCTGACCAGTAGGGTCAGATTTATTGCCTCAAAGGCTGGTAGAATATCAAAATTTCCATGGCGAGTAGAATCGAAATCAACGACTCTACCCGTCATGATTTTCTTGTGACGGATTATAGAATTATACCTTGTATGAGCCGCTGGACTGTAAAACAGAGTTTGCTCCAACTCTGTTCTGGGCTCCTTGCTGGATGAGCCCGCTGCTCCCTTTCCTTTCGACTCTGAAGCCGAAGGTTTTGAAGACCTTGGCTTTTTAGGCGCATTAGGTCCACTTGTTGTGAGTTTTATACTGATCTTATCGCTCATTTTGAAGAAAAAAGAGTTTTTGGGAAAAATGGTTTTTGACGAAAATAAGAGATTTTAACCGTAGAAAGTCAAAAATCTCTTTATGGATGAGTAGATCGGTGTGTTTAGATGAAGTTTGGATGGTTTTTGGATCAAAATGGTGAATTTTTCTAGAAAGAGAAAATTTGGGAGCTTGAAAATGGCGTAAAATTTCAGAAAAATGAACAGTCTTATTTATAATATCGCGTTACCAGTCGACTGGGTTGAGTTATCAGTCGACTGGGTCCCATTGAGAAGATGAACAGTTTGAGTACCAGTCGACTGGGTAAACTTACCAGTCGACTGGATAAACTGGCAGTCATTTACCAGTCAACTAGAGGACAAAGGATTTTCAAAATTTGGCGCCAAACAGGGATTCGACCTAATAGACGACTGGAGAAGACTTACCAATCGTCTGGAATATTTGGCAGAGAGTTACCAGTCGACTGGGTCAGAGGTACCAGAGGACTAGAAGATCTGGCAGTGAATTACCAGTCGACTGGAGAACATTTACCAGTCAACTGGACCCTTAGTAAAATTTTCAGTCTTGAATTTTTGCACGATTTTGTTTATCTATGACATTTTTGAGTGAGGAAAATAATTAAACAAGGATTAATATTCTTTCACTCAATGTCAAATATGCAAATGATGAAATGAGATGCAATCAAACATTTAGTTTATCAAAATCAAGCAATCCCATCAACATTCTAATCTTACAAAAACTAGCTTCACTTAAGGGTTTTGTAAGAATATCAGCTATTTGATCTTCTGAAGGTATGAATTCTAATCTTATATCACCTTTTTGAGCATGGTCTCTTAGGAAATGATGTCTAATCTCTATATGCTTGGTTCTAGAGTGCTGAATAGGATTTTTGGTTAGGTTGATAGCATTAGTATTATCACAAAATATAGGAATATTTTTGAGGTTCATGCCATAGTCTTCTAGTTGTTGTTTCATCCATAATACTTGGGCACAACAACTGCCAGCAGCTACATATTCCTCCTTAGCGGTTGATAGTGCAACGGAATTCTGTTTCTTAGAAAACCAAGAAGTTAACATAGCACCTAAGAATTGGCATGTTCCACTTGTGCTCTTTCTATCTAACCTACATCCAGCAAAATCAGCATCTGAATATTCTACTAGCTCAAAAGATGATTCTCTAGAGTACCATAATCCTATGGTCTGGGTTCCTTGTAGATATCTAAAGATTCTTTTTACTGCAACTACATGTGATTCCTTAGGATTAGATTGAAATCTAGCACACATGCATACACTGAACATTATATCAGGTCTACTTGCAGTCAAATAAAGTAAAGCACCTATCATGCTTCTATAATATTTAGAATCTACATTTTTACCTCCTTCATCAAGATCAAGTTTAGTAGTTGTGCTCATAGGCGTTCCAATTGGCTTTGAGCTTTCCATGCCGAACCTCTTTAGTAGGTCTTTGATGTACTTTTGTTGATTGATGAAGATACCTCCTTTTAGTTGCTTGATTTGCAGTCCAAGGAAGTAGGTAAGTTCTCCCATCATGCTCATTTCAAATTCACCTTGCATGCACTTTGCAAACTCTTGACACATAGATTCATTAGTAGCACCAAATATAATATCATCAACATATATTTGAACTATCAAAGTGTCATTTTTGTGAGTTTTTGTGAAGAGAGTTGTGTCTATTCTACCTCTTACAAAATCATTGTCAATCAAAAATTTACTTAATCTTTCATACCATGCTCTTGGAGCTTGCTTCAACCCATATAGAGCTTTAGAAATCTTGTAGACATGATTTGGAAGACTAGGATTTTCAAATCCAAAAGGTTGCTCAACATAAACCTCTTCTTCTATAAAGCCATTTAAAAAGACACTTTTCACATCCATTTGAAATAGCTTGAATTTATTAAAGCATGCAAAGGCTAATAACATTCGAATAGCTTCTAATCTAGCTACGAGCATAGGTTTCATCAAAATCTATTCCTTCCTCTTGGTTATATCCCTTAGCAACTAATCTAGCTTTATTTCTAGTTACTATACCATTTTCATCCATTTTATTTCTATATACCCATTTAGTTCCAATTATTGAATGATCTTTTGGTCTTGGAACTAGTTTCCAAACACTATTTCTCTCAAATTGATTTATCTCTTCCTGCATTGCAATTAACCAATCATTATCTTTTTCAGCTTTTATAAATGTCTTAGGTTCTACTTGAGACAAATAAGCTACAAAATTGCAAATATTTCTAATGGAAGAGCGAGTTCTTACCCCTTGTGAAGGATCACCAATCACTTGATCAATTGGATGATGATTTACATATCTCTAATCCTCGGGTAGATTTTCCTCTTGTTGACTTGAGGATGGTTGGTCCAAATTGGGAGTTGCCATCCCTTCATTTTCTTGAGGAGAACTCACTTTTGGGTCAACAATGGGAATAGGAGTTTCCATTCTTGGAATAAAATCTGCATCATCTTTAAAAGAAACTTCTCTACTACTCATTGGATTAGATTCATCAATGGTTACATGCACAGATTCTTCTACTACTAGAGTTCTCTTATTGAAAACTCTATAAGCCTTACTAGTAGTTGAATATCCTAAAAATATTCCTTCATCGGTCTTGGAATCAAATTTACCCAAGTTAGTTTTATTGTTATTTAAGATGAAGCACTTACTACCAAAAGCATGAAAATAGGAAATATTGGGTTTTCTCCCTTTCCATAGTTCATATGGAGTTTTATCAAGAAAAGGCCTTATCAAAATTCTATTTAATATATAGCAAGAAGTATTCACGGCTTCAGCCCAAAAGTATTTTGGTAAACTATTTTCACAAAGCATAGTTCTTGAAAATTCTTCTAGAACTCTATTTTTCCTCTCAACAACTCCATTTTGTTGAGGAGTTTTAGGAGCTGAAAAGTTGTGATTAATTCCATTTTCATCACAAAATTTTGAAAAGTTTTGATTTTCAAATTCTTTGTCATGATTACTTCTTATGCTTGAAATACAAATTCCTTTTTCATTTTGTACCTTTTTGCAAAACTTTTCAAATACTTTGAAAGCTTCATCCTTGTAAGCAATAAAAATAACAAACGTATATCTTGAATAGTCATCAACAATAACAAGAGCATATTGATGGCCACCTAGACTAATGGTACTAATTGGACCAAATAAGTCCATATGCAAAAGTTCCAAAGGCCTAGTAGTTGAGACTACATTTTTTGCTTTAAAAGAAATCCTAGTTTGTTTTCCCATTTGACAAGCATTGCAAACTTTGTCTTTTTCAAAATTGATTTTAGGAAGTCCAATAACTAAATCTTTTCTTGAAACAATTTTTAGCAAGTTCATGTTTACATGACCAAGCCTTCTATGCCATAGCCATGAATTTTCACTAAAAGCAGGAAAATATTTTTCATTATCAGAATGCAAGGATTTCAAATCAACTATGTAGACATTTTCATGTCTATGGCCAATGAATTTGATCTTATTGTTCTTGATGTCTATAACTAGACAATGAGAGGTCTAAAATGTGACTTTGTATCCTTTGTCACATAATTGACTAATGCTAAGTAAATTTGGCTTAAGGCCTTGTACTAGCAATAGATTATCTAAGGTTGAGAAATTATTACTGACTTTTCTATACCCGATGATCTTTATTTTGGTGTTGTCTCTAATGGTAACATATCCACCATCTCTTAGTGTTAGTTCATTGAATACACTTTTATCACCGGTCATGTGCTTCGAGCATCCACTATCAAGGTACCAACAGTTACCTTTCTCCTTAGTGTGAAGACAAATCTACATCACACAAGGATACACAATTGCACTTTTAGGTACCCAAAATTTCTTGGGTCATTTCGGGTTAGTTCTAGAAAACATGGTTCTTTTTGGGACCCATACTTTCTTAATATGTGGTGCTCTATGAACAAGTTGATGATGCACAATCCTAGCATGATAGTCATAGAAATTTCTAGGATGTCTTACATGTGCATTCTTATAATCCTTAGGATAATAGTTCCTAGGATACATGTTTCCATGGTAAGGAGTATGAAAATGCATGTCATTTCTATAAAGAGTATGATGATGCATTCTAGGATACATGCTAGCATTATTTTGTGTGTGCATATTGTTCCTAGGATAACCATGATGGTAATTCCTAGGATGAGCATGAGCAGAATGCATTCTTTGATTATACACATTGTTCCTAGAATGAGCATGATAATTATTTCTAGGATGTGTATGAGTATTTCTAGAATGAGCATACATATAAGCATGAGTATTTTTAGGATGCTTCAATTTAGTATGATCATTTAAGTTTCTATACTTCCTAGCATTTATCGAGGGAATGCTTTTAACCATGCTAGGAGCTTTTGAAGTAGAAGCTCCATCTACACAAGAGGCTTTCATGAATAAGCTCTCTTTTATTTTTTGTTTTCCCAATGGAGAATATCCTACACCAGATTTTCCTCCACTTAATCTTTGGGAAGAAAGCACTTCATCAAGTTTTTCTTTACCAAGCATAAGTCTTGATATAGTGCTATTTAATTCAGAAATTTTATTTTTCAAATTCTCATTTTCATCTTTGAGAAAATCTTGAGAAGAATCATACAGTAAGGATGATAATTTTTCTTTTTCTTCTCTAAGAATTATCATTTCTTTAGAAAGAGATGATACTTCTTTCTTAAGAACAGAATTTCTAGAATCAAATTTCTTCAATTCTTCATGCATTTTATTTATAACTTCTAGCAGTTCTTCACTACTAGTAATAATATTATTTTTTGAAGAGGGAGAAGATGTTACCTTACTTTTATCGTCGATTGCCATAAAAAAAAGGTTGGCAATTTCCTCGTATCCGATTTCTTTGTCTGATGACTCATCTTCTTCGTCATCGCTCCAGGTAGTTGCTACCATAACTTTCTTCTTAAAGCCCTTGTATGGTTTGTTTGAAACCGGACAGTCAGCTTTTATATGTCCTGGCTTCTTGCAGCCATAGCACATAAGTGGTTCCCTTTTTGAGGTGGGATCCTTTGAGTAAGGTTTCTTGCTTTTCTTCAAGAACCTACGGAATCGTCTGGTGATTAAAGTCATTTCACCATCCTCTTCACTGCTCTCTGCTTCTTGTTCTAATTCCTTTTCTTTGTTGCTCGTAGAAGCTTTGAGAGCAATTTGCTTTTTCTTCTTCTCATCATCATTGATGATAGGAGTCATTTCTTCCATCTCGTATGTCAATAATGACCCAAGCAGCGTCTCAACATCAAGCTTGTCAAGATTTTTGGCCTCCTGAATGGCTGTCCTCTTTGGTTTCCATTCTGGTGGCAGAGATCTCAAGATTTTTCTGGTTAGTTCAACTTCCTCAATATTCTTACCAAGCAATTTTAAACCATTTATAATAGTGGTGAACCGTGAGTGCATTTCAGAAATGGTTTCGTTAGGAGACATCTTAAAAGATTCATACTCAGAAATTAGCATATAAATTTTAGACTTTTTTACTTCACTAGTTCCTTCATATGTGACTTGTAATTTGTCCCATATCTCTTTAGCAGAAACGCATGCATATATTTTGTTATATTCAGAAATATCTAATGCACAATGTAGCATGCTTGTTGCTCTGCTATTGAAAGACATCATTTTACAATCCTCGTCAGTAAACTCAGTTTTGAGTTTAGGCATTGTATGAAGAGTCTCTCTAATAACTATTTCTTTTGAAGGAATTTTAGGTCCTTCTTCTATGATTCTCCATAGATTGTAATCTTGTCTTTCGACAAAGATTTTCATTCTATTTTTCCAATAGTTATAATTTGAGCCATTGAACAATGGTGGTCTAGTATAAGAGTGTCCCTCAGAGTAGCTATTTGCTGCCATTGGATCAACTCAAGGATTTTAAGCCTAATTAAGAGAACAAAGCTCTGATACCAATTGTAGCTCGAGGTTTCAACCCAAGAGGGGGATGAATTGGGTTTTTAAAAACTTTTTGCGGAATTAATACAATTTTGTAAAAACTGATAAGCAGCAAACAATTAATACAAGTAAAGTGCTTGTAAATAAAGAGTTTAAGAAAAGAGGATGCAAACACAGTTTATAGTGGTTCAGCAATATCGGATTTGTTCCGACCCTATGTCCACTCTCTTCAAGGAACACCTTGAAGTAATCCACTAAGAAAACTTAGTCGCACAACTTAGCCGGGTGTTGCACAAACCGTACACAAGCAAATTACAGGAGTTGCTTAAACCGAACAATCCCCTTCCTTTCAGAAATTTCCCCTTCCTCTCGGAAGTAATCCCTTTACAAAGATAGTGTAAAGTAAAAGGTAGAGAGACAGCAAATGAAAGCTTATTATAACAGAAATGTCTCTCTTTCAAAGTAAAGCTTGAAGAAATGGCTCAACAAGATTATTTCAAAACTTTTTGTGTTTCAAGAGTATAAAAACTTGATTAATTGAGATCAACTCTTTTTGAATATATGCAGCTTGTTATTGAATGCTTAACTGTATAGGTTTATATAGCAATCAATTAATATGGCCATTTAGGACTTTAATTTGAAAAAGATTTACTTTAAAACGTTCAGATTTGGAGTCCAACGGTCATATTTTTGAACTACCAGTCGACTGGGTTGAGATACTAATCGACTGGGTTCACTTGAAAAATACTCGTTTTCAGACCTTCTGGGTATCCAGTCGACTGGTATATGTCATCCAGTCGACTGGGGACTTTCTGTCCATTTTACCAGTCGACTGGGTTGATTCATCCAGTCGACTGGGAACTTACTATCAAAGTACCAGTCGACTGGGTACCTTCTGTCCCATATACCAGTCGACTGGTATATGTACCCAGTCGACTGGGTTGTCTTCCAATCCAGTTTTTCTTCTGTTTTTCATTAAAAACATTTAAAAATAATGGTTTTAGAAAAACCTTTTATGTTCGAGCCATTGAAAAAGCTAATACAATGTATGAGTGAGACTTACATTAGTTCTAAACCTTAAGACCTATACTAGATCTTCAGTCTTCACTTGATACTTGATTTGGTTTGAGTTCTTGCACTTTGTTCATTGGTTGAATGTGTTTGATCCTTAATACAACTTAGTTTAAACTTGTTAGTTAAATAACAGTTGTGTTTTGCCATCATTAAAATACGGGCGAGGGTCAACAATCTTGTTATGGGCCCACATGCATGTGTATATGTATACAGTTTTGTTTTGATTCATATATACATGAGTTGTTACTAATTGTGAGATTTTTTTCTTGTTTATAGCAACATTGATTCCTACTAACATCAACAGCATTCCCGTGCTTAACGGCATGAATTTCATGAAGTGGCAAGATCATGTTATGATCGTGCTGGGGTGCATGGAATTAGACTATGCATTGAGGGTCGATCGCCCCGCACCTTTGACTAGCGATAGTACCACTGAGCAAAAGGTTGTATATGAAAAGTGGGAGCGAACAAACCGCATGAGTCTAATGATTATGAAGCACTCGATTCCGGATACCATCAGTAGTTCTATTTCTGATGAAAATGATGCTAAGAAATTCCTCTCCCAAATAGTAGACCGAATCGCCGCAAACGAAAAGGTCGAGACAAGCACTATCTTGACTAAGCTTGTCTCAATGCAGTACACGGGGAAGGAGAATATAAGAGAGTACATCATGGAGATGTTAAACCTTGTGACAAGACTAAAGGCATTCAAGTTAGAATTGTCAGAAGACATTCTGGTGGACTTAGTCTTGATCTTTCTTCCTAAACAATTCAGTCCTTTCAAAATCAGTTACAATACTCAAAAAGAGAAATGGATTTTGAATGAGTTGATTGCTCAATGTGTACAAGAGAAAGAGAGACTTAATCATGAAAAGGTTGAAAGTGCTCATTTAGTATCAACTTATCAGGACCCCAGTTCCAACAAGAAAAGAAAGAGGAACATTAAAAGAAAGAAAACTGCAGGGTCCATAAATTCACACCACAAGGGACAATAGAAACAGGATAAAGGTATAACTTATTTCTTTTGCCACAAAGCTGGTCATGTGAAGAAAGACTGCACAAAATATGCCAAGTATGTGACCTAGCGTGAGAAGAAGGGTAAACTTCTAAACTTTGTTTGTTCAGAAGTTAATTTGGCCTTAGTACTTAAGAACACTTGGTGGATAGACACATGTGCAACTACTTACATAAATGTTTCTATGCAGGAGTGAATAAAGAGCCGAATGCCAACTGATGCTGAAAGATTTATCTATATAGGAAATGGCGAAAGAGCTCCTGTGGAGGCAGTTTGTTTATTTAGATTGCAATTGGAATCTGGTTGTAATTTGGATTTGGATGAGATTTTTTATGTACCGTCTTTTAGACGGAATTTGGTTTCTATTTCATGTTTGGACAAATCAGGTCTTTCTTGTTCATTTGGAAATAGAAAGTTTAGTCTATTTCAGAATTCAAATTTGTTTGGTACCAGTTCTTTAATTGATAATTTATATAAACTGGATATGATTGCCTCCAAAGAAAATGAATCATTGCATACCAGTAATATTGGTATTAAGCACAGATTAACAAATGAGAATTCATTAATGGTATGGCACAAACGTTTAGGACATATTTCTAAACAAATGATTCAAAGACTTGTGTCAGAAGGAATTCTTGATCCCTTAGATTTGTCAGATTTTGAAGTATGCATTGAGTGAATTAAGGGAAAACAAACAAATGTTAAAAATAAAGGTGCTAATAGGAGTAATAATGTCTTAGAATTGATATATGCGGATATTTGTGGCCCATTCCCTATAGTTTCTTGGAATGGACAATAATATTTTATCACTTTCATAGATGACTACTCTAGGTATGGCTATCTTTATTTAATTCATGAGAAGTCTTAATCTATAGATGTGTTCAAGAATTTCAAAGTCGAAGTTGAAAATCAATTAGGCAAGAAAATTAAGGCTATCAAATCTGACCGTGGAGGTGAATACTATGGTAGATATGATGGATCAGGTGAACAACATCCCAGACCCTTCGCCAAATTTTTGATGGAATGTGGGATTGTTCCTCAATACACCATGCCAGGGACTCCTAGTCAAAATGGTGTAGCTGATAGACGAAACCAAACTTTAAAGGATATGGTAAGAAGTATGATTAGTCATTCTTCTTTGCCAGAATCGCTTTGGGGTGAAACCATCAAGACTGCAGTTTACATGTTGAACAGTGTTCCAAGTAAAGTAGTAGCTAAAACCCCATAAAAGTTATGGATAGGCAAAAAGCCTAGCATTAGGCATTTGCATGTTTGGGGATGTCCAGTTGAAGCTCAGCCTTATAAGCCAAATGAGAAGAAACTAGACTCAAGGACCGTTAGCTACTATTTTGTTGGATACTCTGAAAGATCAAAGGGTTTCAAATTTTATGATTCCTCTAATAGATCATTTTTCAAAATGAGTAATGCCAAGTTCATTCAGGATGTTGAGTTAAGTGGGAGAGACCAACTCAGGCAAGTCAATTTTGAGGAGGAATGTGTTTACATTTCTGTTGTTGCAAGTGAAAACGTTCAGGTATCCATACCTGATGTTATTCAAAATGCAAATCCGGAGATCCAACGCATTGATGACGAACCTGAATTGCCACCTGCTCAAAATTAGGAACCGCCAGAGGTTCATCAAGAGGTACCTCAACAACCTAAAGTGGAAGTGCCATTAAGGAGATCCATTAGAGAAAGGAGAAACGCGATTTCAACTGATTATGTTGTGTATCTCCAGGAACATGAGTTTGATATGGGTCTGAAAGATGATTCGACTTCTTTTAGTCAAGTCACACAATGTCCTAATTTTGAAAAGTGGATTGAAGCCATGAAGGATGAGATGAAATCAATGGATGACAACGGTGTTTGGGACCTAGTAGAGTTGCCCAAAGGTGCAAAACCGATTGGTTACAAATGGATATTTAAAACCAAACGAGATTCGAAAGGAAAAATTGAAAGGTATAAGGCTCGCCTAGTCGCTAAAGGTTTCACTTAAAAGGAAGACATTGATTATACAGAGACTTTTTCGTCAGTTTCGACGAAAGATTCCTTTAGAATCATTATGGCACTTGTAGCTCACTATGATTTGGAGCTACTTCAAATGGACGTTAAAACAATGTTTCTCAATGAAAATATTGAAGAAACAATATACATGGTGCAAATGGAGAACTTTAAGTCCAAATATTCAAAGCATCTTGTATGCAAGCTTAAGAAGTCCATTTAAGGCTTAAACAGGCATCCCAGCAATGGTATCGAAAATTTGATCAGGTGATTACATCCTTTGGATTTAAGGAAAACACTGTTGATCAGTGCATATATCTCAAGTTTAGTGGGAGCAAATTTATTATCCTGGTGCTATATGTAGACGACATTCTATTGGTAAGTAGTGATATAGGCCTATTGTATGAAACCAAGAGATTTCTATCAAATAATTTTGAAATGAAAGATCTTGGTGATGCGTCCTTTGTTTTGGGTATAAAGATCCATAGAGATCGTTCCAGAGGCATACTTGGACTGTCACAGAAGGCCTATTTGATAAAGTGCTAAGTAGATTTAACATGAGTGGTTGTGCACTAGGAAACACACCCGTGGCAAAGGGTGATAAGTTCAGTTTGCTCCAATGTCCGAAAAATGAACTTGAGAAGAAGGAAATGGAGAAATATCCCTATGCTTCGACTGTTGAAAGTCTCATGTATGCACAAGTGTGTACGCGATCGGACATTGCGTACATTATTGGAATGCTAGGCAGATATTTGAGTAACCCGGACGTGGATCATTGGAAAACAGCTAAATGGGTTATGAGATATCTACAGAGAACGAAGGATTATATACTCATATATCGGTGATAAGATCTTTTGAAGATCATTGGGTATTCAGACTTCGATTTTGCTGGGTGTCTCGATAGCAGGAGATCCACTTCTAGCTATGTCTTTATGTTAGCTGGAGGAGTTATATCATGGAAGAGTGCGAAACAGTCACTCGTAGCTATTTTCACCATGGAGGCAGAGTTCATAGCTTGCCATGAGGCATCAAATCAGGGAATATGACTGCGAAATTTTATCATTGGGCTGCACACGGTTGATGGTATTGATAGACCATTAACGATTTATTGTGATAATAAGGCTGCTGAGTTGTATTCCAAGAACAACCAAAGCTCGTCGAGGTCAAAACATATTGACATCAAGTTTCTGGTTGTCAAATAGGAGTCCAGAATTCTCAAGTGTCAATTGAGCATATCAGTATAAACTCTATGAATGTGGATCCACTTACTAAGGGTTTGCCACCCATAGTGTTTCATGAGCATGTTGCTCACATGGGTGTTGTTCTTTTGGACCATATGCCCGTATAGTAGGAGTTTGTATCTGGCCTTTTACTTTTGGTTAATTGACATGGTTATGTTGATCACTCTATGATAACTTTCATTGCAGTTTTGCATTTAATGTTTGAAAGTATTTCATATGATTCTTTTGAGTCATATAGAGGAACAGTTGGAAATTAACATATTTAAGATCATGTGTCATGTAATTTCCATGCTACACATCCATACTAGATCTATGTCGTTAATTGTGTTAGTGTTGTGACCACTGATGGGTCTTGTTACGATAAATGTGATAAAGGTCGTGTTGATTGTTGCGCGAAAATATACCTAAATAAATAAGTAAATAATCGTACTTTGTTTTACTTGCAAGTGCACAAGGTCAACAGTGTAGCATAGTGTGCGAATGCAAGATCATCTCCACAGGGATTGGTAAAGTTTAATTTAGAATTATATTCGCAATATAAAAAGATAGAAATAATAAAAGAGTTGATTTTGATAAAGATAAAATAATAAAGATAAAGGCGTAGGGGCTTGATATCCACCACTAATTATGCTACCACAATACAACAATATGCCAATGCTTTACTCATTCCATGTATACCTAATCATTGTCAACCTAAGGGCATGGTATCTACTCCTTAAGCTATTGATTTCCCTAAGCAACAAGTTAGGCATGGTGTCTACTCTAACTCTTTTCTTTCTTAAGGGATTCAGTATGGTATCTACTTGAGTTGTTCCTTAAGAAAGCATAGGTTTTGTGGAAATTGACAACCACATGAGACCTAGGGCATGGTATCTACTCCCGGTTTCCCATGTTGATTAACCCAAGAATCCGGTGTGGATATCTTTTATTACTAATGTCAGACCCAGGACTCGATCATCCAAATTGATCTAACTAACAAGTCCATACCACATGCACATATTGATCAGACATATACATATGAGGAATTTAAATAAAAGCAGGTATTAATCAAGTTAAGCAACACAACATAAATGTCGCAAAGGTACCAATTCTGAATTATTGAATAAATATAATTACGGCTTCAACCAAGCCCTACTAAGAATTTAATTACACATAATAAAATTAAAAGGAAAGAAGAAACCTGAGAGAAGAGTCGTCAATTCCTCTCCACGGTCTCTTTCTCCAAGCTAAAGAAAAAGATAAAAGAAGTGATTCTTTGTGTGTGCTTTACAAGTGTATTTATAGGGCTTGAGTAGTCCTAGAAGGCTCATGAGTTCCTAAACTTTCCTAAAACACAAAACTCATTTATTTCCAAAATAGGGTTTTGCAGTTTACTGTTCACGCCCACACATGTGCGCTCAATCGCATGCGTCTTGCGCTCGATCGCATTTCTGCGCTCGATCTTTCATATGTGCGAATGATCGCATGCAGTAGTGCAATCGATCGCACTTTGACCAGAAGCTGCTCCAGGATTTCCAAGCTTCTTCCCTTAAGTGCCAAAACTGCTTCCTTTTTCTCCAAGACCTATAAAAACTTGTGAAACACACAAAATGAAGTAAAACAGACTAAAACGTATAGACAAAGAGCTTAACACATGTAAATTAAGGGGCTTAAATATGAATATTTAAGCACTTATCATTGATCCTACATTGATATGGTTAATGGACCAGATTGTTGTTGGATATTTTGGCTTAGATAGCACAAATGAGCTCAATTAAGGTTATCTTCATGTACAATATAAATGATAACATATATAACCCAAGTGGGAGATTGTTGGAATTTTGGGTTCATATATGTTATAATATTGTACATGTAGATCCGTTATTTAATAAAGGACCAATTAAGTGATATAATTTTTATGAGTCTCCAAAGTATCAAGGTTCTTTAGTATGGGCCACCTTATGTGTAGAAGCTCGATGTGATATGGGTCTTTGTTAATGGGCCAAAGGCCCAATGCACATGTGTGAGGTAACTGTTAGGGTTATGGTCCCTAAGACACATGGATATAAATAGACATCAGGGAAGGGTGTTTAACGTGTGTTAAATTTTATTGAAATAGGCAGTTCTTCTCCCTCCCTTCTAACATTCAGTTGATTGGTTCCCATACCAAAGGTGGTTCTCCCTGTAGTCTTAGAAGATCAACCCAAGGAGGCTTGCTTGCAATGGATTCCGGTTTGTTTCTAACTCATCTTTTCAATGTGTGTGTGTCTATATATATGAATTCTTGACAAGTTTAATATGAAAAGATCTTGGCTATATCATTGATTATTTGTGTATTAGTATCAAGATTAAAATCTAATAGTCATTTAATCCAATCAACCTTACATCAGTAATCCCTCCATAGAATGTAAAAGATGTTACCTTTGACCTTAAGGATAACTTTTTTCATCTTTGAAGCACATCCCTCACAGTCCAAGTTTGGCACTCTTATCTCCACCATCTGCATGCAATGCCCACATTGTCATGATTTTATTTCCACCATTTTAGTGTTTGTGAGAAAAAGAAAGAGATAGAGAGAGTTGGTAGATACTTATAGACATGGTTAAAATTGTCTCAACTTTCACTATATGGAAATGGTAGTTAGTGATGATGGGTATTTATATTAGCCAGAGATTTTGATCTTTTAATAAAGAAAACAAGCTCTCCATATACTTTATATCTCAATGATGTAATATAAATAGAGAGACAGAAAGCTGATCAACCATGGGTTTAATTTAAGGCTTCTCTTTGACAACGACTCTATATAAAATGGTTAAGAAATGAAAGGAGCATTGGGTTTTAAAATTGGAAAGTATAGTATTGAGAGAATTTTTTCATGCGTGGATTAAGAAAAGTGTGACTTTATGCCCCCACCCCAATGCTCTTCTTCATTCTCAATGCTAGAGCCAATATTGACACACTTTGTGTAGAATGATGGAGGACACTCACAAATCCAGAAATCAAGAGCAAACATTTTTATATGTAGGACCTTATTTACACTAGTTAATATTAATCATGATTTTAGTTCAAATTTATAAAATCAATAAGGTTTCTTCATTATTCTGTTTCTTCTAAAAAATTATGTCATGTTCACTTTGTTAATAATTTTAAGGATATATTACATGCATTATAATATTAATTTTAATCTATTTAATATTACATACCTGATATTTACAACACATTGTTATTTCGGTAACACCACATGAATCTCAATACACCAATGCGTGCAAGACCGTCTAGCTAGGGTTATTTCTCTCCTTACTCTCATTGTAAGGCAGCTTTATAATGAGGAAAACTTACCTAGGTTAGAGAGGAGAGGTGACCTAGATCATATTTATAATAAACTCAATAGGTTACCCATCATAACCCATTATGTTTTGTCAAGCCTACACCACTGCCCAATCACATCTAAAACCATTAGGTGTATCTTGCCCACCCACGAGATCAAAGTGGATGTCAAGCCAACAAAATCCATCTCAGGAACTCAATCTAGTCCATTTTATAAATACAAATCCCTACAAACTAGTGGAAACACATCATTAATATTAGAACATTTTATATATTCTAACATTCTCCCACTTGGGCAAACATTAGTTGTAGTTTTTATGTGTCTTAAAAAATATTTTAGAAAACGACTCTCGGACTGAATTACAGATTTTAAATATATGGCCACAATTTTTTGAAAAACACCTAAAAGCTAGAGGAAACCCTATGAGGTTCTTGATTTCTCTATTACCTGCTTTACTCAGAAGCTAAAGAAATCACAGGTTCTTCTATTAACATGTTTCACCCAGAAGCTAGAAAAAACCTAGGGCTTCACATAGAAGCTTGAATAACTCCACGACTTCACCTAGAAGCCAATATGTTTTAGTCAATAAGACTCAAGTTTGCAACATGGTGATACGAGACATACTCAATAATTATATAAAAGTCATTCTTAAGACAATACCAAGTCTTAGAATTTTAATACATCATGACATGTCATATATAAAATGTGCACAAAATATTCTTAGTATGATATCAATCAAAGAAAACAATAATGATGTCCAAAGGAAACAACATATGAATTGACATAAAAGTGTTCATACAAAAGTCATACTCCCACTAATAAAATACATCAATAGAACTAACAATACTCATGTTGTCTACATGTTTGACAAAATTTGAAGGCTCAAGATCCTTGGTCAAAGGATCAGCAAGAATAGCCCCAGTATCAATATTCCAAAAAAAATATATCACCTATTGACCCTCACCCATATTTTAATGATGACAAAACACAATTGTTATTATACTAACAGTACAAACTAAGTGTAGTAAGCAACAAAACCATTCAACCAAGGATCAAGGTGCACAAACTCGAACCGAATCACTATCAAGTGAAGACTGAAGAAACTAGTATAGGACTAAGGTATTAGAAACAGTGTAAGTCTTACTTGTACATTGTAATAACTTGTTCAATGGCTCGCACACAAATGTTTTAAACAAAACTTTTTGAACAAACATTTACAAGTTTAAAAGCCTTTCAAAAACAGAAAAACTGGGTTGGAAGACAACCCAGTCGACTGGATACATATACCAGTCGTCTGGTATATGGGACAGTGAGTCCCAAGTCGACTGGATGGAACATACCAGTCGACTGGTAAAACGGACAGACAGTCCCCAGTCGACTGGTAAAATGGACCCAAAAAACTGATCTTTAAGATTCAAATTAAAGTTCCAAGGACCATATTATTTGATGACTATTTAAACCCACTCTATTGGGTATTCAATAGAGTGCTGGAAATATTCAAAAAAGAGTTAAACTCACACAATCAAGTTATTGTACTCTTTGAAACACAAAAAGCTTTGAAATATTCTTAGTGAGCCATTCTTCAAGCTTTACTTTGAAAGAGAGATATTATTCAGTTGTATAAGCTTTCATTTGTTGTCTCTCTACCGTTTACTTTACAGTATTTATTGTAAAGGGATTACTTCCCAAAGGAAGGGGATTATTTCTGAGAGGAAGGGGAATACTTCTGAGAGGAATGAGATTACTTCCGAGAGGAAAGGGATTACTTCCGAGAGGAAGGGGAAAGCTTCCGAGATGAAGGGATTGTAAGGTTTGTGCAACACCGGCGAAGTTGTGTGACTAAGTTTTCTTAGTGGATTACTTCAAAGAGTTCCTTGAAGAGAGTGGACGTAGGGTCGAAACGAATCCGATATTGCCGAACCACTATAAACTGTGTTTGCATTCTCTTCTCCTTAAACTCTTTATTTACAGCACATTGCTTGTTTAAATTGCTTGCTAGTTATATGTTTTTATAAACTTGTATTTATTCCACGAAAGTTTTAAAAACCCAATTCACCCCCCCTCTTGGGTTAAAACCTCAGTCTACATCACCATTGTACATAATTTTCAGAGCAAACTCGATATCTTGTTTCCATTTTTTTTTTTTATAATTTGATCCAATCAGGATCTTAATTATGGCATTACCATTGCTAGCAGCAAACAAAATTAATCGAAGAAAAATATAAGACAATCATGATAATGAATTTGGGTAGTAAAACAAAAGGATCCCAAGTGTATCATTACAAACTCTCATTTGGGCAGAAAATGTAATACACATTTAAGATTTCCTACAAGAAACTAACAACTGAATGCATTCCAAATTTTGAAATACCTAACACCCTTGGATTGATAAGATATTCTAGACTAATATGCATTCAAACAACAGCTTCATGTTTATCAATTATTAACACACGGAATAACTCCCTTTGGACATGCAATTGAATGTATTAATCAAGCCTCAAACGGAATGAAATAACTTTAAAAATTCAACGAACAAACCACTTTGGTGAAAATCATCCACTTCAACTCTTAAAATTATTTCAAACCGAGGCTTAAAACAAAACTTAAGAGAGTTTATATTTTTTTTATGTTTATTAACTTCAACATCAGTAATTTTAAATTAAAAATAATTATTATTATACTTTTATTTTAATCATTAACTTATTCTGATTCAGTATAAGATATATTAAATGAGAATAAGTTTAATAAAAGCATTTGAGTCCATTCACACTGGGCTAAAACATTACAAGGGCCTAAGAGTCAATAGTTCGACTACTACTTGCTAACTTTCTCTTATATTTTAAACTATATGAAATAACATATGTTTGATTTACTGTCCGAGGAGATAAAGACCTTTTACTACTTAGTTGATCAAAATCGTGTAAACAATATCTAACTTTGAAAAGTAAAAACCCAATAATTCCATCGGCTTAATTTATAGACTTGATAAACAATTATATCAATTAATTAATTAAAAAGATAATGCCTAATCATAAGCCACTTAAATGGCTCACTATCAATTAATTAATTAAAATATTTAAGCAACTAAATCACTAAAAGTTTCAGCAACCAAAACTATTAAATGGTTGTAATTAGAACACAGATAATTACATCAGTAAATCACATAACGAACCAGGTAAATATATTTACTCTCACTAATCTTTAGGTTTATGCATTGATCTATCTTATTCTTCTCAAAACCAATAGAATTCACCACCTCATCAAATATTAGGTACCACTAATATCAATATGCACTATTTCTAGAAGATCATAACTATGAGTTGAGCCATTTTCTTGGTTTTGGTTAACTTTCCCCTAATACAATCAACACAGGTGCTTATGCCATAAAACAAAAGATTTTCTTTAATAAGCAGTCTTTTGAAGGCAACTGTTTTAACATCAAAACAAATATATTCATTGTTTGAAATCAAACCCAATCTACATTTCAACTTTTATAATTTGAATCAGTCAAGATTTAAATAGTTGCTTGGTTATTGTTCACAGAAAAGTAGATTGATTCAAGACAAGAATGCAACATGGTAATAAAAGGGCAATAACCAACACATTACAAAATAGAGAGTCTAAGAGTATAGTTATAAACTCCCCTTAGGGTATAGAATACAACATATAATGAGAAACTCTTCACATGGAGCATATGAAGACAATATCTAAGTTTTCGAAAGAATTGTCCCTTTTGTGCAGGCAAACCTTCTAAACTAACCCATCATCTTCCTATAGTGTTCCATATATTTCCACAAATTACAGCACAACTACCCCCTTTGGGCAAGTAACTGCATGATGCAATTAAAATCATCCCACAATATGAGACCATACAACAGGAGCTACTCTAACCAACATATACCTCTATGAGTCACCAAACAATCAACAATTGCATCCTTACCACAGGTCTTGAACCCAGCAAAATATATTTAAATGATTAGATCAATTATTTCTTACAACATGCATATTTTCTATATTTTCTTTCAAGCTGAGAGTATAATAAATATGACAACTAATCTAGGAGAGTACTCACTTATTGTCAACATCTCAGTACAACAAAACAATTTACTATGAAATATAATTTCAGAATATATACAAAGATTTCGAGAAAAAAAATAATCACATATTTTCATAAATAAATATTTATTGAACAAAAAAAATAATAACACTTCTCACATTAATCTTTATTATCATCTCATGTGATATACAACTTTCAATATGATCAAATAAGATATAATAAAAGTATCGAGTAACGATCAATTTTAATCAATATGTTTATGATGATAAATGAAATTTTTACATGCTCAAAATTTAATTATTGTCGATAAGTGCACCAATTGAGCAAATATGAATTGAAAATATGTTTTAGAAAAGTTAAGAAGGCACCATATTTTCTATAATTTTTAATTTTCATATTTTCTACACTCTTATGAAAAATATACTTTATTTTATTATTTGACCTAGTCAAAATTTCAATAGTAGCACTATTGTTATCAACAACAATGGAAGTTGTTTAGAATAATCAAAAGCAACATATTAATAAGAAGGGTAATTACAACAACTAGATTCTCAGCTCATCATTATGTACTCCCCTTTGGGCATAGTATGCAACATAAAAGTAGAATCTCTTACATGAAACCAACACATTAACATATTTTAGTTTTCAAAAGCCTAACACTTTTGGATTAAAAAACAATCTAGATTTAAATAAATTCCGCAAATTTTTTATGTCAACATCTGAATTAAAACATGCAATTACCTCTTTGGGCAAGTAATTGAATGCAATAATCCAGATAAATGTCTCGTAACAACGACATGAAATAATCCATTCACTGCTATTTATGGGAAATAAAACAAGGGGAATAAACATTGTTATGGGAAACAAAACAAGGGGAAGAAAGCTATTGTATGTATAATACAAACAAAATTATCATACATATAAAAATAAATATATGTAACATATTAAATCCAAAATATACTTGAACAACGAAAACCTATAATAATTCCCTATTAAACCTCTTGTTAATTTATTTAACTTAAATTATTTTACTTTAGAGCTTTTGGTTTGTTGATTAATATATTGGCTTTCAAATAGTTTACTGTAAACAGCAGCAATATCACCAGGAGGTTTATATTTTTTTAGTATTTCACATTGCCCTAAGATTTTGATTACATTACATAAGTCAATAATTCAAATTCAAGATTCTTTGAATCAATTGTAACGTCATAATTTAAGATTATTTGAATTTGGCAACAAAACCACTAATTCAATATTCTTTTAATTTAGCAGTAAAACCAATAGTTCAGGATTTTTGGATTCAGCAATAAAGCTCCAAATTCAAAATTCTTTGGATTTAAGAGTAGACCTATATAATTTTATTCACATAAAATAATATAGGTTATCTTGAAATTAAACACAATATTCCTGAATTAAGTTATGTGAACAATAGATTTAAACACATGTAAAGACTAGCTCTGATATCATATGTTAATAATTTAGGGTTTTATTACATGCATTATAATGCTAATTTTGATCTATTTAATATCACATACCTTATGTTTGCGATATATTGTTATTCTGGTAACATCACATGGATCTCAACACACCAATGCATACAAAACCGTCTAGTTGGGGTTCTTATTTTCCTTACTCTCTCTATACGAAAGCTTTATAATAGGAAAAAATTAAATAGGTTAAGAGAGAAGAGAGGACCAAGCTCACATTTATAATAAATTCAATAGGTGGCCTATCATAGCCCATTAGGTTTGTCAAGCCCACATCACTGTCCAACTATATTTAAAACCATTAGGTGTATCTGGACCACCCATGGGATTAAAGTAGATGTCAGGGCCCACAAAGTCCATCTCAAAAACTTAATCGAGTCCATTTTATAAACACAAATCTCTAGAAATTAATAAAACCTATTAGTAATATTAGAACATTTTATAATATTCTAACACACTCGATTCAATTCATGTCCAAATTTCAAATGCGCCCTTAAGTGAGTAGCCCTTTTGCTTCCTTTCACAGTTTTACATAGAACAGAGAAGGTAGAGTCAGCTCAGCTTTGCACTGCAAAATCGATTCTCAGAAGAAAGAAAAGAAGTGAATCTGCTGTGCTACTGAGACTTTTCAGACATAGATCTGTTGTGACATAAGCTAGCTTCCAACTCCGGACAGGAAATATTCAAGGTCAAGCAGAGTCTATGCAACTTCTATGTCAAATAATTCTTCTAGTTATATTGGATTGTTATTAGTTATATGAAAGCTTTAAAGGTTTAGAGATCAATAAGTATATGAAGTGTGAGTGAATTTGCTCACAAGCAAGCGCATGATTGATCCTTCACATGGAAAACATAACACGATATGATACTCCACTCTTAGAAAGCTGCCCAATTCGGAAGAGTGATCACAGTCATGATGTTTTGATCCTTCACATGGAACATTCATCATTCTTTCCTGTCTATTCACAATAATAAAAAAGGAAATATATGGTCATAATTTGTTAGGCTTGCTAGGGACCATAGTGATCACAGTCATGATCTTTCAAGAGGGAAAGCTTTTACATACTGACAATAACAACAATTTGATTTGAATTGAAGGATAATAATCTTGTTAAGCGTAATTAAAATATTTTTAATAAAATCGGTATATGTTTAGAATAAATAAATTTTTATAATTTTATATTTATTATATTAATTTAAAAAAATTTAAAAATTGAGTTAATTTGTTATTGATCTTATTAAATTCGATAGGATTTGCATGAATTTTATAAAATAAAGAGAAAAAAATTAAATTGATCGAAATTTTCTCTCATATAGAATAAAATTGATCAAAATCTTCATTGAAAATTTTTAAATCTGATTTAATTTTACTTACTTCAAACATTTTAAATATAATAATTATCATGTCAAAAAGAGAAAGAAAAAAAAAAGTCTTGCGTTCTCATACGTTAAACGTGCGGTGTGCTCTACAAACTACTCCATTAACTTCGCTCTCAACCTTTTATAATTTAAATTAATAATACTATTTTTTAATTCATTTATAATAATGTTATTATATTACTCATTTTAAATAAGAAAAATAATCTTTTGTTGACCTTTTTCCACTCCATGACATTATTATATTACAATTAAAAAAAACGTGCGGTAATGAGTCAAGGATTTTGTAATGCTTTATACATCTGCTTGTTATTAATAATAGCTTCTTATTATTTGCTTTTCCAAAAATAAAATGTATAGCGTGATAATTAAGCTGCTTGACGAGGATATTTCTGCCGAGATTTTTAATTTAATTACTATTTTATTAGATAAGTAAAATAATTTTTTATTAAATAATAATTTTAATATTTTAATAATAATTAATACATTCTTGTTATATTTAAAATTTAATTAGAAAGAATAATTGATGATTTATATAATGATAAAAATGTAAATACTTTTACTAAACAAAGGTAATTTATGAACATGAATAATATCAAATTGATTATGAAATTAAAAATTATCAAACTCGATTTTTAATTTTAAGCCTTAATTAGTTTTTTTTTTTAAAAATTGTTTTCAACTTTTGATTCATTAAAGTGAATAATGTCAAAATTAATTTTGAAATTTTATAATTTTATGTATTTTTTTAGGATAATAAAATTTTCTCATTTATATAAAAAGATTAAAAAATCAAATAAAATAAATAAACATTTTCAAAATGATTGGTAGGTGCTTGTTAAAAAATAAAACAATTTGATTGATTTATTTATTTTGTGTTAAAATGCATATTTTTAAGATAAAATTTATATTTTTAGTGATAAAAAATATACATTTTATAATAAATTTATTTTTAAATTTTTTATCATTAATATTTTATTTTTATTATTAAAAAATAAATATATTATTTTCATAAAATTGTGATTACTCATAGCGATAGCTAGACAAAGAAAAGGACAGTGCATAAATTCCAAGTCAAGTCAACGTGGCCTTTTATCTGTAGCTAGTTGCTAGGACACGTATGGCTACTAAACAAGGCTGGGTCCGCGGGATGACTATTATGCGCAAACAGTAGTGTTCTGTTTTTTTTTTTTTTTTTTATAACAGAAACTTAAAAAAGTCAGGGGAGAAAAGTTTAGCCCTGAGATGCACATGTTCAAAGCAAAATTGGTTTGGATCAATTTAAGCTATGATAAAAGGTTTTAATATCAATCCAAACAAATTTTAAATAACATACGTAACTGAAAAATTATTAAACAGAATTAAGCTATGAAAAAAATGATATTTTTTAACTCTATCATGTTCATATTTAATAAAATTGATGATATATACAGATTTGATTTAAGTTGAATAAAAGATGTGAAAAAAAAAACACATTTCTTGATGTTCCCTTCATGACTTTGCTATGGAAATCAACTTTTATGATAACAATAGGTCCAATCCATTTTGTACGCAAGGTATGACCAAAAAACATATCTTTGGATTAGTTGAAGTGAAAGAATTATTTTGCTCAATGAACACCACAAAATTTATAGATAATATCTAGTGATATTGAGATAATTATTTCTTAAATTTGTGATAGTATTATATATAGGCTTATAATATTGTGATGTAATTATTGTGTCAATGTTCTTATATAATATCAGTTCAATTAAAAAAAATCAAAATTCATGATTTTCATCTTATGAAAAAATTTCATGATGTTATATAAGTATATATATACTCGACAAGTTTAATTAAAAAAATTATGATCATCGAAATATTGCGCGCAAAGTAGATAAACAGTGAAGTCCTCTCTTCACATCATCGTAAGCTTGTTAATTAGTGTTAAAGTAAAATAAATTGAAAATAAACTTTGTATTATTATTGTGTGATATATATTACATGAACAAACTTATATATATATATATATATATATATATATATATATATATATATATAGTTTAATGGTACTAACCCTAATAAAATTAGGAATCCAACAATAGAAAACTAAATACAATATGAAACCAATATATGTTAACAAACCCCTCAAACTCAAGGTGATAAAATGAATGCCAACATGAGTTTATAAACCAAATCGAAAAAGCATTGCGAAAACCCGAGAAAGACAAACTTTGATGAAGTAACTCGATCCACCATATGCAAACTCACCAGCTCTTTGCATGTGCTCTAGTTGGAATCAAGAAAGGAACCCAAGCATGGATCAAAACAAAGTAAAGGGTATGAGTTCAACTCTAATACCTCTTCACAAAATAGGGTGAAGATTACCAAGGGATACAGGGGATTATTAGGATTCAAGATTAAAACTTGAAAAAACGAGAACCTTCATCACAAGTAAGAATCTTCATCGTAGAGTTAGAATTTAGTCAAACAAGCATTACAGATGGAAAGATCACGCCCTAAAAGCTCGAGAACTACTGTAAACCGGATATGAGCTGATTTAACAATACTAAAACTGAAAAAAAAAAAATTAGACCTGAATGAACCACACAAAAAGTCAAAATTGTTCAACTAACCATAAAAACAACAAATTAAGAAATATAGGTAAAATAATGTAGAGTAAAAAAGAAATGTATGTCAGAATGAGTGGCATTAAGCCCCTGTCCAAATTATACGTAAAAGCAGATAAAATAAAAAAAATAAAAAAAATTAAGAATCCAAACACAATAAAAACCTAAATACAATAAAAAAAAAAACAATATATGTCACAAATTAGACAAAAAGTCAGGTCTTTTTTAAAGCCAAACGTTGTTAAGTCAAGCTTGTGGTGTGCCCCGCAGTGAACTGCTCCATTAACATCTCTCTCAACCTTTCACAATCTTCATTTATTTAGTTAGCATGACACAAAGTCATTACCTGTTTTTTGCTTCATTTTCTTTGCTTTTTCTCTGCAACAAACTCTTTAGATTGATATGAAAGTCTTCAAATTCACAAGTTTTAAATTAAGTTTCAAGTGAATTCATAAACAATTTATTTTTTTTTATAAAAAATGCATCCAATTTTTTTTTAAATAATTGGATGTTTAAAAAAAAGAAATGATTGTTTACCGCACTTTATTATTTTATCTTGATTAATATAAGAAACGTCGTTATAAAGTTAGAGGTATAATGATGAGTATATTAATTTTATTTATTTATTTATTTTGTGATAAAATGTATATTTGTTAAAGCTAAAATTTATATTTCTATTGATAAAAAATATATATTTTATAATAAAATTATTTTTAAAATTTTTTTCTTTAATATTTTATTTTTATTATTAAAAAATAAATATATTATTTTCCAGTCAAGTCAACCTGGCCTTTTATTTGCTAGGACACGAATGGCTAGTAAACATAAATGATTCCACGGGACGACTATTATACGCAAACAGTAGGGCCATGTTTGGAAATGGTTTTTGAAAATTATTTTCAAAAACTTTTTTTTTATGTTTGACAAATAATTTTCAAAAGCAATTTTCTTAAAAAGTTTTCAAAAAACTGTTTTCTGAAAACTCCAAATTAGTGTTTTCTGACATAATATTCAAAAAATAGTCTTAAAATTAGTGTTCACTTCTCTGTTTCATTCTTGTATATAAAAAATATTAAAATATTAAAAATAAAATAATATTAATTATTTTTAAATATTTAGTAAATATGAGAAATAAAATTAATATAAATTTTAAATTTAAACTCAAAACTAAAAATAATTACAAGATGTATCAAAATAGTTTTCAAAATAAGATTATTCAAGCAACATTTAATTATTTTATGTTTTAAAAATAATTTTTGAATTATAGTTATCCAAACATATTTTTTTTATAAATCTATTATATGCAAACAGTAATATTCTGTTTGAAATTGAAAATATAATATATACATAAGACAATGACACTTTAAATAGTGCTGTTCCCACCATACCACAGCTGGATTCCTTCCTTTTTTTATAACAGAAACTAAAAAAGTAAGGGGATAAAAGTTTAGCCCTGGGATGCACATGTTCAGAGATCAATTTAAACTATGTTAAAATGTTTTAATATCAATCCAAACAAACCTTAAATAACATAAGAAACTAAAAAATTATTGATCAGAATTAAGGTATGAAAAAAAAGGACATTTTTTTAACTCTGTCATGTTCATGTTTAATAAAATTGATGATATATACAGATTTGATTTAAGTTGAATGAAAGGTGTGAAAAAAAAAAAACAACACAATTAATGGTGAGATTATTGCATTCTCCAAATTCATGGTCACATACCCGAAGAACTTTGTCATTTGATTTCACTACAAATTTTGGACATCACAGGCAATGATCTATTTAGTGGCATACAGAAATGTATAAGTAATTTTAGTGCAATGGCTGCGTTGAATAGCTCATTTAACTACATAAACAACATTACTTCTATGTTGAATTTCTATGAGGATGCATTACTTGTGATTAAAGAAAGGATGGTCGAGTATAGTATCATTCTTAAATTGGTAAGAAGTATTGATTTTTCTTGGAATACTTTATCATGAGATATCTCAAAAGAAGTAACGAGCCTCCATAATGTTTACTCACTGAATTTGTCACATAATCTTTTGACTGATAGGATCCCTGAGAACATAGGTGAATAGCAATCCAAAGAATCTCTTGATTTATCTGCAAATAAACTTTCTAGTGAAAGCCTTCCAAGTATGTCCAGCATGACTTTTTTGAGTCACCTCAACTTATCCGATAACAATTTGACCGGGAAGATTCCTTCAAGCACTCAATTACAAGGCTTCAGTTCATCCAGTTTCATTGGCAATCCTGAACTTTGTGGAGCTCCATTGATGAAAAATTGCACAGAAGTGAAATCCCAACAAACAACTCCAGCGACAAAAATGAAGATGAATTTGACACACAACAGTTTTATATTGCCATGGTGGTAGGATTCACTATGTGCTTTTGGAGAGTTTGTAGTTCTCTTCTTGTCAAGAGGACTTGGAGGCATGCTTATTTTCAATTTCTTGATGGCACGAGAGACCGCATCTACGTAGCCATAGTCCTGAAAGCGAAGTGGTTTCATGAGATGTTGAGAATGAGTCACATAGCTGGTGTATAAGGGATTTATTCTTATATTTTGTCCCAAAAGATTAAGAATGATATTTATGATTTTTACCATGTTAGTGTGCTTCATTATAAATTATCTATTGAAAAATCACCTCAAGAATCTCAGGTTGTGACTTTCAAACACCCGAATCCAGAATGATTTGGACCAAACAAAAATCAAACCACAAAAGAGAAAACACAAGCAATTGTTATCGAGGTTCGGCAAATTGCCTATGTCCCCGTGATCTCCTCCAAGCTCTCTGCATTAAATCAATGGAGTTCTTGCAATTATAACAACACCTCTTTAAGAACCATGTGTTCTTGAAGAATGAGAGAAGAGAAAAGAAAGAGATAACAACTAAGTGTTTCCTTGGAACTTTTCCCAAGAAAATCACAATTACAAAGCCCTACAACCCCAATCTTGAATACTCTCTCTCTCACTAGAAACACCTTTGAAGATTTGAGAGTCTTTCTCTCTAAACACCTGCCACTCTTGGAATGAGACTTCTTCTTGTGTTTCTTCCTTGTTTTTCTTTTTGTCTATCTTGTTGCTATTGCTCCTAGATAAACCTTTATATAGAGCAATAACTACCATAACCAACTTGAAGCTAATCTCAACCATTTGATCTTGAGAACCAAATAATCATGGCCTTCTATGTGGTCTAAGTGAACCTGTGTGTTTTAACCAAAACCAACGCACCAGCTGAAAAAAACCAAAATCAAGTATCAGGTCTGCCTTGCGCCGCAGCGCACTCCAGGAGAACTTACTGGTGGCCACGGCACGCAAAGCTTGGTCCACGGCGCGCACATGGAGGAGGATTTCTTCACTTGCTGGTGGCCGCGGCGCGGGTAGACTAAGCCGCGGCGTCAAATGCCATTGAAGCTTGACTTTTCAATCTTTAATTCTTAGACAAAATCTCAACATTATCTTTTCTTGTTTATACGACGAAAAAAATAATGTTGATTATTAATTACCTTGTCAGGTTATTTTAAGTTAATTAGATTGTTGTTTTGTTGAATTATATTTGAAGTTGGTAGTCTTGTTGGTTTCTTCTTGTAATATTTATTGTTTTGATTCATTTGCAGCCTTTTCTAATTAATGAATTTAATAATTGCTATGTAAGAGATGTGTGAGTTACATCTGAACACGAGTTACTAAATAGAAAATAAAAATATACACGGTATGGATTACTTAAGTTAAAATATATATTTCAATAAGATAATTAAGAAAAATTGAATTAGTTAGATAGATTTTTACAAGAAAATCAAGGAAATATTAGATAAAAAAGAGAATTTTGGTCTTATTCAAAATATTATCAATTAAAGTATAATAGACAATTTTATCATGTTCAGTGTGGACTGAGATTTTCAACGGTAATGAAAAGCTTTAGTTAAACCATCAACGCATTATCGTCTTAACTATAATTGATGCATTTCTTTAGAACATGCTAGTATGTTACAGTAGTAACCAACACTTAGCCTATAACTACTAATGCAAACAGGTACTCGCGCGAAAAGAGAGTACTTTTGCTAAGAAAATAAAAAATAGAAGAAAAAATATATGTACACGTAGAAAATTTGACATGAGCAATTTATTTTCAAATATTTTTTAATTAAAAAAATTGTCATCAAAACAGTATTTACTGTGAAGCCATCTATACACATGTGGTTGGTTTATGATCAATCCCCTAGGCAAAAAACGGATTGACCAATTTCTTCCGCTGCCATAATTGAAAAACTTTTATGAGAATACTAGGCCGGAATTTATTCTAAAGGTCAAAGTATGGCCAAAAAAATATCTATTTGAATTAATTAAAGCGAAAGAATTATTGTGCACAAAAAACACCACAAAATTTATGGATAATATTAAGTGAAAGAATTAAAGCCATACCTTGTTAAGTTAGGCTTGTGGTGTGCTCTGCGGTGAACTGCTCCATTGACATCTCTCTTAACTTTTCACATTCTTAAGTTAAGATTTTCATATATGCAAATGAAAATATCAATGGGTGCATCTGTTACTGTTCTTCTTTCGGGCTGCTGATCCTAGCAACTACCGCTGTTAGCTTGGGCCAGGGAAGCGCAAATTACAGTACTCGTTGCACTGAAACGGAGAGACGAGCATTATTGATGTTCAAACAAGACCTCAAAGATCCTTCAGGTAAGCTTTCCTCATGGGCTGGTGACGATTGTTGTACATGGGAAGGAGTCTTTTGCTCCGATGCGAACTTCATTTCTCTTTCTCTGTCGTACAATGACTTTGAATGGGATAATGGAATCCCAAAATCTTTGGGAAATCTTTGCAACTTGAACGGTCTTGTGCTTTCAGATGTCAGACTGAGGCAAGACATTTCGGACATCTTAGAGATTTTATCAGGGTGTGCTGCTGATGGACTAGCAACATTGGATTTGAGTAGAAATCAAGTTTTTGGTCATTTGACCGATCAACTTGGTCGATTTAAAAACCTGGACATGCTTGAACTATACAATAACTCAATTTCAGGGTTGATTCCAACGTCTTTGCGAGAGATTTCATCTTTGAGAGTGTTAACCCTTCAGCACAACAAGCTCAACGGAACTCTTCCAACATTCCTTAGACAACTTACGAATTTGGAAATCTTGGATGTCAGCAATAATTTGTTGGAGGGTGTTATATCGGAAATTCACTTTGTAAATCTCTCAAAGTTGAAGTTTTTTTATGGCTCTTCAAACCCACTGGTTTTGAAAGTTGGTCCTAATTGGGTTCCTCCTTTTCAACTTGAGGGACTCCGTCTCTCTTCTTGGTGTTTGGGTCCACGATTTCCCCAATGGCTTGGTTCTCAACAGTCTTTGAGTGAATTGGACATGTCCAACTCAGGTATTTCCGATACCATTCCTCGTTGGTTTTGGAACTCATTCCAACTTCAATACTTAAATCTTTCTCACAATCAAATTTATGGACAGCTTTCGGATATGCCCAAGGCTGTTAAGAATGGTGTGGTGATTGACTTGAGTTCAAATCATTTCAAAGGAGAATTACCTCCTCTCTATAATGATTTAATTGGATTAGATCTTTCGAACAATTCTTTGTCAGGATCAATTTTTCCCTTTCTGTGCCATATTCCGATTTATGCGCCTAATGAATTGAGAGTTCTCAAACTTGGAGAAAATTTTTTCTCTGGAGAGATTCCTGATTGTTGGATGCAGTGGCCAAGCTTAATTTCCCTAAGGTTGGATAACAACAATTTTACCGGTCATGTTCCGAGCTCTATAGGAACTTTAAGTTTCCTTAAATCTTTCCATCTACGCAATAACCACCTCTCTGGAGAATTGCCTCTGTCACTAGAAAATTGTAAACAGTTGGTGACACTTGATTTTGGTGAAAATGAACTTGTTGGAAGTATTCCAACGTTCATTGGCACAGGGCTTTCAAATTTAACAATTCTCAGCCTTCGTTCAAACAAGTTTCATGGTCACATACCTGAAGAACTTTGCCATTTGATTTCACTACAAATTTTGGACCTCGCAGGCAATGATCTATTTGGCGGCATACCGAAATGTATCAATAATTTTAGTGTCATGGCTGCGATGAATAGCTCGTTTAACTACATAAACAGCATTACTTCTATGTTGGAGTTCTATGAGGATGCATTACTTGTGATGAAAGGAAAGATGTTTGGGTATAGTTCCATTCTTAAATTGGTAAAAAGTATTGATCTTTCTCAAAATAATTTATCAGGAGATATCCCAAAAGAAGTGACAAGCCTCCGTAATCTTTACTCATTGAATTTGTCACATAATCTTTTGACTGGTAGGATTCCTGAGAACATCGGTGATATGCATTCCGTAGAATCTCTTGATTTATCTGCAAATAAACTTTCTGGTGAAATCCCTCCAAGCATGTCCAGCATGACATTTTTGAGTCACCTCAACTTATCCGATAACAATTTGACAGGGAAGATTCCTTCAAGCACTCAATTACAAAGCTTTAGTTCATCCAGTTTCATTGGCAATCCTGAACTCTGTGGAGCTCCATTGATGAATAATTGCACAGAAGTGAAATCCCAAGAAACAACTCCAGTCAGCAAAAATGAAGATGAATTTGATACACAACAGTTTTATTTTGCCATGGCAGTAGGATTCATTGTGTGCTTTTGGGGAGTTTGTAGTTCTCTTCTTGTCAAGAGAACTTGGAGGCATGCTTATTTTCGATTTCTTGATGGCACTAGAGATCGCATCTACGTAGCCATAGTCCTAAAAGCGAATTGGTTTCGCGAGAAGTTGAGAATGAGTCACATAGCTGGTGCATAAGGGATTTATTCATATATTTTGTCCCAAAAGATTAAGAATGATATTATGATTTCTACCATGTTAGTGTGCTTCATTATACGAAATAAATAATGTTAATTATTAATTAATTATGGCTATTATTTACCGAAGATAACTAGTCCAAAGATGATTTTTTTATTTGTGTGCAGATTCCAGTTGTGAGCATATTCAAGGACAAGTCCCAGTTGTGCTTCTCAAAATAACCTTGTCAGGTTATTTTAAGTTAATTAAATTGTTGTTTTGTTGAATTATATTTGAAGTTGATAGTGTTGTTGGTTTCTTCTTGTAATATTTGGTGTTTTGATTCATTTGCAGCCTTTTCTAATTGATGAATTTAATAGTTGCTATGTAAGAGATGTATGAGTAACATCTGAACACGAGTACTACAGAGAAAAAAAAGAAGTATGCAGTATGGATTACTTAAGTTAAAATATACATTTCAATAAGATAATTAAGAAAAATTGAATTAGTTAGATAGATTTTTACAAGAAAATTAAGGAAATATTATATAGAAAAGAGAATTTTGGTCTTATTCAAAATATCATCAATTAAAGTGTAATAGACAATTTTACCATGCTCAGTGTGGACTGAGGTTTTCAACAATAATGCGAAGGTTTAGTTAAACCTCCATCGCATTATGGTCTTAACTATAGTTGATGCATTTCTTTAGAACATGCTAGTATGTTACATTATAAGCAACACTTAGACAATAACTACTAATGCCAAACAAGTATTAGCGTGAAAAAAGATTGTACTTTTGCAAAGAAAATAAAAGTAGAAGAAAAAAATATATGTACATGTAGAAAATTTGACATGAGCAACTTATTTTCAAATATTTTTTAGTTAAAAAAACCGACATCAAAATATTATCCATTGTGAGGTCATCTATGAATATGTGGTTAGTTCTTGATCAATCCCCTAGGCAATAGAGGGTTGATCAATTTCTTTTTGAAATGCTCCCAAAGTTGTTCTATCCTCAATTTCTTCAGGTGCAATAATTGAAAATCCAAATCGAGATTACTAGTGGACTTTGAAATGGCGATGTCCTTTCAGGTTGTTGGAAATATTCACATGTGAGTAAAGAGATGTGGAAAATCAATCCCACATGGATAAAAAAAACTAGATAAGTGAATGGTATATGTATGGTGGTGAAACTAGAACCCATTAGCTTTAGCTTTTAGGTTCATATAGTCTCCTACATCATATATTGGGCCTTTGCTTGGCGGACTCTCCCAAACTTGGGTCATCATGCCTAACAAGTGGTATCAGAGCCAAGGTCACGGGTTCGATTCTCAGCGGTGCAATTGCTGAGGGGGAGATTGTTGGCAGGTGTTGTTAGTAATTGTCTCGTGGAGGAGGCCTAGGTTGGGCCAAGTCACAATTGAAATGTGGTGCTTGTGTGTTGTGCGGTTTAAGAGATTAGAGTTGCACTCTAGTTAAGCTATAGCTTTTGGCGCAGTGGTAGACGCTCGATCCTAACAAGTGGTATTAGAGTCGATGGTTCGGCTGATCGTGACTAGATCATATGGTTAACTCCAGGATGCTCGCGGTGGTATAATCAAACAACAGAGGGAGCTTGAGGGACTCGTGTAGCGCGAACAAGGTGACTTGTATAGCAAGCGGGTGATGCTCGCACGATGAAGTCTGTGTGGTTCGTAATGTTGAGTCTATGGAGCTCATTGTTGAAAGTCGGTGTATGGTTCTCTGACTCCGATAGGAGAATGAGTGACTTTCCAAGTGTGTCTGTTGGACTATGGTGCGAGTTTAGGGTTAGTATAAGTATGATGGTGAGGGGGAGCAATGGCCTCACACGTGAGGGGGAGATTGTTGGGAATATTCACATGTGAGTAAAGAGATGTGGAAAATTAAACCCATATGGAGAAAAAAAAACTAGATAAGTGAAAAAAAAAACTATATATATATATGGTGGTAGAACCAGAACCCATTAGCTTAAGATTTTTGGTTCATTTGGTCTCCTACATGATATATTGGGCTTTTGCTTAGCGAACTCTCCAAGCCCAAGTGTAACGACCCATCCCAGGTTGGCCACCCCCAAGATGGTGTTGTCACATTTTTAAAATCCAGCACGACACATATATGCAACAATAAAAATAATACCAACTGCGATTATTACATCAATCATCAACCCTTAACAGAGGAAAATCATCATTCAGATCTCAACTTAAACATTATATATAACACAATATGCATGAATATTTACAAATATATATTTTTTTATTTCCATTAGTCTGAGGATGTGGACTACGTGGCTTACTGATAATGAATTCGTCTGAATCTCAGCTCATTAAACTATCTATCATGCCTACTATATGAAAATATTTAACAATAAGGGGTGAGCTTCACAAGCTCAGTGAATTAAATTTACTATAAATATTCAATTTGTATAATCAGTCTTCAAATATTCATTCATTTATATCTCATATAATTTAATAATAGCATTCTATTATCACTACTCATATCATAATCTCTATTATTTATCAATCTTTTCTTCTCATATATGTATTCACTTTGAGACCATCAATTATATCTCATAATTACTTTGTTATGAGGTTCACAACATATATTCTATCACTCAGATAGTTCTTATCATATGATACTTTCATATTTCTTTCCCGCTATATCTGTCTCTCTGTGAGACTCATTCATTTATCAATAAATTTACAATCAAGAACAACACTTTAGCATCTCAATAATAAAAAATCAATATTTAAAACAGATGCAATGCATGAATTATTAATTGGGAATGTTTTCCCACATGTTAACATGTTTTAATTTAGACCAACCTCTTCCCAGTTCTTTTATTTCTAGTATCTACCGCTTGTCATGGTTTTCATTTATTTACAGCATACACCAGCTGTCACAGTTTTTCATTTAGACCGGCCCCCTCCCGGTTCTTTCATTTCCAGCACATAGTGGCTGTCATAATTTTCATTTATTTCTAGCATACACCGGCTGTCACGATTTTTCATTTAGACCGGCCTCTTTTCGGTTCTTTTATTTTATGCATATACATATGAACAATGATATGAAATATGCATATGAACAATAATATAAAAATAAGCATGTATTCAGACATTCAATTTAGCTATCATGCTTCTTCTCAAATTATTATTTGATCAATTTCATAAAATCATTCTCCTCACATATCATATCAATTTATCAACCATATCTCGTCAAAAATTTCATTTATCACCTTCATTATTAAATCAACTCATTATTCCAATAATATTACTTCTCATATAATAATTTTTCACATATCAATTATTCATATCGTACCCATTAACCAACTTTCATCCATCATCAAATCATAAGTTAATAATTTATTCAAATATTATCACTATATATTTCATATTTATCTTAATTACTTAAAGTAAATCTAACTCACCACATAGTACTTAGAGCTATTCGTGGATCACTTTCTTACCTTTCCTGCTCCTTTCAAGTTCAATGGAATTCCTTTCAGTTAAATCTCCCTATTCAGTTATGATTTAAGCGGACCACATGAACTTCCTAGAATCCCTATTCGGTTACTCCTATTCCATTCATATCATGTTTTACTCTGGCCTTTGCATAGATAACAATCCAATATCATATTCATTAATTCAACCATTCATAAAAACATAGCTTCTCTATTCGACACATCACTATGCTTAAAGAAGGAATCAAAGTAACAAACAGCATTAAGAACAATAAAACACACTCTTTGAACAACACACTAAAATCTACTTGTCCAAATAGCAACTCAAGACATAGGTTTAGGATTCATCTATCATTAACACAAAAATACCTACTCCATAATAATATTCAAACAAACCATGTTCATATCATAAAACATCAACATAACTAGATAAGAATAATACAAAACCGGAGAAGAATGATTAAAAGCTTGTGAGTAGCCTCCAAGAGTGTCTCCAACTCCCCTTTTGCGTCTCATCTCCTCTAACTCTGTTTTTCTGCACTACAACCGCTCTCCCTTTTCTTGTTCAGCTAAGGTTTCTATTTATAATATTCAAAATCCACGGGCCGGTGCTGCAGAGCCAACTTCCCAGCGATGCAGCGCCGAGACATATTTCGAACCCTAGTCAGAGCTGCAGCGCCAACTTCCCAGCGCTGCAGCCTTGATTTTTTGTCCACATTCTTCTATTCATGCCAGATTATGGCGCTGCAGCACCAACTTTCCAGCGTTGCAGCCTTGATTTTTTGTCCACATTCTTCTATTCATGCCACATTCTGGCGCTGCAGCGCCAACTTTCCAGTTCTGCAACCTTGAGTTTATGCTCCCTTCACACATTTTTCCCTTATAGTGCTCCAGCAAGTGTCTGCACAGTAGATTTCCAAGACTTAACATTGATCATTTAACTAAAACAACTATTAGTAGAACAAAATAAACTAAACTAAAAAATACTAAAAACACAAGAAATACAATTCTAATGCTTAAGATAAACACCAAAAACGTGCTTAAAAGAAGTATAATAACATGATTTATTCAGAGTTATCACACCCCCAAACTTACGTTTTTGCTAGTCCTCGAGCAAACTAGAACAAAATCCTAACACACACATCCTAAGAGTGAGAGATGGTTTGATTAGATTTGATATAACATGCCTCAAAGATTGCATATAAATCATAACGTAAGAAAATTTTCAAAATACTGCAAATGTCTAGAATTTCAAATTTATTGCCAGCCTTATCTTACATCAAATTCTTCAAATGTGTGTGTGTGCAACACCTTAATAAACTTAATCGTCTCGCCACTCTGATCGGTTTATGCACGCAAGTAGGATAATGCCAATCTCTCAGAGTCCATAAACTTGTTTTTCACACCACTCTCTACTAATGTAGGCCATGACAATACCCGAGATCACCAGGATTTATTCAGCTTATAACTTTGGCTAAGGCTAAGATATGTTCAAAGATTTATTTGAGGCTCACATCACCTGAAGCAAATCAACCAATAAAATTTATTTCAAACTTTTCCTTAGTTATCATATAATACTCAATACTTTTGCTGTTGTCACATCTTTTTCTTCTTCTCCTTTTTTTTCTTCTTCGTGTGCTTGTACTATAATAGAACCAATCTTTAATTCTGTGCACATGAATGAAACTCTAACAGAGCATGTATGTGATGATCAAACACGGCTTTTCCAACTGCCTGTGATAAGCAACATACACTTGATCAAATTGTTCGTGTGGTAAACATTTTCAACTTCGATCTTTCCCTTTGCCCTCTTATGACTAGGGTCCTTTGCTCACTCTCGATGGGAAATATTTGGTACTTAATACAGCCAAGTCGAAGATCGCTTTCTCTTGCTCAATCCTCTACCACCACTTAAGATAATAGTCCATTCATTAATCGATGTGCTTACAGGTGAAAGGTAGAGTTTTTTTTTTTTGAAAATGAAAAAGGTTAGATGATCGGGTGACAAAACAATAGATATCCAAGCTCAAACGGGGCAAAACTAAGGATAATCTCACATCAAGGGTTGGCCAGAAAAGCTCAAATGTTCCAAACATGACTTGGATCCTTTCTTTGGTACTGTACTACCTAGGATTTCGCCTCGAGTGGTCTTCAAACAAGTTCTAGAGTCCAAGAGATCTCAAGAAACTACATTGCTCACATAAACGCTCTCCGAAACAGCAAGACAACAAAGTACTAAGGTGTAAATGCTCATTGTGTTCAAAGAGTTCGATGTAAAATAAATCCAACAACCGATTCAAGCACACAAACAAACGCAACATTTTTCAAATTTTTAAAGGCTATAATCAAGTCAATCTATTTCTCATCATCGGCAAAATCAAAATCAAACAACAGAAAGCACTCAGATAAAACAGAAAGATAACTAGAAACATGAGCAGCACACAACACTCAGATAAAGTTCCCACCCCCAAACTTAAATGACACAATGTCCGCAATGTATAAAGTTTGAATCATAAAGTAAGAGAAAGGAACTCCCCTGATAAGTCGGAGGCCGAATCAATCGTCCTTGTCAATGTCCTCATCCTCCGGATCACTGCTATGACCGGGATATAGTGGTAGTAGAGGAAGTTGATTGGAAGAAATCAACGGCACCCAAAAGCACTTGAGAGGTGTGATTTTCGTGAAGAGCTAGAGCAATCCATGGTGGGAGATGCAAAAGAACCCAGTGACAAATCGTTTTATTTAAAAACCCAGTGTGCCACCTGGCGCTGCAGCGCCAACTTCCCAGCGCTGCAGTGCTGAATCTATGGTCTAATCAGCGTTTAATGGCAGGATCAGCGCTGCAGTGCCCAAAGTGTATGGCTGCAGCTCGGAGTCTCTATCCTGATTCCAATTAATCCTGAAAATAAACCAAAAATAACCCATTTTAAAACAATAAAAACTGAACTAACAGACAAACTAAACATAACAAAAAATTTAAACACACAAAAAAATTCAAAAGGCAAGAAAAAATAAAAAACAAAATGTTAGTTCTAATTTATAGTCTTTAGCTTGACTTTCTGATTTATGGCTCGGCATCAAAAGGTGAGACACTTATTACGGTGTACGGTCCAGTCCACCGAGATTTCAACTTTCCCGAAAATATGTGCCTTCTTAAGACTTCCAGCAACCGTTCTTCCATTTTACCTGTCAACAAAGAATATATTATAATAGGGAAAATATGTTTCTCTAAATAAGCATATTTCAGACGAGCAAGTAAAGTTTTCAGTTCAGTTATTATTATTTGTTCTTTTGGCACTTATTTTCCCATCTATCCTTAACACAAAAATACCTACTCTATAATAATATTCAAACAAACCATGTTCATATCATAAAACAGCAACATAACTAGATAAGAATAATACAAAACCGAAAAAGAATGATTAAAAGCTTATGAGTAGCCTTCAGGAGTGTCTCCAACTCCCCTTTTGTGTCTCGTTTCCTCTAACTCTGTTTTTATGCACTACAGCCGCTCTCTCTTTTCTTGTTCAGCTAGGGTTTCTATTTATAATATTCAAAATCCGTGGGCCAACGCTGCAGTGCCAACTTCCCAGTGCTGCAGCGCCGAGACATATTTTAACCCTAGTCAGAGCTGCAGCACCAACTTCCCAGCGCTGTAGCTTTGAGTTTCTGTCCACATTCTTCTATTCATGCCAGATTCCGGCACTATAGCACTAACTTTCCAGCGCTGCAGCCTTGAGTTTTTGTCCACATTCTTCTATTCATGCCAGATTTTGGCACTGCAGCGCCAACTTTCCAGCGCTGCAGCCTTGAGTTTCTGCCCCCTTCACACATTTTTCCCTTCCAGTGCTCCAGTAAGTGTCTGCACAGTAGATTTCCAAGACTTAGCATTGATCATTTAACTAAAACAACTATTAGTAGAATAAAATAAACTAGACTAAAAATTGCTAAAAACACATGAAACACAATTCTAATGCTTAAGATCAACACCAAAAACGTGCCTAAAAGAAGTATAATAACATGATTTATTCAGAGTTATCAGTCCCGTGTGGTTGTCGATCTCTACAGCCCTCATGCTCTCTTAACGAACAACTCAGTATACACCCATGTTGAATCCCTTAAGAGAGAAAAGAGTTAGAGTATACACCATACCTAACTTGTTGCATAGGGAGATCAATAGCCTAAGGTGTGGACCAAGCCCTTAGGTTGGCAACCATTAGATATTCATGATAAGGCTAGAGCATTGAAACCTTAGTTAGTGGGAAAATATAATTAGTGGTGGATATCACAGCCCTATGTTCTCATTATTGTTATTCTCTCAATCAAAATATTATTTCTCTTTTAAACTTGAAGAACCTAATTCTAAATAGAAATTCACCAATACCTGTGGAAATGATCTTGCACTTGCACACTATGCTACCACAGACCTTGTGCACTTGCAAGTAAAACTAGAACGATTATTTGCATAATTATTTAGGTAGATAATCTCTCCACCACATGGTGTATTATTATGATTAAAATTATAGATGATTGAATCTCACAGAAAGATACCGTTATGATGATAAGATTATTGAAATGCTGAGGTGTGGTGCATTATTGTGAATATAAATATAGATGGATGAGTCTCACAGAAAGACAGTTATGGTGATAAGAATAATCTAGATGGTAGACTTTATGATGTGAACCTCATTACGAGGTAATTACGAGATTGTTGGTGGTATTAAGGTGAACAAATAAATAAGAGGAAAAGATTGATAAAGAACAAATATTAAAAGACTGTTTATATAAATGAGTACTTTTAGTAAATTTAATTCATTGAGCTTGTAAAGTTCACTCCTCATTGTACAATTTTGGTATTAGAGCTTATCTTAGCTCATCTTAGCTCATCTCTTTCAACATCCTTATTCCACCACAGAACTTAAACAATATTTTATTACATAAGACTTGTTTTTTTTTATCTAAAATCCTCATACTGGTATAAAAACCCGAACTTTTTGAATTTCTATAGCTTAACTCGAACTATTATAACATATTTCATGTTTCACTTTTAAGAAGGTACAAGGGCAAAACTTTGCTACAAAGCTTGTAACTGAGATTTGTAATGCTATGGCTTTCCAGTAGAGTTTTAAACATATAGCATTTAAGTGACATGTTTATAGATGGCTAGATCTTTATTATGATAAATTCTCTTTTCCTTGTCACTAGCACAACTACACCTCATCAATCTGATTAGGCTGCACTTGCATCAAAAAAGCAGTCCTTGAGTACAAAGTCTCAAACTCATCTATAGACATTTACAAAGTTGATTGGCAGCACTGAAATTCTACTTCATTCGATCCAATTGCTTAGACAACCTGAAATTTTTTGACAATCTGCGGACGTAGAAACTACTAGTATACCAGCTCTCTTGGGGAGGTTTCTCCATTTGCCTTCTCCATGTGCTTTAATATAAGCTGCAGTGGAAAAAAGATACGGTTGCTGTTGAATTATCAGTGAATGTGATGTATTCACGGTGATCATTGTCTCTTGGAATTCTTTTACTGGCAGAAGCATTTCTTTGTTCTTGAAGCAGAACCAAATTAGCCAAATTCTGAATCTTCTGATTTTCCGGTTTGGGTTCTGGTGAAATTTTAAATTGTCTGTTGGATTAAGGTGGGGGAAAGAAAACAGAATAAAAACAATCCAAAAGTCTAGATGGCCAGAATGACCATTCGATTTTGGTCAGTGTGCTGTGCAGGTGGGGGGCGGAGGGGATTGTGCTTGGTGTGGAGTCTGTGTTGTACTTTCCTTTGCTGCTGTTTTCATTTCTGCATAATGCATAGAGTCTGTATATGTGAAGTATGTTTTCATTTCTGGGGTATGTGTACTTTTCATTTCTGTTTTCTTACCTCTGTTGCTGTGTATTGATAGTGCATACCCTGTCTTGTGGCAGGAACTGATGTACAAAGCCTATCTTCTTCGTCTGATTGCCTCCATGATAGAATATTCCAAGTTCGGAAATTTTGTATCTTTGAGGCGGCAACATTTCTTTCAGCATGAAATTGTATCACCTAATTTGCAACATATGTTACATATTGTAACCTTTTCTTAGTGTCTGACATCGATGGAGTGTTCTTTGATCAAGTGTTCAGTTTTGAGCAAAAAATAGATTGAAAGTTTGCAGGTAAGATATTCCTATTTCCTTTTCTAACGACACATAAACAGTGGCTGTTATTGCTATTATTCTATAACATCCAGCTTAACAATTGCATTAGCTGATGAGTGATGAGATATTATTTAGAGGCTGGTATCCCTTCCCCTCCTCTTTCTGGCTGAGCCTTTCCCACTTCCTGTCAAAATACTGGCATATTTGTTTGACCTTTATTCAGTGAAATTGTAATGGTTCTTAGTAGTGCTGTATGATTATTATCCTCTTTATTTTTTTGGGAGTTCTAGCTTTTTTAATGTATGGGGAATTTTAAATCCATACATAAAAACGTTTCTTTATTTCAACTTGCTGGCCAGGGATCTCAACTTTGACAACAGTGATCAACCAAATTCTCTTCATTCCCAGCTAAGCAGTCTATTAATATTTTGTATTTTAACATCCAACGCATGGGACATGACGTCTTATAAAGGATCATGACATAATTGGCCCACTAAATATAAAGTTAAAGCCTAACAAGACAAAGAGAGACTAATAATTTGTATAATCTGCATTGTTTTGTTTCGATTTTCATTCTTTAGATGATTCTTCACTTGCAACGTAAGACACCAGCCGGTAGACTAAGGCGTAATATTTTTTAGATAGGATTTAAAATCAATTTTGTCTGAAATTTTATTAATAATTTTAAATTTTTTTACTTATAATGTTAATTTTTTAGTTTAATATTTATATTGATGAGATCAGTGAAATTTTTTTAAATTATCAGATCTAAATAGTTTTGCAGCAAAAAATTTGCTCCGTGACCAGCCCTCCTGGACTCTCTTTCTTCAGCAATGCCTGTTTTAGAATATTAGTAGTATTTGTTTGTTTACTTTTTGAAAATGAGAAATTGGATAATATAATTAATTAACGCCTAAAGTTTCAAGTTGCCATAATTTTCACTTGGGTGGTCCATTTCCTACTGGACCTTTGGCCACAAGGGCGGCCCCTGAAGGCCTGAATACTGAATACTATTAGAACATTATAAATGTGAGAGAAAATGTCATTTTTGTGTTTATTTTTATATTAAATATAAAATTAGATGAAATTATCTCATTTTTTTCTCTTGTTGCTCTCGTGTTTCAAACACACACTTAAGTGAAAATTAAAAAAATAAAAAAGGCTCATTTCGACTCTACTCCTTTCAATTTAAGATGATTAATTATTTATCCATTTTCTTTTTTTATACTTTTTGATTCCATCAAAACAAAAGAAAGTGCTTTTCATTTTTTTTTCTCATTTCTTATTTTTTTTACGTTTTTATTCAATCAAAACAAAAGAAAATGCTTTTCAAGTTTTTCTCATTTTTTTTTAATTAAAAAAAACTCATTTAGCAAACAAATATTACATGGTGTCTGGGAGCTTCTAACCATATTGGCTGATGTGTTTCTCTGTGTCTAATCTGAAGCTTACAAATCAACACGTAACTAAGAAAACGACAACTCGGCAATTTGTGATCTATTCAGGTTGATGATACCATAAGAGAATTATAGAATTGACTAATTGTTCTTTCTCTAATTACTTTCTGGTGAAGAATCCGTTACCGTATTTTAGACAAGAAGTCTAAAACAACGGGCCTGTTTTTTTTGGACGGATAATGACCCTTTAACAAATTAGAAGAGGAAACTCCTGAATCCAAACCTCTTTCACTTCAATTCTTTCGCTCAAGACATACCTGCCGATCCTCACAAAAACCCATTTCCATAATTTAATTTACTTTTTTCAACAAAACCCAAAAGAAAATTGTAAACTGAAAATACTTTACAATTAAGTCCCTCTAATATATCTGATAACGTTATTGCAAGAAGAAGAAAATGGAATCTGACTCGATCGCTTGTAGTTGTAGTAATTGAGCTTTTATTTTTTCTCTTCCTTCTTTTCTTCTTTCTTTTCCTCTTTCTTCTCTTCTTTCTTCTCTTCTTTCTTTTCTTCTTTTTTCTCTTCTTTCTTCTCTTCTTTAGCAGGACCAATTGAGATTATGTCCACCTTGCCTACTTTCTTCAATTTCTTCACCACTTTCACTGCATCCATCATCCCTATCACCGTTAGCTTCTGATCCTTCAAATCGGTCGCTATCGAATCAACTCCTGTTTACAATCACAATTTTCATATAAAAAGATTGTCACAAAAGATTTAGAGAACAAAAATGATTTATTATATGATTAAGCAAACAGAGGAAGAGCAAAAAGCGAGAGTTGCTTTGTGATCAAAACTTTCTTCTGGTATTCTGATGATTAAATCAAACTCCAGATAATTAAATATTAGCGAAGGAATTGATTTTTTTTAAAAGATTTTACAATACTGTTAAAAAAAAACAGATGTGACCAAGTACCGTAAATATCAGCAGCTGCTTCTATAGCCTTTTGCTTCGTCTTGTCATCTGTCATGGTTAAGACCTTCAACACCACCTTCTGCTATGAGAAAATAAAGAAAATAAATTAGACCAAATTTGTATATGTTGCAGAGTACATTTGCATGTGACAACCAAAGACACGAAAATAAATAAAATCATTGACAGTTTATGGAAGATGAAGGGAAGTACCTGAGCCATTTGAAGAGGAAGATAATAGAGTATTAACCTTGAAATAAAATTTAGGATAAATGGAATGAGCTTTTTGGGAACTTACGGTGCTTTTAAAGGGCGAGGTATGAGGTTCTGGATTGTTCAAGGGAGTACTGTTTTGCATTGAGCTTGCAGCCAACAAGTGGGCCCTTGATAAGTACACTTTCAGGCCTTTAATTAAAAAAAGGAGAAAAAAATGGCATGAAGGGATATATTAGATTTTAATTTTTTTTTAATAATCATAGATTAATTATCATAATCCGATTCTAAACCATAGATTAATTATCATAATCCGATTTTGTGGTTCAATGCTTGAGTGCGCCGTGCACTCGAACTAATGAAATTTGAATCATCTGATTTTTGATTTTTTTTTTTTTGGTGAAAAAAGAAGTTTGCACAATAATTTCAGTTTTTTGTATACCAATAATTAATTTCAGTTTTGAAAATTAGATGGTTGGAAAATTAGTTCAAAGTTCCGTTGAATGGCTCAAAACTCAAGGGTTCTCCACCTATTATAGAGCATGGGTACATTTATAATTATATCCAATGAACTTTCATTGTGAAGATAGGAGTACAATTTTTTTTATTAAATTTATTTAAGAAGATAATGCAATTTTAATAATTTTTAAATATTTAATTTTAAGGTAATTAAATAAACACAATCGTTTAATTAATCAAAATAAAAAATAACCAAAAGCAAACCAAACAATTATTACAAGATGGTAATGTAAATATAAATATAAATTTAAAAAATAATATTATTAATTAAAATTTTAATATTATTAATAAAATTTTAAATGAATTTATGAATACATTTTAAATATGGTTAAAAAAAAACAGTGTTACAGTTATCGGATTGAATCTTAGACTTCCCCTTTTTCTCTTTTTTTTTTCCTTTTCATTTTTTATGCGTCAGCTTTCAAAATTTTGGTGCTTCAAAACGAAAGCAGTACAAGTAGGCTATGGCCCATCAGCCATTAGTTTGAAAAAGGGAGGCTTTTCAAGATTCTCTTCATTCAAAAACTAGAAACTGAAGACTCCCTCACCCTCACAAAAAGTAATTAAAGCAAGCAAGATTTTTTGAACATCACCACGGCACTCACACACGCAAAGGTCGACCTCAACAGGAACCAAATCTTATGCATGTTGTTTGAAACTTAAATGTTAAGTTGTGAATTTGGTCAACCCAAATGTACAATCGTGTGTTAGAAACAATTATATCCATTCAACGAATAACCAATAATATTGGATAAAAATTATTAATAAAATATTTATAAAATGAATTAAAATATAATAATTAAAGAGATAAAAAAACATGGAAAATTGATTGAGACACATTATTATTTGCGTTACTTTTTAAAAATATATTTTTTTTCACATTAGGTTTTCTTCAAATAATAACGATTTTTAAATTTGTCAATTCAAATTGTCCATACTCTCAAAACAGAAAGAAAAATATAATTTTTTTTTAAAAAAAGTAATAGTTACTGAGATTTTAATACAAAGAAATATCAAACGTTTTGATCCATTTTTGACTTTGCTACTAATAAGAAAAACAACAAGAGAAACATTGTAAAACGGTGGACTATTTGATCATTCTTGATAAAACACGTGGTTTTTTGGTTTATGGAGCACTTGACATTTGAAAGTGTCCAATTATATTTCAACAATATCGTCACCCTTCATAAATAATTTTTTTGAAGCAAGCAGCTCAAACAAAATTGAATTTAAGGCAATTCTCAAAATAAAAATAAAAAAGGATCAGGATTTACAGTACTCATAGACATGGGCCAAAAATTAAAAAAAAAAAAAGAAAGAAAGAAAGAAAGAAGAAGAAATGATCACATGATGGTGCAAGCATGGGGGTTATCATCACTGAAAAGTGAAGCAACCGCATCATCAGTTGCCACAGCAACAGAGTAAACAGCAGGAGTATGGAAGAGTGTGTACTCCATTACTAACTTCCCTTTTATACGCGTCGTAATAATGGTTCACTATATCCGATGGGTATTTGTAGAATGAGGCAAAATGAGAGTATCCAGGGAATGGCCATGGCTCTGCTGCTTTACCCGCGCGTTTAATGGCTTTGAGTACCTTCTTTTCCTCCAAGGCATATCCTCGCACTGTAACCTTTTGGATCTCCATATCTATTTCCACTTCTTCTGCTCCTAAGTTTAGACAAAATAAAAAAAAAACAATTCATAACCAATATATATTGAACCATAATTGAGCTTTACAGCCGAGTTTATCATTGGGCTTTAACGTAGTAAAGCCGTTCTTATTTTTGTAATGCAGGCTTTCAGCTAAGGATTCAGCCAATTCTTGCGGGTGTAGCCTTAACCTTAAGCCCATATAACACATTGTTTTCGTGCTTGTTCAAGGCTAGTTTTCTTTTTTGGTTTCATTGGAACGAGAGAGAACTCTCTTTCTTATCTTCCAATCACTGGTGTGAGCAGTTTTCGATCCTATATCTTTCAAGTTGATAACTCATGAACTTTTGGAGGAACTGTAAGTGGCGTGAGCGTGATCCTATGCACATCATAAATTTGACAAATTAAAAAAGCAAGAGCAACAATTCAAAACCAGAATTGGGCTTCACAGCCCAGTTACTCATTGGGCTTCAATGTTGTTAAGCCGTACTTATTTTCCTAATGCAGCCTTTCAGCTAAGGTTCCAGCCCATTCTTTCTGGTTTGCCTAACCTTAAGCCCATATGACACATTATTTTGAGGGAAAAGGGCATTATAATTAATAGTTAGTTTGTGCTTATGCCATGGTAGGCTTAAGTACAGTTTGATTTAATTGTATTTTGGGTTTATGTTTGTTAAAATAGATTTTGAAACAGTTTTGTTAAAATAATTATGGATCTAAAATCTACTTCTTGTTAGTAAAACAGTTGTTAAAGCAATTTTTTCTAACAAAAAAATCAAAATTTTAAAAATTGTTTCCCACTCTTTTCAAAAATTGTTTTTTTAATAGTGTTTGACTTAATTTTTTTTTAAAGAACATAAGCATTTAATAAAGAGTACCAAATGGGTGTAACTTGATAAATAATTAACCTTACTTCAGTAGAATGGGCAAAAAAATTTCTATGCACCTCCACGCCATCAAAAGTAAAAAACCAGGCAAGAGACCAACTATTGCTCTAAGAGATTGGTTGAATTATTTTATTATTAAAACTATGATTGATTGGAAGGAAAAATGAGACGAGTGAAAGAAGAAAGAATCAGAGAAAGTAAATAAATTATAATCTTCTTAAATTGAAATGATTTGTGAGTTAAAATTAAAATAAATTTTTTGTTTCATTTCATTCTTTCTTCTCACTTTTCATTATCTTCACCAACGAAAGATCGGAAACATACCTTATTAATTTTTTATCATCTTTTTTTTTTCCTCTCTTCTTTCCTCCATTTTTTCCCCATCAATCAAAGCCTAAAAGCATTTGATTCAAGAAGACATAAGTGTGGTCTGTTACCTAAGCCTTTTTAAATCCAAAGCTTTGCCTAGGCCAGTGAGAGCAATACCAAAATCCAATCTATTCAACAAAAAGTAAGGATAAAATTATTCTATATCACTATACCATTTACTCCAATGTGGGGAAAAAAAAGAGTAGAAAGCCATCTCCCATGTGTAGCCATTTAATCCAATCAGCCTTAGATCAATCATCCCTCTATAGAATGTAAAAGATGTTACCTTTGACCTTAAGGAGAGATTTCTTCTACTTTGAAGCACATCCCTCGCAGTCCAAGTTTGGCACTCTTATCTCCACCATCTGCATGCAATGCCCACATTGTCATTATTTTATTTCCACCATTTTAGTGTTTGTGAGAAAGAGAAAGAGAAAGAGATAGAGAGAGCTGGTAGATACTTACAGACATGGTTAAAATTGTCTCAGCTTTCACTATATGGAAATGGTAGTTAGTGATGATGGGTATTTATATTAGCCAGAGATTTTGATCTTTTAATAAAGAAAACAAGAACTCTCTGTATGCTTTATATCTCAATGATGTAATATAAATAGAGAGGCAGAAAGCTGTTCAACCATGGGTTTAATTTAAGGCTTCTCTTTGACAACGACTCTGTATAAAACGGTTAAGAAAGGAAAGGAGCATTGGGTTTTGAAACTGGAAAGTATAGTATTGAGAGAATTTTTTCACGCGTGGATTAAGAAACGCGTGACTTTATGCCCCCACCCCAATGCTCTTCTTTACTCTCTCTCTCTCTCTCTCTCTGTCTCTCTCTGTCTCTCTCTCTCTCAATGCCAGAGCCAATGTTGCCACGCTTTGTGTAGAATGATGGAGGACACTCACAAATCCACAAATCAAGAGCAAACGTATTTATACGTAGGACCTTATTTACACAAGTTAATATTAATCATGACTTTAGTTCAAGTTCAGATTTATAAAATCAATAAGGTTTGTTCGTTATTCTGTTTATTCTAAAAAATTATGTCATGTTCACTTTGTTAATAATTTTAAAGATCTATTATATGCATTATAACATTAATTTTGATATATTTAATATTACATACTTGATATTTGCGACATATTGTTATTCCAGTAGCACCACATGAATCTCAACACACCAATACGTGCAAAACCGTCTAGCTAGGGTTCTTTTTCTCTTTACTCTCATTGTAAGAAAACTTTATAATGAGGAAAACTTACTTATGTTAAGAGATGAGAGGAGATCTAGCTCATATTTATAATAAACTCAATAGAATGCCTATCATAACCCATTAGGTTTGTCAAGCTTATACCATTGCCCAACCACATCTAAAACCATTAGGTGTATCTTGCCCAACAACGAGATCAAAGTGGATGTCAAGCCAATAAAGTCCATCTCAAGAACTCAATTCAGTCCGTTTTATAAATACAAATCCCTGCAAACTAGTGGAAGCCCATCATTAATATTAGAACATTTTATATATTCTAACATTCTCCCACTTAGGCAAATATTAGTTGTAGTTTTTAGGTGTCTTAAAAAAATATTTTAGAAAACGACTCCCGGACTGAATTACAGATTTTAAATGTGGCCTCAATTTTTTGAAAAACAAATTCTTGGTATAACACCTAAACATGATCCAGTCCAATAAAGTCATCAACATAGGACCATGACAGACATTATATCTCAATTGATATAAAACCAATCCATAATTACAAATGCTAATAACTTCACCGACTTAGATCTAGATATGGGAGTGTGGCAATGAAATAGCACCAACATGTGATATCAAAAATGTTATTCCATTGTCGGTCCTTGATTTCTCTATTACTTACTTCATTAAGAAGCTAGAGAAATCTATGGTTTCTCTATTACCTACTTCACCCAGAAGCTAGAGAAATCACATGTTATTCTATTAACCTATTTCACCCAGAAGTTAGAAAAAACCTAGGGCTTCACCTAGAAGCTTGAGTAACCCCACGACTTCACCTAGAAGCCAGCATGTTTTAGTCAATAAGACTCAAGTTTGCAACATGGTGTTACGAGACATACTCAATAATGACATAAAAGTCATTCTTAAGACAACATCAAGTCTTAGAATTTTAATACATCATGATATGTCATATATAAAATGTGCACAAAATATTCATAGTATGATATCAATCAAAGAAAACAATAATGATGTCCAAAGGAAACAACATATGAATTGACATAAAAGTCTTAATATAAAAGTTATACTCCCACTAATAAAATACATCAAAAGAACTAACAATATGCCAAAAAAAAAACATATAACCATTGTACACAATTCTCACAGCAAACTCGATATTTTGTTTCCATTTTTTTATAATTTGATCCAATCAGGATCTTAATTATGGCATTACCATTGCTAGCAGCAAATAAAATTAATTAGAGAAAAATATAAGGCAATCATGATAATAAATTTGGGTAGCAAAACAAGAGGATCCCAAGTGTATCATTACAAACTCTCATTTGGGCAGAAAATATAATACACATTTAACATTTCCTACAAGAAACTAACAACTGAATGCATACCAATTTTCGAAATACCTAACACCTTTGGATTAATAAGACATTCTAGACTAATGTGCATTCAAACAACAGTTTCGTGTTTATCAATTATTAACACAGGCAATAACTCCCTTTGGACATGCGATTGAATGTATTAATCAAGCTTCAAACGGTTTGAAATAATCTTAAAAATTCAACGAACAAACCACTTTGGTGGAAATCATCCACTTCAACCCTTAAAATTATTTCAAACCGAGGCTTAAAACAAAACTTAAGAGAGTTTATGTTTTTTATGTTTATTAAATAACTATTATTAACTTGAACATCAGTAATTTTAAATTAAAAATAATTATTATTATACTTTTATTTTAATCATTAACTTATTATGATTCAGTATAAGATATATTAAATGAGAATAAGTTTAATAAAAGCATTTGAGTCCATTCACACTGAACTAAAATATTACAATGGCCTAAGAGTCAACAGTTTGACTACTACTTGCTAACTTTCTCTTATATTTTAAACTTATTAAACTATCTGAAATAACATATGTCTGATTTACTGTCCAATAAGATAAAGACATTTTACTACTTAGTTGGTCAAAATCATGTAAATAATATCTAACTTTTGAATAGTAAAAGCCAAATAATTCCATCGGCTTAATTTATAGACTTGATAAACAATCCTATCAATTAATTAATTAAAAAGATAATACCCAACCGTAAGCCACTTAAATGGCTTACTATCAATTAATTAATTAAAATGTTTAAGCAACTAAATCACTAAAAGTTTCAGCAACCAAAACCATTAAATGGTTGTAATTAAAACACAGATAATTACATAAGTAAATCATATAATATCCAAGTAAATATATTTGCTCCCACTAATCTTTAGGTACATGCATTGATCTATCTTATTCTTCTCAAAACCAATAGAATTCACTACCTCATCAAATTTTAGGTACCACTAGTATCAATATACACTATTTCTAGAAGATCATAACTATGAGTTGAGCCATTTTCTTGGTTTTGGTTAACTATCCCCTAATACAATCAACACAGGTGCTTATGCCATAAAAAAAAATTCTTTAATAAGAGGTCTTTTGAAGGCATCTGTTTCAACTTCAAAACAAATATATTCATTGTTTGAAATCAAACACAATCTACATTTCAACTCTTATAATTTGAACCAGTCAGGATTTCAATAGTTGCTTAGTTGCTTGGTTATTGTTCACAGAAAAGTAGATTGATTCAAGATAAGAATGCAAAATGGTAATAAAAGGGCAATAACCAACATATTACAAAACATAGAGTCTAAGAGTATAGTTATAAACTCCCCTTAGGGCATAAAATACAACATATAATGAGAAACTCTTCACATGAAGCATAAAAAGACAATGTCTCAGTTTTCGAAAGAATTGTCCCCTTTGTGCAGACAAACCTTCTAAACTAACCCATCATCTTCCCACAGTGTTTCATTTATTTCCACAAATTACAGCACAACTACTCCCTTTGGGAAAGTAACTGCATGATGCAACTAAAATCATCCCACAACATGAGACCATACAACAGGAGCTACTCTAACCAACATGTACTTTTATGAGTCACCAAACAATCAACAATTGCATCCTTACCACAGGTCTTGAACACAGCAAAATATATTTAAATGATTAGATCAATTATTTCTTACAACATGCATATTTTCTATATTTTCTTTCAAGCTGAGAGTATAATAAATATGACAACTGATCTAGGAGAGTACTCATCTACTGTCAACATCTCGGTACAACAAAACAATTTACTATGAAATATAATTTCAGAATATATGCATAGATTTCGAGAAAAAAACAATTAATCACATATTTTCATAAATAAATATTTATTGAACAAAAAAATGATAATGCTTCTCACATTAATCTTTATTATCATCTCATGTGATATACAACTTTCAATATGATCAAATAAGATATAATAAAAGTAACGAGTAGTGACCAATTTTGATCAACATGTTTCTGATAATAAATGAAATTTTTACATGCTCAAAATTTAATTATTGTCGATAAGTGCACCAATTGAGCAAATATGAATTGAAAATATGTTTTAAAAAAGTTAAGAAGGCAACATATTTTCTACACACTCTTATGAAAATATATATATATTTTTATTATTTGACCTAATCAAAATTTCAATAGTAGCACTATTGTTATCAACAACAATGGAAGTTGTTTACGATAATCAAAATGCAACATATTAATAAGAAGGGTAGTTATAGCAACTAGATTTTTAGCGCATCATTACCTACTCCCCTTTGGGCAGAGTATGTAACATGAAAATAGAATCTCTTACATGAAACCAACACATTAACATATTTTAGTTTTCAAAAGCCTAACACTTTTGGGCAAAAAACAATCTAGACTTAAATAAATTCAACCAAATTTTTTATGTCAACATCTAAATTAAAACATGCAATTACCTCTTTGGGCAAGTGATTGAATGCAACAATCCAGATAAATGTCTCGTAACAACAACATGAAATAATCCATTCACTGCTATTTATGGGAAATAAAACAAGGGGAAGAAAGCTATTGTATGTATAATACAAACAAAATTATCGTACATATATAAATAAATATATGTAACATATTAAATCCAAAATATACTTGAGCAACCAAAACCTACAATAATTCCCTACTAAACCTCTTGTTAATTTATTTAACATAAATTATTTTACGTTAAAGCTTTTGGTGATATATCGGCTTTCAAATAGTTTACTATAAACAGTAGCAACATCACCGGGAGGTTTATATTTTTTTAGTTTTTCACATTGCCCTAAGATCTTGATTGCATTACATAAGCAAATAATTCAAATTCAAGATTCTTTGAATCAATAGTAACGTCATAATTCAAGATTCTTTGAATTTGGCAACAAAACCACTAATTCAAGATTCTTTTAATTCAACAGTAAGGCCTATAGTTAAGGATTTTTGGATTCAACAATAAAGACCCAAATTCAAAATTCTTTGGATTTAAGAGCAAGCCTATATAATTTTATTCACATAAAATAATATAGGTTATCTTGAAACTAAACACAATATTCCTGAATTAAGTTATGTGAACAATAGATTTAAACACATGTAAAGACTAGCTCTGATATCACATGTTAATAATTCAAAGGTTTTATCACATGCATTATAATACTGATTTTGATCTATTTAATATCACATACCTTATGTTTGCGACATATTCTGGTAAATCCACATGGATCTCAACACACCAATGCGTGCAAGACCGTCTAGCTAGGGTTTTTCCTTTCCTTACTCTCTCTGTACGAAAGCTTTATAATGGGAAAAAATTAAATAGGTTAAGAGAGAATAGGGGACCTACCTCATATTTATAATAAACTCAATAGGTGGCCTATCATAGCTCATTAGGTTTGTCAAATCCACACAATTGCCCAACTACATTTAAAACCATTAGGTGTATCTGGCCCACCCACGAGATCAAAGTGGATGTTAGGGCCCACAAAGTCCATCTCAGAAACTAAATCCAATCTGTTTTATAAATACAAATCCTTACAAACTAATGAAAGCCTATTAGTAATATTAGAACATTTTATATATTCTAACACACTTGATTATATTCATGTCCAAATTTTAAATGCGCCCTAAAGTGAGTAGCCCTTTTGTTCCCTTTCACAATTTTACGTAAAACAGAGAAAGTAGAGTCAGCTCAGCTTTGCACTGCAAAATTGATTCTTAGAAGAAAGAAAAGAAGTGAATCTGCCTTACTAGACATAGATCTGTTGTGACATAAGCTAGCTTCCAACTCCGGACAAGAAATATTCAAGGTTAAGCAGAGTCTATGCAACTTCTATGTCAAACAATTCTTCTAGTTATATTGGATTGTTATTAGTTATATGAAAGCTTTAATGGTTTAGAGATCAACAAGTGTGTGAAGTATGTGAGTGAATTTGCTCACAAGCAAGCACATGATTGATCCTTCACATGGAAAACATAACACGATATGAAACTCCGCTCTTAGAAAGCTGCCTAATTCAGAAGAGTGATCAAGGAACATTCATCATTCACTCCTGTCTATTCACAAAATTAAAAAAGGAAATATATGGTCATAATTTGTTAGGCTTGCTAGGGTCATGATGTTTCTAGATGGGAAGCTTTTACATACTGACAATCTACAACTAACAACAATTTAATTTGAATTGAAGGATAATAATCTTGTTAAGCTTAATTAAGATATTTTTAGGAAAAAAATTGTATATTTAAAATAAATGAATTTTTGTAATTTTATATTTGTTATGTTAATTTTAAAAAAAAGAATAAAAAATTTGAGTTAATTTGTTACCAATCTTACAAACTCTCATGCCCACTAATACCACTCTTTTTCCTTCTATTGTCCAGGCACCAGTTTTGGAATTAAAGCAGCTGCCAAAACATCTAACTTATGCCTATTTGGGAGAAAAAAAAAAACATTACCGGTAATTGTGGCTGCTAATTTGAGTATTGGAGAAAAAGATAAATTATTAAAAGTTTTAAAGGAGCACAGATCCGCCATTAGATGGACCATTGCTGAAATTAAGGGAATAAGTTTGTCCAAATGCATGCATAATATATACCTTGAGGATGAAGCAAGGCCCACGTGAGACGCTAAAAGAAGACTTAACCCGCACATGAAAGAGGTAGTAAAGGCTGAGATATTGAAACTCTTAGATGTTGGCATCATCTACCCTATTTCTGACAGTAAGTAGGTAAGCCCGGTTCAAGTTGTCCCTAAAAAGAGTGGGATCACAATAATGAAAAATGAAAATGAAGAGCTCATACCCACAAGAAAAACAATCGGTTGGAGAGTGTGTATTGACTATCAAAAACTAAACAAGGTTACTCGAAAAGGTCACTTCTCTTTGCCATTTATTGATCAAATGTTAGAAAAACTAGCTGGCCACAGTTACTATTGTTTCTTGGATGGGTACAATGGATATAACTAGATTGCCATAACACCTGAAGATCAAGAAAAGACTACCTTCACTTGCCCTTTCGGTACATTCGCTTATCGAAGGATGCCATTTGGCTTATACAACGCACCAGCCACTTTTCAAAAATGTATGATGAGCATATTTTCAAATATGGTAGAGAAATACATTGAGGTATTCATGGATGACTTCAGTGTCTTTGGGTCCAATTTTGATGAATGCCTGAATCATTTAGAGAGCGTCCTAAAAAGATGTGAAAAAAGTAACTTGGTACTAAACTAGGAGAAATGTCACTTCATGGTCCAACAAGGCATTGTGTTGGGTCACTTCATCTCCAATAGAGGTATTAAGGTAGACAAGGCCAAAATCGACATTATTTCAAAGTTACCTCTCCTTCTCACAGTCAAGGGTGTTAGAAGCTTCCTCGGACATGCCGGTTTTTATAGATGATTTATCAAGGATTTCTCCAAGATTTCAAGACCTCTGATACCTTATACACATTGGGAATGTATGACTAGTGGTGGATATCAAAGCCCTATGTCTTTATTATTATCAAATCACCTTCCAACAAATATTTATCTCTTTTTACTTTTGAGAAACTAATTCTAAAAAGCAACTTTACCAATCCCTGTGGAGATGACCTTGCTTTCGCACACTAGACTACATTGATGACCTTGTGCACTTGCAAGTATAACTAGTACGATTATTCACCTATTTATTTAGGTAGATAAACACACAACAACTAAGGACCTAATAAATGCAAATAAGGGGGCTTAAATATACCTATCACCCACCACGCTCGACTCCAGTCTTCGCCACTTCGTCACCGTCAACACCTTAAGAGTTGGTTCATTTCTATCAATGACCTCTCTATGTTCAGATTTTTGATAGTGTAATTTGTTTATTCAAGTTATTTTTTTTAAAAGCAAGGGAAAAAGTGGGCACATGTGTTTACTTTTTAAAAAGAAAAAGATAAAAGCAAAAGAAGAAAGAAAAGTTTATACACGTGGTGATTAAAACAGTGTGCTGCCATGAGAGAGAAGAGAAAGTGTGAGAGAGAAAGTGAATAAAAAAGGAGAAAAACAGTGTGTTGCCATGAAAGAGAAGAGAAAGTATGAGAGAGAAAGTGAATAAAAAAGGAGAAAAACCGTATGCTGCCATGAGAGAGAAGAGAAAGTGTGAGAGAGAAAGTGAATAAAAAAAAGGAGTGAACAGTGTTATGTAATTTTTAAACGGTTTTAATAAGCTCTTTAAGTCTTTTTTATTGAGGCTCGAACCATGACCTAAAATGCCATAGATCTTAATCACTGAGCTAGTATTCTTATTATGACATTATTACACTTCATAAATATATAATACATGTTATCTAGTTTAATAATAATTAAAAACTATTTAGTTAATCACTCACAAATTACAACAATATAAAAATATAAGTTATGCTTCATATAATTTATACATTAATATTTATAAAATTATAATTATAATTATTACACTATAAAGAGTTAGTAAAGTATTAAATTTTGATAAAAATTAATTAATTAAAATTATTTTTATTTTATTATTCTAATCTATTAATTAATATTATTTTATTAAAATTTTGAAACACCCCAACGCCTCGCCTTATAGACAAAACACCTCGCCCAACGCCCTTACTCTCTACAAGATAAGTGACAATTGTCGGCACTTTATTTCCGGCGCTTGACAAAAGCGCCGCAATATATTAACAGCCGGTACTTTCTTGGTGGTGCTTCGTTGAAGCGCCGCAATATTCAAAGAATATATAACAGTGCTTCAGAGTGCCGTTATATGCGAATCTGATAACATATTCCGGCGCTTTTAAGTGCCAGTATATTTTACTTTCATATTTCGGTGCTTCAAAGCGCCGGAATATGATATAAAATTTCACATATACCTGCCGTTCCTTGCCGCGCCGTGCTTTCTAGAAAATTTTCTCTCTCTTTCTCTGGTGTCCTCCATTGCCGCGCCGTGCTTTTCCTAATATTTTTTCTCTCTCTCTCTGGTTTTCTCCATTGCCGCGTCGCGCAGTGCTTGTCCGTCTCTCTGGCTCCAGTTCAACTTAAGGTGCATGCTTCTATCGCCATAGTTTATAAATTAATAATTATGTTCTTTTATGGAATACTAGCAGTAGCAACAGTTATGATGATTTTGTTTTTAGGAGTCAGTCATTTCACCCCAAGCTGTGCTTGATGCTGCCAGTGCAAAACATGAAAGAAGAATTGCTCCTGTTTGGTTCTCACTAGTGGCTTTTGTTAACCAGTGAGAATCTATTTCAGTTTTGAAATGAAAATTTTATAAATCCATTTTTTTTTTCAATTCACATACTGATTCAGTATTAATGGTTTCAGAGAAGGAGAAGCACCCTTACCACAAATTCCTGCAAGTTACTTGAAAATAAAGTGAGTTCTTTTTTGCTTCAACACTTGCTTGTAGGCACCGTACTTGCTTTTTTTATGTGCTTTTCTTTGTTATCCATGGAAGTTGATTATAATTTTGTAATTTGTGATAATAAGGTTTTCGCTGTCCTGAGTTTACTTGTATATTTGTGATTGTTATCTCTGAAGATTTGGCTACATGCCATATACTCTCAAGTACACTTTTTTGTTACTTGTAAAAAACAATTTTTTTTAGTAGGAAGCCTGTAATTTGTATTCTAGTTCAATCATGCTTTTTCCTTTTGCAATATCAATTCTGCATGTTGTTTTGTTTTCTGTTAAACCACACCCCTCTAGTTATGAAATATTAGATGAGATTGGTTAAGGGTACACTGAAAAGCTATATTTCACAGTGGGATATGGTTTTGTAATTGGATGCTGATACTGCCAAAAAATGCCTTTCCAATAAGAAGAAGACACGTGGATGATCCAGGACCGGGCAGCTCAGCCTCCAGGTCATAACCGCCCTTCAGGACTTCGTCGCCTCCAGCTGGGCCTCCATGTCACCACCATCTTCCAGGCCATCATTGCCCAACCAAGTTGGGGCGTCAGGTTGGCAGGCTACCTCAGACACATAAACGGCTCCTGATCAAGCCAGCAAGGCAAAGCCCTAACGGACGGCCCCCAGTCACCTGGCTGGGCCTTCTAGGTATCATTACCCAACCAAGTTGGGACGTTAGGTCACCAACCGCCCTTAGACTTGGATGACTCCTGATCAAGCCAACAAGACAAAGCCCTAGCGGACAGCCCTCAACCACCTAGCTGGACCTCCTAGGCGTCATTACCCAATCTAGTTGGGGCATTATATCGTTGCTGCCCTAGGCCAAATGCCGCCTTCAAAGTCCTATAAAAAGGGGTCAGGTACGCATTCCAAACGATCCAACTTTTCTCAGCTGAAAAAAAGGAACACTTATCCCTTGCCTACACTTTATCTCGCTCTAACTTAAGCTTGTAGCATCCCCAGAGGCACCCTCTCTAGCGACCCCATAGCCCCTCTCTCTTTCCCTGTGCAGGTACATCCGATGTTCGACCTCCACCTAAGCAACGCACATTTTTGGCATCAACAGATGCCATTTAGCAGATTATACAATTCAATGTACATGTCAACATACGGATTGTGAAATTGAGTTGGTTTAAATCCTTTATTTATTTATTTTTGTTTGGTTGTAATTCTCGGTTTAGATTATCTTAGCTCTCATTTGTGAAATTGAAAAAATATTTTCCTGCTAAAATATTCTGTTGTTAATTTCTTTTCTCCTTCTTCTTCCTCTTTTTTTTTTTTTTAATTTCTTCTTATGTTTTTGGGTGAACTTTGTTGACAGGTTGTAGTGAGATAACCAAGAAAAGAGTTGACCTCTAGAAATCTTTACTTCAGTGATATGACTTTAGATCTGGTACATAAATAGAGGAAATGTGATTCATGCAACTGAACCCAACTATGCTTAGTTTAGTTGAGTTTATTAATGGGTGTAACTTTTTAGGCATACACCTAATATATTTTGTAGTATAATAACATAGCAGGTTGTGCATCATTGTTATTGGAATGATTGACTGTAAATTTTATCCACTTATTTGAACTTTAGGCCTTAGAATAAACCGTATAGTGAAAGAAAAGTAGTTTAGATGATCCAGATTGTTTTGTGATAGAATATGATGCAGATTTTTTGTTAAGGACAGTTATGGCTTTTAATTAGAACCTTGTTATAATTTAGCATGCATTGAGTCCTGCTATGCAGTACAACCTAAGGTCATTTTGGAAGTCTTTTCTCTACTATTAAGCCACAGATCTTAGTTCATTTATGAGGCATGTAACTGTTAAATAAAATTAGAGGAGATTATGTGAAATGGTTCCAGTATAAATGTATAATGATTCTAACTTTACAATTTTGTTGAGAAGTTTGGAAGCGTTTTCTCTACTTTGGAAGCCTTTTCTCTACTATTGTCTGGGGCAGAGTTTACCCTTGTGATCCTCAACAACTATTAAAAAATATAAATACTAAAGAATTAGATTTTTATATGTAAATGTGTATTTATAAGTACTCTGCATTGTTGGACCTGTTTGAGGCATCTATCATTCACAAAACTTTAATGGTATTGGCTAAGGCACTGAGATTTGTTTGGCATGCCTCAAACCCTATATGTAATAAACACTTCGGTTTCTGTGTGTCTGTGAAAGAGGGAGAATCTTAAATTCTTCCTCAATTTTTATTTTATTTGACTTTCTTTTTTTGCAGTATATACTGATGGAGAATGTGAAGGCAAGGTATTTCTTTATCAAACAAAGTTGTGCCTGAAGTTTTGGAGCTGTTGTTCATTTCCATTGAAAGACTCTATTTTTTGCTTTACTGCTGCTTCTCTTCTTCTCAATCTTGTAAACAGCACAAGTTTGTGCAGCTTAATTCTCAACTGATCTTGCATTTGGAATAAACAATAAAGTTAGGGTCAGAAGTGTCTCTTGGGTGGGTAATTTCTACGGATTTGGTGTCAACTAAAATCAGCTCATAATATCTTTGGGTTTTTTGAATATCTTCAGGGGCATATTGAAAACCTGTTGAAAATACTTTATTGACATAAAAATAATGATTAATAAGTTCAAAATCATTTGTTGGTTGCCTAATGCTGGTACATCTGATATATTCTTGAATGGGTTTTTGGTAATATTGACTAGGAGGGATTTGAGATTGAGAGGATAGTGTTTGGTTTTGAGATTGGGATGATGGTGCTTGAGAGGATAGCTTTTGAGGATAGCTTTTGAGCATAGCTTTGTGGAGATGGGATTGGGAATTCTTCTAGGGGAGCAAATCTGTTTGGCATTTAAGGTGTTTTTGGCTGAACTGGTGATAAAAGAGGTTTTGAAGAAGCATAATCTGATGGGTCTTGGATTTTTTGAGGTGATGAAGAGGGCTCAATCTTTTGTTTTCCCTTTTGGCGGGAAATCAGACTCATTTTTTCCTGTGTTTGGATCCTGCAAAAATTCCCGTGTGAGGAAATCAAGAAGAGAATTATTCTCTCCTTTAATAAACTCTATATTAAAATCGAATACACTCAATATAGCTTGCCATCTGGCAAATATCTACTTTGAAACAAGATTTTGAACATCTTTTTGTAAAACTTCTTTTGCTGATTTACAATCAATGCGTAGTAAAAATGTTTTATTGTATAAATCATCTTGAAATTTTGATATGCACAAAACAATGGATAAAATTTCTTTTTTGATTGTTGAATAATTTTTTTGTGCTCCAAGCTATATACCAGAATGATATCGTACTATTTGTTTAGTGGTTTTTTGGGGAAGAACTTGTTTTAGAATACCTCTATATCCTATATCAGAAGCGTCTGTTTCGACGATGACCTGTGCTGTAGGACTAAGAATACCAAGACAAGGAAGACTTAATACTTTTGTTTTGAGAAGCTTGACGATTTCAGTATGTTGGGATGACCAGGGAATTGGATTCTTGCGAAGCCTTTTATATAAAGGTTCACAAGTTTGTCGTAAATGGGGAAAATAATCTGCTATGTAATTTAAACAACCAAGAAATCTTTGTAATTAGGTCTTGTCTTTGATCTCATCAGGAAATTTATTTGCAAATTCAATTGATCTATCAATAGGTTTGATAGTTCCTTGAAATATAATATGTCCTAAAAATCTTATTTTGGTCTGAAATAATTTCATTTTGGTTTCTGATAAAACTAATCCATTATTTTTAATAATTTGGAAAAAAGTTTTAAATGCTTAAAATGTTGATCAACTGATTTTGAAAATATTAATATATCATCAATATATGTTATACTAAAACTAGAGTATTCATTAAAAATATCATTAATAATATTTTGGAATTTTGAAAGAGCATTCTTAAGACCAAAGGGCATTACATTCCATTCGTAATGACCAAAAGGGACATTGAATGCAGTCTTGTACTTATCTTTTTCGTTAATCTAAATTTGCCAAAATCCTGATTTTAAATCAAATTTTGAAAATACAGTAGAATCATGAAGTCTATTAAGAATATCATTTTTATTGGGTATTGGGTATCTTATCCATCGTAAAACCTTGTTTAAGGGTTTGTAATTAATAACCAATCTGGGAGCTCCTCTTTCTAATTCTGCTTGCTTTTGGACATAGAAAGCAGAGCAACTCCAAGGAGATTTACTTGGCCTAATTAATTTTTTATCTAATAATGTTTTAATTTCTTCTTGACAGTATTTTAATAATTCTTGATTCATCTAGATAGGTCGTGATTTTGAAGGGATATCCTTTTCATCAAAATTTGGTTCATAAGGAAGAGATACTATGTGTTTTTTTCTTTCCCAAAAAGCATTTGGCAAATCAGCACATATTTCCCTCTTAAATAAAGTTTCTAAGTCCTTTATTTGAGATTGTATTTGAGGTTCTTTGATTTGTTGTTCTATCTTTTGATAATTAATTTCTTCTTTTAGAAAATTGTATTAAGTTTATTCGTTTATGCAGACTATTATTTTGTAATAAGTTTAATTCTCTAGTATCTATGGGTTGTAAAAATGGGAAGAATAAACTTTGGCCTAGTATGTTAGTTTCTATTCCTAAATGACTAACTTTAAAAGGATATATTTGTGTTAAAAATGGGGTTCCTAAGATAATATTTTGATGAATATTTTTAACAAGTACAAAGTGTGTTTTAAGGCAATATCCGTCATTACATACATAAGAATTGGTAATTTTATATTCTACATTTAATTTTGATCCGCTTGCAGTATTTAATCTTTCCGTAGTTTTCTCATAATATTTCGTGGGTACAAGTCCTTCTTTAAGACAATTCTGGTCAGCACCAGAATCAACAAGAGCAGTGGTATTAATATGATATTCTTCATTAATAACAATAGAAATTTTGATATACCATTTCTGGTGATTAATTCTTTATATTAAATTAACAAAGCTATCTTTTGGTTCATTTTCTATTAAACTAGTTGTTTCTAAAGTTGGGGCTTCTTGAGATTTTCCTTTTTTGTCAGTTTGTGATATAATTGATTCTTTAAGGTTATTTATTTCTAAATTAACCATTTTTGCTTTTAGATCTATAGTGTCTTTTTGAATATTTTTAATCTATTCTTTCATGGAATTAACTTCCATTTGTAAATCTTGGATGGTAGCAACTTTTAGTTTTTGAAATCTTTTTTCTAATATTTTTTCAAGGTTATATGGTTTAGGGGTCTTAATTCTTTGTTCTTCACAAATAATATTTCTTAATTTTACTAAGTATTCTTTCTTAGTTATAGGGTCATCAATCTTATCAATAATATCTAGGAGGAATTCTTTTTGTGAAGTTATCATATTGATAGATTTACAATAACATAAACCTTATTCACAGTTACACTGTGAATCGTCAGAGTCTTCGGAATCAGAAGTCTCTTGAATGGTATAAATAAGCTATTCTTTATCAGAAGATGATGATTCTTCTTCTGATTGAGATTCATTTAGCATGATTTTAGTTAGTTGTTGCTTTAGAGTTTCATCAATTTCTAACTCATTAATTTTTTGCTTTACACGACAGTTCTTTGCCAAATGCCCAAGCCGACCACACTTGAAGCAGGCTTTGGAAGAGGTTTGGGTCTGTGGTTTTTTTGATTTTTATATCTGGACTTTTAGATTTTTGTAGTAGAAGGATATTTATTGGGCTTATAGTGTTTCTTATAAGTTCGTTTTTTAAAATATTTGGTTTTCTTTTTCCTTTCAATAGACGGGGCCTTAATAGTTTCATAACCATACTGGCTACAGAATGAGCCTAATTCTTTTCTGCTTTGATGTAGTTCAGATTTCGTTTTAGATTTTAGTTTAAGATCATTGCAGAGGGCTAATCCTTCATAATTAATATAACCTATCAATTTTCCATATGAAAGATTATCATAAGGTATGGATCCGTTATTAACATCTCTAATTCTTTGACGAACTTTTTCAGCAAATAATTTTGGAAGTCCTGAAATAAATTTTTCTTTCCAATAAGCATTATTACTATCTTTTCTAGTGTATATTTTGGCAAGAAATACATCTTTATACCATCTAAAGTCTTGCATAGTTGGGCATGTCAGGTTAATAAGTATTTCAGATGATCTGGCTGAAAATTTGTCAGGGTCTCCTATAAAATGTTGAGTAATAGCATATATAAGGGTTTCAAAAGCATTTTCTTGTTTTATGTATCTAGTAGAAATACTAATTTCTCCAGTTTGATTGTCTTGGACTGATTGAGTTGTTGGTATATCAATTGAGGCATTTAATACTTCATTTCTGTTATCTTCAGTGAGATAATTATCCCACCAACCTTTAAGTATTCCAGTAAATCCAGCAATTATACTAGTAGTTATCTTTTTATCAGTATTATTGGGTCGTGTTTTATAAGCAGTAGCAGCCATAGTCATTTCTTTAAGTGTATTTAATATATTGTGATCACTAGCTCCATCTATATTCCATTCATATAATGTATTATCATCATATTGAGCTTGAGTAGCCGAAGATCTTTCTTCATATTGTATATCAGGGGGAGTTGGTCTAGTGTAGTAATTCCTAGTTCTTGGAAACAACGTTGAACTATTTTTATTGTTATATATTTTATTGATTTCATCAGTTTCTCTAATTTCGCTAATTAGGTCTTGGTCTATGACATTAATGTTTGAAGTTTTTTCATCGAGGTTTAAATTTTTTAATCTATCGTTTATAGATTTCAAGACATCATCAGAATTGTCAAGAGTAATTAAATTTTATTTTTCTATTTGGAGTGGTTTAAAAATGGGTTGAGATAGATGAAGAATAGGTTTTGGTTTTTGAATTATAGGTTTTGGTTTTTGAATTATAGTCAGAAGTGTCTCTTGTGTGGGTAATTTCTACGGATTTGGTGTCAACTAAAATCAGCTCATAATATCTTTGGGTTTTTCGAATATCTTCAGGGGCATATTGAAAACCTGTTGGAAATACTTTATTGACATAAAGATAATGATTAATAAGTTCGCCTTATTCTCATGACTTACTTTTTCATGCCCTATTTGCTATTCCATGGATAATTTCTTGAGACTATACTATCACTGGTTCTATTATTGAAGGTACACAGTGGGAACTTATAGCAATAAAAAGAATATTTAAGGTCAAATGGTGGGCAAAATATGATTGCTCATATTCCAATCTTAACACTGTCAAGACATGGTTTTGAAATAATTCTCAAAATGCCAAGATCAATCAAAAAATCCCAGGACCTTCCAAATTATCAAAACAAGAAAAGAAGAAAAAGCTCCTTGAAGAGCTATCTCAGTTATTGGATAACGATGAAGACAGTACCCAGACTCCTACCGATAATCTCAATACTCCACCAGATTATTATGCACAGGACCCATATGACAGGTATGATTATGACCTGAAGGGATAGACAGCTGGACAGACAGACTCAAAAGCAGATGCTCATGACAAGACAAAAGACAAAAGGCAGTATACAAAGCAAGATTCCTGATCAAAAGCAAGATTCCTGTTCGTAACAAGATGACAAGATGAAAAGCAAAAATGCAAGACCCGTGACTGACAAAAGCAAATGCCAGATCAACCACAAGACAAAAATAATTCACGGACTTAAATCCCTCTGGAATCCGCCCATCCGGATTTAAGGGCTATTGAAGTCCGAGTCGTCTATAAATAAGTTTACTATCATTGTAAAAACCAGAGTTGGTTTTAGAGTTTCATTTTCAAGAGAGAGTTTCAGTGTGAATTTGTAAAAAGTGTGAAAAAAGTGAGCTATCATCTCATATTGCACTGTAAGCTCTTGCAATCTCAATATATAAAAGTATCTGTTTATAATCATTTCAAAAAACTGTTTTCATTACTAGTTTTAATATATGCTCAGATCATTAACCATATTGATATCAGAATTGTTTATATTATTATTCTTTTATTCGGACTACTGTTCACTATTCACTATTCACTCAATCCTGTTCATAATTGGTATCAGAGCCAAGTATCTATGTTCATCTGCTTCTTTTATATTCTGCTCGTAATCTTGTTTTGATTATATTGCTATTAAGTCTCTGGTTCTGTTGTGTCTGCGTTTTTGTAAAGCCGTTGGTCAGCCCTTTGTTTACTGTTGGTCAGCCCGATGATAGGGTGGTCCCAGTAGGTGGTCCCGGTAGAAACACTATTCACTTTTGTACCACTGCCTTCTTAGCCATATCTTCAAACCATTTTTATGAAAAGACTATTTAGGAGACGTCGACAGGGTGATGACTCATCATCCATGTCAGGTTCAAATGCTTCATCACCTCCAAGATTTGATATCCCACCTACTGATTACATTAGTCAAGATCCTAATCATGCTATGAACAGTCAAGAAATCAATATTGCAAAAATTGAGCAAGATCTGCTCAATTGGCATATTCCCAGTCAAAAAATAAACAGAATTTACCAAGTAGGAAGTTTTGATTTCAAGTCTGATTATTCTATTAAAACAACAAAGCAAACTTACAGTATTAGTAGAGAAAATGAAAGTATTAAATTGTTATCTTCATCATCAATTCTAAAGCATAAACAAGAAGGATTTAAATATTTGCATTTAGGATTAGTCCAAATTGCTATTATACCTTTGCATCGCTTAGGAATTGATCTTCAAAGTACTTTTACAGGTCAGAAGATTCTTCTGTTTTCTTTGTCAACTTTTGTATATGCATGCCATGAATTCTAGGATAGGGAATAAAGGGAATGGAAAAGTACAGTTTGGTTACAGGGATTTGTTTAGGCTTTCTTTTCTTGTCATCTAATTCTTGTGATGCCTATGTGCTTTGTAATCTTTTGGAATTTAACAAAGTTGATCTCTATTGAACCATTTTTCTTTTCATCACTTCATATATACTTTCATATATATATATATATATATATATATATATATATATATATATATATATATATATATATTATATTTATATTTATATATGGTATTTGCTTGTATCATATATATATGATAAAGACTTGCATACAAATGAAAATATAATACTCCAACACAATTCTTTTGTTAAATAAATCAACTTCTTCTACTGACCTTCACATTTTGTAGGTTTCTTGACTGAGTTCTTCAGAGTTTGATGATTGTTTTTACTTCTTCATTTTCTTTTTGTTATTTAATTAATCTTACATTTTGGGTAGTGTTAATTTTATGAGAACTTGTGGATGGTAAAATAACTGTTTTGGTTATGGTGATGGTGATGGGGAAAATGACAATGAAGAATTTAGTCGTTTTCCCAGGCAACACTACTTACAGCAAAGAAATTGGTCATTTTGTACTATTACACAATAAAAATTTGACTTAGGACAAGTTTTAATCAATTTAGTCCTCAGCCTGAGTAATAGTCCAATTCACTTTTTTATGTCTTTTTCCCTTTGTATATAATTTTATACCATCGATACAACAACTCTCATCCTTCTGTAGCCACACCAAGTTCTCTTCTTTGGATTCTGCAAATTCAAAACCCCAAAAAAATGTTGTCTCACTTGAAACTATTTTTTTTGTTGCTAATTGAAACTGTATTTAAAGAGGTTTAGGATTTACTATAGAAATGGCTTATGTTTCTTGAGTTAGAAACTAAACAATTATAAGTTATTTATATATATATATATATACATTTGCGTGTCAGAAAGTGTGTGGTCGTGATAGTATTGTTTGTCAATGTAGAAGATGTGGTAATTGTTCTTCATCCGAACTGGAAATTGTTCAGGAGCATCTATTGTATAATGGGTTTAGTCCAGATTACACCGAGTGGGTTTTTCATGGAGAGAAAGTCTCTCGTATAGACCACACTCACACTAGTTTACAATCCACTAGTGTTCCAGTTGGATTCATGGGACGAGATGACATGTTGGTTTTGCTCCGAGGTGTCTTCGAGGTTACTTGTCAAAACCCAAACAATGAACCGTTAAGGTTAGGAATCAAAGTGGGATATTCAAATGAGCATGGTGAAGAGCAACAGGCTCATGGTGGGTTTGAGTCCAATAATTTTAGTGTTCTTTCACACGTCAAACATCCAGTTCATTCTGTTATTGATGAGACGACTCAGTATCGCGATTTGATGAAAAATTATGATACTGAACTTTATCCGGGTTGCTAGAATTTCACAAAGTTAAGTTTTATGTTATATCTACTACACCTCAAATGTTTGAATGGGTGGTCTGATAAATCTCTTACTATGTTGCTTGAGTTTATCAACATGGCATTTCCGATGTGTGCTCCATTGACATCAAATTATTATGAAGCCATGAAGATTATCAAAGGATTGGATCTTGGATATGAGAAGATTCATGTTTGTCCTAATGACTGCACACTGTATTGGGGTGAGCATGTGAATGATGAATTTTTTCATACGTATGGAGTGACACGGTAGGTTATAAACAATGCTGATGATGAGGATCCGTTGAATGAGATGGATGGTAAATCTAAAAAGAAAAAGCCAGCTAAAGTATTGCGTTATTTTTCGCTAATACCGAGATTGAAAAGGATATATATATCATCTAAAATGGCTTCGTTGATGAGATGGCATGATATAGAGCGGACAAAAGATGGGATTTTAAGACACCCGACGGATGGATTAGCCTGGGATGCATTTGATACTATGTTGATTTCCTAGAAAATGTTGATAATGAGGATCTTCCAATGAATGAGGGAGGTGGAGATACATTGTGGAAAAAAAGAAGCATTTTTTTTTTAGTTACCTTATTGGAAAGACAATCTATTGCGTCATAATTTAGATGTGATACATATAGAGAAGAACATATGTGATAATTTGATTGGAACAATATTGAATATGGATGGTGAGACTAAAGATAATAAAAAAGCACGCCGTGATGTCGAGGAAATTGGTATTAGGAAAGACCTCTATTTAGTTGTTCTTCCTAATGGAAAAGAGCACTCGCCTCCCACATGCTAAACTATGGCCACGAAGGAGAAGCAGAATTTCTTGACAGTTTTGGCAAATCTTAAAGTTCCTGATGGGTATGCATCAAACATTTCGAGATGTGTAAACCTAAAGGATCGTAAGCTGTCAAACTTTAAAGAGTCATGATGGTCACATATTGATGCAAGAAATCCTTCCGATTGCCTTAAGAGCATCTTTGCCTAGACATGTTGTAGCAGTTGTTTCTGAGTTATCATCATTTTTCAAAGCTTTATGCTCTAAAGCCCTTGATCCCCATGAGCTTGACATATTGGAGTCACGTGTTGCTTTGACACTGCCATTTGGAGAAAATATTCCCCTCGAGTTTCTTTACCATTATGGTTCATCTTGTCATTCACTTAGCCTCCGAGGCTAGACTTGGTGGTCTCGTACACTACAAGTGGATGTATCCTGTTGAGAGGTTAAATGTTCAAAGCTAATTTGTGCACTTTGTTTTTTTTTTTTGTTATATTATTGGCTACTTAATTTATCTTTAATTTTTTGGCTTTGCAAGGTATTTAGTGCGCTTGAAATCTTATGTACGTAATAGAAGTCGACCCAAGGGGTCAATTGCTGAAGGGTACAATGGGAAAGAGTGTCTAACATATTGCTCCCAATACTTCAAAGGTGTAGAGACAAAATTCAACCGCCCCTAAATGAACAATGATACTGTAAATTATCCGGATGAATACATGTTTTCCTCAGGTGGACGGATAATGGGAAAGATTGTAAGTGTTGAGCTCGATGACATGTCATTAGCTCAAGCACATCGTTATGTGTTGCTACATAATGATAAAATTTCTGACCTTCGTAGGTTAGTATCAATAAAGGAACTTAGTAATCATGTTTTTAAATTGAGTTGTTATTATTTGTTATTGTCACTGTGATGGATAACAGTTAGATAAAAACATCAATTATTGCAGCGAATTTTTGGCTGCTCAAAGACTAACCAACCGTTCTAATCGATCAATACAAAGTCTCGAAACAAAAGTGGTTGGTTGAGAAATTTCCCTCATGGATTATGAGACAGGTTAGGCATAATAACAATTGTTTTCGAATGTTATAAGTGTTTTCAATAAAACATTGACTGTTGTTGTCTCATATTAATTGTTGGAAAATGTCTAGGTGCCATGAATGGTGGATAACAATTACTCAGATGAACTAATTGCCTTTGCTCGAGTTCCAAATAATTTTGTTAGGAGGTTTAATGGATTCAACATCAATGGCTTTAAATTCCACACAAAGGAACGTGAGAGGTTTAGACGATCTCAAAATTTAGGAGTTATGGTTGAAGATGATGATAAAATGTATTATGTTGTGCTCAAAGATATCATCGAGTTGGATTACTATGGGACATTTTAGATTGTGTTGTTCCATTGTGATTGGGTGGATATTAATTCACCCAGGGGTTTAAAGAAAGATATAAGTGGGTGCATTCTCGTGAACTTGAATAGGTTCATACACACTGGTCAGTTATTGAAGGATGACCCGTTCGTTATTTTATCTCAAGTGAAACAAGTGTTTTATGGGCAAAACCCAACAATAAAGGAATGGTATCATGTTGTGATCACAAAGCCAAGGGACCTATATGAAATGGGGAAAAAACACAAGAAGAGGATGATGACACTTACAATCAGTGCATGCCTTCTAATGTAGTGGTAGACGATCAATTAGATTGTATCTCAACTTGGGCTAGGATGGAAATTGACGAAGATACCAAGTAGTTTTATGTGCATTTCCATGTAATTATATTCGGATGTGCATTTATGTGATGCACATGTGTGTCAAAGATAAGAATGTATTGTTTTATTGTATTCTTTCGGGTTACTGTTGCTTTGTATCCTTTAACTTTTTTGCGTACAGTTTGTGGAATGTTACTTCAAAATGTCGTAAATTCCTGGTTTAGTTGTATGATTGATTATTGCTTGTTCTTTAAATCCTATTTGAACCACTTATTGGTTCATTTATTCACAGGTTCTAAATAGTTATTGATTGCTGTATTTGCTGCGAGCCCTTGACCATTCCGTACTTTCAGGTGTGGTTCTTCTAATTCTTGTTAACTCTTAATGCATTTTTGATAGTGTGAGACATAATCATTTTTATGTTTCTATGTATACAGATTGCAAGATGTATAGGTCAAAATATATTCCTCTCTCAGTTAGAGATAACATGTCAAACCAGGCTCCAGCCGAGTCTTCATACCATCAAGAAGATATTGAACATGAGCATGAGTATCACCTTGATGATGATCATGACTAGCAAAATGATTTTGAGACCGAGCCAATAACAACAGAAAGTGAAAACAATGATAGTGAACAATATGAGATAATTGGTAATTTTTGTATTTTAATACATTTTCTTTATAACTAGTTTGATATCACATTGTTATACAAATTATAAAATTTATGTTTTTAATGTCTAGATTCTGAAGGGAGGTTGAGGAAGCAAACACATGTCCTGAGAACCTCACAAGTGTGGTCCCTTGAACGTGGGGAAAAAATTGTGGTGCACTTCAATGTACGTAACCAGCCTACTAAAAAAGGTGGCCAAATATTAAATAGCTGGTTGGGCATGGTTGCAAAACGAGGGAACCTTTGTCCGCTTAATTAACAAATTGGAAGAAGGTCCTTTCTAACTACAAGAAGGACCTTGTTTTATTGATTCAGGTAAGTAAAAACTTAATTTCGGGTTTTCCTCCAAACTTTTTTGTTTTTGTTTTTGTGGTGTTGTAAACGCATAATCCATAACACCAATAATGCTTATTTGACATCGATTTCCTTTCTTTGTAGTAGAGGAAGTTCCATTACCCTATGATTGAGGCGATAGACAAAATTTTATTAAGGATAATAGGGAAAAAATGGAAGGACTACCAATATGTGCTTAAAAGGGACCACGTGAGGAACAAAACGAAAGCACAAGTTTTGAGCAATAATGTTCCTAAAGGAGTAGATCAAGACCAGTTGAAGCAACTGGTGAACTACTGGTTCTCTGAGCAGAGTGAGGTTGTATTTTCAATATTATGTTCATTTGGATTCTCATTGTTTCTATTTTTATAATAATGACTTATTATTCAATTGGTTTATTATTGGTGTAGAAATATTCTACTATAAGGACACCGGCACGTGAAAGACAACAATGTTCTCACACGACCGGTTCAAAGAGTTTTGCTAGAAGATAGGATTAATATGTGAGTTCGTTTGCTTCAATCATCCAATCTTTCATTGAGATGTACTGTATTGAGACACTATTTGAACTCTTTTCATAAATGGTAGGAAATGAAACATGAAAATGAGCCCGGGCGCGTAGAGTTTTTTTACTGAAACTCATAAACACAAGGATGAGACTTTTATTGATGAACCATCACGACAATTTGTGGTAAGTTCACTTACATATGTGATGGAATGCTTGAGTCCTATCTCATTTGTTGGTTGATCAAAGAAGAAAATTGCATTTATTTGTCATGGTTGCTCTTGTAAAGCTGAGGTTATTTTTACTGTAAATTTATATTCTTTTACTGAAATCAAGTCCAACCAAAGTCCTGAAAAGGCAACTCCATTAGAACTTCTCCTTACCCCATGCCTTCCTTTTGAGCTTTATCCATGATAGATGTATAATGAGAAGTCTATATGCTCCTACTATATAGTCTAGTGAATGGGAGTTATCATATGAGTTATGTATATATTGCTACTTAAACTATGCATCTTGTTTTGATAATTAGATTGAGTCTTCAAAACTTGAAAATCATTTGAAAAAATAATGTTTTTTAGGAGTTAGATTAAAGAAAACACTATCTTGATAGCTTTTATATTAATAAACCTTTGCAGTTGACACCTAATCTTATGATAGACCTTTGCAGTTGACACCTAATCTTAAGAAAACCTTTTCCTTTTTGATTTCCCCACCTGTTAACATACTGTCTTCTTCATTGCAAACGCATGCACCATATGCTTTTGTGTCCCTTTTATTGTCTTCTGGTGGGCACTCCCTATCTTCTTCATTAAACAATTTATTTATTATTGTAGGGTAAATTTTAGAAATATATGTAATATTATAATTTTTTTCAAAAATCAAGTGGGAGCAGTTACCCCCATGCTAAATCTGCCACCAGTTGTAATACAAAGCAAGATTCAATACAAGTCCAAGATTATGACTTGAATTGTATAACTGCTCCTTAACATAATAGCCTAACTAACTCTAACAGTTTTAACTACTGTTGTAATTGCCTTGTCTTTGCGTGTGGAACTTCAAAAACTTGTTAGGTAGTCTCTTTGTCCTTGAAATCTTTCTACTCGAACCAATCTGTCCCATCTCTTCTGGTAATGTCTAAATTTGATCCTCATTGAGTTGTACTTCTTGTCCTTTGTTAATCATGTTGTCATCATTGCCTCCCACTTTGAAAAACACATTTCCTCAAGGTAGTAAGAAGGATAGAGCTTCAAAAACTTTGTACAGCGTTCCCAAGAAGCCTTAACTAGAGTCAAGTTTTGCCATTGGATCAGCCACTGATTCAACCATTTTCCTAATCTTTGTACAAGTCTCTCTCCTACAATTGCTATAGGAAGATATTAAGGAATATTATTCTTGTAATCAGGTGGTAAAGAAACTGTAGTAATCTGACTGGAGGGACCTTTAAAAGGTTTAAGATTACAACATGAAATACAAGATGTATTTTTGAAGATGGTGGTAATTGGAGTCTATAAGCCACTGTTGTTATTTGTCTAAGTTTCAAACATATCCAAACATGGTCTAAAGTTGGTTAATGTCCAAACCAATTGTGGGATATCAAATTTCAGCAAGTTATAAGGTTGCACACATGTGTGTGCTTCAATTTTGTGCATGGGAAGGTCAGGCACACTGCTGTGGAAGTTTCTGCCCATAGGTAGGAGGTGTGCGCACAGCATCAGGAGGCTGCAGCATCAGGTCACGCCGCAGCACACAGCACCACACCAAAACGCACAGCATCACTTGGAGAGTGATGAAGGGCTGAGATTAAAGGAAGAACATGATCAAAGGCTCAAGAATGATTCACAAGATTGTCCAAGAATTAAGAGGCTATAAAAAGGGTTTCCTAGCCTCATTTCAAGTGAAAAAAAAAGAAGAGGAAAAGGTGTGTGAGAGAACCACACAGGTTGTGACATTGTGAGATCATTGTAAACACAAGAGAGAATTATGTGAGAGATATAAACACAAGAGGGACTCTTGTAGTGAGGCTGGTTGTAAAGAAGAGAGGTTAGTAGAGAATTGATAGAAAGCATTGTAATAGGTCTATCACTTTCTCGTTCTCTTCTTGGTTCTTCAAGAACTTGGATTCTTGAAGGGGATTGCTGTAACTTTGTAAGAACCATTGAGATAGTGCAGAGAGTTCAGAGGAACTCACGGGGACGTAGGCACATTACTGAACCTCGACAACAAATTACTTGTCTTCTTTCTTTCTTTGATTTTCTGTTCTTGTGTTCGATTGCTGAAATTCTTTCTACAAATCATTCAAGACTTGGGTGTTTGGAAGATCACCACCTGAGCATCTTGTCAAGGTGATTTCCAATAGTGGTATCAGAGCTTTGGTCAGTGGTATCAGAGCACAACAGCTGGTTATCGGAACAAGAAGTAGGAGGTACGAAGCCAAGACTCCAAGAATCAAAGATCAACTTCTTGGGTGATTCAAGAACGGAGTTAAGATCTATATCTGATCGTGTTCTTGAGGTAAATCAAGAACGGTGTTAAGATCAATATTTGATCGTGTTCTTGAGGGTGATTCAAGAACGGTGTAAAGATCAAGATCTGGTCGTGTTCTTGAGAGTGATTCAAGAACGGTTAAGATCCATCTTCGATCTGTGTTCTTGAGGTTGAAGAAAGAATTTGTGGTTAGTGCATAAATCAGGGATCTTGTCTGCAAAGATGGCTTCAAATTTCGGTATTGAGAAGTTTGATGGAAAGGGAGATTTTGCTCTTTGGAAGCAGAAGATCAAGGAGGTTCTAGTGCAACAGAAAGTGGACTTAGCTCTTGGAGAAGATGATGCTTTTCCAGCAAGTGTCATGGAGGACCAGCGGAATGAGATGAAGAAGATGGCTTACAGCACCATTTTCTTGCACATGTTGGATAATGTCACAAGGGAGTGCGGAGACTCGGAAGATCCAGCTGCAATATGGAAGAAACTAGATGAGTTGTTTCTTGCCAAGACTCTCCCTAATAAGAGGTATCTTCGTAAACGAATCTTTGCTTTTAAATTTGGTCCTAAGAAAGAGTTGCAAGATAATCTTGATGCCAAGAAAAGGAGTGCATCAAGTGGTAAAGGCCTGTTCTTTAAAAAAAGGCCAGCAACTTGGTATGGCAGCAACCATGGCTACTACCGGGACAGAGGTAGAGGAGAGAGCCATGGGAGAGTGCACAGCAGCATGCATGGCTACTATCGGGACAGAGGTAGAGGAGAGAGCCATGAGAGAGTGCACAGCAGCATGCATGGCTATTACCAGGACAGAGGTAGAGGAAAGAGCCATGGGAGAGTGCACAGCGGCATGCATGGCTACTACCGGGACAGAGGTAGAAGAGAAAGCCATGGGAGAATGCATTCCGAACTGAGATTTGGAGGGAAGAGCTGCTACTACTACCATAAGGAGGGTCATGTCAAGAAAGATTGCAAGAAGATGACAAGGGATAGAGGAGGAAGCCATACCAAGAATGGAGAGGCTTCGGTTGCCAAAACAGAACAGCAAGATGATGATGTTCGTGTTGTGTGCTCAAGTGTGAGCAAAGGGCAAGAAGGCAGCGGGAAATGGATCTTGGATACCGGGTGCACTCATCATATGAGCCCTCACAAAGAATGGTTCAAGAATTTCAAGAAGATCAATGATGGAAGAGTCTTCTTGGGGAATGATAATTCTTGCCAAGTGAGAGGGATTGGAGACATCCAATTGAGGATGTTTGATGGAGTCACAAGGCTGCTGGAAAATGTGAGGTATGTTCCAGTCAAGGTGGCCAAGGGATCTTTGGTAGTGATCAAGGCAGCAAGAAACGATGGACTCTATGAGATGATCGGAGAAACAGAAACCAATGATCAAGCAGCAAGCTTGATGGCTGAGCTGGACAAGGTAGCCCTTTGGCACACTCGCTTGGGACACATGAGCAAAAAGGGCCTGCAAGTGCTTAGCAAGGAAGGTCTACTTGGTGGTGACAAAGTAGAAAAAATGGATTTCTGTAAAAGCTGTGTTTTTGGGCAGCAACATCGGGTCAGCTTCAACACCGGAGTGCACAAGTCTAAGGGCATTCTTGACTACATTCATGCGGACCTTTGGGGACCAGCAAGGACACCAACACAGGGAGGTAACATTTACTTTCTGTTTTTAATTGATGATTATTCAAGAAAAGTGTGGGTTTATTTGGTGAAAAATAAATTAGATGCCTTGAATAAGTTAGTGGTGTGGAAAGGGCTGGTTGAGACTCAAATGGGTAGAGTAGTTAAGGGGATAAGAACCAATAATGGCTTAGAAATTTTTAACCAAGAACTTGATCAATTCTGTAGGTTAAATGGCATTCTAAGACATAGGACGGTTGTGGAAACTCCTCAGCAAAGTGGAGTTGCTGAGTTGATAAATAAGACCCTTATGGAAAAGGTTAGGTGCATGTTAAATAAATCCGGATTACCCAAATGTTTTTTAGGAGAAGCTGTGGCTACAACTGCATACTTGGTGAATAGATCACCCTCTAGAGCTTTAGAGCTCAAGACTCCCATGGAGATGTGGAGTGGAAAACCCCCTGAGTTGGACAACCTTAGGACTTTTGGGTGTGCTGCGTATGCACTCCAAAAGGAGGATAAGCTTAGCCCAGGATCTAGAAAATATGTGTTTCTAGGATATGGGGAAGGGGCTAAAGGGTACAGGTTGTGGTCCTTAGAAAAAGAAGGATTGAAACTCATAATAAGTAGGGATGTTATTTTTAATGAATTGTTATTTCCCTACTTGGAGAATACTAACCCTGCAGGGGCTAGTGAGCAAACCAGTTTGGTTCTTGTGGAGCATAGCATCAAGGGAGATTCTGTTCAGGTAGAGCAAAGGAGGCAAGAGGGTTCAGACCAGGTAGAGCCCTTAGATGATTGCCAAGCTCAAGAAACTCAAGAAGAGGCTAAACAAGAAGAGGATACTGCAGCAAGTCAGAAGGACTTTCAGCTCATAAGAGACCAGGAAAGAAGGCTGGTCGGACCACCTTCAAGATGTGGGTTTGCGAATGCTGTGGATGCAGCAGCTCCTTGGAAAGAATGAGGGATGGCTAAACCAGAAACTTACACGGATGCCATGGAGTGTAAGGATTCGTCAAAGTGGCAGCTAGCTATGGAGGAAGAAATGAATTCTTTGAAGAAGAACAACTTTTGGGAATTGGTGAAAATTCCAAGAAAGCAGAAAGTTGTGGAATGTAAGTGCACTTATAAGGTCAAAGAAGGGTGCCCTCCAAGAGATGAAGTCCGGAACAAGGCTAAGCTAGTGGCGAATGGGTTCGCAAGAAGAGAAGACATAGGTTTCACAGAAACTTTCTCACCTGGACACAAGGTGGAGAAGATGGTGAGTATCCTCACCTATGTCATTGATGGGCTGTTAGTTTGGAACAGCAGGAAGAGGATGGAAAGGTTTACATCTCAACTCAGTGAGAAGTTCGAGAGTAAGGATCTCAGCCTTACACAAAAGATCCTTGGGATGAGGAGAATCATCCGGGAAAGGAAGAGAAACAGGTCAAGTGTTTCTTGGGCAATGGATGTTTTCAGCAAATGTGTGAGTAATCCCGGAAAAGAGCATTGGCTTGGGATGAAGTGGTTGCTGAGGTACATGAAGGTTCAGTGGCAGCCAGTGGTAGCACTCATAACAGCCATGGCAGAATGCATAGCGGCTACGGAAGCTATAAAGGAGGCTATGGGGTGCAAAGGGTTGTTGGACGAGTGGGAGGTCCTAAAAGAGCAGGTGGTGGTAACTTTGGATAACCAAAGTGTGGGGCACTTTTGGAGGAATCCGGTGTTCCATGAGGGGACAAAGTATATGTATGTTTGGTATCATTACATTCTGGAAAATGGTACGAAAGGATGCATTCATGTTGACAAGAAGACCACAGAGAAAAGTCCTGCAGATTTAGGCACCAAGGTTCTACCTCTAAGAAGGTCCAATTATTGCTTTGGAATTCTTAGGAATGGAGTTGGTTAATTGGTAACTCTAGATGAGTTTGGATCCTGAAGCTTTCTGCACAATGGTTCAGGTTTTTTGAACTCTTAGACAAAGGTAGAGATTGTTGTTATTTGTCTAAGTTTTAAACATATCCAAACATGGTCTAAAGTTGGTTAATATCCAAACCAATTGTGGGATATCAAATTTCAGCAAGTTATAAGGTTGCACACATGTGTGTGCTTCAATTTTGTTCATGGGAAGGTCAGGCACACTGCTGTGGAAGTTTCTGCCCACAGGTAGGAGGTGTGCGCACAGCATCAGGAGGCTGCAGCATCAGGTCAAGCCGCAGCACACAGAATCACTTGGAGAGTGATGAAGGGCTGAGATTAAAGGAAGAACATGATCAAAGGCTCAAGAATGATTCACAAGATTGTCCAAGAATTAAGAGGCTATAAAAAGGGTTTCCTAGCCTTATTTCAAGTGGAAAAAAAAGGAAAAGGTGTGTGAGAGAACCACACAGGTTGTGACATTGTGAGATCATTGTAAACACAAGAGAGAATTATGTGAGAGATATAAACACAAGAGGGACTCTTGTAGTGAGGCTGGTTGTAAAGAATAGAGGTTAGTAGAGAATTGATAGAAAGCATTGTAATAGGTCTATCGCTTTCTCGTTCTCTTCTTGGTTCTTCAAGAACTTGGATTCTTGAAGGGGATTGCTGTAACTTTGTAAGAACCATTGAAATAGTGCAGAGAGTTCGGAGGAACTCACGGGGACGTAGGCACATTGCCGAACCTCGACAACAAATTACTTGTCTTCTTTCTTTCTTTGATTTTCTGTTCTTGTGTTCGATTGCTGAAATTCTTTCTACAAGTCATTCAAGACTTGGGTGTTTGGAAGATCACCACCTGGGCATCTTGTCAAGGTGATTTCCAACAGCCACAATGCCAATTTTCTTGTCCACAACAAAAAAGACCATAAAATTCATGTGAAATTTTCTTATTGCCACTGTGATTTGCTTATAAGTTGTAACTTGACCATGAGTAAGTCACCTTCATTAAATTGCAGCTCAGTTTTATGTTGATCACAATAGATTTTCATTATGTTCTGGGCTTGAGCTAAATGTCATTTCAATTGTGTGAGAACTTCTTCTCTGTTGCCCAGATCTTGGTCTAAAGCTTCTAAGGAAGTGGTATCTTTGCAGTATGTTGAGATGGAGGTGGGTAATCTGCCATAGACAGTAGCACATTGTGTTATAGAAATAGCTGAGTGATAAGTAGTATTGTAATGCCATTCTTTCCATGGAAAAAAGGAAAGCAATTGTTTATGTTTATCATATACAAAACACCTCAAATACATTTATAAACAGATATTAGCTACCTTTGTTTGTCCATCTGTTTGAGGATGGTAGGAAGAGCTCATATGAAGTTATGTCCCACGTAATTTGATTACTTCTCTCTTGATAATCAAAGTAGATATGCTAAGACTGATGGTGTGAGTGAGGAGGATTCCATTGATTCAGATAATCCGGGTTGGATCGATCCCGGTTCGGAAACTCGGTATGGGAAGAAGAACCCTGGCGAGTTTTGGTCCGATTCAAGTAGCGATCGGCCTGATGAATATAAATTTGGTGATTTTGATGTGAATAATGAGTTTAGTTTCATGGATAACGTGAAAATCCAAGTGGATTTTGAAGAGGTTGGAGAAATGGAAGCTAAGATTGAGAATTCGGGGAAATTGGTGTCCGATAGAAGTAAATTTAGAGATTTTGATGTGAAAAACGAAGTGAGTCACGCATAAAATGTGAAAACCCAAGTGAGTTAGGAAGCATTTCGAGAAGTTCAAGTTCAGGATAAGGATTTAGACAAGTACAGGTCTGATTGTGGTGGAGATGGATTGGTTTCGAAGAATTTATGGGTTTGGGAAAAAAGAGCCTCTTGCAGAGAGAAAGAAGAAGGAAGATGATTAAAGAGAGAATGAAGAAGAAGAAAAACGAGTGGAGAAGTAGAAGTCGCGTGAGAGCTGAGAAAAGAGAGAACTGTTTTGGGAGAGGAGAGATGCAATCCGGAGAAAATGTGAACGAGATAAAAAAGAGAGATGAGCTTTTAGGGGTGTTTTTAGAAAATTAGGTCTAAAAACTTCAATTTGGAGCTTTCTAAAACCTGTTTTTGAAAAGTGTTTTTTAAATATGTTTTTGAGTTTTTGAAAATTGATTTTAGTTTTTAAAAACTTAAAACAGTTTTTAAAAACTATTTCCAATCATGCTCGAAAAGACCCAAAGCTCTGCTTCCTTCTCCTCTCTCCTCGATTCTGTCATCTTCTGTTTTATTTGGCAAGTAATTAATGGGAATTGCTGTTTACTGATGATTTAGTGTGTTCAATTCATGGAATGCTGTTTTTTTCGGTGCAGGAGATTCAAGTGTCTTTGGCATGGAGATTCAAGTGTCTTTGGCATGTTGGTGTTGACCGTTGTCATTTGTTAAGGTATGGTTTTTCTTCTCTATTTTCTTTTCAAGATTTGATTTAATTACTATACATGCTTTAAATATGTTTCAAATATATCTTCTTCTTTTTTGAGAAAATTATGATTTTACTTTTTTCCCAATGGTTGAGTGTGTAAAACCAGCAAGAGGGGCTTGGACCAAGTTTGTTGATTAATATAAATGTATAAATTCTTAATGTGAATAATATTAAGAATTTTTTATTTATTGTATATAAAAAAATTTAGTTCTATTAGAATATATTGATATACTATAGTCTTATTATGACATTCTTTTGTAAACACCCTATAAATATGAATTTTTAATACTACAATATTAAACAGTCAGAATATACAAACTCTAAATTTCTATTTTAATCTCTTCATGGTATTAGAGTACTAAAATCAAAAAACCCTAAACACTTGTCTGTCTCTTTATAAATCCAAAATCATATAAAACACTGCTCCAATTATCTCTCCCTTCATTGAAATCCCCTATCCTACTATGGTCCCACTAGCATCACGGCTCTGTCCCACGTGACTCTTCAGGTCTCTTTGTTCCATCAACTGGTCCTGTCATAATCATGCCTACACTTACAAGTCCTTCACTTGTTACTACAACCGATCATTCACTTGGTTCCTCACTCTCTCTCTCACCTATCAATTGTCCTACTCTCTCTAGAGCACCTGATAGGTGCTTCTAAAAATTTAAAATAATTTATTTATTTATTTATTTTATGATAAAATGTATATTCTTTAAAGATAAAATTTATATTTCTGTTGATAAAAAATATATATTTTATAATAAAATTATTTTTAAAATTTTATCATTAAAATTTTATTTTTATTATTATTATTAAAAAATAAATGTATTATTTTTATAAAATTATGATTAGCTCATAGCGATGGATAGACCAAGAAAAAGAGAGTGCTTAAATTCCAAGTCAAGTCAACATGGTCCTTTATCTGTAGCTAGTTGCTAGGACACGTAAGGCTAGTAAACATAGATGGGTCCGCAGGACGACTATTGTGCGCAAACAGTAGTGTTCTGTTTGAAATTGAAAATACAATGATAAACATAAGACAATGACAATTTATACAGTATTAATTTTGATATATTACATGTATTATAATATTAATTTCAATTTATTTAATATTATATTGTTATTATGGTAACATCACATAGATCTTAACATATCAATGCTTATCTAAGGTTTTTCCTCTCATTACTCTCTTTGTACGAAAGCTTTATAACGGTGAAAACTTAACTAGGGTAAAAAAAAAAAAGACCTAGCTCATATTTATAATAAATTCAATAGGGTATTTATCATAACCCATTAGATTTGTCAAGTTCATACCACTGCTCAAAACCATTAGGTGTATTTGGTCCTACCACGACATCAAAGTAGATTTCAGACTCACAAAATTCATCTTAAAAACTCAATCCAATCCATTTTATAAATACAAATTCCTACAAACTAATGAAAACTATAAATAATATTAGAACATTTTATACATTATTCAATTCATGTACAAATTTCAAATGCGCCCTAAAGTGAGTAGCCCTTTTGTTCCCATTCACAGTTTTACATAGAACAGATAAGGTAGAGTCAGCTTAGCTTTGCACTGCAAAATCGTTTCTCAGAAGAAAGAAAAGAAGTGAATCTGCTTTACTACTGAGACTTTTCAGACATAGATCTGTTATGACAAAAGCTAGCTTCCAACTCCGGACAGGAAATATTCAAGGTCAAGCAGAGCCTATGCAACTTCTATGTCAAACAATTCTTCTAGTTATATTGGATTATTATTAGTTATATGAAAGCTTTAATGGTTTAGAGATCAATAAGTATGTGCAATGTGTGAGTGAATTTGCTCACAAGCAAGCACATGATTGATCCTTCACATGGAAAACATAACACGATATGATACTCCATTCTTAGAAAGCTGCCTAATTCGGAAGAGTGATCAAGGAACATTCATCATTCTCTCCTGTCTATTCACAAAATTAAAAAAGGAAATATATGGTCATAATTGGTTAGGCTTGCTAGGGACCATAGTGATCACAGTCATGATGTTTCTAGAGGGAAAGCTTTTACACACTGACAATCTACAACTAACAACAATTTGATTTGAATTGAAGGATAATAATTTTGTTAAGCTTAATTAAGTTATTTTTTAGTAAAATTGGTGTATGTTTGAAATAAATAAATTTTTGTAATTTTATATTTGTTATGTTAATTTTAAAAAAAATTAAAAAATCGAGTTAATTTGTTACTGATCTTATCAAATTTGATAGGATTTGCATGAATTTTACAAAATAAAGAAAAAAAAATTAAGTTGATCGAAATTCTCCCTCGTATGGAATAAAATTGACCAAAATTTTTATTGAAATTTTTTTGAATCTAAACATTTGATTTAATTTTATTTATTTCAAACATTTTAAACATAATAATCATCATGTCAAAAAAAAAAAAATCTTGCGTTCTCATACTCGTAAACTTCTTAGAAAAGCTAGGGACATGTTTGGATAGGGTTTTCGAAAACTGTTTTATATGTTTGACAAGCTGTTTTCAAAAGTAATTTTCTAAAACAGTTTTCAAAAACTATTTTCTGAAAACTCCAAATTGATGTTTTCTAACATAATTTTTGAAAAATAACCTTAAAATCAGTGTTCACTTATCTGTTTCATTTTTCTTCCATGGTATATAAAAATATTAAAATTTTAAAAATAAAATAATATTAATTATTTTTAAGTATTTAATAAATATAAGAAAAAAAATTAATATAGATTTTAAGTTTAAACTCAAAATTAAAAATAATTACAAAGTGTATCAAAATAAAATTATCAACACAATATTTCATTATTTTCTGTTCTGAAAACAGTTTTCGAGTTACAGTTATCCAAACATGTTTTTTTTTTTTCAGAAAACATCATAAAACTGTTTATTGTTTTCAGTTTTCATTTTCGAAAACAGTGTCGAAAACTAAAAACAAAAAACTATTACCCAAATATATCTCGATTGAAATTATACGTTAAACACTCCATTAACTTCTCTCTCAACCTTTTACAATTTAAATTAATAATACTATTTTTTAATTCATTTATAATAATATTATTATATTACTCATTTTAAATAAGAAAAATAATCTTTTGTTGAACCTTTTCCCACTCCATGACATATTTTTTCCATGGAAAAAAATCTCTTTCTATCCCTTACTTCTAGTCAACCCAAATCGTGCCCCAACATTCACGGTAATGTATTGCATCATGATAATGACTTTATAATGCTTTATATATCTACTTGTTATTAATAATAGCTTCTTACTATTTGCTCTTCCAAAAATAAAATGTATAGCGTGATAATTAAGCTGCTTAACGAGGATATTTCCACCGAGATTTTTAATTTAATTACTATTTTATTAGATAAGTAAAATAAATTTTTATTAAATAATAATTTTAATATTTTAATAATAATTGATGCATTATTTTTACACTTAAAATTTGATTAAAAAAATAATTAATAATTTATATAATGATAAAAATGTAAATACCTTTGTAAACAGTGTCAAAATTGATTATGAGATTCAAAATCAGCTTTGATATATTATATTCCTAAATTATATGGAGATATAGAGTTATTTACACTGTTATCATTATATAAATATCAATCATTATTGATCATTCGCTTGTATTCTCTATTGAGATTAATAATAATAATAATAATAATAATAATAATAATAATAATAAGTGATTTAATCATTAATTATTAATAATTAATAATTGAGTATTATTATATTAAATATTTATCATTTAATAAAATATTATATTAATATTATTACTATTATTTTATTGTGAATAAAATCAAAATTTTAATGTATAAATACTAAAATGAATTTAAAGAAAAAGGGACATTCAAATGATCTGTACACTCTTATTGATAATTTTATCATCTAAAATTTTTTTATAACTTACAAACCAAATATACTAATTAGATTGATAGCATTGTTAACATAATTTTTATCAAACACTAAATAAAAGATTTACTATCCGTTACATTTTAACGATATTAAAAAATTGAGTGTTACTATGAAAATATGTTATATATTTTTTTGTCTAAATTTTTTTATTATTAATCTTTTGAAAATTTATTAATAACACGTAAAAACTCTATTGATAAAACGAAAGTTTTAAAAAAAGAAGAATTATTTTCTATCTACGTGGTGTAAACCTATTGAATCTTACTTTGAAATGTAAAAAATGTTAGTCACCTTGTTTCCAGTTTTTATCCAAAAAGATTTTGTACATGTTAGGTCCACCGAAAGAAATTTTTCGGTGGACCTTGTCACATCAACATCTGGTCCCACTTGATTGTAGTGGGAGACTAGGGATTACTAGTTGTTGACGGAAGAAGCAGTTACCCTTTTTCCAAATCAATAAATCCTTTTTATATTATTATTTGTAATTCAGTCCTATGTTTCATTGCTAGGAAGTTGAAAGTGGCGCAAATAACACACCAGCAGCTGCCGGAGAATTGCCTTGAGCTTAGTTGCAGTTTTCAGATTTGGGAGAGACGGAGAGTGCTTGACAGAGTACATATTATAATAAAATAAGAATCTATAAACAAAAGTAAAATATAAATAAAAAAGAAAGAAAAACTTTTGCGAGCAAAGCTCAAGAATGTGGCTTGCAACCAACACTATAAATAGCACGCCATTAGTAAGTAACTTTCTCATACAAACATCATTTTTCCTTTATATGGTAAAGAAAAGATCAATGGGTACTACTTTTGTTACACTTCTTCTTTTCAAGTTGCTCATTCTAGCAATTATCAATGTTAGGGGTTGTATTGAAAGTGAGAGAGAAGCCCTTTCGATGTTCAAACAAAACCTGAACGATCCTTCAAACCGGCTTGCCTCGTGGGCTGGTGAGGATTGTTGTAGATGGGCTGGAGTTGTCTGCCACAACGCCACCAATCATGTTCGAGAGCTCTACCTCAGGAATCCAATTCCTCCTTCTCCTCCTCCGGATGATTATTCATTCCGTGCTGAACAAGCCTATGAGAGCTCAAAACTAGGTGGTAAGTTAAATCCTTCCTTGCTCAGTTTGAAAAATCTAGTTTACCTGTACCTAAGCAACAATGGTGATACTACCAAAATATGACACTCCAATAGGAGGAGGACACGTGGATCATCGTGATCCCAGAATTCAAAGAGACACGCGGACAATTCAGGCCCAGACAGTTGGATCTCCAGGTCATGACCGCCCTTCAGGGCATCATTGCCTCCAGCTGGGCCTCCAGGTCATGACCGCCCTCAGGGGCATCTTGGCCCAGCTGGGCCTCCACGTCACCACCGCCCTCCGAACCATCATTACCCAACCAAGTTGGGACGTCAGATCTAAACACCGTCTTACGCATAGACGGCTCTGGAGTAAGCCAACAAGGCAAAAGCCCTACTGAACGGTTCTCAGCTTCCTAGCTGGGCCTCATAGGCATCATTACCCAACCCAGTTGGGGTATCCTGTCACAGCCGCCCCGACCCACTACCGCCTCCGAATATCACCGCCTCCGAAACTCTATAAAAGGACTTGGTAAGCGGTCCAAAGGGGGGGACTGAGCTTTTCAGCTTTAAACACATACAACCTTGAGCTTTTGCTAACTTAAGCATCGGAGCATCCTCGGAGGCATCCCCTCCGTCGATCCCAATAGCTAATCTCCCTTTCTCTGTGCAGGTACTTCTACAGGCTAAACATCCAGCTCAGCAACACTCATTTTTGGCATCAACAGATTGGCGCCGTCTGTGGGAAACCACATCTCTCGCTGACAGTAACAGCGAAGAAGTCAAAAGAACTCATATGTTAGCATGCCTCCAAAAACACCCGCCAGGGATCTAGGCGCTCGCGTGCTACGGTCGGCAGACAGTTCTTCAGCCGAACCCGAGGTTCACCCGAATGAAGGCACGCTCCAGGCGCAATTCGCAGAGCTTGCACACCTGGTGGCCGATCTGGCTGCCGAAGTTCGCAGGAGACCTCAGCAGACGCTGCCACTCCCATCGCTGGAACCAGGTCACGATGTTTCCACTGACCGCTGCCCACCAGCGGATGTCTGCTCGGCGACCCACTCACCTCCCCCAGCCAAGTTCAGAGAGAGTCCCGTGCCCAAGAACAGCGAAGGGTTTGGCAAACGGATCGAGGACATAGAGGGACGCATCAATGAGGCGTTTAAAGAACGCGGCCACAGTATTAGCGATGATCTCGACGTACAGGACCCACCTTTCATACAAGAAGTCCTTGACGCCCCCCTCCCACGCAATTTTCGGATGCCACAAATCAAACTTTACGATGGATCCACAGATCCCTTAGATCACCTCCAGCACTACCGAACCACAATGACCCTCCATAGACATTCGGACCCTGTGATGTGCAGAGCGTTTCCATTAACCCTAGAGAAATCGGCTGGGACGTGGTATTCCCGCTTGAAACCAGGGGGTATTCGCACCTTCAAAGACCTAAGCTATGCCTTCGCCTCACATTTCATCAGCAGCAAAGGACCCAAGAAAACTTCGGAGTCTCTGTTTAATATTATCCAGTCAAAAGGAGAGAAGCTTCGCTCCTATATTTCCAGATTCAACACTGCAGCTTGGGAGATCCCAGACCTTGATCCCAATGTTCAGCTCCTGGAATTCAAAAATGGATTAAGATCCGGATTCTTCAGCTCAAAACTCATCAGATGTCCGCCTATGGACATGAATGAAGTCTTGGCGCGAGCCGAAAAATACATGCTAGCAGAAGATGATCAAGCATTCCGAAGAGAATGCGAAGGAGATACGGAAAAGAGGAAGAGAGGCCCCACTAGTCCCAGCCGCGAACCCTCTAAGCGGCCGTTTCGCGAGGAGAAACCCAGAACCCTCAGGCCTTTCGAGGATAGATCCCGGACTCTTGCAACCTACGGAACCAGAGCCAGAACTCCGGGGCAAATCCACAGCTATGAACCACTGAATGCCTCCAGGACCAACATTCTGATGCAGATTCATGACAGGGACCTCTTGCAATGGCCTCCAAGGCCGCCGAACCTCAACCCAGATCGCAATACTTGGTGTAGGTTCCACAGAAACTTCGGCCATGATACGAAAGAGTGTAAGGCCTTAAAAAATCAGATCGAGGCCCTCATCAATCGAGGGCATCTAAAAGAAAACGTCGGGCCACGACAGGAGAAATGTGATGAACGATCGCGTAGAAGCCCTGAACGTCCTTATGAATGAAACAGACCTACAAGGGCAGCCCGGAAGAGCCCAGGGCCAAGTTATAGGGAGCCCAGCCAGAAAAAACTGGAGGTCCCCGTGGCGAAGATTATCAAAACCATTTACGGAGGACTCGTTGCTGGCGGGGGGTCCCATGCTCGCAGTAGGTCTTATGCTAGGTCAATAGCCTCTGTTGCTGGACCTCAGAAAAGACCTAGGACCGGAGAGACTATTTCTTTTTCGGACGAAGACTTGGAAGGAGTGCAGATCCCACACGACGATGCTGTTGTAATTTCACTCCTTGTGGCTAACCATGAGATAAGACGAGTCCTAGTCGATAACGGGAGCTCGGCCGACATCCTCTTTTATGATGCCTTTCACCAAATGCAGCTGGGCGATGCACATCTGGAGCTGGTCTCCACCCCACTCTATGGCTTCTCAGGGGGACCGGTCTTTACAGAAGGCAGCATAACTCTCCCGGTAACTGCGGGAACGGCACCTCAAACAACAACCATACATTCCACTTTGTTAATTGTCCGACAACCCTCCTCCTACAATATGATACTTGGACGACCCACGCTAAATAAACTCCGAGCGGTTGTCTCTACCCATCATCTCAAAATCAAATTCCCCACGACAGACGGAGTAGGCGAGATCAAAGGAGATCAACGAACCGCCAGATCCTGTTATCTCAGTGCAATAAAAGGTAAAAAGACGGAAGCCCTACCACTCGAACTGGATGACCTTAGGGATGAAGCAAGCAACCTACGAGGTAGGCCCGGAGAAGATGTACTCACAATCCCCCTTGGCGAAGATAGCACCAAAACTGTTCAAATTGGTTCCAACCTGTCCAGCACTTTTTAGGAATCTCTATTAGCTCTTCTACGGGCAAACCAAGATCTATTCGCCTGGACTGCTGCAGATATGCCAGGAATCAGCCCGGACGTCATCGTACATCGCTTGAGTGTTGACCCGACCCAAAAACCGGTTATTCAGAAGAAAAGGTCATTTGCTTCTGAACGACAGGCAGTTGTTCGGGCAGAATTTGAGAAATTACGTTCGGCTGACTTCATCCGAGAGGTGAGCTATCCGGACTGGGTATCTAATGTTGTAATGGTAAAAAAGGCAAACGGCAAGTGGCGAATTTGTATAGACTTTTCTGATCTCAATAAAGCCTGTCCTAAAGACAGTTTTCCTTTGCCCCGGATTGATCAACTCGTTGACGCAACATCCGGCCATGAGCTGTTAACATTCATGGATGCTTACTCCGGGTATAACCAAATCCTTATGCATCCGCCTGACCAAGAGAAGACGGCATTTATCACAGAGCAAGGCCTATATTGTTATAGGGTCATGCCGTTCGGTTTGAAAAATGCTGGAGCCACTTACCAGAGACTAGTAAACAAGATATTCAAAGAGCAGATGGGTCGGAATATAGAAGTATATGTGGACGACATGCTGGTCAAAAGCGTCAAAACACAAGACCACGAGGCAGATCTCCAAGAAGCTTTTGACATACTCCGCCATCATCGCATGAAGTTGAACCCCACAAAGTATGCCTTTGGGGTCACCGGGGGAAAATTCCTCGGCTTCCTGGTCACCCATAGAGGTATAGAAGCCAATCCAGAAAAGATTGATGCTGTTCTTAACATGAGTCCGCCTCAGATCGTTAGGGAAGTCCAGCGCCTTACTGGAAGAATAGCGGCCCTCAGCCGATTCATGTCAAAATCTGCCGAGAAGTGCCTTCCATTTTTTAAAGCCATCCGTCGGACCCAGAACTTCGTATGGGACGAAGCTTGTCAAGAAGCCTTCAGGGCGCTGAAAATATATTTGGGGACACCTCCCGTGCTTACCAAACCAATAGCCGGCGAAAACTTTTTCTTATATCTTTCAGCTGGTCCCGAAGTAGTGGCCTCCGTCTTAATACGAGAAGAAGGAGGCACACAGAAGCCAGTGTATTATGTCAGCAAGGTGCTTCATGATGCCGAAACAAGATATCTTTCAACGGAAAAGATGGCGTATGCTCTGTTGATTTCGGCCCGGAAGCTTCGACCTTATTTTCAATCTCATACCATCACGGTCCTCACCAACCAGCCTCTTCGACAAATACTCCACAAGCCAGATGTCGCCGGTAGAGTAGTCAAATGGTTCATAGAGTTGAGAGAGTTCGACATCCGTTATCGGCCTCGGACAGCTATCAAAGCGCAAGCCCTAGCTGATTTTGTCATGGAAACTACTTTGCCCTTAACAGAAGCAGAATCTCTGCAGGATGTTAGTCGAACGAACCTGCCTTTACGATGGACCCTTCATGTGGACGGATCCTTTACCGACTCTGGAAGCGGAGCAGGGCTCATTCTGAGCAGTCTCGATAACTTCGCCATTGAGTACGCCCTGAGGTTCGGGTTTTCAGCGTCGAACAATGAAGCCGAGTATGAAGCTCTACTCGCAGGCATGAAACTAGCCAAGGTGATATCTGTACAAAATTTACATGTATATAGCGATTCCCAACTAGTGGTGAACCAAGTGAACGGCGAATTCGAGGCCCGAGGAGAAAAAATCGCTCGCTACCTAGCAGCAGCAAAGGCATTAGCCGAGCAGTTTGAAGTCTTTTCTCTAAACCAGATTCCGCGGGCAAAAAATACGAAGGCCGACTCATTGGCCCGGCTTGCTTCGTCTTGCCAGCTCGAGTCCAGGCGAGCAGTTTACCTCGAAACCCTAGCCGTGCCGAGTATCAACGAAATAATGGTCTTACCCGTGGTTGGTGAGAGAACATGGATGAGTCCTATCCTGGAATATCTACGTGACGGTATTCTTCCCGATGATAAGGGCGAAGCCCGAAAGATTGTGTCTCGAGCCGCCCGATACGCAATTCTGGATGATCACCTGTATAAGCGGGGGTTGACAACGCCCTTCTTAAAGTGTCTTGACCCGACAGAAGCTAATTACGCCATTCGAGAAGTCCACGAAGGTATATGTGGAAATCACCTCGGAGGACGTGCCTTGGCGTTCAAAATCCTTCGTCAAGGATACTATTGGCCGAAGATGAGGGAAGCAGCCATGGAGTTGGTGACCAAATATCAAAGCTGTCAACGGTATGCCACTGTGCCACGACAACCAGCGAACCTTTTGACACCAATAGTCAGTCCACTTCCTTTCGCTATGTGGGGAATGGACCTTCTCGGGCCCTTACCCGGAGCGACCGGCCAGCGAAGATACCTCATAGTTGCTATAGATTATTTTACAAAATGGGTAGAAGCCGAACCCTTGGCCAGCATCACGGACTTTCAAGCCCGAGCCTTCGTATGGAAATCAATCGTGTGTCGGTTTGGAGTACCACAAGTGTTAGTAACAGACAACGACAAACAGTTTGACAGTGTTCGGTTCAAAACATTTTGCGATGAATTACACATTGACCATCGTTTCTCTTCGGTTGGATACCCGCAAGTAAATGGACAAGCCGAAGTTACCAACCGAACGATCTTGCAAGGCATTAAAAGGCGAATAGACGAAGCAGAGAAGCAGTGGGCAGACCATTTACCCAACATACTTTGGGCATATCGAACCACGACTCGAGCACCTACCGGGGAAACCTCTTTCTTCATGACTTATGGGTCCGAGGCAGTCATCCCCTTGGAAATAGGAATACCTTCCTTACGAGTTCAGAATTTCGAGGAACGAAGCAATGAGGAAGCCCTTCGCACGAACGTCGATCTTTTCGACGAAGCCCGGGACAAAGCTCAAATTCGACTTGCCGTTTACCAGCAGCGAGCCACCAGGTACTTCAACTCAAGAGTAAAAGTAAGACGTTTCTGTCTTCATGACCTCGTCTTGCGAAAGAATGCAGTATCTAGGCCCCGAGAATTAGGCAAACTAGTCCCTACTTGGGAAGGGCCGTATCGCATCAAAAAAGTATGCCGTCCTGGCACGTTTGAACTGGAATAATTGAACGGAAATGCCATTCCTCGTACTTGGAATGCGGAACATCTTCGACGTTTTTATCAATAAATAGCGTTGCGCGCATGTAAACAGTCTTGTTTTATATATATTAAAGACTTTACTTACATTTGTCCTGTTAACTAAACCAAATACCCAAACCAAGGCAAAAAGGGTGCACCAACAACCCCAAAAGACAACACAAAAACAGCTGGGCCAAAACAATAAAACAACAAAAAAGGGGGGACTACGACAGAGTACCCTCGACCTAAGCCCTACTGATCTCCAAGGTCAGGAGACCCCGTGCCCGATCGCCAGCCATCAGCGGGCTCATCATCCGAAGCTAGTGGCTCCTCATCCTCGGGCCCCAGCAGGTCCAATGCGAAGAAATCGAGCTCCGGGTACATGCTCTCAGCCTTCCCCTTGGCCTCCATGAACCCCGTAAGGTACTGCTGGCCACCCTCGAAAACGACGGCCAGGCGATAGGCCTCCGAACTCTGGAAAGAAGCCAAGGCTTCCTCCACGGCCGCCCTAGTGCGGGCCTCAGCCTCCTCAGCTGCGGCTCTAAGACGGGCCTCGACCTCCTCGATAGCGGCCCGAGCAGTGACTTCGGCTTCGGCTTTGGCTTTAGCCAGGATAGCAGACTCCAAGGAAGCCTGCAGCTGGCAAACAGCCTCTGTCCTCTCCTCCAACTGGCGCTGGGTACGCCCAAGAAGCTCCGCTGTCTCCATGCATCGACGTGCGGCCGCGCCCACCAGAACGCCCATCTGATACCAGAAGACATGCGTGAAACACAATTCGGCAAAAACAATATATAACAAAGCAAAAATGGAATCTAACCTGAGAAGCCAAAGCCTCGGCCGCCGCACAGAGAGAGTCCGTGGTCTTTCAACCCAACTCGGCAATATCACGAGGGGGGGTGCCCTTAAACAGATGTTCCCTCGCCACCCGAGGATGTGCGAAGACAGAGTCATCTGTCCGGATGGCCCAGTTGGGCATGAAGATCGAGGCCTCCGAAGCTGGCCCCTGGCTAGGGCCGGGGATAGGGGCACTGCTTACCGGAGGAGTCTCTGACTGGGTCGACGGCCGTGGAGGAGTCCCCAAGTCAATCGGAGCCGGAGATGGGGCTCGGGCCCTCTTCTTAGGCCGCGAAGTCGAGCCTGTTTGTTTCCCAGACCGAGTCGACCTCCTCTGCTCCAATGCCAACTTCTTGGCATGCTCTCTGGCACGGGCAGCCGCTTCCATCTCTGATCAAAACACAAGCAAACAAAAGAAGCAAACGAAAGAAGGAAATAACGTAAGTACAAATCGCAGGATAACGATGCAAAATAAGAATAAAGAAAGTAGAAGGTAAACCAAAGCCTTTACCGCTCTCAACCGAAGGCTCGGGGCACAAAGAACAAAGACCTCGCCGGGCCAATTCTTCATTGTCGTATAGGACCCCGACGTCCAAAGGCGAGGCCACCATGGCGTTCACCGTCTCTTGCTCATACGGAAGAAGGCCTGCCTTTTTGTATTTCCCGGTGCGGTCCATACTCCACGCACGAGGCAAGCCGAAGTCCTCGGCAGATCGGATGAAAAAGAAATTCTTCTTCCACCTTTTGATAGATGAAGGGGTCTTCTTCAGCAACCTCCTCTTCGGTCGAGTACTAAAGACCACCCACCCTGTGTGACCATGCCGGCTGATCAAGAAGTGGGCCTTGAAAATATCCATCGTCATTGGTCGGCCCACTTCTAAGCAAACGCAGATAAAGGCCATGATCAGCCGTACCGAATTCGGTACCAGCTGACACAGCGCTATATCAAAGTACCTAAGGATTGTACAAAAGTAGGGGTGAAGGGGAAACCAGCCCGGCCTGCATGTGATGCTCGTACACGCAAAGCTCGAACGGGGCCCGGTCAGGGAGGACATCACAGGCCCTCTCCCCCACCCTGGCCAGCCGAAGCTCATACTCGCCCGGAATGCGGTACGTCTTCCTTATCACTTCCAAATCCTCCTCCCTCAGTTGGCTAGGGATCTCGTTGGCTGTATAGTTCCATTCCTCTCTCTCCTCTCCAGCCGAGGTCTCCCTAATGTCGGTCAACGCCCTAAGTGTGTCCTCACCTGACGAGGACCCGTCCTGATATTCTCTCTCCACCCCCAAAGGGACGTAGGGCACTAGCGCATGGGGCCTGCCCCTGGCGTACCCGTTACGGGGGCATTCCCTCCAGAAGAAGACGAGGACGCCTCTACTTCTTCGGAGCTGCTACCACTCGTACCATCTACACTACTCCTACCATTACTACTACTAGGCCTATCGCGGTATGTATCAAACGAAGAAGACATGATATGAAAATTAAAGAAAACACGAACTCACCAACGTCCGAAGGATTCGGACTTGAATTCCTCCTAGAGCTTTCCTCTCAAGGTCTCGCGAATGCAACGATCACACCAAACTTCTCACTGAAGGGACGAGAACGAAGAATCACAAGCTTCTTTGGATGAGGCCGAGGGCTCTCAGAAAAGCTACTCTCTGAAAACAGGAGATTATGGCATGTGTGTGGAAGAAGAAGAAACCAAAGCCCCTTATATAGGAGAAGTGTCACGGCAAACGAGGAGCATTTAATGCAGTCGCAGGAATCTAGGGGACAATTTAGAACTCCCAAATGACCAACACACTTTCCCAAGGGACGTTACGTCCCTCGAGGTGGCCGCCGCTTTCCCTAAAAACGGCTGTTTAAATTTCCAAGGTAACATGGCGCGGTATCCACCCAGGTGAGACCACGTGTCTCCACAGCCGCCGTCCTAGACACGAGAAACTTTCCCGTAGTTCCACGTGTCCTCGGACCCACGGTCTTCCTGGCCGAGGAGATGGATTGCTCCACTGGTCCTCGGCCCATTCTTTTCAAGGTCCGAAGAGATGGATTGTTCCACTGGTCCTCGGACCCATGGTCTTCTTGGCCGAGGAGGTGGATTGCTCCACTGGTCCTCGGACCCAGGGTGTTCTTGGCCGAGGAGATGGATTGCTCCACTGGTCCTCGGCCCACTCTCTTCAAGGTCCGAGGAGATGAATCGCTCCACTAGTCCTCGGACCCATGGTCTTCTTGGCCGAGGAGATGGATTGCTCCACTGGTCCTCGGCCCACTCTCTTCAAGGTCCGAGGAGATGGATTGCCCCACTAGTCCTCGGACCCATGGTCTTCTTGGCCGAGGAGATGGATTGCTCCACTGGTCCTCGGCCCACTCTCTTCAAGGTCCGAGGAGATTGATTGCTCCACTAGTCCCCGGACCCATGGTCTTCTTGGCCGAGGAGATAGATTGCTCCACTGGTCCTCGGCCCATTCTCTTCAAGGTCCGAGGAGATGGATTGCTCCGCTAGTCCTCGGACCCATGGTCTTCTTGGCCGAGGAGATGGATTGCTCCACTGGTCCTCGGCCCCTTCTATTTAAGGTCCGAGGAGATGGATTGCTCCACTAGTCCTCGGACCCATGGTCTTCTTGGCCGAGGAGATGGATTGCTCCACTGGTCCTCGGCCCATTCTCTTCAAGGTCCGAGGAGATGGATTGCTCCACTAGTCCTTGGACCCATGGTCTTCTTGGCCGAGGAGATGGATTGCTCCACTGGTCCTCGGCCCACTCTCTTCAAGGTCCGAGGAGATGGATTGCTCCACTAGTCCTCGGACCCAGGGTATTCTTGGCCGAGGAGATGGATTGCTCCACTGGTCCTCGGCCCACTCTCTTCAAGGTCCGAGGAGATGGATTGCCCCACTAGTCCTCGGACCCATGGTCTTCTTGGCCGAGGAGATGGATTGCTCCACTGGTCCTCGGCCCACTCTCTTCAAGGTCCGAGGAGATTGATTGCTCCACTAGTCCCCGGACTCATGGTATTCTTGGCCGAGAAGATGGATTGCTCCACTGGTCCTCGGCCCATTCTCTTCAAGGTCCGAGGAGATGGATTGCTCCACTAGTCCTCGGACCCATGGTCTTCTTGGCCGAGGAGATGGATTGCTCCACTGGTCCTCGGTCGTTTCTCTTCAAGGCTCGAGGAGATGGATTGCTTCACTAGTCCTCGGACCCATGGTTTTCTTGGCCGAGGAGATGGATTGCTCCACTGGTCCTCGGTCGCTTCTCTTCAAGGTCCGAGGAGATGGATTGCTCCACTAGTCCTCGGACCCATGGTATTCTTGGCCGAGGAGATTGATTGCTCCACTGGTCCTCGGCCTATTCTCTTCAAGGTCCGAGGAGATGGATTGCTCCACTAGTCCTCGGACCCATGGTCTTCTTGGCCGAGGAGATGGATTGCTCCACTGGTCCTCGGCCGCTTCTCTTCAAGGTCCGAGGAGATGGATTGCTCCACTGGTCCTCGGACCCAGGGTATTCTTGGCCGAGGAGATGGATTGCTCCACTGGTCCTCGGCCCACTCTCTTCAAGGTCCGAGGAGATGGATTGCTCCACTAGTTCTCGGACCCATGGTCTTCTTGGCAGAGGAGATGGATTGCTCCACTGGTCCTCGGCCCACTCTCTTCAAGGTCCGAGGAGATGGATTGCTCCACTAGTCCCCGGACCCATGGTCTTCTTGGCCGAGGAAATGGATTGCTCCACTGGTCCTCGGCCCACTCTCTTCAAGGTCCGAGGAGATGGATTACTCCACTAGTCCCCGGACCCATGGTATTCTTGGCCGAGGAGATGGATTGCTCCACTGGTCCTCGGCCCATTCTCTTCAGGGTCCGAGGAGATGGATTGCTCCACTAGTCCTCGGACCCATGGTCTTCTTGGCCGAGGAGATGGATTGCTGCACTGGTCCTCGGCCGCTTCTCTTCAAGGTCCGAGGAGATGGATTGCTCCGCTAGTCCTCGGACCCATGGTCTTCTTGGCCGAGGAGATGGATTGCTCCACTGGTCCTCGACCCCTTCTCTTCAAGGTCTGAGGAGATGGATTGCTAAACTAGTCCTCGGACCCATGGTCTTCTTGGCCGAGGAGATGGATTGCTCCACTGGTCCTCGGCCCATTCTCTTCAAGGTCCGAGAAGATGGATTGCTCCACTAGTCCTCGGACCCATGGTCTTCTTGGCCGAGGAGATGGATTGCTCCACTGGTCCTCGACCCATTCTCTTCAAGGTCCGAGGAGATGGATTGCTCCACTAGTCCTCGGACCCATGGTCTTCTTGGCCGAGGAGATGGATTGCTCCACTGGTCCTCGGCCCCTTCTCTTCAAGGTCCGAGGAGATGGATTGCTCCACTGGTCCTCGGCCCACTCTCTTCAAGGTCCGAGGAGATGGATTGCTCCACTAGTCCTCAGACCCATGGTATTCTTGGCCGAGGAGATGGATTGCTCTACTGGTCCTTAGCCCATTTTTTTCAAGGTCCGAGGAGATGGATTGCTCAACTAGTCCCCGGACCCATGGTCTTCTTGGCCGAGGAGATGGATTGCTCCACTGGTCCTCGGCCCCTTCTCTTCAAGGTCCGAGGAGATGGATTGCTCCACTAGTCCTCGGACCCATGGTCTTCTTGGCCGAGGAGATGGATTGCTCCACTGGTCCTCGGCCCATTCTCTTCAAGGTCCGAGGAGATGGATTGCTCCACTAGTCCTCGGACCCATGGTCTTCTTGGCCGAGGAGATGGATTGCTCCACTGGTCCTCGGCCCCTTCTCTTCAAGGTCCGAGGAGATGGATTGCTCCACTAGTCTTCGGACCCATGGTCTTCTTGGCCGAGGAGATGGATTGCTCCACTGGTCCTCGGCCCCTTCTCTTCAAGGTCCGAGGAGATGGATTGCTCCACTAGTCCTCGGACCCATGGTCTTCTTGGCCGAGGAGATGTATTGCTCCACTGGTCCTCGGCCCCTTCTCTTCAAGGTCCGAGGAGATGAATCGCTCCACTAGTCCTCGGACCCATGGTCTTCTTGACCGAGGAGATGGATTGCTCCACTGGTCCTCGGTCCCTTCTCTTCAAGGTCCGAGGAGATGAATCGCTCCACTAGTCCTCGGACCCATGGTATTCTTGGCCGAGGAGATGGATTGCTCCACTGGTCCTCGGCCCACTCTCTTCAAGGCCGAGGAAATGGATTGCTCCACTGGTCCTCGGCCCCTTATTTTCTAAAGATGGTTTGCCCCACTTGTCCTTGGACCCCTGGTGTTGTTGGCCGAAAGGAGGAGTCGCTCCACAAGCCGTCGGTCTATTCTCTCTTGCCTTGGGCCAAATGTTGACCAGACTTCACGCCTCCGTAGAGGATTTAACGCCAACCTAGTTCTGCTACTTCCTTAACCACAGTGCCGCACTTAAGGAAGTGGGGGGCCTCTGATACTACCAAAATATGACACTCCAATAGGAGGAGGACACGTGGATCATCGTGATCCCAGAATTCAAAGAGACACGCGGACAATTCAGGCCCAGACAGTTGGATCTCCAGGTCATGACCGCCCTTCAGGGCATCATTGCCTCCAGCTGGGCCTCCAGGTCATGACCGCCCTCAGGGGCATCTTGGCCCAGCTGGGCCTCCACGTCACCACCACCCTCCGAACCATCATTACCCAACCAAGTTGGGATGTTAGATCTAAACACCGTCTTACGCATAGACGGCTTTGGAGTAAGCCAACAAGGCAAAAGCCCTACTGAACGGTTCTCAGCTTCCTAGCTGGGCCTCATAGGCATCATTACCTAACCCAGTTGGGGTATCCTGTCACAGCCGCCCCGACCCACTACCGCCTCCGAATATCACCGCCTCTGAAACTCTATAAAAGGACTTGGTAAGCGGTCCAAAGGGGGGGACTGAGCTTTTCAGCTTTAAACACATACAACCTTGAGCTTTTGCTAACTTAAGCATCGGAGCATCCTCGGAGGCATCCCCTCCGTCGATCCCAATAGCTAATCTCCCTTTCTCTGTGCAGGTACTTTTACAGGCTAAACATCCAGCTCAGCAACACTCATTTTTGGCATCAACAAATGGTTTTGAGGGAATTCGAATTCCAGGATTCCTTGGTTTTATGGGGAGTTTAAGATACCTTAATCTCTCCCACGCTGGATTTGGGGGAATAATACCCCAACTCGGGAATCTCTCGAATCTACAGTATCTCAATCTTCGGAATGATGATCAAGGGTTATATGTCAAGAATCTTCAATGGCTCTCTAGTCTTTCTTTGATGGAACATCTTGATTTGAGTGGTGTCAATATTGGTGAAACCTCAGATTGGTTGCAGGTGATCATAAACACCCTCCCTTCCTTCCTTGCTAACTAGAATTATACTACTTGTGTATCTATGAGTGACCTAACACTAACATTTATCCACTCTTTGATATTGGTTGCAGATGATTAATTCACTTCCCTCCTTGGTTGGATTACACTTGTCCCATTGTCAACTTACTCACATTCCTTCACTCCGTGGTGTTAATTTTTCATCTCTTTCCGTCCTTGATCTTTCTCAAAACTCTTTTGACTTGATACCAGCTGGGTGGCTTTTTAGTCTTACCGCTCTAGTTTCCTTTGATCTTTCTGACAATGCATTTGAAGGTCCGATCCCTGATGGTCTTCAAAACCTGACTTCTCTTAGGGAACTTTATCTCTCTGGCAACGCATTTAGTTCTTCAGTACCTGACTTCTTGTATGGTTTTACCCATCTTGAGTATCTCAAACTTGGCAGCAATCTTTTGCAAGGTGAAATTTCAAGTGCTATCGGGAACCTCACTTCTCTTGTTTATCTTGACCTGTCATCCAATAACTTTGAATTGGAAAATGGGATCCCAAAATCATTTGGAAATCTTTGTAAATTGAGGTCAATCAATTTGGAAGAAGTCAAACTGAATCAAAATCTAGATGATGTCTTAGAAATTTTGTCAGCTGGATGTGTTGTGGATGTAGTACTAGAGTCATTGTTTCTTCAAGATTGTCAACTTTCTGGTCAATTGACCGATCAACTTAGGCGATTTAAGAAGTTGGCCTATCTCTCTCTAGATAGCAACTCAATTTCTGGTCCCATACCAGCCATGTCTTTAGGAGAACTTCTTCCATCTCTGAGAGATCTTTCCCTTTCCAGAAACAAATTGAATGGAACACTCCCGGGATGGATTTTTGGAAACTTGACTTCTGTCACTAGCCTTGACCTATCACACAATGACTTCGAATTTGAAAATGGAATTCCAAAATCATTGGGAAATCTTTGCAGCTTGAGGCATTTTGCATTGTCAGGTGTCAAACTAAGACGAGGTATCTGACATCTTAGAGATTTTATCAAGATGTGTTGCAAATGAACTAGCATACTTGGATTTGAAGAATAATCAACTATATGGTCAATTGACCAATCAACTTAATAAACGCTTTAAAAACCTGGATACCCTTCATTTATCTAATAACTCAATATCTGGATTGATACCAGTGTCTTTAGGGGAGATTTCATCTTTGAAATATTTATTTTTAGACAAGAACAAGTTGAACGGAACTCTCCCTGCATGTTTTGGGAATCTTGCAAATTTAGTAAGTCTCTTGATCCATGATAACTTTTTGGAGGGTGTTATATCTGAAATTCACTTTGTCAATCTTACAAAATTGGAACTGTTTGATGCCTCTAGGAACTCCTTGACTCTGAAAGTAAGTCCCAATTGGGTTCCTCCTTTTCAACTTACTCTCCTAGGTATGTCGTCGTGGCATTTAGGGCCACAGATTCCTCCTTGGATTGGTTCACAAATGTCTTTATATTACTTAGATTTGTCAGACTCGGGTATTTCAGGTACCATTCCCAATTGGTTTTGGAACTTTTACCCATTTACTTATTTAAATCTATCTCACAATCATATCCATGGAGAGATATTAGATGTGGATAATATTGTTATGGAAAACACATTGATTGACTTGAGTTCAAATCATTTCCAAGGTCAATTACCCCCTCTTTCCCATGATGTTCTTGGATTACTTCTTTCCAACAATTCTCTGTCGGGGTCAATTTCTCACTTCTTGTGTCAAAGGACTCATGAGACGACAAACATGATATTTCTCAACCTTGAAGGAAATTATTTTTCTGGAGAGATTCCTGATTGTTGGACCAGGTGGCAAAGCTTAAAGATCATTCGAGTAGGTAACAATCATTTTACTGGTCATGTTCCAAGTTCCATAAGATCCTTAAGTTCCCTTCAATCTTTACATCTGCGGAATAATCACCTCTCTGAAAAATTTCCTTTGTCACTAAGAAATTGTACAAACCTAGTTACAATTGATTTTAGTGAAAATGAATTAGTTGGGAGTATTCCAACTTGGATTGGCAAAAGGCTTTCAAATCTAATTGTTCTCAGCATTCGTTCAAACAAGTTTCACGGCCACATACCTGAAGAACTTTGTGGTTTAATTTCTCTGCAAATTCTGGATGTTGCTGACAACAATTTATCTGGTAGCATACCAACATGTATCCAGAATTTCAATTCTATGGCTACAACGAATAATTCATTACAGGTCGTGCAATACTCAGATTTTGAGACAGTGTTTACTTTTATGAAGATGTATTACTTGTGATGAAAGGAATGATGGTTGGGTATAGTTCTATTCTTAAATCGGTGAAAAGTATTGACCTTTCTAAGAATATTTTATCAGGTGAGATTCCGAAAGAAGTGACGAACCTCCATAATCTTTTCTCATTGAATTTGTCACACAATCTTTTGATTGGAAGGATCCCTGAGAATATCGGTGCTATTCAATCGCTAGAATCTCTTGATTTTTCTGTAAATCTACTTTCTGGTGAAATCCCTCCAAGCATGTCTAGCATGACATTTTTGAGTCACCTCAACATATCCCACAACCACTTGACTAGGAAGATTCCTTCAAGCACTCAATTACAAAGCTTCAGTGAATCCAGTTTCTTTGGTAATCCTGGACTTTGTGGAGCTCCTCTTTTGAAGAATTGCACAGAAGATAGATCTCAAGAAACAATTCTAGTTGGTAAAAATGAAGATGACTTTGATACACGACAACTTTATATTTCCATCACTACAACATAATTGTTAAATGCCGGCGCTTCTATACTGGTGCTTTCCACAAACGCCGCAATATAGTACCCGCTTGCGCTTGGTTTGTGGCGCTTAACAAAGCGCCGGTATTTGACAATGGGTATATTCCGGCGCTTGTAAGCGCCGGTAATGTACACTATATATTTTCCAGCGCCAGATTTTTTCTTCTGCTCACCCTTCCCTCCACCGTGCCCTTCCCTTCACCGTGCCCTTCCCTCCACCGTGCCCTTCACTCCACCTCGCCCTTCGGTCGACCGCGCCGTTCCCTCCACCGCGCCATTCCCTTCATCGCGCCGTTCTCTCCACCGCGCCGTTCCCTTCATCGCACCGTTCCCTCCACCGCGCCGTTCCCTTCATCGTGTCGTTCCCTCCACCGGGCTCTTCCCTCCACCGGTGAGTAGCATCTCTCCTGAGTTTTTTTATGTCCTCATTCTTGCTGGATTTATGAGCCTCAAAGCTTTTGAAAAGAGGGAAAACTCGTTTCTTGCTCTGATTTTTTAGACGGGCATGTATGTTTTTTTTTTCTTTTTGATTCAATAGTTTTTCTTTTTTTGCTTGATTTTGAGTTTCCTTTACCTGGGTTTAGATTTTTTATTGAAATTATAGCTCTTTTTTTTATTGAAATTCATCTGTATTTAACTCAGAAAATAAAACTTTTGCATGTTAAAAAAAATTGTAGCTTAATATATTTAGCTAGTGTTCTGCGAGATATATGGCCATCAAGGTTAGGTAGCTTAATACTTTTGGGTTTTTGTTTAATCATTAATGTGACTTATTTTGTAACTGAAGTAGATTAGTAGACTTCATTGAAATAGATTAATCTTTTATACTTGGGTGGCATCCCATGGTGACCTTTATAAAATGTTTATTTAGAATAAAATTTGTGGTTTTATTGAGGATATATTTATGATGATAAGAAATGGAGCCTTCAATTATGTTAACATTGGATATGTTGTTTAAAGTGTCACATTACGGCTCTTATCTTTTTGCCTGTGAGTTACCTGGCAATCTGGCATACTGAGGAAGAGATCACTTGAGTGTTGATTACAAATAAAATAGTGGTGCTGAGTCTGTTGACAAAATTAGTTTATGGAAGTTGTAACACATGTTTGGATCTTACATATAAAACAAGAAAGATTAAGGTGATATCATTAGGCCATGATTTTGCTAAGATTAGCACTGAAATTGATGAACAATGAGGATTTCATGGCCATAAGGAAAAAAAAAATGAGATTTTGCTTTTACAAACCTATTTGTCTTCATCAGATATGATTATATTGTAATGTGTGAAGCTCTTTTATCAGACATGATGATGTATATAATTACAATCACGTGGGAGGATTTCTAATGTTAAGAAAAGCAGGCTAGCTGTTACTTCTAGTATCAGAGGAGTGCCTATGAAGTGATTTGGAGTTGCTTCCTTCAATCTCCATGAATACACTTCTTACTTTCATTTTATAAATGTCCATTTTATAAATATTCATTTTAAAAATAATAAGTTATTAATTTCGTAAATTATTATAATAAAATGAAATTAGTATTAATCATATTTTAATAATAGTAATAATAATAAATATTTATAATAAATTATTATAAAAACATACAATTATTATAAATACTTATATATATATTTATTATCATTATTAATGTATTATTATTATGATTTCAATAATTTTTTTGTTACTAATTTATAATAAGACAGTAATAATTAATAATATTAAGAATTTGCTGAGACCAATTGCCAACATGAGTTTGTATCAATTTGTTGTTATCAATTTCAGTTCATCCACTTACCAATCAAATCGAAGTTTGTGATTATGCATACTTTTGCCAAAAATATTACAATACTGACTTGATCAACATTGTTTTAGGAAAGTCTATTGGCGTCAACTAAAAATGGATAAAAGTTTGATAGATAAACCGAGGTCGAGTAAAGTCTATATGGATGGTGTTGCAAACTTCATTAGATTTGCGTGTCAGAAGGCTTTTGCTCGTGATAGTATTGTTTGTCCATGTAGGAGATGTGGTAATTGTTATTCATTCGAACCAGAAATTGTTCAGGAGCATCTATTGTATAATGGGTTTAGTCCCGGTTACACCGAGTGGGTTTTTCATGGGGAAAAAGTCTCTCATATAGACCACCCTCACACTAGTTCACAACCTACTAGTGTTCCAGGTGGCTTCATGGGACGAGATGACGTGTTGGGTTTGCTCCGAGGTGCCTTCCAAGTTACTTGTGAAAACTCAAACAATGAACCGTTAAGTTTAGGAATCGAAGTGGGATCTTCAAATGAGCATGGTGAAGAGCAACAGGCTCATTGTGCGGTTAAGTTCAATAATTGTGGTGATCCTTCAGACGTCGAACATTCAGTTCGTTCTGCTATTGATGAGACGACTCAATATCGCAACTTGATGAAAGATTACGATACTGAACTTTATCCGGGTTGTCAGAATTTCACAAAGTTAAGTTTCATGTTATATTTACTACACCTCAAATGTTTGAATGGGTGGTCTGGCAAATCTCTGACTATGTTGCTTGAGTTTATCAACATGGCATTTCCGATGTGTGCACCATTGCCATCAAATTATTATGAAGCCATGAAGATTATCAAATGATTGGGTCTTGGGTATGAGAAGATTCATGTTTGTCGTAATGACTGCACACTGTATTGGGGTGAGCATTTGAATGATGAATTTTGTCATGTGTGTGGCGTGGCACGGTGGGTCAAAAACACAGTTGATGATGAGGATCCATTGAATGAGATGGATGGTCAATCGAAAAAGAAAAAGCCAGCTAAGGTATTGCATTATTTTTCGCTAATACCGAGATTGAAGAGGTTATATATGTCATCTAAAACGGCTTCGTTGATGAGATGGCATGACAAAGGTTGGACAAAGGATGGGATTTTAAGACATCCTGCGGATGGATTAGCCTGGAATGAAATGGATAGATTGTATCCCGATTTTGCAGCTGATCCTCGGAGTGTTAGGCTTGGCTTAGCTAGTGACGAGTTCAATCCCTTTCGAACAACGAGTTCAACCTATAGCACATGGCCCGTTCTTTTCGTTCCATACAACTTGCCACCGTGGCTTTGCATGAAGCAAACATCCTTCATCCTTTCAATGGTGATTCCTGGTGAGAAAAGCCCCGGTAATGATATTGATATCTTTTTGCAGCCTCTAATTGAAGAGTTTAAACAATTATGGGATGGTGTTGATGCGTTTGATGCGTCCACCAATTAAAGCTTTAAGCTTCGCGCTTCTCTTCTTTGGACCATTAATGATTTTTCAGCCTATGCAAACTTATCTGGTTGGAGCACCAAGGGTCGGGTTGCTTGTCCATGTTGTGGGGAATCTATGCATTCTGTATGGTTAAAGCACGGGGGAAAGTTTTGCTATTTAGGTCATCGTCGATGGTTAGCAGAAAACCATGAGTTTCGTTTTCAAAAGGATTAGTTTGATGGCACCATAGAGTTGGGATCTGCTCTTATTCCACCGTCTGGGCACGATGTTTTAAGACAACTAGAGGGTGGAAACTATAGCTATGGTAAAACCTCGAAGCTTTCTAAGAAGAGGACAAGAGAGGATGTTGGTGTCTCTACGGGGCAAGTCCTAGTGGATGAAGGTGATAATCTTTTTGAGGGTGTGGACGAATTTCTTGATAATGTTGATAATGAGGATATTCCCATGGATGAGGGAGTTGTAGATACGGTGTGGAAAAAAAGAAGAATTTTTTTTGAGTTACCATATTGGAAAGACAATCTATTACGTCATAATTTAGATGTGATGCATATAGAGAAGAATGTATGTGATAATTTAATTGGAACAATATTGAATATAGATAGTAAGACTAAAGATAATAAGAAGGCACGCCGCGATCTCGAGGAAATTGGTATTAGGAAAGACCTCTATTTAGTTGTTCTTCCTAATGGAAAAGATTACTCGCCTCCAGCATGCTACACTATGTCCACGAAGGAGAAGCGTAATTTCTTGACAGTTTTGGCAAATCTTAAAGTTCCTGATGGGTATGCATCAAACATCTCGAGATGTGTTAACCTAAAGGATCGTAAGCTGTTAAACTTAAAGAGTCATGACGGTCACATATTGATGCAAGAAATCCTTCCGATTGCCTTAAGAGCATCTTTGCCTAGACATGTTTTAGCAGTTGTGTCTGAGTTATCATCATTTTTCAAAGCTTTATGCTCTAAAGCCCTTGATCCCCATGAGCTTGACGTATTGGAGTCGCGTGTTGCTTTGACACTCTGCCATTTGGAGAAAATTTTCCCCCCGGGTTTCTTTACCATTATGGTTCATCTTATCGTTCACTTAGCCTCCGAGGCTAGACTTGGGGGTCCCGTACACTACAGGTGGATGTATCCTGTTGAGAGGTTAGATGTTCAAAGATATTTTGTGCACTTTGTTTTTTTTTTTGTTATATATTGGATACTTAATTAATCTTTATAATTTTTGGCTTCGCAAGGTATTTAGTGCACTTGAAAGCTTACGTACGTAATAGAAGTCGACCCGAGGGGTCAATTGCTGAAGGGTACAATGGGGAAGAGTGTCTAACATATTGCTCCCAATACTTCAAAGGTGTAGAGACAAGATTCAACCGTCCCCAAAGGAACAATGATACTGTAAATATCTCGGATGAATACATGTTTTCCTCTGGTGGACGGATAATGGGAAAGATTGTGAGTGTTGAGCTCGATGACATGTCATTGGCTTAAGCGCATCGTTATGTGTTGCTCCATAATGATAAACTTTCTGACCTTCGTAGGTTAGTATCGATAAATGAACTTAATATGATATAATGTGTTTAAATTGAGTTTTTATTACTTGTTGTTAGCACTGTGATGGCTAACAGTTACATAAAAACATCAATTATTGCAGCTCATTTTTGGCTGCTCAAAAGCTAACCAACCGTTCCAATCGACCAATACAAAGTCTCGAACAAAAGTGGTTGGTTGAGAAATTTCCCTCATGGCTTATGAGGCAGGTTAGGCATAATAACAAGAGTCTTCGATTTCTATAAGTGTTATAAATAAAACATGTTGTCTCATATTAATTGTTGGAAATTGTTTAGGTGCCGTGGATGGTGGATAACAATTATTCAGATGAACTAATTGCCTTTGCTCGAGGTCCTAATAATGTTATTAGGAGATTCAATGGATTCAACATCAATGGCTTTAAATTCCACACAAAGGAACGTGAGAGGTGTAGACGATCTCAAAATTCGGGAGTGATGGTTGAAGCGGATGATAAAATGTATTATGGTGTGCTCAACGATATCATCGAGCTGGATTACTATGGGACGTTTAAGATTGTGTTGTTCCGTTGTGATTGGGTGGATATTAATTCACCCAGGGGTTTAAGGAAAGATGAAAGTGGTTGCATTCTTGTGAACTTGAATAGGTTAATACACATTGGTCATTTATTGAAGGATGACCCGTTCGTACTTTCATCTCAAGCGAAGCAAGTGTTTTATGTGCAAGACCCAACAATGAAGGAATGGTATCATGTTGTGATCACGAAGCCAATGGACCTATATAAAATGGGGGAAAAAAGGCAGGAAGAGGATGATGACACTTACAATCAGTGCGTGCCTTCTAATTTAGTGGTAGACGATCAATTAGATTGTATCTTAACTTGGGCTAGGATGGAAATTGACGAAGATGCCAACTAATCTTATGTGCATTTCCGTGTAATTATATTTGGATGTGTATTTATGTGATGGACATGTGTGTCAACGAGTTTTGTAAGGTTTTATTGTAATCTATCCGGTTACTGCTGCTTTCTATCACACGTAACAAGAGTCCTAAATTTTTTTGCGTACAGTTTGTGAAATGTTACTTTAGATGGTTGTAAATGTCTGTTTTGGTTGTATCATTGATTATTGTTTGTTCTTTAAATCCAATTTGAATCATTTATTTGTTGATAACTTCTTAAGTACTCAGAAGTAATTGATTGCTGCATTTGCTGCGACTCCTTGACCATTCCTATCTTTCAGGTGTGGTTCTTCTAATTATTGTTAACTTTCATAGTATTTTTGATAGTGTGAGATATAATCATTTTAATGTTTTTATCTCTACAGATTGCAAGATATATAGGTAAAAAAATATTCCTCCATCGGTTAGAGATAACATGTCAAACCAGTATGCAGCTGAGTCTTCACACCCTCAAGAAGATATTCACAATGAGCATGACTATCACCTTGACGATGATGATGACATGCAACTTGATTCTGAGACCGATCCAATAACATTGGGAAGTGAGCACAATGATAGTGAACAATACGAGATAATTGGTAATTTCTGTAGTACAATACATTCTATCTATAACTAGTTTAATACCACATTGTTATACTAATTATATAATTTATGTCTTCAATGTATAGATTCTGAAGGGAGGGTGAGGAAGCAGACACGTGTCTTGAGAACCTCACAAGTGTGGTCTCTTGAACGTAGAGAAAAAATTGTGGTCCACTTCAATGCACGTCATCAACCTATTAAGAAAGGTAGCCAAATGTTAAGTAACTGGTTGGGGAAGGTAGCGAAGAGAGGGAACCTTTGTCCGCTTAATTACACGGATTGGAAGAAGGTCCCTTCTAGCTACAAGAAGGACCTTGTTATATTGATTCGGGTAAGTAACAACTTAATAACCATTGATTGTCTCCAATCTCTCTTTCTGTTTTTGTTTATTTGTGCTTATTTGACATCGATTTCCTTTCTGTGTGGTAGAGGAAGTTCCATTACCCTACGATTGAGGCGATAGACAACATTTTGTTGAGGATGATAGGGAAAAAATGGAGGGACTACCGATATGTGCTGAAAAGGGACTACATGAGGAACAAAATGAAACAAGTTTTGAGCAATGATGTTCCAAAAGGCGTAGATCAAGACCAGTGGAAGCAACTGGTGAACTACTGGTTTTCTGACCAGAGTAAGGTTGTTTTAAGACAATAATGGTCATTTGGATTCTCAATGTTTCTATTTTTCTATTAATGATTGATTATTCTATTGGTTTATTATTGGTGTAGAAATATTCGACTATAGGGACAGCGGCACGTGAAAGACAACAATGTCCTCACACGTCTGGTTCAAAGAGTTTTGCTAGACGACGGGATGAATATGTGAGTTAATTTGCTTTATTAATCCAATCTTTCATTTAAGATGTCACTGTCACAATTTGATCTTTTTCCATACATGGTAGGAGATGACACATGGGAATGAGCCCGGACGCGTAGAGTTTTTTGCTGAAACTCATAAACGCAAGGATGAAACTTTTATTGATGATGCATCACGACAATTTATGGTAAGTTGAACATCTTTAATAATAGGGAAAAAGCCTAATTTTTTTTAATTCCTTCCTATTTTCACTTGATGTGGAATGAAAGAAAGAAGAGAGCCTTCAATTAAGTTAAGAAATATATAGCTTTCATCAAGGAAGGGTGATAAAATATTTGACCCAAAAGTTTGATGTTATTATTATTTTTTTTTAAATGAGGATGACTTTATAGACTTCATTGGCGCTTTCTCTTGTTTTTGTAAATGGTTCTTTTATTGTGTACACATATAGTACTCGCTTGGTGCCTTCGGAATACATTTGTCTAGTTCTTGTGCCTTTAGGAATAATCTGTTGGGCAATGTGATCCTGACATATATATTAGAGCTGTGTTTGAAATATGATCCATTTTCTGCATAGCCTTAATGATCAATAGTTCTTTCTTTAATTACTGAATAGATATAGATCTGAATCTTAGATCAGTAAATGTGTTTGATTGGTAGCAGGTGAGGTTGGGAACTTGATCATGCTGTTCATTTTTTTCCAAACTAGATTAGCGCTAAACAAATTTCATGTATCGTGAAGATTTTATGTACTAAATGATAGACGCTTAAATATACATATTTAAGCCCCCTTATTTACACTTGTTAGATCCTTTATTACGTTAATTTGGTATCTTTTACTCCATTTGTGTGTTTTACATGTTTCTATAGGGTCTTGGAGAAAAAGAAGCAGTTTTGGCACTTTAAAGAAGAAATCTAGAAGCCCTGGAGCACTTTCTGGACAAAGTGCGATTGAGCGCACATGCAATGCGATCGAGCGCACATACGATGGTGCGCACACTTGTAGGATCGAGCGCACACTACGATCGAGCGCAAGGACACATGCGATCAAGCGCACATATACGGGCGTGAACAGTAAACTGCAGAACCTTATTTTGGAAAGTATAAGATTTTCGTTTTAGGAAGGTTTAGGATTGTCGTTTTAGGAAGGTTTATGACTCATGGGTCTATTAGGACTTCTCAAAGACCTATAAATACACTTGTAACTCACACACAAAAACACACCTTAGATAGAAAAAACTTTTCTCTTTTCTTTTACTTGGAGTGGAGAGCTTGGGAGAGAATTGACGACTCTTCTCTCGGGTTTATTCTTCTCCCTTATGTTTTGTTTAATTATGTCTACTTCAGTTAGTATGTGTAACTAACTCTCTTATAGGGCTCGATTGAAGCCCTAGTTATGCATTCCCATATTTTTATTCATTGATTAAATCTTTGCATAGCTTATTATGTTACTTAACTTGATTAACGCCTATGCTTATTTAAATTCCTCATATGTATGTGTAAGGCCAACGTATGCATGTGGTATGGATGAGTTAGTTAGATCAATTTGGATGACCGAGTCCTGGGTCTAACATTAGTAACAAGGGACCATCTTATCCGGATACCCGGGTTAATCAACATGGGAAACCGGGAGTAGATGTCATGCCCTAGGTCTCATGTGGTTGTCGATTTCCACAGTACCTATGTTTTCTTAAGGAACAACTCAAGCAGATACCATGCTGAATCCCTTAAGGAAGAAAAGAGTTAGAGTAGATACCATGCCTAACTCGTTGCTTAGGGAAATCAATAGCTTAAGGAGTAGATACCATGCCCTTAGGTTAGCAACCAGTAGGTACACATAATAAGGCTAGAACACTGATACCTTATACAAAATCGGGAATGTATGACTAGTGGTGGATCAAAGCCTTATGTCTTTATTATTATCGAATCACCCTTCAGTTTATTATTTCTATCTTTTTACATTGCAAATATAATTCTAAAATCGAACTTTACCAATCCCTGTGGAGATGATCTTGCATTTGCACACTATGCTACACTATTGACCTTGTGCACTTGCAAGTAAAACAAAGTCCGATCATTCACCTATTTATTTAGGTATATTATCGCACAACAAGTTTTTGGCGCCGTTGCCGGGGATTGCGTTAAAAGTTCATTTTAGGATTACTTTCATTATTTTATTTTTACCATCTTTTATCAAAACTTAATCAAAGTTGTTTTATCTTTCAGGTACTTCATGAAACCCTACTTGCACTTTCTGTGGAATTTGCGATCGATCGCAAGCTCCTGTGCGATCGAGCGCATTTAGGACAGAGAGTACCCGAGCAATAGAGTTGCACTGCTGCACTAAAACTGGTTTATCTACTTTATGCACGGACTTCGATCCCGACATCCGAAATTCTTTTTCCTCGATCCCGAGCTTGAACGGACCATCCGACAAAGGCTTAGGGAGAACTTTGAGGAGAACAAAGGAGAAATCGAGAACGAAACACAAATGGCGGAACAGCTCGAAAACCAGCAACCACCTGCACGAGTTCCAATGAAGCAATCCTTCATCCCTCGGAACATCGATCAACCATCATGCATCGCATATCAACCTGAGGCAGCGGGAAATTATTACATATCTCCGCAAATCTTGAATGCCTTGACGCATTTTAGGGGAACTCCTAATGAAGATCCACACTTACATCTCCGAGAATTTTTTGATCTTTGCAAGTTCCAGCACAAACAAGGACTAGACCAAGAAGGAATAAGGTTAATTCTATTCCCTTTTTCCTTAAAAGATAATGCTAAACTTTGGTATAATTCCTTGCCTGCAGTTTCCATCCACACTTGGGAGGAGTTAGTAAGCAAATTCTTGAGGAAATTCTTCCCAGCCCAAAAGACAAGACAAATGAGGAAGGAGATCCAATCCTTCCAACAAAAGGATGGGGACAAGCTACACCACTACAGGTATGTGTGATATGCTCTCAATATGATCACAATACTAATGCTTGTCCGTTATCTACAGATCCGGAGCAAGCAAATTATGTGGGACCCAACAACTATCAGCCAAAGAATAACCCATATGCAAACACCTACAACCCTGGATGCCGGAATCACCCAAATTTCTCATAGAGCAACAATCAAAACAACCAAGGACAGCAACGAAATCAGCAGCCCACTGCCCATGCTAATTCTGAACCAAAAAGAAACGACCTCGAAAGTCTAGTAAGACAACTGGTGACGTCGCAAGAACAGTTCATGACTCAGCAAAAACAAACCAATGCGGCACATGAGCAAGCAATTCAAAGACTCGAGGTACAAATGGGACAATTAGCTAAAGAGCTCAGTAATAAAAAGCAAGGAGAGCTCCCAGCTCAAAAACTACCCAACCCTGGTGGGCATCAACAACTAAAAGCTATCACAACCTTAAGAAATGGCAAGGTGATTGGATCCGAGGATTCGACAGTAGCATCCAAAGAAACATCATCAAGGGTAAGTGAGACGGAGAAGGTGAATGCACCACCCCTCCCGCAAAGGCTAGTAAAACAAAAGAAAGACAATAAACTGTTTGATATTTTTGAGACCTTGCGGAAAGTTGAAATTAATATTCCATTATTAGATGCAATTCACCAAATACCTGCTTATGCTAAATTCCTAAAAGATTGTTGCAATCATAAAAGAAAATTTCAAGAACATGAGACTGTAGCATTAACTGAGGAGGTAAGTGCTGTACTACTTAGGAAACTCCCACCAAAACTGACAGACCCGGGTAGTTTTACCATACCCTGTAGGATAGGTGATCAACTGTTTGGCAAGGCATTACTAGACTTAGGAGCAGGGGTAAACTTGCTACCTTACACAGTATTCGAAACCCTAGGTTTGGGGGAGCTACAACCGACTTCTATTACCTTATAGTTGGCAGATAGGAGTATTAAAAGACCTAGAGGTATTCTCGAGGATGTCTTAGTAAAAGTTGGCAAGTTCATTCTACCTGCAGATTTTATTGTATTAGATATGGAAGAATGCCCTATGCCATTACCTTTACCTATCATACTAGGGAGACCTTTCATGAGGACTGCCGACACTAAAATCTGTGTGAAAAAGGGTATAGTAAGTATGAAAATTAATGGTGAGAAGATAGAATTTAAAATATTTGATGCAATAAAGTTTCCTCAAGATGACTTTGACTGCTTTAATGTTTGTATGATACAAAACTTTGTTGAGCAAGCATTTCAGGTCCAACACATTGATTCATTGGAGACTACTCTCACCAATAGCTTCACTGAGATGGATATTGAGCAAGAATATGAAAATATTACTGATGACATCGTCACAGCTGTGCACCATCTTGCAACCTCTCCTAAATACTCCAGTATGTATCCTCCTCCATTTGAAATTCTCATACCTACTAATGCTACTCTTCTTCCATCCATTGTGCAGGCACCAACATTGGAACTCAAGCAGCTACCTGAGCATCTAACATATGCCTATTTGGGAGAACATGAGACTTTACCTATGATAATTGCTGCCAAATTGAGTAGTGGAGAAGAAGGGAAACTATTAAGAGTTCTTAGGGAGTATAAAACTGCTATTGGGTGGACCATTGCTGACATTAAGGGGATAAGTCCAGCAAAGTGCATGCATAACATCTACCTTGAAGAGGAAGCACGGCCCACTCGAGATGCTCAAAGAAGACTTAACCCACACATGAAGGAGGTAGTAAAGGTCGAGATACTAAAGCTACTAGATGTCGGCATCATCTACCCTATATCGGATAGCAAATGGGTGAGTCCAGTCCAAGTCGTTCCTAAAAAGAGTGGGATTACTGTGGTAAAGAATGAAGATGAAGAGCTTATACCTACACGAAAAACAACGGGTTGGAGAGTATGCATTGATTACCGGAGGTTAAACAAAGTAACTAGAAAAGATCATTTTCCCCTGCCATTCATTGATCAAATGCTAGAAAGATTAGCCGGTCATAGTTATTACTGCTTCTTGGATGGATATAGTGGATACAATCAAATCGCCATAGCACCTGAGGATCAAGAAAAGACTACATTCACATGTCCTTTCGGTACATTTGCTTATAGAAGAATGCCATTCGGTTTATGCAACGCACCAGCCACTTTTCAAAGATGTATGATGAGCATTTTTTTCGATATGGTAGAGAAATATATTGAGGTATTCATGGATGATTTCAGTGTGTCTTTGGATCTACTTTCGATGAGTGCCTAAATCATTTGGAAAATGTCCTAAGGAGATGTGAAGAAACTAATTTAGTACTGAATTGGGAGAAATGTCACTTCATGGTTCAACAAGGTATTGTGTTGGGTCACTCCATCTCAGACAAAGGTATTGAAATAGACAAGGCTAATGTTGACATCATTTCAAAGCTACCTCCCCCTCTCACGGTCAAGGGCATTAGAAGCTTCCTTGGACATGCGAGTTTCTATAGAAGATTCATAAAAGACTTCTCCAAAATCTCGAGACCCCTTTGTGCACTATTGACTAAAGATACCAAGTTCGAATGGAGTGAAGATTGTATGCAAGCTTTCAACACCTTGAAGAACGTTCTCACCTCTGCCCCAATAATGATGGCACCAGATTGGAATCTACCTTTTGAATTAATGTGTGATGCCAGTGACTTCGCTTTGGGAGCTGTCTTGGGTCAAAGAAACAATAAGGTACCTCATGCTATTTACTATGCTTCTAAAACACTAAATGATGCTCAGCTCAACTATTCTACTACTGAAAAAGAATTGTTAGCTGTTATTTTTGCTTTAGAGAAGTTTAGATCGTATCTTATTGGTTCTAAAGTTATTGTATTCACTGACCATGCTGCTTTGAGATATTTGTTTTCTAAGAAAGATGCAAAGCCTAGGCTAATCAGATGGATACTCTTACTTCAAGAATTTGACTTAGAAATCAAGGACAAGAAGGGCAGTGAGAATGTAGTTGCGGATCATTTGTCAAGACTCCCATATGAAAGTGATGATAAAAAGTTTCCTTTAAATGAGAACTTTCCCGATGAACAACTATTTGCACTTGAGGTAAAACTTCCATGGTATGCTGATATAGTTAATTATCTAACTGTTAAAATTTTTCCTCCAGGCATGACCACTCAAGAAAAGAAACGGCTAATATCTCTATCAAGACACTACATATGGGATGACCCATACCTTTTCAAGGTCTGCCCTGATCAAATCCTCAGAAGATGTGTCCCAGAAGAGGAACATTCGAGCTTGTTGCAACATTGCCATCAGTTGGCTTGTGGAGGTCATTTTGGAGCAAAACGAACAGCTCTTAAGGTACTCCAATCTGGTTTCTATTGGTCAAAGTTATTTAAAGATGCTTTCTCCTTTTGTAGCTCATGTGATAGATGCCAGCGAACAGGTAACATCTCTTCCCGAAATCAAATGCCCTTACAAAATATTCATATAGTAGAACTCTTTGATGTATGGGGCATTGATTTCATGGGACCTTTTCCTAATTCATTTGGCTATTTATATATTCTTGTGGGTGTGGATTATGTGTCTAAATGGGTCAAGGCTGTCCCCTCAAGGACTAATGATCACAAAGTGGTTATCAAGTTTCTACAGGTTAATATTTTTACTAGGTTTGGAACTCTAAGAGCAATCATCAGTGATGGGGGCAGCCACTTCCTTCATCGTTCTTTCTCCGCACTACTCCTAAAGTATGGGATTACTCATAGAGTTGGCACTCCTTATCATCCTCAAACCAGTGGCCAAGTAGAAATAAGCAACCGAGATATCAAGGAAATCCTCGAACTTACAGTAAAGCCAAATCGGAAGGATTGGTCTTTACGCTTAAACGACGCTCTATGGGCATATAGAACAGCTTATAAGACTCCAATTGGCATGTTTCCCTACCGCCTCGTCTTTGGAAAATCATGCCACATCCCGGTGGAATTAGAACATCGAGATATTGGGCCATTAAGCAGTTTAACTTTGACATGAAGCAAGCAGGTGAGAAAAGGAAACTGTATCTAAATGAGCTTGAAGAATTGAGATATGAGGCCTATGAGAATGCAAAGTTATACAAAGAACGGACGAAAGCTTATCATGACAAACAACTAGTCTGGAAAGAGTTCCATGTAGGACAAAAGGTGCTGCTATATGACTCACGATTAAGGTTGTTCCCAGGTAAGCTGAAATCCAGATGGTATGGTCCATACATAGTCACCAAGGTCTTCCCTCATGGGGCATTAGAAGTCTGTGGTCCCAATAGAAATCAACATTTTACAATAAATGGACACAGAGCCAAGCCATACCTTGACACTAAATTCCTTCCAAGAAATGAAGACTTGGCACTTGAATCAGTCCAGGATACAGCTGAAACACAGGCACTAGAGCTCCACGAGGTGGGCTCTAGGTGCTTCCCTCCAAACAACTAGCACGGTCGCAAGAGAGTGCTTGAGCAAAGTAAAAATTTGATCATCTATTAAGCTCAAGCGCCTCTGGTAAGGTTAGTAGTACTGAAGCCACTAACAACTGGTAAGGTTGTGTTGTTTCAATTAGCCATTCTTTTTGCTAAGGTAAGTTTTTAATTATACTTATATGCCACACTTGCGATCGATCGTACCCTTCAGTGCGATCGAGCGCAAGAGTGCGATCGAACGTGTCCTAAAAACATAAGCGAGCGCACGAGTGCGATCGAGCGCACACCGTGTTCGATCGAGCGCACTCGAGGTAGAGACATTTATAAAATCGAACTCACTCACTTCACTCGCCCCCTACATTTGCTCTCACTCTCACTCGCACACAACACCCCTACCCACATCACCCAACCTCACACCCAACCACCACAACACCTCATCATCACCTTACCCTCACCACCTTCCTCCACCAGCACCGCCATCAACCCCCCTCCCTATTCACATTCCATCATACATTACACAAGGTATTGTACACATACACGAATTTTAAATAGAAACTATGAATTCATTTTACATATACATTACTGTGTGTTTGATTGAATGGTTGTTTGGTTGCAGAAGGGGTAGGAACGAGTTCCACATTGAAAAGACCATAGCTTGCCTGTTTGACATAAGTTGTTCGACGTAAATCCTGACCGGGTGCGATCGAGCGCATAGACAGTGTGCGATCGAGCGCACACCACTGAGATCGATCGCAAATCAGCCAGAAGCCAAGCACCAGCATGTCTCGACCATCTGTTTCCACGTCTGGCGCCTCCAGCAGTCGTGCCTCCTCATCCCGGCCCAGCATCGAGCAACAGAAGTTGTTGTTCAAGACCTCTTTCGCCATCGATGACATATTCCGGCACATGGATACCACTCAATGGGCCCTCCAAGCACTCTGACTCCGAGGGTTGAAGAGGCTGTTTAAGCCAGTGTGCTCTACTACCGACTCCCAGCTCGTAGTACAGTTTTATGAGTATTTATCTTTTGACTGTAGCCGACCGGGGGTCCTCACCTCTTCAGTTGGGGGCACGCCCATCGAGGTGACCAGTACCGATATCGCCACTGCTCTTCATTGCACGGATAAGTCCCCTCCTGATGGCACTAATATGGAGGAGCAGCCGGAGTCCTTTGCCTTGACCGAGATCATCATGGATATGTGCGCTGGCCAGTATGCCGACAGGCATTACAATGCGACCGGCCGATCCAAGCTGCCCCCTAGACTATGGCTCATCGATACGATCCTCCAGCGTAATGTGTGTCCGTTGGGGCACAAGACACAGCGGCAAGACCAGTTTCTTCAGACATTATACGCCTTCCATAGAGGCCACTGGTACTCCATCCCGTCTGTCATTTGGAGCCAGCTGCACAAGTTCTGGGATCACGTATATGGCCGTCAGACTACCACGGCCAATGCTTGGGGACTCCCTTTCCCGTTCCTACTCACCTCCATCCTCAAGAAGAAGGGGATTAAGGGGACCCATAGTGACGGGCCAGTACGAGAGCATCCTGTCTTTGGACGGGCTCAGTGGACACAGAGCATATCACACATGCCACGAGGTCCCCCAGTTCTTGCTCCAGCAGCTGAGCGAGTAGAAGAGGATCACATGGAGACCGAGGCCCCTATCATGAGCCCGGTACGGGAGGAGAACCATTCGGATATGGGACCCACCGAGTCCCAGCACTTCTTAGCTGAGCTATCCTCCTTCCGAGGCGAGGTCGCTGCCGCCACCACTCTTGTACATCAGCGCATCGACAGTTTGGAGGCACAATTTACACGCCAGGAGGCCATGCTGCAGGCCATACTTGATCGCCTACCTCCAGCACCCGGTACCTCTCCGACTGCACCACCTAATGATCAGCAGTGAGAGAGTACCACGTCTGGCTGAAGACGTAAAACTTAGCACTCATGGGAGGCACCCCACTGCATATCCTTTTTATAGTTATTCATATTTTACTTGTTTATTATTTTTTTATTAGTACTTGTTTTCCATTTTATGTTTACTTTTCTTTTTCAAGGACAGTGTTAGTGCATCCAGTTGAAGTTTGGGGGCGTGCTACAAGCCATGCCGGCCATATAGCTCTCCATCTCCCAGGTCAGATCTTTCCATACTATTTACATATTGGGGACAATGTACATTTTAAGTTTGGGGCTATGGGGACACATTCACACACTACACTATGTCCTACATTTTTAATTTTGTCGCTATTTTCATAGATAAATGTATGTTCATTCTGTCCAATAAGTTTTTTTTTTGTGATCTAAACAAAATGTTATGATTCGACTTCATCAGTGAGCTTAACACTTTGAACATATAGGCCAATAAACAAGTTTTGAACCTAGATCACTGCCCTTTTGGCATTTAAGAATTCACAAGTTTAACTTGAACTATCACGAGCACATTAGCACATAACTGTGTGGGGTATGACATGTTATTTGGATTGGTATGTTTCTTTTGCTTGACTGTGAACTAGATGACCTATTAGATTGACATTTTGGCATATAAAAATAGAAAAGATTGATTCGTGCTCAAAAAAAAATGCTCCTAATGATCAATAAAAACAAATCTTCTGCTGAGTAACTGGCCCTCTTGCCTCAGTAAGCATTGAATGTCACGTCAAAAGGTGGAAAATCTTAAGTAATCATTAAAAAAGGAATTTTCCGCTGAGTAACTAGCCCTCTTGCCTCAGTAAGCATTGAGTGTCACGTCAAAAGGTGGAAAATTTTAAATGGTAGCATAAAAATCAGTTAGTTTCGTAGCCTTGTTGACTCGAGCTAGTAAGTCCTTAGGGGTGTCTTTACACCTAATGCCCTAAAACCATCTGGTTTGGGAGTCATTGGCCAAACGCTCGTTACACGAGTCATCAAGAAAACTTAAGGGAACTAACTTGGCAAAAATCTCGCAAATAAAAGTCTATGCCATATTTGTTGACTCTAATAGGAAGTTTGGTGAATCTTGAGTCATCGAAACACTACCTGTTTGAATTTCTTGAAAACCCAACCTTTTTTGTGCTGATCACCACACACCAAAGTCAAACTTGTGATATCTTAAAATACCTCGTGAATATGATTTACGTTCAAAACTCTTATTCATTGCAGATATATGTTTACACTTGTTAAGCTTGCTCATGAATGCGCATCATAGTTTTGTGTAAAATCTAAATTTTTGATTAACACTATGAACATTGGATTTATCTATATTTTCGTTTTAGTTTTTAATTTAGTATTGCTAAGAGACTAGCAATATGTAAGTTTGGGGGTGTGATAGACGCTTAAATATACATATTTAAGCCCCCTTATTTACACTTGTTAGATCCTTTATTACGTTAATTTGGTATCTTTTACTCCATTTGTGTGTTTTACATGTTTTTATAGGGTCTTGGAGAAAAAGAAACAGTTTTGGCACTTTAAGGAAGAAATCTAGAAGCCCTGGAGCACTTTCTGGACAAAGTGCGATCGAGTGCACATGCAATGCGATCGAGCGCACATACGATCGTGCGCACACTTGTAGGATCGAGCACACTCTGCGATCGAGCGCAAGGACACATGCGATCGAGCGCACATATATGGGCGTGAACAGTAAACTGCAGAACCTTATTTTGGAAAGTATAAGATTTTCGTTTTAGGAAGGTTTAGGATTGTCGTTTTAGGAAGGTTTAGGACTCATGGGTCTATTAGGACTTCTCAAAGACCTATAAATACACTTGTAACTCACACACAAAAACATACCTTAGATAGAAAACACTTTTCTCTTTTCTTTTACTTGGAGTGGAGAGCTTGGGAGAGAATTGACGCCTCTTCTCTCGGGTTTATTCTTCTCCCTTATGTTTTGTTTAATTATGTTTACTTCAGTTAGTATGTGTAACTAACTCTCTTATAGGGCTCGATTGAAGCCCTAGTTATGCGTTCCCATATTTTTATTCATTGATTAAATCTTTGCATAGCTTATTATGTTACTTAACTTGATTAACGCCTATGCTTATTTAAATTCCTCATATGTATGTGTAAGGCCAACGTATGCATGTGGTATGGATGAGTTAGTTAGATCAATTTGGATGACCGAGTCCTGGGTCTAACATTAGTAACAAGGGACCATCTTATCCGGATACCCGGGTTAATCAACATGGGAAACCGGGAGTAGATACCATGCCCTAGGTCTCATGTGGTTGTCGATTTCCACAGTACCTATGTTTTCTTAAGGAACAACTCAAGCAGATACCATGCTGAATCCCTTAAGGAAGAAAAGAGTTAGAGTAGATACCATGCCTAACTCGTTGCTTAGGGAAATCAATAGCTTAAGGAGTAGATACCATGCCCTTAGGTTAGCAACCAGTAGGTACACATAATAAGGCTAGAACACTGATACCTTATACAAAATCGGGAATGTATGACTAGTGGTGGATCAAAGCCCTATGTCTTTATTATTATCGAATCACCCTTCAGTTTATTATTTCTATCTTTTTACATTGCAAATATAATTCTAAAATCGAACTTTACCAATCCCTGTGGAGATGATCTTGCATTTGCACACTATGCTACACTATTGACCTTGTGCACTTGCAAGTAAAACAAAGTCCGATCATTCACCTATTTATTTAGGTATATTATCACACAACACTAAACAAAGGAAGCTGAATGTATGATGGTGACCTAGTTACATTTTTTGAACTGTGCTGATAAAAGTGGGATGATTTTGTATGGTGGTGACCACCGACAAGCATAGATGATACTTTGTTGCTTTGTACATTTTGTCTAAATTAGGTACATTGCTGGGATTGTATATTTGCTTTTATTTTGCAAGAGGTTTTATGAAAAAATAGGGGAAATGCTGCCCGTTTTTCTATAAAATATGATAAACACATTTTTGTTTTATGTATATGGCGCTGTTATTAGCTACTAAATATTTTGGGAGTTTAATTTTTATTGTTTCTTAATTGTAGGTGACAGTTGAAGCTCGTGTTGCTGAACTTGTTGCAGCTTCAGGATCCTCTGATGCTAGCAATAATTTAGCAATACAAAATGAAGTCTTCACCGAACTTATGGGTGAAGAGAGTTTCGGTCGTGTCCGAGGTCAGGGTTTTGGAGTTACACCCTCTGTTGTGTTTGGACATTCAGCTCAAATAAGGAATGATATGGGACACCATGGGGTATATGCTGAAGAGATAAATAGTTTGAGAGCACAAATAGAAGAAAACAATCAACAGCATGCGCAACAAATTCAACAAATAACGGCGAGACACGATGATCAAATAAATAATATACAATCCCAAATGAATGAGCTGAAGTCTTTACTACAGCATTTGGTTAATAGAGGACCTCATGATTGATTTCGTGATGTTAAAATAATTTTTCATACTATCTACATTTCCATTACCTTGTTTTTGTATGAATTTTATATATGAACTATGATTGTTTTTTTGTATAAATAAGACGTTTATGTTGACTGAAAGAATCTTTATGGATGATGCATTTTATATATCAAAGAACATTTGCATATGGAATGTTGATATTTAAGTCAAAGATATGTAAAAACAGAAATAAACGTGTGCTGGGGAGAAATTGTATATTTCGCGGCGCTTATATACCGGCGCTTTTAAAAGTGCCGCTATATACCAGCGCTTTTGAAGGACCGCTACATACCGGCGCTTCTAAAGTGCCGCTATATAAGAGCCGAAAAAATTTGCTTATTGCGGCGCTTCTTCAAAGCGTCGGTATTTGCATTTCGTCACTACACTTTCCGGCGCTTGATCTTGCGCTTGCAGAAAGCGCCAAAAATTCATATTGCGGCACTTTTAAGAGTCGGAATATGCAAAAAAAAGCGCCGGCACTGACAATTTATCTTGTAGTGCATGGCAGTGGGATTCATTGTGAGCTTTTGGGGAGTTAGTAGTTCTCTTCTTGTCAAGAGAACTTGGAGGCTTGCTTATTTTCGATTTCTTGATCACATGAGAGATCGCATCTATGTTGCCATAGTCCTGAAAGCGAATTGGTTTTGCGAGAAATTGAGAATGAGTGACGTAGTTGGTGCATAAGGTATTTATTCTTATATTTTCTCTCCAAAAGATTAAGAATGATATTTATGATTTCTACTTTGTTTGTGTGCTTCATTATATATTATCTTTTTTGTTTATTAATTATGACAAAAAATAGTTTTGATTATTCATTAAATATGTCTATTATTTACAGAAAATAACTAGTCCAAGAATTATTATTTTTTATTTGTGTGCAGATTTCAAAGAATATTCAGGGACAAATCATAGCTACCCTTCTCAAATAAATAATCTTTAAGGTTATTTTAAGTTTATTAGTTTGTTGTTTTGCTGAATTATATTTGAAGTTGGTAGTGTTGTTGGTTTCTTCTTGTAATTTTTTGTGTCTTGAGTCACTTGCAGTCTTTTCTAGTTGATGGATTTAATACCACTTGATATGTAAGAGATGTATTTGTTACATTTGAACACAAGTTTCCACTAGATATATAAATACTCTCTCTAATGCCATTCATATGCAGTTATTGTGTGAGAGTTTTTTTCATTCAGTAGTTCAGTATTTTCATAGGACAAGTATTAGAAGTGACAATCTGATCGGTTGAGTTATTTTGGGTTGGATCATGAGTGATTTGGGGTTGCAAGTTGAGTTCGGTTGGGTTTAGGCATATTGGTCACGGGTTCTGTTGGATTTCAGGTCATCTCCGATATGATTGGGTTTAATTGTATCGGTCTCAAATCGTGTTGGGTTTCGAGTCATTCGAATCAATTCATTTGAGTTACATCATCTCAAATCGGGTTAGACCGTTTTGAGTTCATGTCGTTACAGTTCGGATTTGAGCAAGCTCAATACGACCTATCGAATATGCTCAAATTTTTTTATTTTCTTTTTCTCTAATTTTTAAAGAAATCATTTGAACTTCACTTTAAATTTAGATTACCTGCTTTTTTTTATGTTTCAATGTAATTAATTTCATAAAAATATGTTAGTAATAATTTAATAATTTATTATATTTAACTAATTATGATTTGATTAAATATAAATCAAAATTATATATAAAAATAATATAAATATAAAGAATTTGATAAATTAATAACTAATAAAAGATAAAATTAACTTTTTCTTCTTCATATATAATGATAGTGAAGGCTCATATATGCATGATTTATATGAATAAATACAAAATCTAAGGCTTGTTTTTTTGTAAAATAAAAATTATATAATAAATATAAAAGTAAATTATATTAACCGACCTAAGGTTAGTTCATGTTTATATTTACCTCACATATTTGGATTTTAAAATTATTAAAAGTAAAATTGGGTTTCCATTAAGTTTTGAAATTATCAATCGGTCCGCACCCGCCTTGCACAAACTCAACTTTCACGATATTTGAAACAGTGCCTTCAGAAGCTCCGTGACGATCTCTCCGGCGAAGAAATCGGTCTCTGCCATTGATGGTGGTGCTTGTTATGGCGGGATTTCCCTTGTTTCTTTTTTTTTTGGGTGGGAGTGGAACTGTATTGGCGGGTGTAACCGGTGAGTTGGCTTTTTGTAATTCAAGAAGAGGATTCGACCGGAAATTATCAAAATGCCCTTTTAGAGTTTCGTTTCCATGTTTTGATAATTGATTCTAATTGGCGGAGGCATCGGGGTGGATTACGTAGACACGCAACAGACTAGTGCCCGTTTGGACGCGATAAAGAAATCATGGTTTTACTTTTAATGTAATCGAAGTTGATGCAATCTGACTAGAGGCTAGAGATTGCAAGGGTTTTTTTTTTTTTTTTTTTTTTTTTTTAATATTAGGGATTAAATTAACTAGTTTTAAAGGTGGAGAATTGTGTTCAACATGATGCAAAAGTCAGGGTTAAATTATAATTATGTTTTTTGAAATGATATTATATAAAAGTAAGAAAATAATTTATTTAATTATAATATAAACTAGTACTATTCCATAACACACTTTATTTAAAATAAATCGAATTATAAATTATACAAATAACTAACATACAATAAAAATCAAATCAATGACTTTGTAATCTCAAAACCTAAATTTGATCACTAAACCAATATTAATTATAAGCGAATATTTTTTATTGAAGATAAATTGCAACATATAATGCCATCAATTAAAAAGTGCATCTAAAGTTGGTCTCCAACAGCTTGCGGATGCTGGTTGACTAACGAAATGACCATTACACCCTAATTAATTAACTTCCACAAATCAAGCTCCGCTAATGGGAAGTGAAGACTTCGTTAGTGTATATATATATATATATATAATCAATAATTGCAGAGGACAATAAGCTTTGAACAAAGAAAGTGGATTACCAGCACCTCACCCACTGAAACAGACATCAGTGACCACTTTCAGGCTTATTAATTGGAAGATGAAAACAACTCATTCCATCTACTGGGCCAGTTTCAGATCACATACTAGGAGACTAGTATGTGGGTGGGTGATGAGCTGCAAAACTTTTATCCGGGGAATATACCAGACAAATTCTCCTGTATCATTGAATTATTAAAGGTAAGTTGTAATAATATTAATTTATTACACTATAAATAAAAAAAATTAAGAGAAACTAAAAAGAAAGGGGGGTGGGGGGGGGGGGGGGAAGAAAAGTAGGGCCCTGAGCAAATTGAGCATTTTAACATTTACAAGCTAATCTTCAAATCATCGTATGAACTCTGAGGATGAATCCAATCAGGACCCAAAACTTTGTTGTTTTATAAGAAGGAGTCCGACTACTTATCGATTTCTTCACTAATCAAGAGATTAATACCGTTCCCCCTAAATAAAATAGATTAATAAACATTATTTGGTAGAATTTAGAAAAAAAAGGTAAGAATCTCATTTTCAGATCGTTTGTAAAAGATATTCGAGTTCGGCTATCTTTTCATTAATATATAAAAAAATTGAAAAATGAATTTTAAATTTAGTGATAAATTTTTGTTTCTAATGATAAAAATAATAATATTAATGTTAAAAAGAAAAAAAATTTATGTTTTATTATCATAAATAAACGTGTTTACCATCTAAAGGAAATTATCTTTTTGATACAACCCATATTTCTTTTCACCAATATCCTTTCTAACCTTATGCTCTAGATTTTACGAGAAATAAAAATACCAACCATGTCGCATATTTATGATGAGATTATTTTATTTTGAATATTAACAGAAAAAAGGGGTGGTTATAGAAACAACTATCAGTGGGCCAATTAAGTTATATATGAAGGTTAAACTCTTCATACATTAAGGATACAGAAGTAAAGCAATATAAAATCATTGCATTGAAAATGTGAAGGAAACAAATTATAGCAATTCTTTGGCAGTGTTGCATGCTTGTGTGCCAACAAGAAAATCTAACGGAAGCATTTTGAGAGTTGCCCTAGAAAAATCCGAATTGCTAAACATTGATCTTTCACTTTATTCATATCTATATTTATGTGTTTAATAGGCTTCTTAGATTGCCATATCTTGATAAAATCACTCTTCGAATGAAATGCGCTAGTGTAAAAATTCATATGGATTCAACACTCGTGGACCGTGGGACAACTATTATGTACAAATAAAAGTAGTCTCTTATACAGAACAAAGACTAAAAAAAACATCCAACAAAATAAACGAGCACTTTCAAGGACTCTTAAGTTTCAAAACTAATTATATGGAGTACCTTTGAGTATCGTATCTGATAGAGATTCTAGATTTACCTCTAGATTTTGGAAGAACTTCTAAGAAGTTATAGGTACGCAATTACAATTTAGTACAGTCTTCTATCCACAAACTGATGGGCAAAAAGAGAGAATTATCAGAATACTAGAAGATATGCTGAGGGCAAGTGTACTGAGCTTCTCAGTAAGCTGGCTTATTTACCTTTGATCGAGTTTGCATACAATAACCAATATCAAACTAGTATTGGGATGGCACATTTCGAGGCTTTGTATGGTAGAAGGTGTAGAACTCCAGTATGCTGAGAAGAAGTTGGAGAGAGAAAGATATATGGCCTGAAAATGATAAACTTGGCTATTGAGATGATCAAACTGGTTAGGGAGAACCTCAAAGTAGCTCAAAACAGACAGAAAGAATATGCTGATAAAAAAAGATGATCTCTCGAGTTCCAAGTTGGTGATTGGGTATTCCTGAAGATATCGTCGGGGAATGGAGTGTTGAGATTTAAGAAGAAGGGAAAGCTGAGCCCGAGATTTGTGGGTCCGTTTGAGGTGATTGAGAAGATTGGACCGGTAGCATATCGTTTGAATTTGCCTCCAGAATTAAAACAATTACATAATGTGTTTCATGTGTCACTGCTGAGAAAGTACTTACATGATGAATCCCATAGTATCTCTGATCAGGTAATAGAAATTCAGGAAGATTTGATTTTTTTGCTAGCACCAGTCAGAATCCTAAACAGAAAGGAACATGTATTGCGCGATAAAGTTATTTCCTTGATTCAAGTATTATGGTGAAATAAAGACGTTGAAGAAGTCACATGGGAGAATGAAGCAAGAATGAAGAAGTATTTCCCCCAACTCTTTTCTTGATTTTAGATAAGGAAATTTCGGGAACGAAATTTTTGTAAGGTGGGTAGAATTGTAATAAATATGACACGAAATTTAAAATAAAGTCTATGTGGAAGGTTTATTAGTATTTGAATGTCTCAAAAAAAATGGAAAAAGTTTGGAGAAGACAAAAGTAATATATATATATATATATATATATATATATATATATATATATATATATATATATATATATATATATGCGTGAACAGTAAAACGTGGCAGTAGAAGGCAGCACCTGCTGCCAAGTTTTTGTAGAAGTAACAAGTGTTATTTTTGAAGGTTGTATGAGAGACATGTAGCCAAAATATGAAAAGTTGGTGAATGTTGCAAATTGCAACAAGTAAAGTGTGTAGGGATTTTTTTAGGGGGCTGCAGAGATTTTTCAGCCAAGTGGTATATATACATGTAGTATGCGTAAACTTAACTTACACTTACCAAACTCATTTAGTTTCTTTGCATTATGTGTCTTCTTTAAACACTTGGGGACTAAAAGAAAGGTGGATATAACAAAATTTTGAAGGGGTTTACGGTGAAAATTTTACGAGAAGCTATTAGAAAAATAGAAGGTAATAACATAATGTTATTTTTGAATTTTTAGCATACATATATTTCCCAGAAATCCCAAATGGGAATTTTCAAATGATGTAGTTTATAAAGAATTGAAGAAATAATTAGAAATTTAATACAAATATTATGTCAGGCGATGATGAACAGCGACTGGAGGAAATTTCGGAGATGAACGGGAATGACAAGGAAGTGATTTACGGGTAGCTTTAAGTGCTACGTGACGAGTTGGATTTACTCTAAGTAATTTAAATAAGAAAATCGAATATCTAGCAATAATATTAAAATAAATTTTTAGTTTATGCTTTGGGAGTAGATAAAAATTTAATTGATAGGTATGAAATAAATTTTGGACATGTAGTAAATTCTTAAGGAAGAAATAATATTTTTGGGAATAATAAGTAGATTTAATAATCAAAGTAATAAATGAAATTCTTGATGAGCTATGGTTGATGTGTAATACAAATTATGAGGAGATGAAATTTTGTGAATCTTGACAAGTTAAGATGGACGATTTAATATGTATTATTATGAGGGGAATTTAGTGGAATTTTTGTAATAAGTTGAGGAACGATATGATAGCTAATTTTAAATATTGGGAGTTCCTGTGTTATTTATATTTATGTCCATATACATATTTCATATCATTGTTCATGTGCATATGCATTTAATAATATAACCGAAAGAACCGGGAAGAACTGGTCTAATGGAACAACCGTGACAGCCGGTATATGCTGGAATTAAAATGGACACCGTGACAGCCGGTATATGTTGTAAATAAATTCTGTGACAGTCGGGATAAGTTGTAAAAAACCGAGAAGGGGCCGGGCTAAAATAATAATAACCTGTCGGCAGGTGGGGAGACGTCCCCATCATAATCATTCACGCATTGCATCTGCTTTAATTATTGCTTGCATTTATTGAAATATTTATGTGTGAGGTATTATGGTAAATTTAATTATACTTGGATTGGTCTTACAAAGAGATTGTTACAGTGAGAAAAAGATGTGGAAATATGATAAGATAGAAATTTATTAAATGTTTAGACATTATTCTATTATCCAGTTATAGGAGAAATAAATGATTAAATATTACCGGACTATTTATGAAATTGAAATACTTTTAGTAAATTTAATTCACTGAGCTTGTGAAGCTCACTCTTCATTGTACAATGATTTCAGGTAGCAGACAAAACTAGTAGTCTGGTGGGTTGAAAGTCAGACGAAATCATTTGCTGTAAAACACGTATGTGTCAATATCCTCAAATAAATGAGAAAATGAAAAACAAAAATTTATTTGTAAATATTCATGCATGTTAAGTTGTATATTATGTTTAAATTATATCATATTGATGTACCTCCCATGTTGAGGGCTAAGGGTTACAGTAAAAATTCTTGTTAGTTTATTTTGCTTAATTGTTGCATATATGTGTCATGCTGAAATTTTCAAAATGTGACAACATCATCTCGGAGGTGGTCAACCTAGGATGGGTCGTTTCAATGATACAACATATTCTTGTAATTATGGTTTTACGAAGAAATTGAAGATTGTTAAAGATGTTGAGTAGTGCTGAAGGTGTTTTGGTATTTAGACTTACTATCTTCCTTTAATCTCAATCCAGTAATTCCATGAATCAAACATAGAATTACGGTATTATCTCTTTAATCTCCCCTTATCATATCTCATGTTAATCTTAATTCTATCACACTATAATCTTGTTTGTAAACCAAACGAGCTCTTAATATTTTGTAAAAAAAAAAAAAATTTACCTTATCAATCCTATCCTCATTTTTTCGTAGCAAAGCTCTATGTTTGTCCATTGGTGCTCTCAGCCAACTCCCATATTGGTACTTAATAGTACTTCCCATCTCTGTCATCCTTTTTGCTGCACCAGACGACTACTACACATGCCTAACTACCCCACATACAAAACAAAACCTAGGCAACTGCTCATATTTGAAAGGCACACACTCACACTTGCTTTTCCTATTAGTCACAAAGGTTCCTTTATGTAACGGTTGTTGGATATTCATCAAAACCCTAACATTCAAGTATTTCCCCTACTTAAGATGATTAATCGGTGCATCCATCATGCCAAGCTTCATTCCTACCTCCCTCATCATCCCCGATAAAGGCAGTCCATATATTTGTACCCAAAAAATAGAGTAACAAAACTCAATCATTGACGGACGCCTATCCCATCATATTCTTTTAAGACCAATAAACCATCATCAAACAGTCAAGGGGAACCCTCAACCACCCTCGGTTTAACACTAGACTTAACAAACTCAAACAAAAACACTCCCTCTCCAACCTCACGAATAAATAAAAACTCTCATTCGTTTTCAAAATCAGCTCCAAATTTTTTTTTAAATACTTCTTACTATAAGCAAGATCATTTAAGAGTTTCCCAACCAAGCAAAACTTTCTCGAATCTGATGATACCTCTTAAAGCTGACCGCCTCTTAAAGTTGACCGCTAATATCAACCTCAATCTCCTCTGGATCAGTTAGTTTCAATTTATCCCACATTAGATCTTTCTCAGGCTCCATCCGAGAACCCTTATCAGGAAACAACACAACTAACCTTAACAGATAGACTCTTCACTTCCCTGTTTTCCTCTAGATGAACCCTAACTGCTCGTTACTTCAAACCCTATACCAAACCCTCGCAGATGGCATGACTAGAAAAATCTTAACCTACTCACGAGATTACTAATTCTAATTGTGTTTTTTTTTTATCACAAGATTTGATTCAATAAAAAATCTTAAATAAATTTAAATTGATATAGTATTGATTTTATAATTAATCGTGTTGTAAATCCCATTTCATAAATTTTATATAAACTTAAAATTATAAATCCAATAAACAAAAACTAGATATAAAGAAACTTTTTTTATATAAGAATTCAGTCCATGTGTATGTGTTAACTTACTAACACTTACCCACTTTTTGATAGTGTTGAATACACTCCCTTGGTAGAACTACACTTGTCCTATTGTCAACTTACTTGCTACATTGCTTCACTACTCCTTGATGTTAATTTTTCATCTCTTGTCGTCCTTGATCAATGCATTTGAAGGTCTGATCTCTGATGGTCTTCAAAACCTGACTTCTCTTAGGAAACTTGATCTCTGGCAATACATTTAGTTCTTCAATACCTGACTTGTTGTATGACATTTGTGCACTGAAGAAAATCTCTTTCTATCCTTGATTGGAGTTATCTGTAAGCATCAAACCAACTGGACTTATTTATATTTATATAGTAACCAAGTGGACTTACGAAAAAAACTTACCGGGTATAAAACTAATGTCTTAGACTCATTCAAAACATTATTGATAATTTTAAAGAATTTAATTAGTAATGTCAGTGTAAATGTAGGATCTTAAAAATGATATTATCGATAAAGTTCTCTAAAATTACCATTAAAATTTCAAACGGGTCTAAAACATTAGTTTTAGACCGAGTCTAACCAAGTATCCCTCGTGGACTTATATGTATAAACTAATGTAACATGGACTGGGCTTATAATTTAAGTACCTAGCTTCTGGTCTGACTTGATTAATTAAGTTAATGTGTTGAATTTAAGAGACGAAGTGAGACAATACAAAGAGGAGAATTGTATTGAATGGTGTGATTTACTTACAAATGAGCTATCCTATTTATACAAGCCAATAGGAGAGACAAAGCTATACACAACCGGTGTGGGACTAAACTAACTAAGCACATATAATACATTAACATCCCCCCTCAAACTCAAGGCAGTAAGTGGGAGGTGAACTTGAGTTTGGAAACTAGAGAGTGAAAGCGTCCGGGTGGATGAGCCTTAGTGAAAATGTTAGCTGTCTGATCAGCTGAACTAACGGATTATAGACGAACCGTATTTCTGGAGAATGTGATAACGGATGAAGTGGCAATCATTCTCGATGTGTTTTGTACGCTCGTGGAAGACATCATTGTGAGCGATCTGAATAACACTCATGTTGTCACAGTGTAGGATAGTGGCAGCAGGATAAGAGATACCCATGTCAGCGAGTAGCCATCGAAGCCAGAGAAGTTCTTGAGCTGCATTAGCCATGGTGCAATATTCAGCTTTAGTACTGGAGCGAGCAACCACAGTTTGTTTTTTACTACGTCAGGAAATGAGAGAATTGACTAAAAAGAAACAGTAACCAGTGGTTGAACATCTGTTGGTGGGGTCTCTAGCCCAATCGACATCAGAATAGGCTTGTAAGACAGAGGTAGACTGTGCTGAGAAATGAAGCCCCTAAAATAAAGTACCTTTGACATACCGAAGAATGCAAAGAACAGCCGAGTAATGAGTGATCCGAGGAGTAGACAAGAACTGACTGACTTAATGAACGGCATAGGCAATGTCAGGGCAAGTGACAGTAAGATATACAAGACTTCCAACCAGTTGGTGATATAGAGTGGCATCCTGAAGAGGTGAACCATCGATTGGGGTAAGTCTGACGTTCGGCTCGAGAGGAGTAGTGGTAGTGGTTGAGTAAGTGATCCCAGCCTTGGAAAGTAGATCCGAGGCATATTTGGCCTGGGAGAGAAAAAATCCATCAGAATTAGATGAGACTTCAAGGCTAAGAAAATAGGTGAGCACGCCAAGATATTTCATCTTGAATTAGCGATATAGAGTGGCATCTTAAAAAGGTGAACCATCGAGTGGGGTAAGTCTGACGTTCTGCTCGAGATGAGTAGTGGCAGTGGTTGAGTCAGTGATCCCAGTCTTGGAAAAGAGATCTGAGGTATATTTGGCCTGAGAGAGAAAAAAAAATCTATTAGAATTAGATAAGACTTCAAGGTCAAGAAAATAGGTGAGCACACCAAGATCTTTCATCTTAAATTGGCCACTGAGAAACTTTTTGAGTTCAGAAATACCATGTAGATCATCTCTAGTAATAACTATATCATCCACGTACAGTAAAAGAAGAATAATATCGTTTGCGGATAAACAGAGCCGAATCATGAACACACTGTGTGAACCCAAACTGATGAATGGTAGTGCTGAATTTGGCAAACCAGGCACATGGAGCTTGTTTCAAACCATATAAGGCATGATGAAGGCAACAAACTTTGTTTTTAAGGGTATCCAAGCCAGGAGGGGTGTGCATATAGACTTTCTCAAGTAGATCCCCATTGAGAAATGTATTTTTGACATCCATTTGAAACAGAGTCCATCTTTGAATGGTGGTGACAGCAAAGAGTGTACGGACATATGTGAGCCTTGCCACTGGAGCAAATGTCTCTTCATAGTTAACACCATATTCCTGAGCAAATCCCATGGTAACAAGCCGGGCTTTATATCGTTCAACAGAGCCATTAGAAAGCGTCTTGATCTTAAACATCCATTTACACCCAATAGGAGTTTTTTCAGGGGGCAGATCAACAATATCCCAGGTATGAGTTTTAACTAGGGCCTGAAGTTCTTCATCCATTGCTTTCTGCCAAAGAGGATTAGTACTAGCCTCCTTATAGGATTGAGGCTCATGTGGATGAAGTATAGTGGAAAAACAATGATAATCAGTAAGATGAGAAGGGTGATGAGTTACCCTGGTAGATCTGCAGGGGTGATCTATAGGATGGCTCTCAGAGGGAGTCGATGCAGACTTATCAGACATAGGAATATCCTCGGGCATAACCGATTGAATCGGAAAGGTGAGGTCAGCTGATGGTTCTGGTGCTGGAGCTGGGTCTGGAGAGGTAAGATCAGCTAGTGATTCTGGAACGGAAGGGGTGATATCAACTGGTGATTCTGAGGTGGACTTAACAGTACCTAAAGCTAGATTCTCAAGAAATAACTCAATAGATGGATTAGTGAAGAATCTAGAGTTAGCTCCCAAAAAATGACATGACGAGAGATACGAAGAGTTTTAGAAATAGGATCCCAGCATTGATACCACTTATGTTCAATACCATATCCAATGAAACAACACAGATGAGCCCTTGGTTGCAATTCGTTGTGTTCATGTGGTTTGAGAAGAACAAAATAAGCACAACTAAAGACTCTGAGGTCAGAGTAATCACAAGGTTTACCGAAAATGCACTCGAATGGAGACTGATTCTGGATTGTAGTGGAAGGGACACGGTTGATTATATACACTGTGATTAAGGCAGCATTACCTCAGAAACGTTTAGGACATGACGATGAAATGAGTAGAGCACGAATGGTGTCAAGAATATATCGATGTTTACGTTCGGCTCGTCCATTTTTTTGGGAGGTTCCGAGGCACGAGCAATGGGGGAACGTGCCATTTTTGTGAAGTAGGTTTAGAAAAACATGGTCTTTATATTCCATTGCATTATCTTAACAAAAAAATTTGATATTCCGAGAGAATTGAGTTTGAACCATAGAAGAAAAATTAGAATATATTTGAAAGAGTTCAGATCTACTTTTCATAAGAAACAACCAAGTATAACGAGAATAGTCATCCACAAATATAACAAAATAGCGAGCACCACCCATTGATGCATGAGGAGAAGGCCCCCAAACGTCAAAATATACTAAATCAAAAAGTGCAAGGGAAACAGACTGGCTCTCATTAAAAGGTAAAATTGCTTGTTTTGCAAGTTGACAATGAATACAATGAAAAGACTCATGCTGAAATGAACCTAACTGGCCACTAGAAATAAGAGAACGTAGAGAGTTAGATGAAGTGTGACCTAACCGAGAGTACCACAATTCCACGGGTGAGAGTGCTGGGATGGACGCGGCTAATTGGTTTGGTGATGGTGAGGATGGGACTTGGAGGTGAGTGAGCTCAAAGAGGCATCCAACTTTACGACCGGTTCTAAGGAGTTTTCTTATCTGAGGGTCCTGCACACAAAAACTAGTAGAAGAAAAATGCAAATCAATTCCAAGATCACTGTTGTGAGTTTTAAATTACTCGCAAGCACACGAATCGTTTGCAATATAGTGTTTGTGCAAGTGCGAGGTCGAATCCACAGGGAATTACGTTGTGAAAATATAATTTTATCTAAACTAACCTTATCTTAACCTAGTTCCGAATTTTGAATTGTATTTTTGCAAAAGAAATATAAACTTAAACTAAATTGGTTTAAAGCAAATGATAAAAAATACTAAGGTTTCTGAATCTACCCCGCCGAAGTTAAGCATATATCTCAATGTTCTAACAAAAGCCTATCAAAACATTTTATGAATCCAACTTAAGACAAAAAACAAAGAATATCCTGATTAAACCAAAAGCATCCAATGTATCCGCTTTTAACAAATCACAAAGGAAATCCAATTTAATCGAAAACGATTCGATGTATCCATCAGATGAAACACAAGGAATATCCAACAGAACAATTTAAACACAATCAATCATAAGATTCTACTCAAATAATTGACAAAACATTTATAAAAAAAAAAAATCAGAAATGTATAAACAAAACTGAAACTAATATGCCAAACAACAGCGATGCTTCATCTTCAACCTTAGTTAAAGATTCTAGCCACTCATAGTTATGAAACTACAGTTCATAATAAAAGTGCTAAACATTTAAACTAAACAAAAATGAAAAGAAATATTTACTATACAAGGGATAAATTCCACTTGCTGTTGGGCAGCGCTTCCCCTCGTGGTAGCAAAGCCTTTGGGATCCACCAGAATGCTAGCAAACGTCCACTGGATTACACCAAATGGCACCAGGAATTGCACACCGAATGATGAAGTCAGATGGTGTTTATATAGGGGGAGTTTCGAAGCACTATAAGTTTCAGATTCGATGTGGGATACTACTCCGAGTGCGCTCGATCGAAGAATAGTGCGATCAATCGCATTTGCTCTTGATTGCAGGTCTTGTGCGCACGATCGCCTATGCGCTCGATCGTGAGTCAGGTGCGATCAATCGTAAGAACACTGCACTGCAAAGATTTCGATGTGAGATATTGACCATGCACTCGATCGCAGCACAGTGCGATCGATCGCTAATGCTCTTGAAGCTTGACATCTTCCGAAATGCTTCATTTCTCCACAAACCTATAAAAATATAGAAAACACATAAAATAAAGTGAAATAATACAAGTTAAGAACCTAACAAATATAAATTAAAGGGTTTAAATATGCAATATTTAAGACTCATCAAATACCCCCAAACTTATATTTTGCTAGTCCCTTAGCAAAACTAAATGAAAAACAAAGAACATAAAGATAAGTTCATCACTCATGTTATCCAAAAATTTAAGGAGCACCCAAAATCATGAAATTCATTCATGAGCAAGCTTAAAAAAAATCTAACCCATTTTTATAATGAATAAGAATTTAAAACCTAATTACTTACAAGAGGCATGCTAAGACATCACAAGCTCAAATCAATGTAAAGTGAATTAGCATATACTAATGAGGTTTCCAAATAAGTTCAATGTACAATGTTTCCACGTCTCAAGATTCACAGAATTTCTCATCAGAATAAACAACGATGGCATAGTTTTATTTTATTTTTTTCCCTTTTTTATTATTTTTTTTTAATAAAGCTCTGCTATGTTTAGTTCCCTTAAGCTTTCTAATTGACCCATGTAACGAGTGTTGAGTTAATGACTCCCAAACCATATGGTTTTAGGGCATTGGGTGTAAATACACCCCTAAGGACTTACTAACTCGAGTAAAAAAAGCTACGAAACTAAACTAGCCTTAATGCTACCAAGCAAAATTTCCACCTTTTGACGTGAACACTCCCTGCTTACTGAGGTAAGAGGTCCAGTTACTCAGCAAAAATTTTTGCAATGATCATTATGAATAAAATTCCCACCTTTTGACGTGAACACTCACTGCTTACTAAGGCAAGAGGTCCAGTTACTCAATGGAAAGTTTATTGATGGTGATCATTTTTTTTTTCATTTTTTTATATGCCAAAGTGTTAATCCCACAAGTCATCCCGTTTTAGTTAAGATAAGAAACATACACATTAACATCACATGTCACCCTCACATAAATATTTGCTAATGTGCACGTGTTAGATTGGCTTAAACATGTGAATTCTCAAATGCCTAAAGTAAGTAACTAAAGTTTAAACTTTATCATCAGATCATGTGTTCAAAGTTTTAAACGCACCAATGAAATCACATCACAATTTTTCAGATCAACCAAAATTTTCAGACGAACATGAACATGCATTTATCTTCATGAAGAAAAAAAACAACAATAAATTAGGACAAAGTGTGTGTAACGTGTATCCCATACCCCCAAACTTAAATTACACATTGAACCCAATGTGTGAATAATTATGGAAAGAGCTGACCTGGGATATAGAGAACTATTTGGACTAGTATGGCTCGTAGCATACCCCCAAAGTTGAACTGAAGTACGTGTTGTCCCTGAAAAATAAAGACTGGAAAACAAAAAATACTGGAAACACACATTAATCATAAATATGTAAAATAATAAACAAACAGAAAAGATAAGCTGTGGGGTGCCTCCCATGAGCGCTAAGTTTAAAGTCTTCAGCCAGTCTCTCCCTAGTGGACGATATTCAATCAGAGTAAATAGGATCCTCCAACAATATCGTCTCAATGTCCGGACTCCTCAACTCCAAGAATGGTTTTAGCCTCTGTCCATTTACCTTGAAAGTGTTACCATTCTTTGGATCCTTAATCTCGATGGCCCCATGAGGAAAAACCAACCGAATAATAAATGGGCCTGTCCAACGAGATTTGAGCTTGCCTGGAAAAAGATGCAAGCGTGAAATGTATAGAAGAACTTTTTGACCCGGCTCAAAAGCTCGTCTCAAAATGTGTTAGCCATGAGTCTTCTTCATTTGTGCCTTGTAGGACCATGCACAATCATATGCATCATTCCTAGCTCCTCTAATTCATTGAGTTGGAGCTTTCTTTGTGTGCCAGCCTTCGAAAGATTAAAAGAACTGAACGAGTCTCCACTTTTCATATCCATGTGGAGGGTATCTGATCAGTAACTCTTTGAAGCACTCCCAGCTTTCAGAGAACTTTTCATCCTCGTTATGAGTGAAAGAACTAATCTCCTTTCGGCACTCATTCACTCTAGACATTTGAAAAAACTTATGATAAAATTTACTAAGCAGGTTTTCCCAAGATGTGATAGACCCGGGTGTGTTGGAATCCAACCACGCCCTAGCTCTTTTGTGAAGAGAAAAAGGGAAGAGTCGAAGATGGACAGACTCCTCAGAGAAGTTCTGGAATTTGAATGTAGCACAAATATCTTTGAACTTCTTCACATGACTATAAGGGTTCTCAAGATCTAAGCCATGAAATGAGGGTCGGAGTGAGATGACATGTGGCTTTAAATCAAAATGGGTGGCATTGGTAGGTGGCAACACTATGCAAGAAGATGAATTAGTCGCAATGGGTGCGAACAAATCCCTAAGGGATGTAGTGGAATCCACGTTCCAAGCTCTAGGTTGCTCTACATGTTCAGGATGATTTGCATTCCTAAAATTTTCTCCCATTTCAACTGTCTCTCTTTCAACTAGTGCTCTTTTCTGTCTCCTAAGAGTTCTTTCTAAGTCGGGATCTAAATGTATCAAATCTAAATTCAAGGATCTCCGACCAAGCATATACCGCACAGAAAGCACTAAAATCACCTAACCAGCAGAAATTTGCAAAAATGTTTTTTTTTTTAAATTTAACAATGCAAATAGAAACAAATAAAATAAAATAAAACTGCCAAAAAGAAAAATCAAACAAACAATGCCAACTAACTAGTAGAAAAATAAAATTAATTCAGATAAAAATTTCACAAACCAAACAATTCCCCGGCAACGGCACCAAAAACTTGTTGTAAGTTTTAAATTACTCGTAAGCGCACGAATCGTTTGCAATATAGTGTTTGTGCAAGTGCAAGTTCGAATCCACAGGGAATTGCGTTGTGAAAATATAATTTTATCTAAACTAACCTTATCTTAACCTAGTTCCGAATTTTGAATTGTATTTTTGCAAAAGAAATATAAACTTAAACTAAATTGGTTTAAAGCAAATGATAAAAAGACTAAGGTTTCTGAATCCACCCCGCCGAAGTTAAGCATATATCTCAATGTTCTAACAATAGCTTATCAAAACATTCTATGAATCCAACTTAAGAAAAAAAAAAACGAATATCCCGATTAAACCAAAAGTATCCAACGTATCCGCTTTTAACAAATCACAAAGGAAATCCAATTTAATCGAAAACAATTCGATGTATCCATTAGATGAAACACAAGGAATATCGAACAGAACAATTTAAACATAATCAATCATAAGATTCTACTCAAATAATTGATAGAACATTTATAAAAAAAAACATCAGAATTGTATAAACAAAACTGAAACTAATATGTCAAACAACGGCGAGGCTTCATCTTCAACCTTAGTTAAAGATTCTAGCCACTTATAGTTATGAAACTACAATTCATAATAAAAGTGCTAAACATTTAAACTAAACAAAAATGAAAAGAAATATTTACTAAAAAAGGGAGAAATTCCACTTGTTGTTGGGCAGCGCTTCCCCTCGTGGTAGCAAAGCCTTCGGGATCCACCAGAATGCTAGCAGACGTCCACCAGATTACACCAAATGGCACCAGAAATTGCACACCTAATGATGAAGTCAGATGGTGTTTATATAGGGGGAGTCTCAAAGCACTATAGGTTTCAGATTTGATGTGGGATACTGCCCCGAGTGCGCTCGATCGCAGAATAGTGCTATCGATCGCATTTACGCTCGATCGCAGGTCTTATGCGCACGATCTCCTATGCGCTCGATCGTGAGTCAGGTGCGATCGATCGTAAGAACACTGCACTGCAAAGATTTCGATGTGGGATATTGATCAAGCACTCGATTGCAGCACGGTGCGATCGATTGCTAATTATCTTGAAGCTTGACATCTCCCGAAATGCTTTATTTTCTCCACAAACCTATAAAAATACAGAAAACACATAAAATAAAGTGAAATAATACAAGTTAAGAACTTAGTAAATATAAATTAAAGGGCTTGAATATGCAATACTTAATACTCATCAATCACATTGTTGTCCAACAGATATATGGTTAAACGTAAGATTAGGAACCAAATATGTGTCAGGGAGAGACAAATGAGAACTGTCAACATGTCCAGTGTGGCTGACCAACATATTTGATCCATTGGCAGTGTGAATAGTTGGTACATACTTATCATGGGTTATAGAGAAAAATATAGAGGCATTAGAAGTCATGTGATTGCAACAGATAGAATCAAAATACCATCGGGATATACCTGGTGTAGCTGACATAGCTATATTATTACTAGTTTTATTTAGAGCCTCGGTAAAAATGATGCAGAAACCACTCCAATCAGGTGGAGAGCTGGATGAAGTTGGTGTAGTATCAGTGGCTATAGCAACAGTATTCTTAGGCTTGGAATAGAACTTATTGTGAGAGCCTCGAGAGCGATATTGGTTATCATTTGACTAATTTCCAGATGGAAGTTTAGAGCAGTTTGCAGGATAGTGACCCAGTTCTTTGCAAATTTTACACAGGTGAGAAGGACATTTGAGTAATTCATGCCCTTGTGAATGACAATACCTACAATATAAGGGCTTCTGGTATGGGTTTGCCTTGGTAGCTGGTGTGGCAAAAGCAACGGGTGCTGCAAGGGAAACATCTGTATTAGATCCTTGTAATATGGCAAGACATGTTTCCTCACTGAGTAGATTAGAAAGGAAGTCGTTTAGGGACGGTATCGCGCCCCAGTGTAAGATTGAAGCTCGTACAGGTTCAAATTTCTTTCTCAAGCCCATCAGGAATTACATAATGCGTGTCTCAGTTTGGTACTTTCCATGAACATCAGCTTCCTTTATGCATTCCCAAGTTGGCTCAGTGAGAGCTAACTAGTTCCACACGGCAGTCATCTGAGATAGAAAACTATTGACAGTTTGTCCAAGTTCTTGGCGCATGCTATGAAGGGTGGAAAGAAGACGATACCGATTTGAGATGTCTGCCCTGGTGTAGCAGTGTTGGAGAAGATCCCAAGCTTCTTTAGCTGTATGGAGTGTACCAAATTGAAGTTTGATTTCTGGGATAATAGTGGCACGAAACCATGTGAGAATCTGGTGATTTTTACTATGCCAGTCCTTTAGATGGTCATCATATTTGTCAGCATCTTTGTCATTCTTTTTCTTAGGTTCAGTGATATCTCCAGTCATGTAATGCCACAATTTTTGTCAACGGAAGAAACCGGACATTTTTTTAGCCCACACAACATAATTAGATTAATCCAGAATAATAGTAATAACTCGGGGTAAGTCCGATTTAGCCATAGGCGCAAAGAGAAAGGTGAATCTCCAAGAAACCGGTGACGTGGTGGTCAACTGATGATGTGATGGTAAATAGGTGACATGGTGCTGATGTGGCTGTGATGTGGCACTAAAGTGGCTTTTAAGGCTGATGTGGCAGAAGCGTGTCTGAAACAAGAGCGACAGCGGAGATGGCGTGGAGAACATTGACCAGATCAAGCCCAATGACCTATTTGTAGTCTACTATATCTGCTCCTAAACCTGCGATTACGTTCTTGGCTTTTCCAATCTGTGACCTACGATTTTGCTCTAGGTTTTGCCAAGTTATCACCCGTGATTCCGCTCCGGGTCCTACCAAGTTATCACTCGTGATTCCGCTTCAGGTCCTGCCAAGTTATCACCCGTGATTCCGCTCCAAGTTCTGTCTGTCACCTGTGATTCTGATTTGCTTTGAGTCCCTGCCTGTCCCTACCTGTCACATGTTCTGTCACATCAACTTTCAAGGTCTGTCTTGAATACTAAGAGCACACATGCAAGGAGGTGAGCTTGCATGTGAGGGGGAGTTACTTCTGCAGATTTCATCATCAAAGCTTGGTATCAATCTGCAAGGTTTTTCCTTGAAATTTGTTCTTTTCAGTGCTTCGTTGATTCAGTTTACAAACTCAAGTTGGCATCCATTTTTCCACCCTAACGTATATGATATTTCCTATTCCTATTGCAATATTAGTTTCTTAGTTTCATATGTATTAGTTTCTTAATTAGTTTAGTTTCCTAATTTCCTAATTTATTATAACCATAAGTTTCTTATTTCTATTAGGTTTTATATTATTAACCTCTATATATAGGCTTGTATTCATTTTTTATAATACATCAATAATATAAGAGTTTCTTCTCCAAAAAAAAAAAAACGCTACACCAATAGCATGTCTAAAATAGGAGCAGTGACGGAGATGGTGTTGATGGAGAATGAGACTCCGACTATAGTGATGACCCGATAGGTATGAAAAGGATATACTATGAGTTTTTCTGATGTGAAGGATCCACTAATAGTGGCAATCACATATCATACTCAACTCTTAATATATTGAGAACCATTATGGCTCGGATATCATATTGAATTTAAGAGAGGAAATGAGACAATACAAAGAGAAGAATTATATTGAATGGTGTGATTTACTTACAAGGGAGCTATCCTATTTATACTAGCCAATAGAAGAGGCAAAACTATACACAACCGATGTGGGACTAAACTAACTAAGCACATATAATACATTAACATAATGAATTACCTTTTCCAAGATCATTACAAATAACATCCCTTCATTTTATATATATGTATATATATGTATATATATGTATGTATATATATATATATACTTCAAGTTCCAGTAAATATTTTCATATGTGCAAATGAAAATATCAATGGGTGCATCTGTTACTGTTTTTCTTTTCGGGCTGATGACCCTAGCAACTACAAATGTTAGCTTGGGCCAGGGAAGTGCAAATTACAGTACTTGTTGCACTGAAACGGAGAGACTAGCGTTATTGATGTTCAAACAATACCTCAAAAATCCTTCAGGCAAGCTTTCCTCATGGGCTGGTAACGATTGTTGTACATAGCAAGGAGTCTGGTGCTCATATACGAACACCATTTCTCTTTTTCTGTCATACAATGACTTTGAATGGGATAATTGAATCCCAAAATCATTGGGAAATCTTTTCAACTTGAGGAGTCTTGAGCTTTCAGATGTCAGACTGAGACAAGACATTTCGGACATCGTAAAGATTTTATCAGGGTGTGCTGCTGATGGACAAACAACATTAGATTTGAGTAGAAATCAAGTTTTTGGTCATTTGACCGATCAACTTGGCCGATTTAAAAACCTGGACGTGCTTGAACTATACAATAACTCAATTTCAGGGTTGATTCCAACATCCTTGCGAGAGATTTCATCCTTGAGAGTGTTAACTCTTCAGCACAACAAGCTCAACGGAACTCTTCCAACATTCCTTGGATAACTTACGAATTCGCAAATCTTAGATGTCAGAAAAAATTTGTTGGAGGGTGTTATATCAGAAATTCACTTTGTAAATCTCTCAAAGTTGAAGTATTTTTATGGCTCTTCAAACCCACTGGTTTTGAAAGTTGGTCCTAATTGGGTTCCTCCTTTTCAACTTGTGGGACTCGGTCTCTAGTCTTGGCATTTAGGCCCACGATTTCCCCAATGGCTTGGCTCTTAGATGTCTTTGATTGAATTGGACATGTCCAGCTCAGGTATTTCAGATACCGTTCTTGATTGATTTTGGAACTCATTCCAACTTCAATACTTAAATCTTTCTCACAATCAAATTTATGGACCCCTTTCGGATATGCCTAAGGCTGTTATGAACGTTGTGGTGATTGACTTGAGTTCAAATCGTTTCAAAAGTGAATTACCTCCTTTCTATAATGATTTAATTGGATTAGATCTTTTGAACAATTCTTTGTCAGGAACTCAAAAATTGTAAACAGTTGGTGACACTTGATTTTAGTGAAGATGAACTTGTTGGGAGTATTCCAACGTTCATTGGCAAAGGGCCTTAAAATTTAACAATTCTCAGCCTTCGTTCAAACAAGTTTCATGTTCACATACACGAAGAGCTTTGCAATTTGATTTCACTACAAATTTTGGACCTTACAGGCAATGATCTATTTGGCGGCATACCAAAATGTATCGGTAATTTTAGTGCCATGGCTGCGATGAATTGCTCATTTAACTACATAAACAACATTATTTCTTTGTTGGATTTCTATGAGGATGCATTACTTGTGATGAAAGGAAGGATGGTCAGGTATAGTACCATTCTTAAATTGGTAAGAAGTATTGATCTTTCTCAAAATACTTTATCAGGAAATATCCTAAAAGAAGTGACAAGCCTCTTTAATCTTTACTCATTGAATTTGTCACATAATCTTTTGACTGGTAGGATCTCTGAGAACATCGATGATATGCAATCCATAGAATCTCTTGATTTATCTGCAAATACACTTTATGGTAAAATCTCTCCAAGCATGTTCAGCATGACATTTTTGAGTCACCTCAACTTATTCGATAACAATTTGACGGGGAATATTCCTTCAAACACTCAATTACAAGGCTTCAGTTCATCCAGTTTCATTGGTAATCCTAAACTCTGTGGAGCTCCATTGATGAAAAATTGCATAGACGTGAAATCCCAAGAAACAACTCCAACTGGCAAAAATGAAGATGAATTTGATACACAATAGTTTTATATTGCCATGGTAGTAGGATTCATTGTGTGCTTTTGGGGAGTTTGTAGTTCTCTTCTTGTCAAGAGGACTTGGAGGCGAGATTAATTTCGATTTCTTGATGGTAGGAGAGACCGCATCTACATAGCCATAGTCCTAAAAGCGAATTAGTTTCGTGAGAAGTTGAGAATGAGTCACATAGCTGGTGCATAAGGTATTTATTCTTACATTTTGTCTCAAAAGATTAAGAATGATATTATGATTTCTACCATGTTAGTGTGCTTCATTATAAATTATCTTTTCTTGTTTATTATGACAAAAAAATAATGTTGATTATTAATTAATTGTGTCTATTATTTACAGAAGATAACTAGTTCAAAGATGATTTTTTTATTTGTGTACAGATTCCATAGCATATTTAAGGACCACTCCCAGTTGTGCTTCTCAAAATAACCCTGTCAGGTTATTTTAAGTTAATTAGATTGTTGTTTTGTTGAATTATATTTGAAGTTGGTAGTGTTGGTTTCTTCTTGTAATATTTGGTGTTTTGATTCATTTGCAGCCTTTTCTAATTGATGAATTTAATAGTTGCTACGTATGAGATGTATGAGTTACATCTGAACACGAGTTACTAAAAAGAAAATAAAGATATATGCATAATGGATTACGTAAGTTAAAATATCCATTTCAATAAGATAATTAAAAAAAAATTGAATAAGTTAGATTTTTACGAGAAAATTAAGAAAATATTATATAGAAAAGATAATTTTGATCTTATTCACAATATCATCATTTAAAATGTAATAAATAATTTTACCATGCTTAGTGTGGACTTAGATTTTTGACGATAATAAGAAGCTTTAGTTAAACCTCAATCGCATTATGATCTTAACTAGTCTGTTGCATTAGAAACCAACACTTAGACTATAACTACTAATGTCAGTATTAGTGTGAAAAAAGATAATACTTTTGCAAAGAAAGTAAAAAATAGAAGAAAAAACATATGTACATATAGAAAATTTGACATGAGCAACTTATTTTCAAATATATTTTAGCTAAAAAAAATTTATATCAAAATAGTATCCATTGCAAGGCTATCTATGAACTTGTGGTTGGTTCATGATCAATCCCCGAGGCAAAAGAGGGTTGATCAATTTCTTTTCGAAATGCTCTCAAAGTTGTTCTATCCCCAATTTTTTCCAGCAACAATAATTGAAAAACCAATTCGAGGTTACTAATGGACTTTCACATAATTACTAGTGAATTTTTTCAAATCCGTACGTGGTAACTCTCACAGAATCGGGTTCGTGGTGTCACCACTTTAAGTTTTCTAAATTACTCTTAATTTTAAGTTTTTTAGAAGACTTTACCATTAAAGCTGGATATTAAATAAAAATATTTTTAAAAAAGTATGTTATAATTTAATTAGTTCTAACAAGAATTATTATGTCTCTTTAAAAAAATTAGATTTTTTTATACATATCATTACATATGAGAATGATGAAATATGTATTTTTAAGTTTATAATAAATCCAAATACAAGATTAAGTTTTAAGTTTATGATCTTTAAGTTTATGAATGCAGATTCACAAGTTTTAATTTTTTTTATTTACACAAATCTTAATTTAAGGTTTATGTGAATTCAAAAAATTGTATTTAGCTCATAGATCGACCAAGAAAAGAGAGTGCTTAAATTCCAAGTCAAATCAACGTTGCCTTTATCTCAAGATAGTTGCTGGGACCCAAAACTTTGTTGTTTTATATGGGGGGAGTCCCACCACTTATTGGTTTATTCACTATTCAAGAGTTTAATGCCGTCCTCTTAAAGGACAAAGATCATGGAGACTTTGAAATGGTCAGGTCATATAACTTGACATTTTTTTAAGTCATATTTTAGAAGGTTTTGTCATAAAAATCAACTTTTATGAGAATGCTAGGCCCCAATCCATTTTAAAGGTCAAAGTATGACCAAAAAAATATATCTATTTAAATTAGTTGAAGCGAAAGAATTATTGTGCACAAAGAACACAAAATTTATGAATAATATCAAGTGAAAGAATTAAAGCCATAACTTGTTAAGTTAAGCTTGTGGTGTGCCCTGCGGTGAATTGCTCCATTAACATCTCTCTCAACTTTTCACATTCTTCAGTTAAGATTTTTGATATATGCAAATGAAAATATCAATGAGTGCATCTGTTATTGTTCTTCTTTTCGGGCTGCTGACCCTAGCAACTACCAAAGTTAGGTTGGGCCAGGGAAGCGCAAATTACAGTACTTGTTGCACTGAAACGGAGAGACGAGCATTATTGATGTTCAAACAAGACCTCAAAGATCCTTCAGGCAAACTTTCCTCCTGGGCTGGTGACGATTGTTGTACATGGCAAGGAGTCTTGTGCTCCGATGCGAACTCCATTTCTCTTTTTCTGTCGTACAATGACTTTGAATGGGATAATGGAATCCCAAAATCATTGGGAAATCTTTGCAACTTGAGGAGTCTTGAGCTTTCAGATGTCAGACTGAGGCAAGACATTTCGGACATCTTGGAGATTTTATCATGGTGTGCTGCTGATGGACTAGCAAGATTGGATTTGAGTAGAAATCAAGTTTTTGGTCATTTGACCGATCAACTTGGCCGATTTAAAAACCTGGACGCGCTTGAACTATACAATAACTCAATTTCAGGGTTGATTCCAGCGTCTTTGGGAGAGATTTCATCCTTGAGAGTGTTAACCCTTAAGCACAACAAGCTCAACGGAACTCTTCCAACATTCCTTGGACAACTTACGAATTTGGAATTCTTGGATGTCAGCAATAATTTGTTGGAGGGTATTGTATCGGAAATTCACTTTGTAAATCTCTCAAAGTTGATGTTTTTTTTTGGCTCTTCAAACCCACTGGTTTTGAAAGTTGGTCCTAATTGGGTTCCTCCTTTTCAACTTGTGGAACTCCGTCTCTCGTCTTGGCGTTTGGACCCTCGATTTCCCCAATGGCTTGGTTCTCAGATGTCTTTGAGTGTAGTGGACATGTCCTACTCAGGTATTTCAGATACAGTTCCTGATTGGTTTTGGAACTCATTCCAACTTCAATACTTAAATCTTTCTCACAATCAAATTTATGGACAGCTTTCAGATAAGCTCAACGCTGTTAAGAAAGCTGTGGTGATTGACTTGAGTTCAAATCAGTTCAAAGGTGAATTACCTCCTCTCCATAATAATTTACTTGGATTAGATCTCTCGAACAATTCTTTGTCAGGATCAATTTTTCCCTTTCTGTGCGATATTTCGATTTATGTGGCTAATCAATTGAAAGTTCTCAAACTTGGAGAAAATTATTTCTCTGGAGAGATTCCTGATTGTTGGATGAAGTGGCCAAGCTTAATTTCCCTAAGGTTGGATAACAACAATTTTACCGATCATGTTCCGAGCTCCATAGGAACTTTAAGTTTCCTTCAATCTTTCCATCTACGCAATAACCACCTCTCTGGAGAATTACCTCTGTCACTAGAGAATTGTAAACAGTTGGTGACACTTGATTTTAGTGAAAATGAATTTGTTGGGAGTATTCCAACGTTCATTGGCAAAAGGCTTTCAAATTTAACAATTCTCAGCCTTCGTTCAAACAAGTTTCATGGTCATATACCCGAAGAGCTTTGCGATTTGATTTCACTACAAATTTTGGACCTTGCAGGCAATGATCTATTTGGCAGCATACCGAAATGTATCGGTAATTTTAGTGCCATGGCTGCGATGAATAGCTCATTTAACTACATAAACAACATTATTTCTCAGCTGCAATTCTATGAGGATGCATTACTTGTGATAAAAGGAAGGATTGTCGGGTATAGTACCATTCTTAAATTGGTAAGAAGTATTGATCTTTCTCAAAATACTTTATCAGGAGATATCCCAAAAGAAGTGACGAGCCTCCATAATCTTTACTCATTGAATTTGTCACATAATCTTTTGACTGGTAGGATCCCTGAGAACATCAGTGATATGCAATTCGTAGAATCTCTTGATTTATCTGCAAATAAACTTTCTGGTGAAATCCCTCAAAGCATGTCCAGCATGACATTTTTGAGTCACCTCAACTTATCCGATAACAATTTGACAGGGAAGATTCCTTCAAGCACTCAATTACAAGGCTTCAGTTCATCCAGTTTCATTGGCAATCCTGAACTCTGTGGAGCTCCATTGATGAAAAATTGTACAGAAGTGAAATCCCAAGAAACAACTCCAACTGACAAAAATGAAGATGAATTTGATACACAACAGTTTTATATTGCCATGGCAGTAGGATTCATTGTGTGCTTTTGGGGAGTTTGTAGTTCTCTTCTTGTCAAGAGGACTTGGAGGCATGCTTATTTTCAATTTGTTGATGGCATGAGAGACCGCATCTATGTAGCCATAGTCCTGAAAGCGAATTGGTTTCGCGAGAAGTTGAGAATGAGTCAAATAGTTGGTGCATAAGGTATTTATATATTTTGTCTCAAAAGATTAAGAATGATATTTATGATTTCTATCATATTAATGTGCTTCATTATAAATGATCTTTTCTTGTTTATTATGACGAAAAAAATAATGTTGATTATTAATTAATTATGTCTATTATTTACCGAAAATAACTAGTTCAAAGATGATTTTTTTATGTGTACAGATTCCAAAGCATATTCACGGACAAGTCCCAGTTGTGCTTCTCAAAATAACCTTGTCAGGTTATTTTAAGTTAATTAGATTGTTGTATTGTTGAATTATATTTGAAGTTGGTAGTGTTGTTGGTTTCTTCTTGTAATATTTGGTGTTTTGATTAGTTGCTATGTAAGAGATGTATGAGTTACATCTGAACACGAGTTACTAAATAGAAAATAAAGATATATGCAGTATGGAATACTTAAGTTAAAATATACATTTCAATAAGATAATTAAGAAAAATTGAATTAGTTAGATAGATTTTTATGAGAAAATTAAGGAAATATTAGATAGAAAAGAGAATTTTGATCTTATTCAAAATATCATCATTTAATTTAAAATGTAATAGACAATTTTACCATGCTCAGTGTAAACTGAGATTTTCAACGATAATAAGAAGCTTTAGTTAAACATCAATCCCATTATGGTCTTAACTAGTATGTTGCATTAGTAACCATCACCTAGTACTAATGTCAGTATTAGGGCGAAAAAAGATAATACTTTTGCAAAGAAAGTAAAAAATAGAAGAAAAAATATATGTACATATAGAAAATTTGACATGGGCAACTTATTTTCAAATATTTTTTAGTTAAAAAAATCGACATCGAAATAATATCCATTGCAAGGCCATCTATGATCATGTGGTTGGTTCATGATCAATCCCCAAGGTAAAAGAGGGTTGATCGATTTCTTTTCGAAATGCTCTCAAAGTTGTTCTATCCCTAATTTCTTCTGCAGCAATAATTGAAAAACCAATTCGAAATTATTAGTAGACTTTCACATAATTATTAGTGAATTTTTTCGGAGGTAACTCTCACGGAATCGGGTTCGCGATATCATTATTTTAAGCTTCCTAAATTATCCTTAATTTTACGTTTTCTACAAGACTTTACCATTAAGGATGGGTATTAAATACAAATATTTTTTAAAAAGTATGTTATAATTTAATTAGTTCTAACATGAATTATTATGTCTTTTTAAAAAATTAATTTTTTTTAATGTATCATTACATATAGGACAAATAAAATATGTATTTTTGAGTTTATAATGAATCCAAATACAAGATTAAGCTTTTAAGTTTATATATCTGTTTTTTAAGTTTATGAACGCAGATTCACAAGTTTTAATTTAAGGTTTAAGTGAATTCATAAAATTGTATTTAGCTCATACATAGATAGACCAAGAAACGTTGCCTTTTATCTCAAGATACTTGCTGGGACCCAAAACTTTGTGTTTTATAAGAGGGGAGTCCCACCACTAATTGGTTTATTCACTATTCAAGAGATTAATGCCGTCCTCTTAAAGAAAAAGATCACGGAGACTTTGAAATGGTCAGGTCATATAACTTGACAATTTTTTAAGTCATATTTTAGAAGGCTTCGTCGTGAAAATCAACTTTAATGAGAATGGTAGGCCCCAATCCATTTTAAAGGTCCAAATATGAACCCAAAAAAATAACTATTTAAATTAATTGTAGCGAAAGAATTATTGTGCACAAAAAACACCATAAAATTTATGGATAATATATTTTTATTTACTAAAAAATAAATCCATTTATATCAGATTAAAAAAATCTCGACCCAACTCAACCCATGAACTTATCTAACTTTAACTCAACTCAATCCAACCTATTTTAATCAGTTTGAATCGGTTTGGGTTATCGGGTTGAGGCTAAATTCCATATTAATAAATACTATAGAAACTGATTTTATAGAGTCATATAGAGAACAATCAAATTGTTATCATATGCTAAATTATTCATTGACATTTGTATTATTAATGAGCAACCATTTCTCTCTCAATTTTTCATTCTTACATTTCAGTCCTGCCTTTTGCAGGACTTGTTTGTTTTTTGTGAGCTCATTTAGAAGGAACAAAAGTTTGTTTCATGTATCAGACTAATTTAAGTTTGGTGCCTTTCTTTTGATCATTCAAGACAACAAAAGAAAGTATAATTTTGTTTGGAGTATTTATGTTGGAGCGATTATCTACCTAAATAATTATGCAAATAACTGTCCTAGTTTTACTTGCAAGTGCACAAGATCTGTGGTAGCATAGTGTGCAAGTGCGAGATCATTTTCCACAGGGATTGGTGAATCTCAATTTAGAATTAGTTTCTTCAAAGTAAAAAGAGAAATAGCAGTTTGGTTGTGAGTGAATAACAATAATGAGAACATAGGATTACGATATCCACCACTAATTATACTTTCCTACTAAGTAAGGTTTCAATGCTCTAGCCTTATCAAGAATATTTAATGGTTGCCAACCTAAGGGCTTGGCCCACACCTTAGGCTATTGATCTCCCTATGCAGCGAGAAAGGCATAGTGTATACTCAAACTCTTTTCTCTCTTAAAGGATTCAACATGGGTGTATACTGAGTTGTTCCTTAAGAGAGCATGAGGGTTGTGGAGATCGACAACCACACGGGACCTAGGGCTTGGTCCGCTCCCGGTTTCCCATGTTGATAAACTTGGGAATTCGGTGTGGATATCCCTTGTTACTAATGTCGAACCCAGGACTCGGTCATCCAAATTGATTCGACTAACTTATCCATATCACATGCATACGTTGATCAGGCACACACATATGAGGAATTTAAATACAAACAGGCATTAATCAAGTTAAACGTACTAACAAGGTTATAGCAAAGATAATCAATGAATGAACATGTGGAAAAGCATAACTAGGGCTTCAATCGAGCCATTACACATACTAGTTAAACTAAACATAATAAACATAATGAAATAAAAACAGAAAACTAAAACCGAAGAAGACTCGGGAGACGAGTCATCAATTTCCCTCCTAAGCTGGCTACTTCGATTCTAAAAAAAAGGGTATGGTTTATGTGTTTTACAGGGCTATTTATAGGGTCCTCATGGTGTCCCGAAACCCTAATTTCCTATTTGGAGTCTGAAGACTTCTTTCCATATCTGGCTCTACCGCCTCTAAGGTAATTGCGCTCAAGTGTATGCGGGATGCGCTCGAGCGCATGTGTGCACTCGAGCCTTCTTCAAGTGTGCTTGTGATTTGGTGCGCTCAATCTCAAGGGAGGTGCGCTCGAGCGCACCTTGTTGGATGGCAGAACTTGACTTTTGTTTCTAAAAGCTCCAAATTATCATCTTTTTGTCCAAGTCCTGTGAAAAACACATAAAACGTGAAAATGAAGTAGAAACCACTAAAATATATAAGTAAAGAGTCTAATAAGTGTAAATTAAGGGGCTTAAATATGACTATTTAAACATTTATCACACCCCCAAACTTACACATTGCTAGTCCCTTAGCAATACAAAACTAAAGACTATGTTAGAATAAAATTTAAAGATAAATTCATTTTCATGATACTCAAAGATTTGGGTTGTGCATAAAACTATGATAACCGTTCATGAGTAAGCTTATAATAAGAACACATTTTTATATTGAAAAAGGATTTTCAAATGCTCATGTTACTTACCTAAGGCTGGCTTAAGGCATCGCAAGTTTGATTCGTGTGTGATGACTTAGCACATATAGGATGAGGTTTTCGCATAATTTTAGTGTATAGTGTTTCGGTGCCCAAACCTTTATCGAATTCCTTATCAAAGAGAACAAAAATGGCATAATACTTGCTTCTTCTTTCTTTTTCTTTTATCATGCTATCTTTGCCATGTTGAGTTCCATTGAGCTTTCTATTTGACCCTTGTAATGAGTGTTTGGCCAATGACTCCCAAACCAGATAGTTTTAAGGCATTATGTGTAAAGACACCCCTAAGGACTTACTAACTCGAATAAAAAAGGCTATGGAACTAACAGGTTTTTAATGCTTCTAAATGAAATTCTCACATTTTGATGTGAACACTCAATGCTTACTAAGGCAAGAGGCCTAGTTACTCAGTGAAAATTTATGATCATTAAAGGCTTACTTCCTATCTTTTGACATGAACATTCAATGCTTACTGAGGCAAGAGACCAAATTACTCAGTGGAAAGTTTTTAATGATCACTAGAAGCTTTTCTTTTTCTCTTTGCATGATGAACATTTTTCTTTATTTTTCTTATGACAAAGTGTTCTTTTTAACAAGTCATTTGATTACAGTTAGGTTATGGAAACATATATAAAAGAATTATGTGTGATACCTCACACAAATGTGTGCTAAATGTGCTCGTGCAACTTTGGATCAAACTCGTGAATTCTTAGGTGCCTTGAGGTAGGTAACTAAACTTTGTAAAATTCCTAATACAAGACTATGTGTTCTAGCTTTTAAGCTTACTAATGAAGTGTTATCAAATTTTTAAATCAACCAAAATTTTTGTTTACCCAATTAACATGCATTTATCTTTTCTAAAAAAAAAAAATGGGACTTCGTGTGTGCATGTGTTTCAAGTGTGTACGTAACAGTGTCTCCCACTACCCCCAAACTTAAAATACACATTGTCCCCAATGTGTGTGTGGCATGGAGAGATCTGACCTAGAAGATGAAGAACTAGGTTGTTTGCTTTGCTCATAGCACGCCCCCAAACTTGAACTAGATGCACGCACTAAGTACCTGACAAAGAAAAATAAACATTGTTCCGGAAAACAAAATATAAATAATAGATGTGTAAATATAAATATAAACAAAAGAAAAGTGCTAAAATGAAAAGGATATGTCTGTGGTGCCTCCCATGAGCGCTAAGTTTTACGTCTTCAGCCAGACGGGGTATCCTCTCACTGCCGATCATCAGTGGGTGTAGTTGAAGAGGTAACGGGTGCAGGAGGTAAGCTGTCAAGGATGGCCTATAGTATCGCCTCCTGTATTGTAAACTGTGTCTTTAACCCATCGATCCGCTGATGGATCAAATGGGCTGCCTCACGATCCTCCCAACGGATGTCGGACAGCTCACAGTGAAAGAAAGATAACTCATCCAGAAGGCGCTGATACTTTATGGATCCCATGTCTGGCTGGTCCTCTTCCCATGAAGGGCTCGCTAGTGGAAGCTTGGCCTCCATCGGATCATCCGCTATAGGCTCGGCAGTTGGGATCTGTGCTCGGGGTTCTCGGGCATGTGAGACTGGCTAAGGCTCTACTGGGCTCTCCCAAAGAAAGGATGGTCACTAACCAAGCTATCCAAAAAGGATCCTCTAATCCCCTTCTTCTTGAAAATATGACTGAGCAAGAAGCAGAAAAGAAGACTCTAAGCATTAGCTATGGTCATCTGTCGGTTATGCACCCTATCCCAGAACTTGTGTATCTGACTCCATATGACTATTGGGATAGAGTACCAGTGACCCCGGTGAAAGGTGTAGAGAGCTTATAGAAACTGATCCCGCCTCTGTGTCTTGTTCCCCAAAAGACACACATTACGCTGCATGATTGAGTCAACGAACCATAGACGGGGAGGCAACATTGACCGGCTCCCCGCATTGTTGTGGCAGTCTGCATATTGCCCCGCACACATATCCTCTATGATGTGTGGGAAAGGGAACAGGTCAGGCTGCTCCTCTATATGGTTGTCCTCCGGTGGGGACTCATCACAGCAGTGTAAAGAGCCATCTATGTCAGTGGTGGTCAGCTCTATCAATCTGCCCTGGACTGAGGATGATAAAATCTCTGGCCTGGTGCAGTTGTAGGTCAGGTTCTCGTAGAAACTGACCACAAATCATGTGTATGCCTTCGAGCAGACTGGCTTGAATAGCCGTTTGAGACCCCAGTTCTTGAACTTTTAGACCGCCCATCTTGTGGCGTCCAAACTCTTGAAGTCCTCTTCCACGTTAAATGTTGTCTCGAACGGTATTTCATGCTGTTCGAAACTGGGCCGGGATGCCTTATGGCGGTTGCTGGGAGCTCGGGATGTGGAAGCCATGTGTTATGGAAAAACAGTGTTGCTACTGGTGTGATTACACTTGTCCACAGCTGCTTATGCACTTGATCGCACAGATTGAGATGCGCTCGATCGCTACTACCAAGCGCTCGATCATACTCGGTCAGGCAATAAGTCGAACACTTTATGCGCACCAAAAACCAAAAGCTGTAGAATTTGTACACACTTGATCCTAACCTCCTGCAAATGTAAAAATACCCAATCAACACACAAGAATAACATATATAGATAATGTATATGTAAACTGAAGATCAAGAACCGTGTGTGATGGTGTGCATGTCAGTGGACAAAAATCGGTTTGCATACCATGTTGGATTTGGGAAATTTTAGGGGAAGATGGTCTTGTAGATGGGTGATGCACGGCAGTAGGGTGGTAAGTGTGACGGAGAAGCGGTGAAAATGTGGTGGTCGGAGGGTGTATTGGCAGTTTAGTTTAGCTTGGAGGATGAGTTTTAAGAGCAGTTGGCGGTGTGAGTGCGAGAGAGCGTAGCTTGAGTGCGTTTGAGTGCAAGGATGAAAAATGGGTTTCTGAGCTGAGTGTATTTGAAAATCCTTACGTTCCTTCTGCCTCGAGTGCACTCGAGTGCATTTGTGAAGTGCACTCAATCGCACGTGTGCACAAATGCTCAATGTGATGCGCTCCCGCGCACTGGTGTTCAAAGCAAGAAGGTGCTCGAGCGCATGTGGTGTGTGCTCGATCGCATGACAGAAAAAAAAGGGATTAACATAAAGAAATAAATAAAGGAAAACATAGGAACGATACAGTCATACCAACTTGTAGTGGCCTCAATACCACTAACTTTGATAGAGGCACTTGAGCTATATGTTGTGCAAGTGGAATTACTCAAGCGCTCTCTATGGTAGCTTCAAGGCTACGTCCGTTGAAGGAGGCACTTAGTGCCCCCATCAGGTGGTTCCAGTGCCGTTGACAGCTGCTTTGTCTTCAAATTTGGTATCTGGTCAATAAAATAAAGAGAAGTAGTATTAGTAAGTGCAAGATTTTTAAATTTGGAATTACACTTACTTGAGAGCTTGGGTGTGTTTTTGATGGTGTGCACAGCTCCATTAACATCTTTAATCACGTTATCATCTGGCCCAACGTCCAATCTCATGTTAGCATGGTTAGGGATGGTCTCCAATGGAACAGTGCACTGGACCTTAGGAATTTTCTCATCAAAACCTTGCATGAAACTCACATTATGATATTTATCATCAGTTTTAGTGGAGTCTATGGTATTAAATATTTTAAATTCTATCTCTTCATCATTTACTCACATAGTGACAATGCCCCTTTTTACATTAATGTTTGTGTCAGCAGTAATCATAAATGGTCTCCTAAGATGATAGGGAGTGGGACAGGCATATGGCATTCCTCCATGTCTAATACAATAAAATCTGCAGGTAAAATAAATTTACTTACTCTTATCAAAACATCCTCAAGGATACCTCTTGGTCGTTTGATGCTTCTGTCAGCCAATTGTAATGTGAGGGAGGTTGATTGGAGTTCTCCCAAACCTAATGTCTCAAATACACTATAAGGTAGCAAATTGACACTCGCTCCTAGGTCTAATAATGCATGCTCGAAAAGCTGGTCACTTAGCCTGCAAGGAATAGTAAAACTACCCGGATCTTTTAGTTTAGGTGGTAATTTTCTCAATAATACAGTACTCACCTCTTCGGTCAAGGCTACCGTCTCATGCTGCTGAAACTTCTTTTTATTAGTGCAACAATCTTTTAAAAACTTAGTATAAGTCGGAAGTTGTTTAATTGCATCTAATAAAGGAATGTTTATTTCCACATTTTTCAAGGTTTTGAAAATGTCAATCATTTTAGTTTCTTTTTTAGGCTTCACTAACCTTTGAGGGAAGGGTGGAGGTGTATTTACCTTTTTCATCTCTCTTACCTTAGATGTGGAGGCTTGGTCTGGAGATGCTTGTGTAGGCTCATTGGCGCCGATGATCTTACCACTTCTTAAGGTCGTTACAGCATTCAGTTGCTGATATCCTCTTGGATTAGGTAATGGCTAGGCTGGGAGCTCTCCTCGCTTTCTGGTAGTCAATTCCTTGGCCAACTTACCCATTTGTACCTCTAGTCCTTGAATGGCTTGATCGTGTTTTGCAGTGATTTGCCCCATTTCAGTCCGAAACTTCCTAGACTCTTCCATGAATTGTTTATGTTTATTCAAGATTTATTGTTGCTGAGTCGCTAGTTACCTTCCAAGACTTTCGAGGTCATTCTTCTTTGGTTTAGGAGCAGATTGGGCTGCTGGTTGGAAGTTTCTTTACTGCCCTTGATTGTTTTGATTGTTGCTCCATGAGAAATTTGGGTGATTCTGCTATCCAGGGTTGTATGTGTTAGTATAAAGGTTGTTCTTTGGCGAATAATTATTTAGTCCCACAAAGTTGGCTTACTCATGATCTGCAGATGAATACAAGGGACATGTATCAGTATTATGATCAAATTGTGAGCAAATGGCACATACCTAGAGTGGTGTAGCTTGTGGGTTCGTTAAGGTGTTCTAAGCAGCCATAGCTTTAACTAATAAGTCAAGTTTCCTCTCCACATCAGCTATTTGAGGAGATGATCCTCCATTCAGGTTTACCTCATACATACCCTTACTCTTGGTTAGGGTTTCGAAAAGTTCCATCACTTCTTCGTTGCTCTTTTCCATCAGCACTCCTCCACAACCTGAATCAACAATATTTTTGTTAGTATCACTCGAACCTTCATAGAAAGCTTGTATCAGTTCATCTTGGGGTAGGTTGTGGTGTGGGCACTTGAGTAGTAATTCGTTGAAGTGTCTCCAGGACTCAAAGAATAGATCTCCATCCTTTTGGTGGAAGGATTGAATTTCTTTCCTCATTTGCCTCGTCTTTTTGGCTGGGAAGAACTTCTTTAGAAATTTGCTAGCCAACTCCTCCCAAGTGTGGATAGAAACTGCAGGCAAAGAATTATACCATAATTTAGCATTATCTTTCAAGGAAAAAGGGAAAAGAATTAACCTTATTCCTTCTTGGTCTAAGCCTCGGATATGTTGGAATTTGCAGAGGTCGAAAAACTCTCGAAGGTGCAAATGTGGATCTTCACTAGGTGTACCCCTAAAGTGAGTCAGTGTATTGAGTATCTGTGGAGATATATAGTAGTTTCCTTCCACCTTAGGTTGATACACAATGCACGAAGGTTGATCGAGGTTCTGCGGGATGAAGGATTGCTTCAACGGCCTCCGCTCAGGTGGTTGCTGTTCGGATATCTGTTCTGCCATTAGTATCTTTTCTTCAACCCCTCATTCTTCCTCTTCCGAGTTATCTCTAAACCTTTGTCGGATAGTACTCTCTAGCTCAAGATCAAAGGGAAGGAATGCCGGATTCTTGGATTGATGTCTGTGCATGAATTAGTGGCAGTTATGTGAGTGCAGCAGTTAAACACTGTCGCTTGAAAGACTCTCTGCCTCAATTGCGCTCGATCGCACAGGAGGGTGCGCTCGATCGCAAGTGGCACAGAAAGCTCTCCTGGAGTACCTGAAACAGAGAAAGGAATTTGATTAGGGTTTTGAATGAAACGAAAAATAAGATAAACACAATAATTAATAATGGAATAGAATAAAATAGAAATAACAATAGTTAAATGAAAAAAAAATTAATTCCAAAAAGAAATTTAGCGCAATCCCCAATAACGGCGCCAAAAACTTATTGGAGCGATTATCTACCTAAATAATTATGCAAATAACCGTCCTAGTTTTACTTGCAAGTGCACAAGGTCTGTGGTAGCATAGTGTGCAAGTGCGAGATTATTTTCCACAGGGATTGGTGATTCTCAATTTAGAATTAGTTTCTTCAAAGTAAAAAGAGAAATAACAGTTTGATTGTGAGTGAATAACAATAATGAGAATATAGGACTACGATATCCACCACTAATTATACTTTCCCACTAAGTAAGGTTTCAATGCTCTAGCCTTATCATGAATATTTAATGGTTGCTAACCTAAGGGCTTGGCCCACACCTTAGGCTATTGATCTCCCTATGCAACGAGTTAGGCATGGTGTATACTCTAACTCTTTTCTCTCTTAAAAGATTCAGCATGGGTGTATACTGAGTTGTTCCTTAAGAGAGCATGAGGGTTGTGGAGATCGACAACCACACAGGACCTAGGGCTTGGTCCGCTCCCGGTTTCCCATGTTGATTAACCTAGGAATCCAGTGTGGATATCCCTTGTTACTAATGTCGAACCCAAGACTCAGTCATCCAAATTGATTCGACTAACTTATCCATACCACATGCATAAGTTGATCAAGCACACACATATGAGGAATTTAAATACAAACATGCATTAATCAAGTTAAACATACTAACAAAGGCTATAGCAAAGATAATCAATGAATGAACATGTGGAAAAGCATAACTAGGGCTTCAATCGAGCCCTATAGGAGTTTAGTTACACATGCTAGTTAAACTAAACATAATGAAATAAAAATAGAAAACTAAAACCGAAGAGACTCAGGAGACAAGTCGTCAATTCCCCTCCTAAGCTGGCTACTTCGATTCTAAAAGAAAGGGTATGGTTTATGTGTTTTACAGGGCTATTTATAGGGTTCTCATGGTGTCCTGAAATCCTAATTTCCTATTTGGAGTCTGAAGACTTCTTTCCGTATCTGGCTCTGCCGCCTCTAGGGTAATTGTGCTCGAGCGTATGCGTGATGCGCTCGAGTGCATGTGTGCGCTCGTGCTTTGATGTGTTCGATCTGAAGGGAGGTGCGCTTTAGCGCACATTGTTGGATGACAGAACTTGACTTTTGCTTCTAAAAGCTCCAAATTATCATCTTTTTGTCCAAGTCCCGTGAAAAACACACAAAACACGAAAATGAAGTAGAAACCACTAAAATATATAAATAAAGAGTCTAACAAGTGTAAATTAAGGGGCTTAAATATTACTATTTAAGCACTTATCAATCTACAACATATTTTACACACCAATGGGTATTTTATAATTATACCATAATTATTTATACACTATTTTATATTTAATAAATATAAAATATATAAAAAAATACAATTATATATTTGATTGAGTAATTGATTTGGGTCGGGTTGAAAATTTTGAATCTATGACCCAACCCAATCCATTGGCTTAAAAAATTCTTCAACTTAACCCAATTAAACTTCTAAAATGATCCAACCCAACTCTTTATATCGGTTTAAATTGAATCCACGAGTTAATCGGATGAAAAGTGTGAAAAAAAACAGCACAATTAATCTTGGTCCATAAAAATCTAAAACAAAGTAAATGGTATCAGTTCAACTTTAATATCCCTTCATAAGACAGTGAAAATTATCAAAAGATACAAATGATCGTTAAGGTTCAAAATTGAAACATGTAAAAACGAAAACTTTTATCACAAACAAAAATCTTCTTCATAAAGTTAGAATTTAGTCAAACAAACATTATAGATAAAAAGGTCACATCCTAAAACCTCCTGAACTATTGTAAACCGGATGTGAGCTGATTTTTTAAAGCCACACGTTGTTAAGTTAAGCTTGTGGTGTGCCCCACAGTGAACTGCTCCATTAACATTTCTCTCAACCATTCACAATCTTCATTTATTTAGTTAACATGACACAAAGTCATTACCTATTTTGTGCTTCCTTTTCTCTGCAACAACCTCTTTAGACTTATGTGAAAGAGTCTTCAAATTCAAAAGTTTTAAATTAAGTTTTAAGTGAATTCATAAATAATTTATTTTTTATAAAAAAAATGCATCCAATTTTTTTATTTTTAAAAATAGATGTTTTTAAAAAAAGAAATGATTGTTTAACACATTTTATTATTTTATTTTGATTAATATAAGAAACATCATTTTAAAGTTAGAGATATAATAGTGAGTATATTAAAAAAAATTATAAAAGAAATACACTTTCTTTCCAATTTTTAAATTTGGAAGGATTAAAAAATGAAGATTTGAAGAGAAATGAAGTAGTGCATTCATTTCATTTTTTTCTTTTATTCTCCTCAATCCAAACACATTGTTAACAATATAAAATCATGTTAACCCATAATCATTGGTTATTATCTCATGTCAATTGTATTTATACGTTTAACGATTTTGAAGTCAATTTTCCATATAAATGTTTTTTTATAGATAAAGTGAGTTATATTTAAATTTTTAGAGGTCTTTTGAGATTGCTGTGTATATATATGATCTAAGATGCAAGTTTCAAATGAGCTTCAGAGAGATTTCTCTGAGAAATTAAAGAGATCTTAAAACTACTCATATTTTGCTAAACATCCATTTTGAAATAAGGAGATATTTTTTACACTAAGCTTCATAAGTAAGTTTTACAAATCCTATCAAATAGTGCTTAAACTCTTTGGATTTTGTTTTAAAAAAAAACATTGATGTGAAATAAGATCAAATTCAAAAGCGATTACTAAGCCAAAAAATAACCTAATCCTTTAAATTGCTTTTCATTCCAAATTCAAGAACTAAAGTTCGAGGTGACCATGAGCCCAATGGTCCAAAATCTTGCCTCGGCTAGAACCTTAAAATTTTCGAACTTAGAGAAAAAAAAAACAAGTCCGAATTTTTCCATGAGATTATATTTATTATTATTATATTCTACTAATAAAAAGTAATATAATAATGAAATTATTTGTGTTTCAAATAATTTACAATTTTTTATTAAAATATTTTAAAATATATTTATTTACTTAACTTATAAAAATAAAAAATGATAAAATAATATTTTAAAAACAATGATACTATATCGACAAATTTAAGATCTGCGAGCCCACGGACTTAGATTTAGATCTACGAGCCCGACTATCCGACTTGGATTATGGAGTAATTTAATTAAAACTCTTTTGACTCTTTGATGCCAGCTGGGTGGCTTTTTAGTCTTACCACTCTAGTTTCCCTTGATCTTTCTGCCAATGCATTTCAAGGTCCAATCCCTGATGGTCTTCAAAACCTGACTTTTCTTAGGAACCTTGATCTCTCTTACAACCATTTTAGGTGTTGATGCCGTATGTTGTTTGGTGCTGACGTGGCTGGTGAGCTGATGTGGGTTGGGATTCGCGTGGCTTGTGAGCTGGGCTCGGCTCGGAGGGTGATTCGATCTGGGTTTTGCACAAGTGACAAGTACAAATTGAAGGCCTTCGGAAAGAGGGGAGGGGGAGACCTCCGAAGGCGTTCCGATGCTTAAGTTAGCATAAATTCAAGGGAGGAGTCGCGGGTTCGAGAGAGGAACCGAGGACTCTTTAGAAAATTAAGTGGGGTGTGTGTGCGTCAACCTTAATCCCCTTTTTTGTTATGTCCATACCTTGGCCTATTTATAGTCGTCTGCTGGTGGAGAGGATATGATTGCGAGCCTAGGAGAGGGGACGCCGTAGGGCGACCGTAGGGTGGCGGGCAGCCATAGGGTTGTGAAGTGGCTAGTCCCTATAGGGTGGCTAGTGTTGATAGGGGAGATCTTGGTGTGGGTTGGCTGGGTCATTCTTCGCGGGTTTGGGGATTCTTGTTGGGTCGTGGAGCATACTTGATTGTTTGTCCGGGCCGAGGTGTTCTTTGAGTCAGCTGGGCTGGGTCACCCTTCCGGGGGTCCGAACTTATCTGGGCCACAAGTTTGAGCCGGGTCTGACGTTTGTTTGGATCAGAATAATCCTGCCGAGTCTGGTGTTTGTTTGGGCCTTGGTGTCTGTTTGAGCCAGTGTTTTTTAGGCTCTATCATTAGGTTTTCAATACCTGACTGGTTGTATGGTCTTGCCCATCTTGAGTATCTCAGCCTTGGTTACATACTTTTGGACGGTGAAATTTCAAGTGCTATTGGGAACCTCACTTCTCTTGTTGCACTTGACATATCGTATTACCCGACACAATTCAAGTATTTTAAAGGAGAAATCCCAAGATCAGTGGGGAGTCTTTGTAAATTGAGGTCAACCAAGTTGGAAGGAACCGAATTAAATCAAAATCTAAATGATGTCTTGGAAATTCTTTCAGGGTATGCTGCAGATGGACTAGAGTCATTGTTTCTGCAAGAATGTGAACTTTCTGGTCAACTGATGACCGATCAAATCAGGCGATTTAAGAAATTGACCTATTTCTTTCTTTCTGACAACTCAATTTCTGGTCCCATACCAGTGTCTCTAGGAGAACTTCTTGCATCTCTGAAAGAGATCTCCCTTTCTAGAAACAAATTGAACGGATCACTTCCTAGAGAGTTTTTTGAAAACTTGACTTCTGTCACTAGGCTTGACCTGTCATACAATGACTTAGAATTTGAGAGGGGAATTCCAAAATCTTTGGGAAATCTCTGCAACTTGAGGATATTAATTTTGTCAGGTGTCAAACTAAGACAATAAGTATGTGAAGTGTGTGAGTGAATTTGCTCAGAAGCAAGCGCAAGATTGATCCTTCACACTGCAACTTGAGGACATTAATTTTGTCAGGTGTCAAACTAAGACAATAAGTATGTGAAGTGTGTGAGTGAATTTGCTCAGAAGCAAGCGCAAGATTGATCCTTCACACTGCAACTTGAGGACATTAATTTTGTCAGGTGTCAAACTAAGACAATAAGTATGTGAAGCGTGTGAGTGAATTTGCTCAGAAGCAAGCACAAGATTGATCCTTCACACTGCAACTTGAGGACATTAATTTTGTCAGGTGTCAAACTAAGACACTAAGTATGTGAAGTGTGCGAGTGAATTTGCTCAAAAGCAAGCACAAAATTGATCCTTCACATGAAAAACATAACACGATATGATACAACTCTTAGAAAGCTGCCCAATTCGGAAGAGTGGATCAAGGAACATTCATCATTCTCTCCTGTCTATTCACAATAATAAAAAAGGAAATATATGGTCATACTTTGTTAGGCTTGCTAGGGACCATACTGATCACAGTCATGATGTTTCTAGGGGGAAAGCTTTTACATACTGACAATCTACAACTAACAATAATTTGATTTGAATTGAAGGGTAAAAATCTTGTTAAGCTTAGTTAAGATATTTTTAGTAAAAAATTATATGTTTGGAACAAATTAATTTTTGTAATTTTATATTTATTATGTTAATTTAAAAAAAATAAAAATTTAAATTAATTTTTTGTCGATCTTACAAATTCAATTGAATTTGTATAAATTTCACAAAATGTAAAGGAAAAATTTAAATTAATCGAAATTCTCTCTCGTATGGAATAAAATTGATCAAATTTTTCATTGAAAAAGTTTAGAATCTAAAGGTTAGATTCAATTTCATTTATTTCAAAAATTGTAATCATAATAACTGAATTGAATTATCATCATGTTAAAAAAAATAAAAAAAAAGGAATTCTGTTCTCATACTCCATTAACGTAATCTTCTTAGAAAAGCTAGGTCTTGACTGAAGTTATACGTTAAACGTGCGGTGTGCTCTGCGAACTACTCCATTAACTTCTCTCTCAGCCTTTTACAATTTAAATTAATAATACTATTTTTTAATTTATTTATAATAATATTATTATATTACTCATTTTAAATAAGAAAAATATTCTTTTGTTGAACCTTTTCGCACTCCATGACATTTTTTTCCATGGAAAAAAATCTCTTTCTATCCCTGACTTCTAGTCAACCCAAATCGCGCCCCAACATTCACGGTAATGAATTGCATCGTGATAATGACTTTGTAATGCTTTATATATCTACTTGTTATTAATAATAGCTTCTTACTATTTGCTCTTCCAAAAATAAAATTTATAGCGTGATAATTAAGATGCTTAACGTAAAAAATGTTGTCACCTTGTTTCCAATTTTTATTCAAAAAGATTTTGTACAGCATCTTAATTTTAAAGAACCAGGAAGAACAAACAATTGCAATTGCACTTAAACTACCAACGCTAGGATAGCCTATGTGGATGCAGACAGTCAGTACTCATAAATCTATTTACCAGATGGAGACATCAGCTTATTTTCTTCAGAATCATGCTTTAACGTAGAATCCCCACCCATCAACTCCTGAAAACCTTCAACCTTCACCGGTGGAGCCCTAACAATGCCCATATTCCTGCAAACGAACAAGATGTTTTAGGGTTTCAGCAAGTCATTACTTCAAATCAACTCAAGTGGAATTCATTCTTTCTGAATTTTCCTTACGGTGTCTGCATTTGAGGAATTTGCATGGAAGTCAACTGCCTAAATTGATTGCTGGATTGTGCATGAGGATTTGGCATTGCAGCGAGTTGCTGCTGCCGGAACTACATTTGTTGATATCTGGCATGCATAGGATTGAAGGCATTGCCATCTATTGGCAATTCTGATGGGTTTTCAAGCTTGACTTGTACCATTGGTCTATCCTTATCCATATCCATACCAGGGCGAGCAGTGGATGATTGACGCCTGCGCGTTCTTTCCAACTGTTGTTGGTGTGGAAAAGTCAGATTTTGGGGATGAACCATTTGCTGCATCTGTTGATGCGTTTGTCTTGGGATCTGTAGCTTCAGCAAAAAGTAAATGGAATTATCATTCTAGTAATACCACAATATAAAAAGGGAAAATATTAAAAAAATTTGTGGTCGTACAATGGCTCAAATCTTGCACATAATTCCCCCCCCCCCCCCCCCCCCCCCCCCCCCCCTCCCTCCAAAAAAAAAATGAAGACTAGATTCAATCTCATGTCTCTGGTACAACCCCTCAAAACTCCAACCAATAGAAATTAGCAAAAAAAACCCAGAACCATATAAACCTAAAGATCGGGCAATAGAATTCAAGTACACCAATAATAAACTCAAATTTACTCGCAAATGTGCCAAGAAAACACAACAGGACCATAGATGCATCATGCATAAACACTCTGTCAGCGGCTTTTCTTAAGGACCAGCCTGCGGGGTAGGTTAGAGAACAGAACTACTTCACATCAACATCTGGTCCCACTTTATTGTAGTGGGAGACTAGGGATTACTAGTTGTTGACGGAACAAGCACTTACCGTTTTTCCAAATCAATAAATCCTTTTTATATTATTATTTGTAATTCAGTCGTATGTTTCATTGCTAGGAAGTTGAAAGTGGCGCAAATAACACACCAGCAGCTGCCGGAGAACTGTCTTGAGCTTAGTTGCAGTTTTCAGATTTGGGAGAGACGGAGAGTGCTTGACAGAGTACGTATTATAAAAAAATAAGAATCTATAAACAAAATTAAAATATAAATAAAAAAGAAAGAAAAACTTTTGCGAGCAAAGCTCAAGAATATGCCTTGCAACCAACACTATAAATGGCACGCCATTAGTAAGTAACTTTCTCATACAAACATCATTTTTCCTTTATATGGTAAAGAAAAGATCAATGGGTACTACTTTTGTTACACTTCTTCTTTTCAAGTTGCTCATTCTAGCAATTATCAATGTTAGGGGTTGGATTGAAAGTGAGAGAGAAGCCCTTTTGATGTTCAAACAAAACCTGAACGATCCTTCAAACCGGCTTGCCTCATGGGCTGGTGAGGATTGTTGTAGATGGGCTGGAGTTGTCTGCCACAACGCCACCAATCATGTTCGAGAGCTCCACCTCAGGAATCCAATTCATCCTCCTCCTCCTCCGGATGATTATTCATTCCGTGCTGAACAAGCCTATGAGAGCTCAAAACTAGGTGGTCAGTTAAATCCTTCCTTGCTCAGTTTGAAATTCTAGTTTACCTGGACCTAAGCAGCAATGGTTTTGAGGGAATTCGAATTCCTGGATTTCTTGGTTCTATGGGGAGTTTAAGACACCTTAATCTCTCCCACGCTGGATTTGGGGGAATAATACCCCACCAACTTGGGAATCTCTCAAATCTAGAGTATCTCAATCTTCGAAATGATGATCAAGGGTTATATGTCAAGAATCTTCAATGGCTCTCTAGTCTTTCTTTGATGGAACATCTTGATTTGAGTGGTGTCAATATTGGTGAAACCTCAGATTGGTTGCAGGTGATCATAAACACCCTCCCTTCCTTCCCTGCTAACTAGAATTATACTACTTGTGTATCTATGTGTGACCTAACACTAACATTTATCCACTCCTTGATATTGGTTGCAGATGATTAATACACTTCCTTCCTTGGTTGGATTACACTTGTTCCTTTGTCAACTTACTCGCATTCCTTCACTCCGTGGTGTTAATTTTTCATCTCTTTCCGTCCTTGATCTTTCTTATAACTCTTTTGACTCTTTGATACCAGCTGGGTGGCTTTTCAGTCTTACCACTCTAGTTTCCCTTGATCTCTCTGGCAACGCATTTAGTTCTTCAATACCTGACTTCTTGTATGGTTTTACCCATCTTGAGTATCTCAACCTTGGCAGCAATCTTTTGCAAGGTGAAATTTCAAGTGCTATCGGGAACCTCACTTCTCTTGTTTATCTTGACCTGTCATCCAATAACTTTGAATTGGAAAGTGGGATCCCAAAATCATTTGGAAATCTTTGTAAATTGAGGTCAATCAATTTGGAAGAAGTCAAACTGAATCAAAATCTAGATGATGTCTTAGAAATTTTGTCAGCTGGATGTGTTGCGGATGTAGTACTAGAGTCATTGTTTCTTCAAGATTGTCAACTTTCTGGTCAATTGACCGATCAACTCAGGCGATTTAAGAAGTTGGCCTATACCTCTCTAGATAGCAACTCAATTTCTGGTCCCATACCAGCCATGTCTCTAGGAGAACTTCTTCCATCTCTGAGAGATCTTTCCCTTTCCAGAAACAAATTGAATGGAACACTCCCTGGATGGATTTTTGGAAACTTGACTTCTGTCACTAGCCTTGACCTGTCACACAATGACTTCGAATTTGAGACTGGAATTCCAAAATCGTTGGGAAATCTTTGCAGCTTGAGGCATTTTGCATTGGATTTGAAGAATAATCAACTATATGTTCAATTATCCAATCAACTTAATAAACGGTTTAAAAACCTGGATACCCTTCATTTATCTAATAACTCAATGTCTGGATTGATACCAGTGTCTTTAGGGGAGATTTCATCTTTGAAATATTTATTTTTAGACAAGAACAAGTTGAACGGAACTCTCCCTGCATGTTTTGGGAATCTTGCAAATTTAGTAAGTCTCTTCATCCGTGATAACTTTTTGGAGGGTGTTATATCCGAAATTCACTTTGTCAATCTTACAAAATTGGAACTGTTTGATGCCTCTAGGAACTCTTTGACTCTGAAAGTTCGTCCCAATTGGGTTCCTTCTTTTCAACTTACTCTCCTAGGTATGTCGTCGTGGCATTTAGGGCCACAGATTCCTCCTTGGATTGGTTCACAAATGTCTTTATATTACTTAGATTTGTCAGACTCGGGTATTTCAGGTACCATTCCCAATTGGTTTTGGAACTTTTACCCGTTTACTTACTTAAATCTGTTTCATAATCATATCCATGGAGAGATATTAGATGTGGATAATATTGTTATGGGAAACACATTGATTGACTTGAGTTCAAATCATTTCCAAGGCCAGTTACCCCCTCTTTCCCATAATGTTCTTGGATTACTTCTTTCCAACAATTCTTTGTCAGGGTTAATTTCTCGCTTCTTGTGTCAAAGGACTCATGAGACGAAAAACATGATATTTCTCAACCTTGAAGGAAATTATTTTTCTGGAGAGATTCCTGATTGCTGGACCAAGTGGCAAAGCTTTAGAGATCATTCGATTAGGTAACAATCATTTTACTGGTCATGTTCCAAGTTCCATGAGATCTTTAAGTTCCCTTCAATCTTTACATCTGCGGAATAACCGCCTCTCCGAAAAATTTCCTTTGTCACTAAGAAATTGTACAAAGCTAGTTACAATTGATTTTAGTGAAAATGAATTAGTCGGGAGTATTCCAACTTGGATTGGCAAAAGGCTTTCAAATCTATTTGTTCTCAGCATTCGTTCAAACAAGTTTCACGGCCACATACCTGAAGAACTCTGTGGTTTAATTTCTCTGCAAATTTTGGATGTTGCTGACAACAATCTATCTGGTAGCATACCAACATGTATCCACAATTTCAATTCCATGGCTACAACGAATAGTTCATTATAGGTCGTGCAATACTCAGATTTTGAGACAGGTGTTTACTTTTATGAAGATGCATTACTTGTGATGAAAGGAATGATGGTTGGGTATAGTTCTATTCTTAAATTGGTGAAAAGTGTTGACCTTTCTAAGAATATTTTGTCAGGTGAGATTCCGAAAGAAGTGACGAACCTCTATAATCTTTTCTCATTGAATTTGTCACACAATCTTTTGATTGGAAGGATCCCTGAGAATATCAGTGCTATGCAATCGCTAGAATCTCTTGATTTCTCTGTAAATCTACTTTCAGGTGAAATCCCTCCAAGCATGTCTAGCTTGACATTTTTGAGTCACCTCAACATATCCCAAAACAACTTGACTAGGAAGATTCCTTCAAGCATTCAATTACAAAGCTTCAATGAATCCAGTTTCTTTGGCAATCCTGAACTTTGTGGAGCTCCTCTTTTGAAGAATTGCATAGAAGATTGATCTCAAGAAACAATTCAAATTGGTAAAAATGAAGATGACTTTGATACACGACAACTTTATATTGCCATGGCAGTGGGATTCATTGTGAGTGTTTGGGGAGTTAGTAGTTCTCTTCTTTTCAAGAGAACTTGGAGGCTTGCTTATTTTTCGATTTCTTGATGACATGAGAGATCGCATCTATGTTGCCATAGTCCTGAAAGCGAATTGGTTTCGCGAGAAATTGAGAATGAGTGGCATAGTTGGTGCATAAGGTATTTATTCTTATATTTTCTCTCCAAAAGATTAAGAATGATATTTATGATTTCTACTTTGTTAGTGTGCTTCATTATATATTATATTTTTTGTTTATTAATTATGACAAAAAAATAGTTTTGATTATTCATTAAATATGTCTATTATTTACAGAAAATAATTAGTCCAAGTATTATTATTTTTTATTTGTGTGCAGATTTCAAAGAATATTCAGAGACAAATAAATAATCTTTAAGGTTATTTTAAGTTTACTAGTTTGTTGTTTTGTTGAATTATATTTGAAGTTGGTAGTGTTGTTGGTTTCTCCTTGTAATTTTTTGTGTGTTTTGAGTCACTTGTAGTCTTTTTCTAGTTGATGAATTTAATACTACTTGATACGTAAGAGATATATTTGTTACATTTGAACACAAGTTTCCACTAGATGTATAAATACTCTCTCTAATGCCATTCATATATAGTTATTGTGTGAAAGTTTTTTTTTTTTCATCAAGTAGTTTAGTATTTTCATAAGACAAGTATTAGAAGTGACAATATGATCGATCGAGTTATTTTGGGTCGGATCATGAGTGATTTGGCGTTGCAAGTCGAGTTCGGTTGGGTTTGGGCATATTGGTTGCGGGTTGTGTCGGGTTTCAAGTCATCTCCGATAGGGTCTGATTGGGTTCAATTGTATCAATCTCAGATCGCGTTGGGTTTCGAGTCATTTGAATCGATTCATTTGAGTTACATCATCTCAAATCATGTCAGACCGTTTTGGGTTCAGGTTGTTACAGTTCGGATTCGAGCAAGCTTGATACGACCCATCGAATATGTTCAATTTTTTTATATTTTATTTTCATCTAATTTTTAAGGAAATCATTTGAACTTCACTTTAAATTTAGATTATCTGCTACTTTTTTATGTTTCAATGTAATTAATTTCATAAAAATATGTTAGTAATAATTTAATATTTTATTATATTTATCTAATTATGGTTTGATTAAATACAAATCAAAATTATATATGAAAATAATATAAATATAAATATAAAGAATTTGGTAAATTAATAACTAATAAAAGATAAAATTAATTTTTTCTTCATCATATATGATGATAGTGAAGGCTGACATATGCATGATTTATATGAATAAATACTAAATTTAATGTTCGTTTTTTTGTAAAATAAAAATTATATAATAAATATAAAAGTAAATTACATTAATCTACTTAAGGTTAGTTCATATTTACACTTACCTCACATACTTGTATTTTGAAATTATTAAAAGTAAAATTAAATTTTCAATAAATTTTAAAATTATGAGTTCGTTCGCGCTTGTCTTGCACAAGCACAACTTTCGTGATATTTGAAACAGTGCCTTCAGAAGCTCCGTGACGATCTCTCCGGCAAAGAAATCGGTCACGGCCATTGATGGTGGTGCTTGTTATGGCGGGATTTCCCTTGTTTCTATTTTTTGGTGGGAGTGGAACTATATTGGCGGGTGTAACCGGTGAGTTGGCTTTTTGCAATTCAAGAAGACAATTGGGATTCGACAGGAAATGAACAAAATGCCCTTTTAGAGTTTTGTTTCCATGTTTTGATGATTGATTCTAAATGGCGGAGGCATCAGGGTGGATTACGTAGACATGCAACGGACTAGTTCCCGTTTGGACGCGATAAAGAAATCATGGTTTTAATGTAATCAAAGTTGATGCAATCTGACTAGAGGCTAGAGATTGCAAGGTTTTTTATTTTTTATTTTTAAAAAAAACATTAGGGATTAAATTGACTAGTTTTAAAGGTAAGTGATTGTGTTCAACGTGATGCAAAAGTTAAAGGTTAAATTGTATTTATGTATTTTTGAAACGATATTATATAAAAATAGTAAATTAATTTATTTAATTATAATATAAACTAATATTATTCCATAGCAAAATAACTAATATACAGTGAAAATCGAATCAATAACTTTGTAATCTCTAAACCTAAATTTAATCACTAAACCAATATTAATTATAAGAAAAAAAAAAGGCAAGAATCTCATTTACAGATTGTTTGTAAAGGAGATTCGAGTTCGGCTGTCTTTTCATTAATATATAAAAGAATTGAAAAATAATTTTTAAATTTAGTTATAAATTTTTATTTTTAATAATAAAAATAATAATATTATTGTTAAAAGGAAAAAAAATTATGTTTTATTATCATAAATACACGTGTTTACCATCTAAAGGAAATTATCTTTTTGATACAACCCATATTTCTTTTCACCAATATCCTTTCTAACCTTATGCTCTAGATTTTACGAGAAATAAAAATACCAACCATGTCGCATATTTATGATGAGATTATTTTATTTTGAATATTAACAGAAAAAAGGGGTGGTTATAGAAACAACTATCAGTGGGCCAATTAAGTTATATATGAAGGTTAAACTCTTCATACATTAAGGATACCGAAGTAAAGCAATATAAAATCATTGCATTGAATATGTGAAGGAAACAAATTATAGCAATTCTTTGGCAGTGGTTGCATGCTTGTGTGCCAACAAGAAAAATCTAACGGAAGCATTTTGAGAGTTGCCTTAGAAAAATCTGAATTCCCAAACATTGATCTTTCACTTTATTCATATCTATATTTATGTGTTTAATAGGCTTCTTAGATTGCCATATCTTGATAAAATCACTCTTCGAATGAAATGTGTAGTGTAAAAATTCACATGGATTCAACACTCGTGGACCGTGGGACAACTATTATGCACAAATAAAAGTAGTCTCTTACACAGAACAAAGACTTAAAAAAACATCCAACAAAATGAAAGAGCACTTTCAAGGACTCCCAAGTTTCAAAATTAATTACATGGAATACCTTTAAGTATCGTATCTAATAGAGATTCTAGATTTATCTCTAGATTTTGGAGGAGCTTCCAAGAAGCTATGGGTACGCAATTACAATTTAGTACAGCCTTTCATCCACAAACTGGTGGGCAAACAGAGAGAATTATCAGAATACTAGAAGATATACTGAGGGCAAGTCTATTGAGCTTCTCAGTAAGCTGTGATACTTATTTACCTTTGATCGAGTTTGCATACAATAACCAATATCAAACTAGTATTGGGATGACACCTTTCGAGGCTTTGTATGGTAGAAGAACTCCAGTATGCTAGGAAGAAGTTGGAGAGAGACAGATATATGGCCTGAAAATGATAGACTTGACTATTGAGAGGATCAAACTGGTTAGGGAGAACCTCAAAGTAGTTCAGAATAGACAGAAATGATATACTGATAAAAAAAGACGATTTCTCGAGTTCCAAGTTGGTGATTGGGTATTCCTGAAGATATCGCCAGGGAAGGGAGTGTTGAGATTTAAGAAGAAGAGAAACCTGAGCCCGAGATTTGTGGGTTCGTTTGAGGTGATTGAGAAGATTTGACCGGTAGCATATCGTTTGAATTTGCCTCCAGAATTAAAACAATTACATAATGTGTTTCATGTGTGACTGCTGAGAAAGTACTTACATGATGAATCCTATAGTATCTTTGATCAGGCAATAGAAATTCAAAAAGATTTGATTTTTATGCTAGCACCAGTCAGAATCCTAAACAGAAAGGAACATGTATTGCGCAATAAAGTCATTTCCTTGATTCAAGTATTATGGCGAAAGAAAGACATTGAAGAAGTCACGTGGGAGAATGAAGAAGGATTTCCCCCAACTCTTTTCTTGATTTTAGATAAGAAAATTTCGGGGACGAAATTTTTGTAAAGTGGGTAGAATTGTAATACCCGTATTTGTAAAATAGTGGTAAAGAAGTAACTTAATAAATATGACATGAAATTTAAAATAAAGTCTATGTGGAAGGTTTATTAGTATTTGAATGTCTCAAAAAAATGGAAAAACTTTGGAGAAGACAAAAGTTTAAAAAAAAAAAAGTGTGAACGGTAAAACGTGGCAGCACCTGCTGCCAAGTTTTTGTAGAAGTAACAAGTGTTATTTTTGAAGGCTGCATGAGAGACATGTAGCCAAAACATGAAAAGTTGGTGAATGTTGCAAATTGCAACAAGTAAAGTGTGTAGGGATTTTTTTAGGGCTGTAGAGATTTTTTTAGGGGGCTGCAGAGATTTTTCAGCCAAGTGGTATATATACATGTAGTATGCGTAAACTTAACTTAAATATTATGTCAGGCGATGACGAACAGTGACTGGAGGAAATTCCGGAGAGAAACGGGAAGGGCAAGGAAGTGATTTACGGGTAGCTTAGTGCTACGTGGTGAGTTGGATTTACTTTAAGTAATTTAAATAAGAAAATCGAATATCTAGAAATAATATTAAAATAAATTTTTAGTTTATGTTTTGGGGGTAGATAAAAATTTAATTGATAGGTATTAAATAAATTTTGGACGTGTAGTAAATTATTAAGGAAAAAATAATATTTTTGAGAATAATAAGTATATTTAATAATCAAAGTAATAAGTGAAATTCTTGATGAGCTGTGGTTGATGTATAATATGAATTATGAGGAGATTAAATTTTGTGAATCTTGACAAGTTAAGATGGACGATTTAATATGTATTATTATGAGGGGAATTTAGTGAAATTTTTGTAATAAGTTGAGGGACGATATGATAGCTAAGTTTAAATATTAGGAGTTCCTGCGTTATTTATATTACTGTCCATATACATATTTCATATCATTGTTCATGTGCATATGCATTTAAAAATATAACCGAAAGAACCGAAAAGAACCGGTGTAATGGAAAAACCGTGACAGCTGGTGTATGCTGGAATTAAAAGGGACACTGTGACAGCCGGTGTATATTGTAAATAAATTCTGTGACAGTCGGGATAAGCTGTAAAGAATCGAGAAGGGGCTGGTCTAAGATAATAATAACCTGTCGGCAGGTGGGGAGACGTCCCCATCATAATTATTCACGCATTGCATCTGCTTTAATTATTGCTTGCATTTATTGAAATGCTTATGTGTGAGGTATTATGATAACTTTAATTATAGTTGGATTGGCCTTACAAAGAGATTGTTACAGTGAGAAAAAGATGTAGAAATATGATAAGATAGAAATTTATTAAATGTTTAGACATTATGCTATTATCCAGTTATAGGAGAAATAAATGATTAAATATTACCGGACTATTTATGAAATTGAAATACTTTTAGTAAATTTAATTCACTGAGCTTGTGAAGCTCACCTTTCATTGTACAATGATTTCAGGTAGCAGACAAAACTAGTAGTCTGGTGGATTGAAAGTCAGACGAAATTATTTGCTGTAAGCCACGTACGTGTCAATATCCTCAAACAAATGAGAAAATGAAAAACAAAAATTTATTTGTAAATATTTATGCATGTTAAGTTGTATATTATGTTTAAATTATATCAGAATGATGTACCTCCCCTATTGAGGGCTAAGGGTTACAGTAAAAATTCTTGTTAGTTTATTTTGCTTAATTGTTGCATATATGTGTCATGCTGAGATTTTCAAGATGTGACGACACCATCTCAGGGGTGACCAACCCGGGATGGGTCATTTCAATGATACAACATATTCTTGTAATTATGGTTTTGTGAAGAAATTGAAGATTGTTGAAGATGTTGAGTAGTGCTGAAGGTGTTTTGGTATTTAGACTTGTTATCTTACTTTAATCTCAATCCAGTAATCCTATGAATCAAACATAGAATTACAGTATTTTCTATTTAATCTCCGCTTATCATGTCTCATGTTAATCTTAATTCTATCACACTATAATCTTGTTTGTAAACCAAACGAGCTCTTAATTTTTGTAAAAAAAAAAATTCTACCCTATCAATCATAACCTCTTTTTTTCGGAGCAAAGCCCTATGTTTGTTCATTGGCGCTCTCAACCAACTCCCATATTGGTACTCAATAGTACTTCCCATCTCTGTCGTCCTTTTTGCTGCACCACATGACTACTACACATGCCTAACTACCCCACATACAAAACAAAACCAAGGCAACTGCTTATATTTGAAAGGCACACACTATCGCTTGCCTTTCCTATTAGTCACAAAGGTTCCTCTATGTAACGGTTGTTGGATATTCATCAAAACCCTAACATTCAAGTATTTCCCCCACTTAAGATGATTAATCGGCACATCCATCATACCAAGGTTCATTCCCACCTCCCTCATCATCCCCGATAAAGGCAGTCCATATATTTGTACCCAAAAAATAGAGTAACAAAACTCAATCATTGACGGACGCCTATCCGTATCATATTCTTTTAAGACCAATAAACCATCATCAAACAGTCAAGGGGAACCCTCAAACACCCTCGATTTAACACTAGACTTAACAAACTCAAACAAAAACACTCCCTCTCCAACCTCACGAGTAAATAAAAACTCTCATTCGTTTTCAAAATCAACTTCAAAGTTTTTTTTTTTAAATACTTCTTACTATAAGCAAGATCATTTAAGAGTTTCCCAACCAAGCAAAACTTTCCCGAATCCGATGATACCTCTTAAAGCTGACTGCCAATATCAACCTCAATCTCCTTTGGATCAGTTAGTTTCAATTTATCCCACATTAGATCTTTCTCAGGCTCTATCCGAGAACCCTTATCAGGAAACAACACAACTAACCTTAACAGATAGACTCTACATTTCCCTGTTTTCCTCTAGATGAACCCTAACTGCTCGTTACTTTAAACCCTACTAAAACCCTACCCCAAACCCTCGCAGATGGCAGGACTAGAAAAACCCTAACCTACTCACGAGATTACTAATTCTAATTATGTTTTTTTTTTATCACAAGATTTGATTCAATAAAAATTCTTAAATAAATTTAAATTGATATAGTATTGGTTTTATAATTAATCATGTCGTAAATCCCAATTAATAAATTTTATATAAACTTAAAATTATAAATCCAATAAACAAAAACTAGATATAAAGAAACTTTTTTTATATAAGAATTCAATCCATGTGTATGTGTCAACTTACTAACACTTACCCACTTTTTGATATTGGTTGCAGGTGCTGAATACACTCCCTTGGTAGAACTACACTTGTCCTATTGTCAACTTACTCGCTACATTGCTTCACTACTCCTTGATGTTAATTTTTCATCTCTTGTCGTCCTTGATCAATGCATTTGAAGGTCCGATCTCTGATGGTCTTCAAAACCTGACTTCTCTTAGGGAGCTTGATCTCTAGCAACACATTTAGTTCTTCAATACTTGACTTGTTGTATGACACTTGTGCACTGAAGAAAATCTCTTTCTATCCTTGATTGGAGTTATCTGCAAGCATCAAACCAATTGGACTTATTTATATTTATATAGTAACCAAGTGGACTTACGAAAAAAACTTACCAGGTATAAAACTAATGTTTTAGACTCATTCGAAACATTATTGATAATGTTAAAGAATTTAATTAGTAATGGCAATATAAATGTTGGATCTTAAAAATGATATTATCGATTAAGTTCTCTAAAATTACCAATAAAATTTCAAACGAGTCTAAAACATTAGTTTTAAACCGGGTCTAACCAAGTATCCTTCGTGGACTTATATGTATAAACTAATGTAACATGGACTAGGCTTATAATTTAAGTACCTAGCTTCTGGACCGACTTGATTAATTAAGTTAATGTGTTGAATTTATGAGACGAAGTGAGACAATACAAAGAGGAGAATTGTATTGAATGGTGTGATTTACTTACAAATGAGCTATCCTATTTATACAAGCCAATAGGAGAGGCAAAGCTATACACAACCGATGTGGGACTAAACTAACTAAGCACATATAATACATTAACATCCCCCCTCAAACTCAAGGCGGTAAGTGGGAGGTGAACTTGAGTTTGAAAACCAGAGAGTGAAAGCATCTGGGTGGATGAGCCTTAGTGAAAATGTCAGCTGTCTGATCGACTGAACTAACGGATTGTAGACGAACCGCATTTCTAGAGAATGTGATAACGGATGAAGTGGCAATCATTCTCGATGTGTTTTGTACACTCGTGGAAGACATCATTGTGAGCAATCTGAATAGCACTCATGTTGTCACAGTGTAGGATAGTGGCAGCAGGAGAAGAGATACCCATGTCAGCGAGTAATCGTCGAAGCTAGAGAAGTTCTTGAGCTGCATGAGCCATGGCACGATATTCAACTTCAGTACTGGAGCGAGCAACCACAGTTTGTTTTTTACTACGCCAGGAAATGAGAGAATTACCCAAAAAGAAATAGTAACCAGTGGTTGAACATCTGTCAGTGGGGTCTCCAGCCCAATCGGCATCAGAATAGGCTTGTAAGACAGGGGTAGACTATGCTGAGAAATGAAGCCCCTGAAATAAAGTACCCTTGACATACCGAAGAATGCAAAGAACAACCGAGTAATGGGTGATCCGAGGAGCGGACAAGAACTGGTTGACTTGAATAACGACATAGGCAATGTCAGGGCAAGTGATAGTATGATATACAAGACTTCCAACCAGTTGGTGATATAGAGTGACATCCTGAAAAGGTGAACCATCGATTGGGGTAAGTCTGACGTTTGGTGCGAGAGGAGTAGTGGCAGTGGTTGAGTCAGTGATCCCAGCCTTGGAAAGGAGATCCGAGGCATATTTGGCCTGAGAGAGAAAAAATCCATCAGAACTAGATGAGAATTCAAGGCTAAGAAAATAGGTGAGCACACCAAGATATTTCATCTTGAATTAGCGATATATAGTGGCATCTTGAAGAGGTGAACCATCGAGTAGGGTAAGTCTGATGTTCTGCTCGAAAAGAGTAGTGGCAGTGGTTGAGTCAATGATCCCAGCCTTGGAAAAGAGATCCGAGGTATATTTGACCTGAGAGAGAAAAAATCTATCAGAATTATATGAGACTTCGAGGCCAAGAAAATAGGTGAGCACACCAAGATCTTTCATCTCGAATTGGCCACTGAGAAACTTTTTGAGTTCAGAAATACCATGTAGATCATCTCCAGTAATAACCATATCATCCACGTACAGTAAAAGAAGGATAATATCGTTGGCAGTATGGCATATAAACAGAGCCGAATCATGAGCACACTGTGTGAACCCAAACTAATGAATGGTAGTGTTGATTTTGGCAAACCAGGCACGTGGAGCTTGTTTCAAACCATATAAGGCACGATGAAGGCAACAAACTTTGTTTTGAGGGCATCCAAGCCAGGAGGGGTATGTATATAGACTTTCTCAAGTAGATCCCCATTGAGAAATGCATTTTTGACATCCATTTGAAACAGAGTCCATCTTCAAATGGTGGTGACATCAAAAAGTGTACGGACATATGTGAGCCTCACCACTGGAGCAAGTGTCTCTTCATAGTCAATGCCATATTCCTGAGCAAATCCCTTGGCAACAAGCTGGGCTTTATATCGTTCAACAGAGCCATTAGAAAGTATCTTGATCTTAAACATCCATTTACACCCAATAGGAGTTTTTTTAGGGGGCATATCAACAGTATCCCAGGTATGAGTTTTAACTAGGGCCTGAAGTTCTTCATCCATTGTTGTCTACTAAAGAGGATTAGTACTAGCCTTCTTATAGGATTGAGGCTCATGCAGATGAAGTATAGTGGAAAAAAATGATAATCACAATGATAATCAGTAAGATGAGACGGGCGATGAGTTACCCTGGTAGATCTGCAGGGGTAATCTATAGGATGGCTCTTAAAGGGAGTCGGTGCAGACTCATCAGACATAGGAATATCCTCAGGCATAACCGATTGAATTAGAGATGTGAGGTCGGCTGATGGTTCTGGAGCTGGAGAGGTAAGATCAGCTGGTGGTTCTGGAACGGAAGGGGTGATATCAGCCGGTGATTCTGAGGTGGACTCAACAGTACCTAAAACTGGATTCTCAAGCAATAACTCAATAGATAGATCAGTAAAGAATCTAGAGTTAGTGATAGTTGACATGTCAAATGACAGAAAGGAAGAGAACATTTGATGCTCCCAAAAAAAAACATGACGAGAGATACGAAGAGTTTTAGAAATAGGATCCCAGCATCGATACCCTTTATGTTCAATACCATATCTAATGAAACAACACAAATGAGCCATTGGTTGCAGTTTATTGTGTTCATGTGGTTTGAGAATAACAAAACAAGTGCAACCAAAGACTCTGAAGTCAGAGTAATCAGGAGGTTTACCGAAAAGGCACTCGAATGAAAACTGATTCTAGATTGTAGTGGAAGGGACACAATTGATTATGTACAATGTGGTTAAGGCAGCATCACTTTAGAAACGTTTAGGACATGAAGATGAAATGAGTAGAGCATGAATGGTGTCAAGAATATATCGATGTTTACGTTCGGCTTGTCTATTTTGTTGGGAGGTTCCAGGGCACGAGCAATGGGGGAGCGCGCCATTTTTGTGAAGTAGGTTTAGAAAAGCATGGTCTTTATATTCCATTGCATTATCTGAACAAAAAATTTTGATATTCCGAGAGAATTGAGTTTGAACCATAAAAGAAAAATCAAAATATATTTGAACGAGTTCATATCTGCTTTTCATAAGAAACAACCAAGTATAACGAGAATAGTCATCCACAAATATAACAAAATAGTGAGCACCACCCATTGATGCATAAGGAGAAGGCCCCCAAACGTTAGAATATACTAAGTCAAAAGATGCAAGGGAAACAGACTGACTCTTATTAAAAAATAAAACTGATTGTATTGCAAGTTAACAATGAATACAATGAAAAGACTCATGCTGAAATGAACCTAACTGACCACTAAAAATAAGAGAACGTAGAGGGTTGGATGAAGTGTGACCTAACCGAGAGTGTCGCAATTCCACGGGTGAGAGTGCTGGGATGGATGCGGCTAATTGGTTTGATGATGGTGAGGATAGGACTTGGAGGTGAGTGAGCTCAAAGAAGCATCTAACTTTACGACTGGTTCCAAGGATTTTTCTTATCTGAGGGTCTTGCATACAAAAACTAGTAGAAGAAAAATGCAAATCAAGTCCAAGATCACATAGTTGTCCAATAGATATATGGTTAAGCATAAGATTAGGAACCAAATATGTGTTAGGGAAAGACAAATGAGAATTGTCAACATGTCTAGTGTGACGAACCAGCATATTTGATCCATTGGCAGTGTGAATAGTTGGTGCATGCTTATCACGGGTTTTAGAAGAAAATATAGAGGCATTAGAAGTCATGTGATTGCAACAGATAGAATCAAAATACCATCAGGATGTACCTGGTGTAGCTGACATGGCTATATTGTTACTAGTTTTATTTAGAGCCTCAGTAAGAACGATGCAAAAACCACTCCAATCAGGTGGAAAGCTAGATGAAGTTGGTGTAGCATCAGTGGCTACAGCAGCAGTATTCTTAGGCTTGGAATAGAACCGATTGCAAGAGCCTCGAGAGCGATATTAGTTCTTATTTGACTAATTTCCAGATGGAAGTTTAGGGTAGTCTACAGGATAGTGACCTGGTTCTCTGCAAATTTTACACAGGTGAGAAGGACATTTGAGTAATTCATGCCCTTGTGAATGACAATACCTACAATATAAGGGCTTCTGGGATGGGTTTGCCTTGGTAGCTGGTGTGGCAAAAGCAACGGGTGCTGCAAGAGAAACATCTATATGAGATCCTTATAATATAGCAAGACGTGTTTCCTCACTGAGTAGATTAGAAAGGAAGTCGTTCAGGGGTGTTATCGCGCCCCGGTGTAAGATTGAAGCTCGTACAGGTTCAAATTTATTTCTCAAGCCCATCAAGAATTACATAATGTGTGTCTCAGTTCGGTGCTTTCCATGAACATCAGCGTCCTTTGTACATTCACAAGTTGGCTTAGTGAGAGCTAACTAGTTCCACATGGCAGTCATCTGAGATAGAAAACTATTGACAGTTTGTCCAAGTTCTTGGTGCATGCTATGAAGGGTGGAAAGAAGATGATATCGATTTGAGATGTCTGCCCTGGTGTAGCAGTGTTGGAGAAAATCCTAAGCTTCTTTAGCTATATGGAGTGTACCAAATTAAAGTTTGATTTCTGGGATAATAGTGGCACGAAACCGTGTGAGAATCTGGTGATTTTTACTATCCCAGTCCTTTAGATGGTCATCATATTTGTTAGTATCTTCATCGTCTTTTTTCTTGGGTTTAGTGATATCTCCGGTCATGTAACGCCACAAGTTTTGTCCACGGAGGAAACTAGACATATTTTGAGCCCACAAAACATAATTAGATTAATCCATAACAGTAGTAATAACCCGGGGTAAGTCCGATTCAGCCATAGGCTCAAAGAGGAAGGTGAATCTCCAAGAAACCGGTGACGTGGTGGTCAACTGATGATGTGGCAGTCAACAGGTGACATGGTGCTGATGCGGCAGTGATGTGGCACTAAAGTGGCTTTTAAGGCTGACGTGGCAGCAGCGTGTCTGAAACAAGAGCGACGACGGAGATGGCGTGGAGAACATTAACCAGATCAAGCCCAATGACCTATTTCTCGTCTACTATATCTGCTCCTAAACCTGCGATTACGTTCTTGGCTTTGCCAATATGTGACCTACGATTTTGCTCTAGGTCTTACCAAGTTATCACCCGTGATTCTGCTTTGAGTCCTTGTCTGTCCCTACCTGTCACGTGTTCTGTCACATCAACTTTCAAGGTCCGTCTTAAATACTACGAGCACATATGCAAGGAAGTGAGCTTGCATGTGAGGGGGAGTTACTTCTGCAGATTTCTTCATAAAAGCTTGGTATCAACCTGCAAGGTTTTTCATTGAAATTTGTTCTTTTCAGTGCTTCGTTGATACAGTTTACAAACTCAAGTTCGCATCCATTTTACCACCCTAAGTTTGAGGGGGGTTGTTAACGTATATGATATTTCCTATTCCTATTGCAATATTAGTTTCTTAGTTTCATATGTATTAGTTTCTTAATTAATTTAGTTTCCTAATTTCCTAATTTATTATAACCCTAAGTTTCCTATTTCTATTGGGTTTTATATTATTAACCTCTATATATAGGCTTGTATTCATTTTTGATAATACATCAATAATATAAGAGTTTCTTCTCCAAAAAAAAAAAAAAAAAAGGCTACACCAGTAATGTGTCTAAAATAGGAGCGGCAACGGAGATGGTGTCGATGGAGAATGAGACTCCGACTACAGTGATGACCCGACAGGTATGAAAAGGATATACTATGAGTTTTTCTGATGTGAAGGATCCACTAATAGTGGCAATCACAAAGCATACTCAACTCTTAATATACCGAGAACCATTATGGCTCGGATATCATGTTGAATTTAAGAGAGGAAATGAGACAATACAAAGAGGAGAAATGTATTGAATGGTGTGATTTACTTACAAGGGAGCTATCCTATTTATACAAGCCAATAGGAGAGGCAAAGCTATACACAATCGATGTGGGACTAAACTAACTAAGCACATATAATACATTAACATAATGAGTTACTTTTTCCAAGATCATTACAAATAACATCCCTTCATTATATATATATATATATATATATATATATATATATATATATATATATATATATATACTTCCAGTTCCAGTTAATATTTTCATACGTGCAAATGAAAATATCAATGGGTGCATCTGTTACTGTTCTTCTTTTCGGGCTGCGAACCCTAGCAACTACAAATGTTAGCTTGGGCCAGGGAAGTGCAAATTACAGTACTTGTTGCACTAAAACGGAGAGACGAGCATTATTGATGTTCAAACAAAACCTTAAAGATCCTTCAGGCAAGCTTTCCTCATGGGCTGGTAACGATTGTTGTACATAGCAAGGAGTTTCGCGCTCCGATGCGAACTCCATTTCTCTTTTTCTGTCGTACAGTGACTTTGAATGGGATAATGGAATCCCAAAATCATTGGGAAATCTTTGCAACTTGAGGAGTCTTTGGCTTTCAGATGTCAGACTGAGGCAAGACATTTCAGACATCTTGGAGATTTTATCAAGGTGTGCTGCTAATGGACTAGCAAGATTTGATTTGAGTAGAAATCAAGTTTTTGGTCATTTGACCGATCAATTTGGCCGATTTAAAAACCTGGACGCGCTTGAACTATATAATAACTCAATTTCAGGGTTGATTCCAGCGTCTTTGCGAGAGATTTCATACTTGAGAGTGTTAACCCTTCAGCACAACAAGCTCAACGGAACTCTTCCAACATTCCTTGGACAACTTACGAATTCGCAAATCTTGGATGTCAGCAATAATTCGTTGGAGGGTGTTATATCGGAAATTCACTTTGTAAATCTCTCGAAGTTGAAGTATTTTTATGGCTCTTCAAACCCACTGGTTTTGAAAGTTGGTCCTAATTGGGTTCCTCCTTTTCAACTTGTGGGACTCGGTCTCTAGTCTTGGCATTTGGGCCCATGATTTCCCCAATGGCTTGGCTCTCAGATGTCTTTGATTGAATTGGACATGTCCAACTCAAGTATTTCAGATACCGTTCTTGATTGATTTTGGAACTCATTCCAACTTCAATACTTAAATCTTTCTCACAATCAAATTTATGGACCACTTTCGGATATGCCTAAGGATGTTATGAACGGTGTGGTGATTGACTTGAGTTCAAATCGTTTCAAAGGTAAATTACCTCATTTCTATAATGATTTAATTAGATTAGATCTTTCGAACAATTCTTTGTCAGGAACTCGAAAATTGTAAACAGTTGGTGACACTTGATTTTAGTGAAGATGAACTTGTTGGGAGTATTCCAACGTTCATTGGCAAAGGGCTTTCAAATTTAACAATTCTCAGCCTTCGTTGAAACAAGTTTCATGTTCACATACACGAAGAGCTTTGCAATTTGATTTCACTACAAATTTTGGACCTTGCAGGGAATGATCTATTTGGCGGCATACCAAAATGTATCGGTAATTTTAGTGCCATGGCTGCGATGAATTGCTCATTTAACTACATAAATAACTTATTTCTTTGTTGGATTTCTATGAGGATGCATTACTTGTGATGAAAGGAAGGATGGTCAGGTATAGTACGATTCTTAAATTGGTAAGAAGTATTGATCTTTCTCAAAATACTTTATCAGAAAATATCCTAAAAGAAGTGACGAGCCTCTTTAATCTTTACTCATTGAATTTGTCACATAATCTTTTGACTGGTAGGATCTCTGAGAACATCGATGATATGCAATCCGTAGAATCTCTTGATTTATCTGCAAATATATTTTCTGGTGAAATCCCGCCAAGCATGTCCAGCATGACATTTTTGAGTCACCTCAACTTATTCGATAACAATTTGACAGGGAATATTCCTTCAAACACTCAATTACAAGGCTTTAGTTCATCCAGTTTCGTTGGCAATCCTGAACTCTGTGGAGCTCCATTGATGAAAAATTGCATAGACGTGAAATCCTAAGAAACAACTCCAGCTGGCAAAAATGAAGATGAATTTGATACACAACAGTTTTATATTGCCATGGTAGTAGGATTCATTGTGTGCTTTTGGGGAGTTTGTAGTTCTCTTCTTGTCAAGAGGACTTGGAGGCGTGCTTAATTTCGATTTCTTGATGGTAGGAGAGACCGTATCTACGTAGCCATAGTCCTGAAAGCGAATTGGTTTCGCGAGAAGTTGAGAATGAGTCACATAGCTGGTGCATAAGGTATTTATTCTTACATTTTGTCTCAAAAGATTAAGAATGATATTACGATTTCTACCATGTTAGTGTGCTTCATTATAAATTATCTTTTCTTGTTTATTATGACAAAAAAAATAATGTTGATTATTAATTAATTATGTCTATTATTTACAGAAGATAACTAGTTCAAAGATGATTTTTTTATTTGTGTACAGATTCCAGAGCATATTTAAGGACAACTCCCAGTTGTACTTCTCAAAATAACCTTGTCAGGTTATTTTAAGTTAATTAGATTGTTGTTCTGTTGAATTATATTTGAAGTTGGTAGTGTTGGTTTCTTCTTGTAATATTTGGTGTTTTGATTCATTTGCAGCCTTTTCTAATTGATGAATTTAATAGTTGCTGCGTATGCGATGTATGAGTTACATATGAACATGAGTTGCTAAAAAGAAAATAAAGATATATGCATAATGGATTACTTAAGTTAAAATATGCATTTCAATAAGATAATTAAGAAAAATTGAATAAGTTAGATTTTTACGAGAAAATTAAGAAAATATTATATAGAAAAGAGAATTTTGATCTTATTCACAATATCATTATTTAAAATGTAAAAGATAATTTTACCATGCTTAGTGTGGACTGAGGTTTTTGACGATAATAAGAAGCTTTAGTTAAACCTCATCGCATTATGATCTTAACTACTATGTTGCATTAGTAACCAACACTTAGACTATAACCACTAACGTCAGTATTAGTTTGAGAAAAGATAATACTTTTGCAAAGAAAGTAAAAAATAGAAGAAAAAATATATGTACATATAGAAAAATTGACATGAGCAACTTATTTTCAAATATATTTTAGCTAAAAAAATTGATATCAAAATAGTATCCATTGCGAGGTCATCTATGAACTTGTGGTTGGTTCATGATCAATCCCCGAGGCAAAAAAGTTGATCAATTTCTTTTCGAAATGCTCTCAAAGTTGGCCAATTTCTTCTGCAACAATAACTGAAAAACCAATTCGAGGTTACTAGTGGACTTTCACATAATTACTAGTGAATTTTTTCGGATATGTACGTGATAACTCTCACAGAATCGGGTTCGTGGTGTCAACCACTTTAAGTTTTCTAAATTACCCTTAATTTTAAGTTTTTTAGAAGACTTTACCATTAAAGCTGAGTATTAAATAAAAATATTTTAAAAAAAGTATGCTATAATTTAATTAGTTCTAACATGAATTATTATGTCTCTTTAAAAAAATTAAATTTTTTTATACATATCCTTACATATGAGACGGATGAAATATGTATTTTTAAGTTTATAATGAATCAAAATACAAGATTAAGCTTTAAGTTTATATATCTTTAAGTTTATGAATGCAGATTCGCAAGTTTTAATTTTTTTTTATTAACACAAATCTTAATTTAAGGTTTAAGTGAATTCAAAAAATTGTATTTAGCTCATAGATCGACCAAGAAAAACAGAGTGCTTAAATTCCAAGTCAAATCAACGTTGCCTTTTATCTCAAGATAGTTGCTGGACCCAAAACTTTGTTGTTTTATAAGGGGGGAGTCCCACCACTTATTGGTTTATTCATTATTCAAGTAATGCCGTCCTCTTAAAGAAAAAAGATCATGGAGACTTTGAAATGGTCAGGTCATATAACTTGACATTTTTTTAAGTCATATTTTAGAAGGCTCTGTCATGGAAATCAACTTTTATGAGAATGCTAGGCCCCAATCCATTTTAAAGGTCAAAGTATGACAAAAAAAAAAAAAATCTATTTAAATTAGTTGAAGCGAAAGAATTATTGTGCACAAAGAACACAAAATTTATGAATAATATCAAGTGAAAGAATTAAAGCCATAACTTGTTAAGTTAAGCTTGTGGTGTGCCCTGCGGTGAATTGCTCCATTGACATCTCTCTCAACTTTTCACATTCTTCAGTTAAGATTTTTGATATATGCAAATGAAAATATCAATGAGTGCATCTGTTACTATTCTTCTTTTCGTGCTGCTGACCCTAGCAACTACCAATGTTAGCTTGGGCCAGGGAAGCGCAAATTACAGTACTTGTTGCACTGAGACGGAGAGACGAGCGTTACTGATGTTCAAACAAGGCCTCAAAGATCCCTCAGGCAAGCTTTCCTCATGGGTTGGTGACGATTGTTGTACATGGCAAGGAGTCTCGCGCTCCGATGCGAACTCCATTTCTCTTTTTCTGTCGTACAGTGACTTTGAATGGGATAATGGAATCCCAAAATCATTGGGAAATCTTTGCAACTTGAGGAGTCTTTGGCTTTCAGATGTCAGACTGAGGCAAGACATTTCGGACATCTTGGAGATTTTATCAAGGTGTGCTGCTAATGGACTAGCAAGATTTGATTTGAGTAGAAATCAAGTTTTTGGTCATTTGACCGATCAATTTGGCCGATTTAAAAACCTGGACGCGCTTGAACTATATAATAACACAATTTCAGGGTTGATTCCAGCGTCTCATACTTGAGAGTGTTAACCCTTCAGCACAACAAGCTCAACGGAACTCTTCCAACATTCCTTGGACAACTTACGAATTTGAAAATCTTGGAAGTCAGCAATAATTCGTTGGAGGGTGTTATATCGGAAATTCATTTTGTAAATCTCTCAAAGTTGGAAGTATTTTTATGGCTCTTCAAACCCACTGGTTTTGAATGTTGGTCCTAATTGGCTTCCTCTTTTTCAATTTGTGGGACTCCGTCTCTCTCCTTGGCGTTTGGGCCCACGATTTCCCAAATGGCTTGGTTCTCAGATGTCTTTAACTGAATTGGACATTTCCAACTCAGGTATTTCAGATTCCGTTCCTGATTGGTTTTGGAACTCATTCCAACTTCAATACTTAAATCTTTCTCACAATCAAATTTATGGACAGCTTTCAGATAAGCTCAACACTGTTAAGAAAGGTGTGGTGATTGACTTAAGTTCAAATCATTTCAAAGGTGAATTACCTCCTCTCCATAATCATTTACTTTGATTAGATCTTTCGAACAATTCTTTGTCAGGATCAATTTTTCCCTTTCTATGCCATATTTCGATTTATGTGCCTAATCAATTGAAAGTTCTCAAACTTGGAGAAAATTATTTCTTCGGAGAGATTCCTGATTGTTGGATGCAGTGGCCAAACTTAATTTCCCTAAGGTTGGATAACAACAATTTTACCGGTTATGTTCCGAGCTCCATAGGAACTTTAAGTTTCCTTCAATCTTTCCATCTACGCAATAACCATCTCTCTGGAGAATTACCTTTGTCACTAGAGAATTGTAAACAGTTGGTGACACTTGATTTTAGTGAAAATGAATTTGTTGGGAGTATTCCAACGTTCATTGGCAAAGGGCTTTCAAATTTAACAATTCTTAGCCTTCGTTCAAACAAGTTTCATGGTCACATACCCGAAGAGCTTTGCGATTTGATTTCACTACAAATTTTGGACCTTGCAGGCAATGATCTATTTGGGGGCATACCGAAATGTATCGGTAATTTTAGTGCTATGGCTGCGATGAATAGCTCATTTAACTACATAAACAGCATTACTACCATGTTGGAATTCTATGAGGATGCATTACTTGTGATGAAAGGAAGGATGGTCGGCTATAGTACCATTCTTAAATTGGTAAGAAGTAGTGATATTTCTCAAAATACTTTATCAGTAGATATCCCAAAAGAAGTGACGAGCCTCCATAATATTTACTCATTGAATTTGTCACATAATCTTTTGACTTGTAGGATCCCTGAGAACATCGTGATATGCAATTCGTAGAATCTCTTGATTTATCTGCAAATAAACTTTCTGGTGAAATCCCTCAAAGCATGTCCAGCATGACATTTCTGAGTCACCTCAACTTATCTGATAACAATTTGACAGGGAAGATTCCTTCAAGCACTCAATTACAAGGCTTCAGTTCATCCAGTTTCATTGGCAATCCTGAACTCTGTGGAGCTTCATTGATGAAAAATTGTACAGAAGTTAAATCCCAAGAAACAACTCCAGCTGACAAAAATGAAGATGAATTTTATACACAACAGTTTTATATTGCCATGGCGGTAGGATTCATTGTATGCTTTTGGGGAGTTTGTAGTTCTCTTCTTGTCAAGAGGACTTGGAGGCATGCTTATTTTCGATTTGTTGATGGCATGAGAGACCGCATCTATGTAGCCATAGTCCTGAAAGCGAATTGGTTTCACGAGAAGTTGAGAATGAGTCACATAGCTGGTGCATAAGGTATTTATTCATATATTTTGTCCCAAAAGATTAAGAATGATATTTATGATTTCCATCATATTAGTGTGCTTCATTATAAATGATTTTTTCTTGTTTATTATGACGAAAAAAAATAATCTTGATTATTAATTAATTATGTCTATTATTTACCGAAAATAACTAGTTCAAAGATGATTTTTTTATGTGTACAGATTCCAGAGCATATTCAAGGACAAGTCCCAGTTGTGCTTCTCAAAATAACCTTGTCAGGTTATTTTAAGTTAATTAGATTGTTGTATTGTTGAATTATATTTGAAGTTGGTAGTGTTGTTGGTTTCTTCTTGTAATATTTGGTGTTTTGATTAGTTACTATGTAAGAGATGTATGAGTTACATCTGAACACAATTTACTAAATAGAAAATAAAGATATATGCAGTATGGATTACTTAAGTTAAAATATACATTTCAATAAGATAATTAAGAAAAATTGAATTAGTTAGATAGATTTTATGAGAAAATTAAGGAAATATTAGATAGAAAAGAGAATTTTGATCTTATTCAAAATATCATCATTTAATTTAAAATGTAATAGATAATTTTATCATATTAATCCCCTTCTTCTTGAGGATGGAGGAGAGTAGGAACGGGAAAGGGAGGCCCCAAGCATTGGTCGTGGTGGTCTGACGGCCATGTACGTGATCCAAAAACTTGTGCAGCTGGCTCCAAATGACAGCTGGGATGGAGTACCAGTGGCCTCTATGGAAGGCATATAAGGACTGGAGAAACTGGCCTCCCCGCTATGTCTTGTGCCCCAATGGACACACATTACGCTGCAGGATCATATCTACAAGCCACAGTCGTGGAGGCAGCTTGGACCGGCTAACCACATTGTTATGCCTGTCGGCATACTGGGCAGCGCACATGTCTGTGATGATCTCAGCCAGGGCAAAGGATTCTGGTTGTTCCTCGATATCTGTGTCCTCAGGAGGGGACTCGTCAGTGTAATGAAGAGCAGCGACTATATCGGCACTAGTCACCTCGATGGGTGTGCCTCGGCCTGAAGAAGTGAGAACACTTGGTCTGCTGCAGTCAAATGATAAGCTCGCATAGAACTGGACTACGAGCTGGGAGTAAGCAGTGGAACATACCGGCCTAAACAACCTCTTCAACCCTCGATGTCGGAATACTTGGACGACCCATTGAGTGGCGTCCATGTGCCGGAATACGTCATCGATGGTGAATGTAGTCTCGAATAAAAGCTCTCTTTGCTCTATGCTGGGTCGGGATGACGAGGGACGACTGCTGGATGCACCAGAAGTGGAAACAGATGGTCTAGACATGCTGTTCTTTAGTTTATGCCTGATTTGCGATCGATCTTAATGAGGTGCGCTCGATCGCACACGGTCAAACTTTTTCTTGAACAGGTGGTGTGCACCAAAAAACCAAGCTATGGTTTGTAAGGTTTGAATTCGTTCCTAACCTCCTGCAAACAAAACAAGTATCCCATCACACATATGATAATTTATATTTACTGAAAGTGTAAATAAAACATGAAAAATGTGTGTGTGTGCATGAAATGGGTACCTCGTGTATGGGAGGAATGTGGAATAGGGATGGGGTACACAGTGGTGATGGCTGAGGATGGTGGTGATGGGGATAGGTTTAGGTGGTGATGGAGAGTGGTGGATGAGTGCGAGGGAGAGAGATGTGGGTAGATAGGAAAGGGTGAGTGAAAGAGAGATTGTGAGTGCGAGTCAACAGGGGGAAAATGTGAGTGCATGGGAGTGATTTTTCAGACTTATAGCTAAACTTCTGCCACGAGTGTGCTCGATCGCACGCGGGGTGCGCTCGATCGCATTTGTGCGCTCGAGCATATTTAAGGACACGCTCGATCGCACACTTGTACTCGATCGCACTGGATGATGCGATCGATCGCAAGCGGGGTGTCTGGGCAAAAATAACAACTTACCTCAACTGAAAATGATAATTTTGGAACAGCACAACCTTACCATTTGTTAGTGGCCTCAGTACCACTAACCTCAATAGAGGTGCTTAAGCTCAATGGGTAATCGAATTAGACTTGCTCAAGCACTCTCGTGCTACCATGCTAATCGGTTGGAAGGAAGCACTTAGAGCCCACATCAGGTGGTTCAAGTGCTTTTGATGGTTGCTTCATTTCCCATTTTGATGCATGGTCAAAAAAATAAAGAAAAGTAGTATCAGTAAGTGCATGAGGTTTAATTTGAATAACATACTTACTTGAAGGCTTTGTTGTGTTCTTGAAAAGGTGCATAGCTTTATTAACGTCTTTAATCACATTGTCCTTCTTAGGCCGACTATCCACTTTTGTGTCCTCATTTTTGGGATAGTCTCCAATGTAGTGGTGTGATGGACCTGAGAAGCTTTCTCAACAACACTTTGCATGAAGCTCACATTAGAATGTTCATTATCATTGTTGGTTGATTTTAATGTATTGAATATTTTAAATTCTATCTCCTCATCATTTACCCTCATTGTGACAATGCCCCTTTTTGCACTAATATTAGTGTCAGCAGTTATCATAAAGGGGTGTCCTAGTATCATGGGGAGGGGTACTGGCAGAGTACATTCTTCCATATCTAATACTATAACATCAGCAGGTATAACAAATTTACCTACTCTTACCAACACGTCCTCAAGGATACCTCTCGGTCGTTTGATGCTTCTGTCCGCTAGTTGCAAAGTGACGGAGGTTGGTTGAAGCTCCCCCAAACCTAGCGTCTCGTATACACTGTATGGCAGCAGGTTGACACTCGTTCCTAGATCCAATAGTGCATGCTCGAACAGCTGGTCACCTAACCTGCAAGGAATAGTAAAACTACCCGGATCTTTCAGTTTAGGGTGGTGATTTTCTTAAAAGCACAGCACTTACCTCTTCGGTTAAGGCAACCGTCTCATGTTCCACGAACTTCCTTTTGTTAGTGCAATAATCTTTCAGAAATTTAGCATATGCATGAATTTGTTTAATGGCATCTAACAAAGGAACATTAATCTCTACTTTCCACAAGGTTTCAAAAATATCAAATAGTTTGTTGTCTTTCTTTTGTTTTACTAACCTTTGCGGGAAAGGTGGTGCATTCACCTTCTCCATTTCACTTACCCTTGACGCCGATGGTTTTTCTTTGGATGTTGTTGCAAATTCATCGGACCCTATTACCTTGCCATTTCTCAGGGTTGTCACAGCGTTTAATTGTTGATGTCCCCCAGGGTTGGGTAGTATTTGAGCTGGGAGCTCCCTTTGCTTCCTACCACTTAGATCTTTAGCCAGTTGTCCCATTTGTACCTCTAGTCTTTGAATAGCTTGCTTATGGGCTGCAGTGGTCTGTTTTTGCTGAGTCATGAACTGTTCTTGTGACGTCATAAATTGCTGCTGCTGAGTAGCCATTTGTCTCACAAGACTTTCGAGGTCATTCTTCTTTAGTTCGGGAGTAGCATGAGCAGGAGGCTGGGGGTTTCGTTGTTGTCCTTGATTGTTTTGGTTGTTACTCTATGAGAAATTTGGGTGATTCCGCCATCCGGGGTTGTATGTGTTTGCATACGGGTTATTCTTCGACGGATAATTATTAAGTCCCACATAATTTACTTGTTATGTATCTGCAAGTGAATACAAAGGACAAGTATCAGTGTTATGATCATATTGGGAACATATTGCACATACTTGGAGTGGGATAGATGGTACGCTGGATGAGGCATTTTGAGCAGCCATGACTTTTACCAATAAGTCTAGTTTTCTCTCCATTGCTGCCATTTGAGGGGAAGATCCTCCATTCAGATTTACCTTATAGACACCTTTACCTTTGGTTACATGTCTACCTCGAGAGGAGAATTGCTGAGTGTGCTCACTGAAGGTTTCGAAGAGCTCCATTGCTTCTTCACTGCTTTTCTCCATCAGGACTCCTCCACAACCTGAATCAATAATACATTTGTTAGTATCATTTAAACCTTCATAGAATGCTTGTACCAGTTCATCTTGAGGTAGGTTGTGGTATGGGCATTTCAGTAGCAGCTCGTTGAAGTGTCCCTATGCTTCGAAGAAGAGGTCCCTATCCTTTTGTTGGAAGGACTGGATCTCCTTCCTCATTTGCCTTGTCTTTTGGGCTGGAAAGAACTTCTTCAGGAACTTGCTTGCCAACTCCTCCCAAGTGTGGATGAAAACTGCAGGCAAAGAATTATACCAAAGTTTAGCATTATCTTTCAAGGAAAAAGGGAACAGAATCAACCTTATTCCTTCTTGGTCTAGTCCTTGTATGTGCTGGAACTTGCAAAGATCGAAAAATTCTCAGAGGTGCAAGTGTGGATCTTTGTTAGGAGTGCCTCTAAAATGAGTCAAAGCATTCAAGATTTACGGAAATATGTAATAATTTCACGCCGCCTCAAGTTGATATGCAATGCATGATGATTGATCAATGTTCCGAGGGATGAAGGAGTGCTTCATCGGTACTCGTGCAGGTGGTTGCTGATTTTCGAGCTGTTCCGTCATTTGTGTTTCGTTCTCGACTTCTTCTTTGTTCTCCTCGAAGTTGTTCCTTAGCTTTTGTCGGATAGTCCGCTCAAGCTCAGGATCAAGGGGAAAGAATGTTGGATGTCGGGATCGCAGTCCGTGCATAAATCAGGAAAATCGACTTCAGTGCAGCAGTGCAACTCTACTGCTCAGGTAACTCTCTGCCCTAAATGCGCTCGATCGCATAGGAGGTTGCGATCGATCGCAAGTACCACAGAAAATGTGATTTAGGGTTTTACGTGCCTGAAACAAAAAATGAATTGATTAGGTGTTGATAAAACAAAGATGGTAAAAATAAAGTAATAATAATAATGATTAAACGAAAGTAATCCTAAAAGGAACTTTTAGCGCAATCCTCGGCAACGGCACCAAAAACTTGTTGCGCGATTATCTACCTAAATAAATAAGCAAATAATCGCACTCGTTTTACTTGCAAGTGCACAAGGTCAACAGTGTAGTATAGTGTGCGAAAGCAAGGTCATCTCCATAGGGATTGGTAAAGTTGCTTTTAGAATCAGTTTCTCTAAAGTTAAAAAGAGATAAATAACTATTGAATGTGAGTGATAATAATAAAGACATAGGGCTTTGATATCCACCACTAGTCATACTTTCCCAATAGTATAATGTATCAGTGCACTAGCCTTATCATGCATACCTACTGGTTGCTAACCTAAGGGCATTGATGAGTGCCAAATATTGCATATTTTGGCTCTTTAATTTACATTTGTTAGCTTAGTAATTTGTTACTTTGAGTTGTTTTCATTGTTTTTCAGGTTTACAAGCACTAGGAAAAGAGTTTCACTAAAATTGCCAAAATCGCCTTACAGATCAGTCATTTTTGTGGATTTTACTGTATTGATTCCGGAAGAACCAGGAGATGAGCCATATATGGTTGGAAATATCCGGAAGTCTATTTTCTGAGGGATTTTACGGCTTGCAAAAATGATTTTTCTAGAGAAAGTTATGGCCATTTTAGTAAACAAGGTTCAAGCTGAAGAAGTCTAGTGCGCTCGATCGCACCAGACTTGCGATCGATCGCAAATGCGCTCTTGCACATCCCACATCGGTTAAAAATGCTCTGTAGTGAGCCAATGTGCGCTCGAGCGCACCAGAGTGCGATCGATCGCACTCGGGCAGTTTCCCACATCGATTTTGAAACCCATTGTGCTCCGGGACTCCCCCTATATAAACACCATCTGACCTCATCATTCAGTGTACAATTCCTAAGCCACTTTGGTGTTTACCGGTGGACGTCCGCTAGCATTCTGGTGGATCCCGAAGGCATTGCTACCACGAGGGGAAGCGCCGCCCGGCAGCGAGTGGAATTTCTCCCATGTAAAGTTGTTTATTTATTTCTTTATATTCAGTTGTTTTAGTTTAAATGTTTAGCACTTTTTATTATAGTTTTATTGTTATGAGTGGCTAGACTCTTCAACTAAGGTTGAAGATGAAGCCCCGCCGTTGTTTGGCGTAGTAGTTCAGATTTGCTTGTACAAATCTGACAATTTTTAGTATAAATGTTCTGTCAATTATTTGAGTAAATCTTATAATTGATTGAGTTTAAATTGTCTGTTGGATTTTCTTTGTGTTTCATCTGATGGATACATTGAATGCTTTTCAATTAAATTGGATTCCCTTTGTGATTTGTTAAGAGCGGATACATCGGGTGCTTTTGGTTTAGTTGGGATATTCTTTGTTTTTTGTCTTATAGATGGATTCATTGAATGTTTTGATAGGCTCTATTTTTAGAACATGTATGCTTAACTTCGGTGGGGTGGATTCGGAAACCTTAGTGTTTTAATTATTAGTTTTTAAATCAATTTAATTTAGTTTTAATTTCTTTTGCAATATCATTCACAATTCGGAACTAGGTTAAAATAGAGTTAGTTTAGATTAAAAATTATATTTTCACAACACAATTCCCTGTGGATTCGACCTCGCACTTGCACACACTATACTGCAAACGACTCGTGCGCTTGCGAGTAAATTAAAACTCACAACAAGTTTTTGGCGCCGTTGCCGGGGAATTGTTTTGTTTGTGAAAATTTTTTGTCTAAATTGATTTTATTTTTCTACTAGTTAATTTAATTTAAAAAATAATAATTTTATTTAATTTAATTTTTTTTTTTTTTAAATGTGGATGAATCCAGTGCCGGTTTCACAGTCTTTAGAGGACGCCCTTAAGGATTTCATTAAAATGACCGGCCCGTCCCTCAATGCTGCCAACACTTTCAATGTTGAAAGTTGTTCCATCTGTGCTAGTCCCATGCATCTAGCACAGAATTGCCCATCAATGCCGGCTTGTGCCGAGTATCCTATGGAACAAATGAATGCTTTCAATGACTGTTGTTGGCAATCAAATGGATCTTGCTCCGAAACATACAATCCAGGGTGGTGGGACCACTCTAATTTTTCATGGGAGCAGAACCAACCAATGAATCAGGGAGGAGCCCCTTACCATGCTCACAATCAATACACTCCCGAATTTCCTCCACCAATTCCAAATTATGGTCACTCAGCTTATCCAGCACCATCACCCGCTTACCAAGCTCCGATTCAAGCGCCAGTGTCGGTTTCACAGTCATTGGAGGACGCTCTCAATGATTTCATGAAAGCGACTAGCCAATCTATGAGTGAAGTGATGAGTGCAACAATAGAAAACACCCAAGCGATTGCCACACTAGAGAGTCAAATTGATCAAATCGCAAGTTACGTGGGTGAAGGAGAGGAAGGAACGTTCCCCAGTCAAACTGATCCTAACCCAAAGGAACAGTTTGAGGTGAGAAATTCTTCAACTCCAATGCATTGGCAGGAACAAGTGCAATCAACTGTCCCATACTTGTCTGGGAGACAAGTGGACAATCAAGTGGAAGAGAACCCTGCTATGCACCAAGGGCAAGAGAGTGGCAACAATGAGAAGAGAGATGCTGAGCCATCTATAGCCACTCGTATTATTAAGGATCTCTCGGGGTCGTTTTTATCTAAAGCGCCTTACCCTGAGAGACTACAAGCGCCCAAGAAAGAAGGGAAGTCTGAGGACATTATGGAGGCATGCTTTGCTCAGTTTGAAAAGGATTTGGACTTAGACAAGTTACTTGAGCAAGCAAATACTATCGTGGAGCCTGCTCCTCGGGAGAGTAGTAGGACAGAGGAGACTATGGATGAATCCCGTATTGAGGATCCCTTGGAGGCATGCTTTGCTCACTTTGGAGAGGACTTGGGTTTAGATAAGTTACTCGATGAAGTAAATGTCATTTTGGAGTCTGATCCTCGAGAAAGCAGTGAGACCGAGGAAACCACAACACCTAAACCTCACAAGAAGAAACTTAAGCCTTTACTGGATAATCTTGAGTATAAGTTCCCAGGTCCAGCAGATTCTTTGCCTATAATTATAGCTTTAGATTTGGGTGATGCTCCATAGGAGAAATTATTGGACATCTTAAGAGAGCATCAGGAAGCTATAGGCTGGACTATTGAGGATGTCAAAGGAATCAACCCCTCGTTGGTGATACACACGATACAGTTGGAGGAGAATGCCAAGCCATCAAGGGAGCCACAAAGAAGGCTCCACCCTACTTTACAAGAGGTTGTGAGGGCGAAAGATATTAAGCTGTTAGAGGCAGGGATCATTTATCCCATCTCTGATAGCAAGTGGGTGAGCCAGATTCCAGTCGTGCCCAAACGTGCTGAATTTACGGTAGTAAATAAAGACAACGAGTTGGTTCCAACTCGAGTGCAGTCAAGATGGAAAAAGTGTCTAGACTACCGTAAATTGAATGCTGCCACTAGGCCCGATCATTTTCCATTCCCATTTATTGATCAGATGGTGGAGAGCTTAGTTGGGCCTGTTTACTAATGTTGGGTCTAGCTGAAGACGTTAAACTTAGCGCTCATGGGAGGCACCCCACAGCTTATCTTTTCTTTTGTTTATTTATTATTTCGCATATTTATGATTAATGTTTTTTTCCAGTATTTTTTGTTTTCCAGTTTTTATTTTTCAGGGACAAAGCGTACTTCAGTTCAAGTTTGGGGGTATGCTATGAGCCATACCAGTCCAGATAGTTCTCCATATCTCAGGTCAGCTCTTTCCATATTAGTCACACATTGGGGTCAATGTGTAATTTAAGTTTGGGGGTATGGGAGACACATCACACACTTTGTCCTAATTTGTTGTCTTTTCGTCATAGAGATAAATGCATGCTCATGTTATCGTGAAATTTTGGTTGATCTAAACATTTTCTGTGATGTGATGTCATTGGTGAGCTTAACATTTTGAACACATGATCTGGTGATAAATTTTTAAAATTTAGTTACTTACTTTAGGCATTTTGAGAATTCACATGTTTGATCTGATCTAGCACGAGCACATTAGCACAAATTATGTGAGGTATGACACGTGATTTTAATGTGTATTTTTCCTTATCTTAACTGAAACTGGATGGCTTGTTGGATGAACTCTTGGGCATAGGAAAATAAAAAAAAATAAAAAAAAGAAAATTACCAATAAACTTTTCGCTGAGTAACTGGACCTCTTGCCTCAGTAAGCAGTGAGTGTTCACGTCAAAAGGTGGAATTTTGCTTGGTAATATTAAGGTTGGTTTAATTTCGTAGCCTTTTTGACTCGAGTTAGTAAGTCCTTAGGGGTGTCTTTACACCTAATGCCCTAAAACCACCTGGTTTGGGAGTCATTGACTTAACACTCACTACATGGGTCAATTAGAAAGCTTAAGGGAACTAACCAATAGCCGTGCATTATTAAAAAAAAAAAAAAAGAATAAAACAAAAACTATGCCTTTTCGTTCATTTTTTATGGGAAATTCAGTGAATCTTGAGACATGGAGACCTTACACATTAGAGTTACTTGGAAGCTTCATTTTTATGTACTAATTCACCTTACACTGATTCAAGCTTGTGATGCCTTATCCTGCCTTTTGTAAGTAATTAGATTTTAACATTTTTATTCATTGTGAAGATGGGTTTACCTTTTTTTTAAGCTTGCTTATGAATGAATATCATGGTGATGTGTGCTCCTTAAATTTTTTGATACCATGAGTGATGACTTTATCTTTATGTTCTTTGTTTTTCATTGAGTCTTTTATTTTGTTTTGCTAAGGGACTAGCAAATTGTAAGTTTGGGGGTATTTGATGAGTGCCAAATATTGCATATTTTGGCCCTTTAATTTACATTTGTTAGCTTAGTAATTTGTTACTTTGAGTTGTTTTCATTGTTTTTCAGGTTTACAAGCACTGGGAAAAGAGTTTCACTAAAATTGCCAAAATCGCCTTACAGATCAGTCATTTTTGTGGATTTTACTGTATTGATTCCGGAAGAACCAGGAGATGAGCCATATATGGTTGGAAAGATCCGGAAGTCTATTTTCTGAGGGATTTTACGGCTTGCAAAAACGATTTTTCTAGAGAAAGTTATGGTCATTTTAGTAAACAAGGTTCAAGCTGAAGAAGTCTAGTGCGCTCGATCGCACCAGACTTGCGATCGATCGCAAATGCGCTCTTGCACATCCCACATCGGTTAAAAATGCTCTGTAGTGAGCCAATGTGCGCTCGAGCGCACCAGAGTGCGATCGATCGCACTCGGGCAGTTTCCCACATCGATTTTGAAACCCATTGTGCTCCGGGACTCCCCCTATATAAACACCATCTGACCTCATCATTCAGTGTACAATTCCTAAGCCACTTTGGTGTTTACCGGTGGACGTCCGCTAGCATTCTGGTGGATCCCGAAGGCATTGCTACCACGAGGGGAAGCGCCGCCCGACAGCGAGTGAAATTTCTCCCATGTAAAGTTGTTTATTTATTTCTTTATATTCAGTTGTTTTTGTTTAAATGTTTAGCACTTTTTATTATAGTTTTATTGTTATGAGTGGCTAGACTCTTCAACTAAGGTTGAAGATGAAGCCCCGCCGTTGTTTGGCGTAGTAGTTCAGATTTGCTTGTACAAATCTGACAATTTTTAGTATAAATGTTCTGTCAATTATTTGAGTAAATCTTATAATTGATTGAGTTTAAATTGTCTGTTGGATTTTCTTTGTGTTTCATCTGATGGATACATTGAATGCTTTTCAATTAAATTGGATTCTTTTTGTGATTTGTTAAGAGCGGATACATCGGGTGCTTTTGGTTTAGTTGGGATATTCTTTGTTTTTTGTCTTATAGATGGATTCATTGAATGTTTTGATAGGCTATATTTTTAGAACATGTATGCTTAACTTCGGTGGGGTGGATTCGGAAACCTTAGTGTTTTAATTATTAGTTTTTAAATCAATTTAATTTAGTTTTAATTTCTTTTGCAATATCATTCACAATTCGGAACTAGGTTAAAATAGAGTTAGTTTAGATTAAAAATTATATTTTCACAACACAATTCCCTGTGGATTCGACCTCGCACTTGCACACACTATACTGCAAACAACTCGTGCGCTTGCGAGTAAATTAAAACTCACAACAAGCATGGTATCTACTCTTTAAGCTATTGATCTCCCTAAGCAACGAGTTAGGCATGGTATCTACTCTAACTCTTTTCTTCCTTAAGGGATTCAGCATGGTATCTACTTGAGTTGTTCCTTAAGAAAGCATAAGTACTATGGAAATCGACAACCACATGAGACCTAGGGCATGGTATCTACTCCCAGTTTCCCATGTTGATTAACCCGGGTATCCGGATAAGATATCCCTCGTTACTAATGTTAGACCCAGGACTCGGTCATCTAAATTGATTTAACTAACAGGTCCATACCACATGCATACGCTGGCCATACATATATATATGATGAATTTAAATAAGCACAGGCATTAATCAAGTTAAGCAACATAATAAAGGCTATTGGCTGTCTAAACTAAACATCATATATAAACTAAACATAAGGAGAAGAATAAACCCGAGAGAAGAGGTGTCAATTCTCTCCCACGATTACAACTCCAAGAAAAAGATAAGAGAAGTTTTCTCTCTAAGAGGTGATGATCTTTATGTGTGCTTTACAGGTGAATTTATAGATCTTTGAGAAGTCCTAAGAGGCCCATGAGTTCCTAAAACTTTCCTAAAAACAAAACTCTTTTATTTCCAAAATAAGGTTCTGCAGTTTACTGTTCACGCTTGTACATGTGTGCTCGATCGCATGTGTCTTGCACTCGATCGCAGTACTGTGCTTGATCCCTCTTGTGCGCGCACGATCGCAATGTGCGCTCGATCGCATTGCATATTGCGATCGATTGTAGTTTGTCCAGTGACTGCTCCAGGGATTCCAGACTTCTTCCTTTAAGTGCCAAAACTGCTTATTTTTCTCCAAGACCCTATAAAAACATGTAAAACACACAAATGGAGTAAAAGAGATAAAATTAACTTAATTAAGGACCTAACGAATGTAAATAAGGGGGCTTAAATATGAATGTTTAAGCACCTATCAACCCACCACTCATAAACACCATTTTTAGTTTGGCCCTTCAAAAGTGTTGCCCCTGTGTGAATTTTCTTTATAAGAAAAGCAGTTGGTAAGAATTCAATTGAAACATTATTTGAGGTACAAAATTGTGATATTAAAATGAGATTCTTTTTCATATCAGGAACATAGATGACATTGTTCAATTGAAAAGTGTTATGAGAGATTTTGAGAGAGGAGGAACCGGTATGGGTAATGGAGAGACCCGAGCCATCTCCGATCATAATGTTATCCGAGCCATTGTATGGAGCATGCATGGAGGGATTGTTTAGATCAGCTGTAACATGGTGAAAAGCTCCACTATCCAAGGCCATGGGGAACCAGGATGATTGTTCGCAACATTGGGATTACTGTTGGATGTGTGAACTAGTACTAGCCGAAACGATGAACACCGTTTTGCTATATGACCTTGTATTATGCAGATTTGGCAATAACCTAAGTATGGCCGAGATGGACGATTTCCATGAGTTGTGGTTGGTCCGCTGTTTAGTGCTGTAGGATACTGGTTTGGATTGCTGTTGTAGGGACGCCATGAATGAGTATTGTTGCCTAAGTGTGCAGGTGGGCGCCAGGTTGTTGGATTCCTGCTCATGGGATTAGCAACGGCAGGAAAATGGAAGGGTTTTGGTTTTGTGGTGAGCACTGAAGATTCAAAGTTGAGCAATTTTTCATGTAGTTCTTCAAAGTTTATAGGCGTGTCTCTGGCTTGGACAGCACGTGTTAGTTCTTTGTTTTCATCGCCAAGTCCATCAAGTATCTTGTTTGTGAGATTTTCTGCATCAAGTGGTGCTCCAAGAAGGGCAACATTATTAGCTTTAGCATTTATGGCTTTCAGAAACGCAGTTACACTTTCAGATCCTTTGGTGATTGTCTTGAGTTGGCTCTTGGCCTGTTTGATGCGTCCACGAGAAGGCTTGGCGTAGGTGGTGGCCAAGATAATCTATGCTTCACGAGTGGTTTTAGCTTGAGCAATGAATGGTATGATAGTTGGGGAGATGGAGCCAATGATGGCATTCAAGATTAACTGGTTCAGTCAGATCTAGAGGATGTGAGCAGGGTTTGGTCTAGTTGTGTCATTTTGAGTGAGAGTGGCTGGGGAACAAGGCTTTGAGCCATCGACATAGCCTAAGAGGTCATAGCCAATGAAGAGGGTGTGAAATTGCAACTTCCAAGAGATGTAGTTGCTGGAAGTGAGTTTGAGAGGGGTTTGGGCAGCAACATTAATGCTGATAAGGGTGTTATGGGATTCATTGGTGTTGAGAATAGAGGTTGAAGGATTGGCCATGGCTACTCGAGATGGAAGAAAGAAGGAGAAAAAAAAATTGGATTTTGTTATCTCTTAGTTTTGCTCTGATACCATGATAGAATAGCAAAATTGATACTTTTATTATTAACTAACAAACGTATAATACATCAAAGGAATAACAGAGAATTGTTAAAATTCCTATAAACTAGGAGGTTGTTACAAACAGATTCCTATATCTATGAAAAACAACTAAGAATATCTGAATAATACAATCTGATATCAACAGAGAGGAATAGGCTTTTACAAAAATATTCCTATATCTATGAAAGACAGAATATTTGAATAATACAATCTGATATCAACAAAGAGGAATAAGTCAATTAGTTATGAACTGATTCTCTATATTAGCTTCATACTCTTTACTCACTGAATTTGTCACATAATCTTTTGATTGGAAGGATCCCTGAAGATATCGGTGTTATGCAATCCCTAAAATCTCTTGATTTATCTACAAATCAACTTTCTAGTAAAATCCCTCCAAGCATGTCCAGCTTGACATTTTTGAGTCACGTCAACTTATCCCACAAACACTTGACTAGGGAGATTCCTTCAAGCACTCAATTACAAAGCTTCAATGAATCCAGTTTCATTGGTAATCCTGAACTTTGTGGAGCTCCTCTTTTGAAGAATTGCACAAAAGATAAATCTCAAGAAACAACTCCAGTTGGTAAAAATGAAGATGACTTTGATACACGACAACTTTATATTGCCATGGCAGTGGGATTCATTGTGAGCTTTTGGGGAGTTTGTAGTTCTCGTCTTGTCAAGAGAACTTGGAGGCTTACTTATTTTCGATTTATTGATGACATGAGAGATCACATCTATGTTGCCATAGTCCTGAAAACGAATTGGTTTCGCGAGAAATTGAGAATAAGTGACGTAGTTGGTTCATAAGGTATTTATTCTTATATTTTCTCTCCAAAAGATTAAGAATGATATTTATGATTTCTACTTTGTTAGTGTGCTTCATTATATATTATCTTTTTTGTTTATTAATTATAACAAAAAATAGTTTTGATTATTCATTAAATATGTTTATTATTTACCTGAAATAACTAGTCCAAGGATTATTATTTTTTATTTGTGTGCAGATTTCAAAGAATATTCAGGGACAAATCCTAGCTACCCTTCTCAAATAAATAATCTTTAAGGTTATTTTAAGTTTATTAGTGTGTTGTTTTGTTGAATTATATTTAAAGTTGGTAGTGTTGTTGGTTTCTTCTTGTAATTTTTTGTGTTTTGAGTCACTTGCAGTCTTTTCTAGTTGATGAATTTAATACTACTTGATATGTATGAGATGTATTTGTTACATTTGAACACAAGTTTCCACTAGATATATACATGCTCTCTCTAATGCCATTCATATATAGTTATTGTGTGAAAGTTTTTTTTATTCAGTAGTTCAGTATTTTCATAGGACAAGTACTAGAAGTGACAATCTGATTGGTCGAGTTATTTTGGGTCGGATCATGAGTGAGTTGGGGTTGCATGCCGAGTTTGGTTGGGTTTGGGCATATTGGTCATGGGTTGTGTCGGGTTTCAGGTCATCTCCGATAGGGTCTAATTGGGTTCAATTGTATTGGTCTCAGATTGTGTTGGGTTTCGGGTCATTCGAATCGATTCATTTGAGTTACATCATCTCAAGTCGGGTTAGATCATTTCGGGTTCAGGTCGTTACGGTTCGGATTCGAGCAAGCTCAATACGACCCATCGAATATGCTCAATTTTTTTATTTTCTTTTCCTCTAATTTTTAAGGAAATCATTTGAATTTCACTTTAAATTTAGATTACCTGCTACTTTTTTATGTTTCAATGTAATTAATTTCACAAAAGTATGTTAGTAAGAATTTAATATTTTAATATTTTATTATATTTAACTAATTATGATTTGATTAAATACAAATCAAAATTATATATGAAAAATAATATAAATATAAAGAATTTGATAAATTAATAACTAATAAAAGATAAAATTAACTTTTTCTTCATCATATATGATGATAGTGAAGGTTGACATATGCATGATCTATATGAATAAATACTAAATCTAATGCTCGTTTTTTTTTTTTTTGTAAACTAAAAATTATATAATAAATATAAAAGTAAATTACATTAACCTACCTGAGGTTAGTTCATGTTTATACTTACCTCACATACTTGAATTTTGAAATTATTAAAGGTAAAATTGGGTTTCCAATAAGTTTTGATAAGTTAGCATAAGATTTAACTGAATTTTAAACAATTGACTAATAGAAAACTAACGACAGGTAAATACATGCATACTTTAAAAACTATGTGAGTTAAGTGTAACCATGAACTGACCTCAAGTAAGTTCATGTAATTTACCTTAAATATAAAGCGTGTAAAACTCATTAATAATGTTAATTTATTACACTAAATGAAAAAATCAAGAGAAACTAAAAAGAAAGGGGGGCGGGGGGAAGAAAAGTAGGGCCCTGAGCAAATTGAGCATTTGAACATTTACAAGCTAATCTTCAAATCATCATATGAACTCTGACGATGAATCCAATCAGGACCCAAAACTTTGTTGTTTTATAAAAGGGAGTCCCACTACTTATCGGTTTCTTCACTAATCAAGAGATTAATTCCCCTAAAATAAAATTGATTAATTGATATTACCAAAATACGACTCTCCCATAGGATGACGACACGTGGATCATCGTGATCCCAAAGTTCAAAGAGACACGCGGGCAATCCAGGCCCAGACAGTTGGACCTCCAGGTCATGACCGCCCTTCAGGGCATCATTGCCTCCAGCGGGGCCTCCACGTCACCACCGCCCTTCAGTGCATCTTGGCCCCCAGCTGGGCTTCCACGTCACCACCGCCCTCCGGACCATCATTACCCAACCAAGTTGGGACGTCAGGGAAAAACACCGTCTTAACACATAGACGGCTCTGGAGTAAGCCAGCAAGGCAAAAGCCCTACTGAACGGTTCTCAGCTTCCTAGCTGGGCCTCATAGGCATCATTACCCAACCCAGCTAGGGTATCCTGTCACAGCCGCCCCGGCCCACTACCGCCTCCGAAACTCTATAAAAGGGACTTGGTAAATAGTCCAGAGGACACTTAGTTTTGAACTTGAAAACACATACACTTTGAGCTTTCTCTAACTTAAGCATCGGAGCATTCTCGGAGGCATCCCCTCCGTCGACCCCAATAGCTACTCTCCCTTTCCCTGTGCAGGTACTTCTATAGTCTAAACCTCCAGCTCAGCAACGCACATATTTGGCATCAACAGATTGGCGCCGTCCGTGGGAAACCACATCTCTCGCTGACAGTAACAGCGAAGAAGTCTAAAGAACTCATCTGTTAGCATGCCCCCAAAAACACCCGCCAGGGATCTAGGCGCTCGCGTGCTACGGTTGGGAGCCAGTTCTTCGGCCAAACTCGAGGTTCACCCGAATGAAGGCACGCTCCAGGTGCAATTTGCAGAGCTCGCACACCTAGTGGTCGATCTGGCGGCCGAAGTTCGTAGGCGACCTCAGCAGACCCTGCCACTCCCATCGCAGGAACCAGGCCACAATGGTTCCACTGACTGCCGCCCACCAGCGGATGTCTGCTCGGCGACCCACTCACCTCCCCCAGCTAAGTTCAGAGAGAGTCTCATGCCCAAGAACAGCGAAGGGTTTAGCAAACTTCGGCCATGATACGGAAGAGTGTAAGGCCTTAAAAAATCAGATCGAGGCCCTCATCAATCGGGGGCATCTAAAAGAATACGTCGGGCCACGACAGGAGAAATGTGATGAACGATCGCGTAGAAGCCCTGAACGTCCTTATGAGCGAAACAGACCTACAAGGGTGGCACGGAAGAGCCCAGGGCCAAGTTATAGGGAGCCTAGCCAGAAAAAACCAGAGGTCCTCGTGGCGAAGATTATCAAAACCATTTACGGAGGACTCGCTACTGGTGGGGGGTCGCATGCTCGCAGTAGGTCTTATGCCAGGTCAATAGCCTCTGTCGCTGGACCTCATAAACGACCTAGGACCGGAGACACTATTTCTTTTTCGAACGAAGACTTGGAAGGAGTGTAGATCCCACACGACGATGCTGTTGTAATTTCACTCATTGTGGCTAATCACGAGATAAGACGAGTCCTAGTCGATAACGGGAGCTCAGCCGATATCCTCTTTTATGATGTCTTTCAACAAATGCATCTGGGCGATGCACAGCTAGAGTTGGTCTCCACCCCACTCTATGGTTTCTCAGGGGGACCAGTCTTTCCAGAAGGCAACATAACTCTCCCAGTAACTGCGGGAACAGCACCTCAAACAACGACCGTACACTCCACTTTGTTAATTGTTCGACAACCCTCCTCCTACAATATGATACTCGGACGACCCACGCTGAATAAACTCCGAGCGGTTGTCTCTACCCATTAGCTCAAAATCAAATTCCCCACGGCAGACGGAGTAGGCGAGATCAAAGGGAATCAACGACTCGCCAGATCCTGTTATCTCAGTGCAATAAAGGGTAAAAAGACGGAAGCTCTACCACTCGAACTGGATGACCTTAGGAATGAAGCAAGCACCCTACGAGGTAGGCCCAGAGAAGATGTACTCACGATCCCCCTCTGCGAAGATAGCACCAGAACTGTTCAAATTGGTTCCAACCTGTCCAGCACTTTTCAGGAATCTCTATTAGCCCTTCTACGGGCCAACCAAGATCTATTCGCCTGGACTGCTGCCGATATGCCGGGAATCAGCCCGGATGTCATCGTACATCGCTTGAGTGTTGATCCGACTCACAAACCGGTCATCCAGAAGAAAAGGTCGTTTGCTCCTGAGCGACAGGCAGTTGTTCGGGCAGAAGTTGACAAATTACGATCGGCTGACTTCATCCGAGAGGTGAACTATCCGGACTAGGTATCTAATGTTGTAATGGTAAAAAAGGCAAACGGCAAGTGGCGAATTTGTATAGACTTTTCTGATCTCAATAAAGCCTGTCCTAAAGACAGTTTTTCTTTGCCCCGGATTGATCAACTCGTTGATGCAACATCCGGCCATGAGCAGTTAACATTCATGGATGTTTACTCCGGGTATAACCAAATCCTTATGCACCCGCCTAACCAAGAGAAGACGGCATTTATCACAGAGCAAGGCCTCTATTGTTATAGGGTCATACCGTTCGGTTTGAAAAATACGGGGGCCACTTACCAGAGGCTAGTAAACAAGATATTCAAAGAGCAGATGGGTCGAAATATAGAAGTATATGTGGACGACATGCTGGTCAAAAGCGTCAAAACACAGGACCACGAGGCCGATCTCCAATATAGAAGTATTATGTCAGCAAAGTGCTTCATGATGCCGAGACAAAATATCTTCCAACCGAAAAGATGGCGTATGCTCTGTTAATTTCGGCTCGGAAGCTTCGACCTTATTTTCAAGCCCATACCATCACAATCCTCACCAACCAGCCTTTTCGACAAATACTCCACAAGCCAGATGTTGCCGGTAGAATGGTCAAATAGTCAATAGAGTTGGGAGAGTTCGACATCCGTTATCGGCCTCGGACAGCTATCAAAGCGCAAGCCCTAGCTGATTTTGTCATGGAAACTACTTTGCCCTTAACAGAAGAAGAATCTCCACAGGATGTTAGTCAATCGAGCCCGTCTTTACACTGGACCCTTCATGTGGACGGATCCTCTACTGACTCTGGAAGCGGAGCCGGGCTCATTCTGAGCGGTCCCGATAACTTCGCCATTGAGTACGCCCTGAGGTTCGGGTTTCCAGCATCGAACAATGAAGCCGAGTATGAAGCTCTACTCACAGGCATGAGATTAGCCAAGGTAATATCTGTACAAAATTTACATGTATATAGCGATTCCCAACTAGTGGGGAACTAGGTGAATGGTGAATTCGAGGCCCGAGGAAAAAATATCGCTCGCTACCTTACAGCAGCAAAGATATTAGCTGGGCAGTTTGAAGTCTTTTCTCTAAACCAGATTCCGCGGGCAGAAAATACGAAGGCCGACTCATTGGCCCGGCTTGCTTCATCTTGCCAGCTCGAGTCCAGGCGAGCAGTCTACCTCGAAACCCTAGCCATGCCTAGTATCGACGAAATAATGGTCTTACCCGTGGTTGGTGAGAGAACGTGGATGAGTCCTATCCTGGAATATCTACGTGACGGTATTCTGCCCGATAACAAAAGCGAAGCCCGAAAGATTGTGTCTCGAGCCGCCCGATACGCAATTCTGGATGATCACCTGTATAAGCGGGGGTTGACAACGCCCTTCTTGAAGTGTCTTGACCCGACCGAAGCTAATTACGCCCTCCGAGAAGTCCATGAAGGTATATGTGGAAATCACCTCGGGGGACGTGTCTTGGCGTTCAAAATCCTCCGTCAAGGATATTATTGGCCGAAGATGAGGGAAGCGGCCATGGAGTTGGTGACCAAATGTCAAAGCTGTCAACGGTATGCCACTGTGCCACGTCAACCAGCGAACCTTTTGACACCAATAGTCAGTCCACTTCCTTTCACTATGTGGGGAATGGACCTTCTCGGACCCTTTCCCGAAGCAACCGGCCAAAGAAAGTATCTCATAGTTGCAATAGATTATTTTACAAAATGGGTAGAAGCTGAACCCTTGGCCAGCATCACGGACCTTCAAGCCCGAGCCTTCGTGTGGAAATCAATAGTATGTCGATTTGGAGTACCCCTAGTATTAGTGACAGACAACGGCAAACAGTTTGACAGTGTTCGGTTCAAAACATTTTGCGATGAATTACATATTGACCATCGTTTCTCTTCGGTCGGATACCCGCAAGCAAATGGACAAGCCGAAGTTACCAACCGAACGATCTTGCAAGGCATTAAAAGGCGAATAGACGAAGCAGAGAAGCAGTGGACAGACCATTTACCCAACATACTTTGGGCATATCGAACCACGACTCGAGCACCCACCGGGGAAACCCCCTTCTTCATGACTTATGGGTCTGAAGCAGTCATCCCTTTGGAAATAGGAGTACCTTCCTTGCGAGTTCAGAATTTCGAGGAACGAAGCAATGAGGAAGCCCTTCGCACGAACGCCGATCTTTTCGATGAAGCCCGGGACAAAGCCCAAATCCGACTTGCCGTTTATCAGCAGCGAGCCGCCAGGTACTTCAACTCAAGAATAAAAGTATGACATTTCTGTCTTCATGACCTCGTCTTGCGAAAGAACGAAGTCTCCAGGCCCCGAGAATCAGGCAAACTAGTCCCTAATTGGGAAGGGCCATATCGTATCAAAAGAGTATGCCGACCCGGCACGTTTGAACTCGAAGAATTGAACGGAAAAGCCATCCCTCGTACTTGGAATGTGGAACATCTTCGACGTTTTTATCAATAAATAGTGTTGCGCTTATGTAAACAGTCTTGTTTCATATATATTAAAGACTTTGCTTACATCTTTCTGCCGACTAAAACAAAAAACCTAAACCAAGGCAAAGTAAGGCACTAGCAGCCTCAAAAGACAACACAAAAACTGGCTGGGCCAAAACAACACAAAAAATAGGGCTACGACAGAGTGCCCCCAACCTAAGCCCTACTGATCTCCAAGGGCAGGAGACCCCGTGCCTGATTGCCCGTCACGGTCCTGTCCGTCGGCGGGATCATCGTCTGAAGCCAGCAGCTCCTCATCCTCGGGCCCCAGCAGGTCCAACGCGGAGAAGTCAAGCCCTGGGTACATGGCCTCAGCCTTCCCCTTGGCCTCCATAAACCCCGTAAGGTACTGCTGGCCACCCTCGGAAACGACGGCCAGACGATAGGCCTCCGAACTCTGGAAGGACGCCAAGACTTCCTCCACGGCCGCCCTAGTGTGGGCCTCAGTCTCCTCTGTAGCGGCGCGAAGATGAGCCTCGGCCTCCTCCGCTGTGGCTCTAAGGCGGGCCTCGACCTCCTCGACAGTGGTCCGAGCAGTGGCTTTGGCTTCGGCTTTAGCCAGGATAGCAGACTCCAAGGAAGCCTGCAGCCGGTAGACTGCCTCTGTCCTCTCCTCTAGCTGGCGCTGGGTACGCCCAAGAAGCTTCGCTGTCTCCATGCATCGACGTGTGGCCGCGCCCATCAGAACACCCATCTGCCACCAGAAGCCATGCGTGAAACAAAATTCAGCGAAAATAATGTAAGGCAAAGCGAAAACGGAATCTAACCTGAGAAGCCAAAGCCTCGGTCGCCGCACAGAGAGAGTCCGTGGTCTTTCGACCCAACTCAGCCACATCACGAGGGGAGGCGCCCTTAAACAGATGTTCTGTCGCCACCCGAGGATGTGCGAAGACAAAGTCATCTGTCCGGATGGCCCAGTTGGGCATGAAGATCGAGGCCTCCGAAGCTGACCCTTGGCTAGGGCCTGGAATAGTGGGAGTCCCCGTAGTCATGAGGATCGGCGTCGGGGTGCTACTTACCGGAGGTGTCTCTGACTGGGTCGGTGGCCTCGGAGGAGTCCCTAAGTCGATCGGAGCCGGAGATGGGGCTCTGGGCCTCTTCTTAGGCCGAGAAGTCGAGGCTGTTTGCTTCTCGGACCGGGCCGACCTCCTCTGCTCCAATGCCAGCTTCTTGGCATGCTCTCGGGCATGGGCAGCCGCCTCCATCTCTGATCAAAACAAACAAAGGAAGGAAATAGTGTAAGTACAAATCACGGGATAACGATGCAAAATAAGAATAAAGAAAGTAGAGGGTAAACCAAAGCCTTTACCGCTCTCAAGCGAAGGCTCGGGGCACGAAGAACAAAGACCTCGCCGGGCCAGTTCTTCATTGTCATATAAGACCCCGGCGTCCAAAGGCGAGGCCACCATGGCATTCACTGTCTCTTTCTCATACGGAAGAAGGCCCGCCTTTTTGCATTTCCCGGTGCGATCCATACTCCACGCACGAGGTAAGCCGAAGTCCTCGGCAGATCGGATGAAAAAGAAATTCTTCTTCCACCTCTTGATAGATGAAGGGGTCTTCTTCAGCAACCTCCTCTTCGACCGAGTACTGAAGACCACCCACCCTGTCTGACCATGCCGGCTGATCAAGAAGTGGGCCTTGAAAATATCCATCGTCATTGGCCGGCCCACTTCTAAGCAAACGCAGATAAAGGCCATGATCAGCCGTACCGAATTGGGCACCAGCTGACACAGCGCTATATCAAAGTACTTAAGGATCGTACAAAAGTAGGGGTGAAGGGGAAATCGAAGCCCGGCCTGCATGTGATGCTTGTACACACAGAGCTCGAACGGAGCTCGGTCAGGGAGGACATCACAGGCCCTCTCCCCCACCTTGGCCAGCCGAAGATCGTACTAGCTCAGAATGCAGTACGTCTTCCTTATCGCTTCCAAATCCTCCTCCCTCAGTTGACTAGGGATCTCGTTAGCTGTATAGTTCCATTCCTCTCTCTCCTCTCCAGCCGAGGTCTCCCTAATGTCGGTCAACGCTCTAAGAGTGTCCTTACCGGACGAAGACTCTTCCTGGTGTTCTCTCCCCACCTCCAAAGGAACGTAGGGCACTAGCGCCATGGGGTCTGCCCTGGGCGTACCCGTTACGGGGGTATTCCCCCCAGAAGAAGACGAGGACGTCTCTACTTCTTCGGCGCTGCTACCGCTTGTATCATCTACACTACTCCTACCATTACTACTACTACTAGGCCTATCGCGGTATGTATCAAACGAAGAAGACATGATGTAAAAATGAAAGAAAACACGAACTCACCAAAGTCCAAAGGATTCGGACTTGAATTCCTCCTAAACGTTCGGTGTATGTCCAAGAGCGTTCCTCCCAAGATCTCGCGAACGCAACGATCACACCAAACTTCTCTCTGAAGAGATGAGGACGAGGACTCACAAACACAATTGGGACGAGGCCAAGGGCTCTTAGGAAAGCTACTCTCTGAAAACAAAAGGAGATTATAGAATGAGTGTGGAAGAAGGGGAAACCCAAGCCCCTTATATAAGGGAAGGGTCACGGCCAACGAGGAACATTTAATGCAGTCGCGGGAATCAAGGGACTCTTTAGAATTCCCAAGCAACCAACACACTTTCCCAGGGGGCGTTACTTCCCTCGAGGTGGCCGCTGCTTTCCCTAAAACGGCTGTTTAAAATTCCAAGGTAACATGACGCGGCAGCTACCCAGGTAAGGCCACGTGTCTCCTCAGCCGCCGTCTTGGACACGAAACACTTTCCCGTAGCTCCACTAGTCCTCATCCCAATCTCTTCAAGGTCCAAGGAGATGGATTGCTCCACAAGTCCTCGGACATATGGTATTCTTGTCCGAGGAGATGGATTGCTCCACTGGTCCTCGGCCCACTCTCTTCAATGTCCGAGGAGATGGATTGCTCCACTGGTCCTCGGCCCACTCTCTTCAAAGTCCGAGGAGATGGATTGCTCCACTAGTCCTCGGACATATGGCATTCTTGGCCGAGGAGGTGGATTGCTCCACTGGTCCTCGGCCCACTCTCTTCACAGTCCGAGGAGATGGATTGCTCCACTAGTCCTCGGACATATGGCATTCTTGGCCGAGGAGGTGGATTGATCTACTGGTCCTCGGCCCACTCTCTTCACAGTCCGAGGAGATGGATTACTCCACTAGTCCTCGGACATATGGCATTCTTGGCCGAGGAGATGGATTGCTCCACTGGTCCTCGGCCCACTCTCTTCAAAGTCCAAGGAGATGGATTGCTCCACTAGTCCTCGGACATATAGCATTCTTGGCCGAAGAGATGGATTGCTCCACTAGTCCTCGGCCCACTCTCCTCAAAGTCCGAGGAGTTGAATTGCTCCACTAGTCCTCGGACATATGGCATTCTTGGCCGAGGAGATGGATTGCTCCACTGCTCCTCGGCCCACTCTCTTCAAAGTCCGAGGAGATGGATTGCTCCACTAGTCCTCGGACATATGGCGTTCTTAGCCGAAGAGATGGATTGCTCCACTGGTCCTCGGCCCACTCTCTTCAAAGTCCGAGGAGATGGATTGCTCCACTGGTCCACGGCCCACTCTCTTCACAGTCTGAGGAGATGGATTGCTCCACTAGTCCTCGGACATATGGCATTCTTGGCCGAGGAGGTGGATTGATCCACTGGTCCTCGGCCCACTCTCTTCACAGTCCGAGAAGATGGATTGCTCCACTAGTCCTCGGACATATGGCATTCTTGGCCGAGGAGATGGATTGCTCCACTGGTCCTCGGCCCACTCTCTTCAAAGTCCGAGGAGATGGATAGCTCCACTGGTCCTCGGCCCACTCTCTTCAAAGTCCGAGGAGATGGATTGCTCCACTGGTCCTCGGCCCACTTTCTTCAATGTCCGAGGAGATGGATTGCTCCACTAGTCCTCGGACATATGGCATTCTTGGCCGAGGAGATGGATTGCTCCACTGGTCCTCGGCCCACTCTCTTCAAAGTCCGAGGAGATGGATTGCTCCACTAGTCCTCGGACATATGGCATTCTTGGCCGAGGAGGTGGATTACTCCACTGGTCCTCGGCCCACTCTCTTCACAGTCCGAGGAGATGGATTGCTCCACTAATCCTCGGACATATGGCATTCTTGGCCGAGGAGATGGATTGCTCCACTGGTCCTCGGCCCACTCTCTTCAAAGTCCGAGGAGATGGATTGCTCCACTTGTCCTCGGCCCACTCTCTTCAATGTCCAAGGAGATGGATTGCTCCACTAGTCCTCAGACATATGGCATTCTTGGCCGAGGAGATGGATTGCTCCACTGGTCCTCGGCCCACTCTCTTCAAAGTCCGAGGAGATGGATTGCTCCACTAGTCCTCGGACATATGGCATTCTTGGCCGAGGAGGTGGATTACTCCACTGGTCCTCGGCCCACTCTCTTCACAGTCCGAGGAGATGGATTGCTCCACTAGTCCTCGGACATATGGCATTCTTGGCCGAGGAGATGGATTGCTCCACTGGTCCTCGGCCCACTCTCTTCAAAGTCCGAGGAGATGGATTGCTCCACTGGTCCTCGGCCCACTCTCTTCAATGTCCAAGGAGATGGATTGCTCCACTAGTCCTCGGACATATGGCATTCTTGGCCGAGGAGATGGATTGCTCCACTGGTCCTCGGCCCACTCTCTTCAAAGTCCGAGGAGATGGATTGCTCCACTAGTCCTCGGACATATGGCATTCTTGGCCGAGGAGGTGGATTGCTCCACTGGTCCTCGGCCCACTCTCTTCACAGTCCGAGGAGATGGATTGCTCCACTAGTCCTCGGACATATGGCATTCTTGGCCGAGATGGATTGCTCCACTGGTCCTCGGCCCACTCTCTTCAAAGTCCGAGGAGATGGATTGCTCCACTAGTCCTCGGACATATGGCGTTCTTGGCCGAAGAGATGGATTGCTCCACTGGTCCTCGGCCTACTCTCTTCAAAGTCCGAGGAGATGGATTGCTCCACTAGTCCTCGGACATATGGCATTCTTGGCCGAGGAGATGGATTGCTCCACTGGTCCTCGGCCCGCTCTCTTCAAAGACCAAGGAGATGGATTGCTCCACTGGTCCTCGGCCCACTCTCGTCAAAGTCCAAGGAGATGGATTGCTCCACTAGTCCTCGGACATATGGCATTCTTGGCCGAGGAGATGGATTGCTCCACTGGTCCTCGGCCCACTCTATTCAAAGTCCGAGGAGATGGATTGCTCCACTGGTCCTGGGCCCACTCTCTTCACAGTCCGAGGAGATGGATTCTTGGCCGAGGAGATGGATTGCTCCACTGGTCCTCGGCCCACTCTCTTCAAAGTCCGAGGAGATGGATTGCTCCACTGGTCCTCGGCCCACTCTCGTCAAAGTCCGAGGAGATGGATTGCTCCACTGGTCCTCGGCCCACTCTCTTCAAAGTCTGAGGAGATGGATTGCTCCACTGGTCCTCGGTCCACTCTCTTCAAGGTCCGAGGAGACGGATTGCTCCACGTGTCCTCGGACCCAAGGTATTCTTGGCCGAGGAGATGGATTTTTCTACTGATCCTCGGCCCATTATTTTCGAGAGATGGTTTGCCCCACTTGTCCTCGGACCCCTGGTGTCCTTGGCCAAAGAGAGGAGTCATTCCACAAGTCCTCGGTCCATTCTCTTTTGCCTTAGAGCCAATTTCGACCAGACTTCACGTCTCCGCAGAGGATCTAACACCGACCTAGTTCTGCTACTTCCTTAACCACAGTGCCGCACTTAAGGAAGTAAGGGGCCTCTGATACTACCAAAATACGACTCTCCCATAGGATGACGACACGTGGATCATCGTGATCCCAAAGTTCAAAGAGACACGCGGGCAATCCAGGCCCAGACAGTTGGACCTCCAGGTCATGACCGCCCTTCAGGGCATCATTGCCTCCAGCGGGGCCTCCACGTCACCACCGCCCTTCAGTGCATCTTGGCCCCTAGCTGGGCTTCCACGTCACCACCGCCCTCCGGACCATCATTACCCAACCAAGTTGGGACGTCAGGGAAAAACACCGTCATAACGCATAGACGGCTCTGGAGTAAGCCAGCAAGGCAAAAGCCCTACTGAACGGTTCTCAGCTTCCTAGCTGGGCCTCATAGGCATCATTACCCAACCCAGCTGGGGTATCCTGTCACAGCCGCCCTGGCCCACTACCGCCTCCGAAACTCTATAAAAGGGACTTGGTAAGTAGTCCAGAGGACACTTAGTTTTGAACTTGAAAACACATACACTTTGAGCTTTCTCTAACTTAAGCATCGCAGCATCCTCGGAGGCATCCCCTCCGTCGACCCCAATAGCTACTCTCCCTTTCCCTGTGCAGGTACTTCTATAGTCTAAACCTCCAGCTCAGCAACGAACATATTTGGCATCAACATTAATAAACATTATTTGGTAGAATTTAGAAAAAAAAAGGGTAAGAATCTCATTTTCAATTCCTCTGTAAAGGAGACTCGAGATCGGCTGTCCTTTCATTAATATATAAAAAAACTAAAAAATAATTTTTAAATTTAGTGATAAATTTTTATTTCTAATGATAAAAATAATAATATTAATGTTAAAAGGAAGAAAAGAAATTATGTTTTATTATCAAAAACAAAACTTTTACTACTAAATAAACGTCTTTACCATCTAAAGCAAATTATCCTTTTGATACAACCCATATTTCTTTTCACCAATATCCTTTCTAACCTTATGCTGTCAAATCTTTTTGATAAAAAATTATGTTTTATTATCAAAAATAAAAATACCAACCATGTCGCATATTTGTGATGAGATTATTTTATTTTGAATATTAACAGAAAAGAAGTAAGTCATAGGATGCTGCAAACAGAATACCAATAAATTAAGACCCATGGTAACTTAAAACCTTAAAGTTGACCAAAATTTAAATCTCTGTTATGTAATGAAACAAAAATGATAAAATACTCTAATAAGTAAGTTTAGAATCTAAATATTAGATTCAATCTCATTTATCTTAAACATTATAAGTATGATTTTTGAATTGAATATAAAATTTATTATTAGAAAACTAAACATGAAAATTTTATTTCAATTTATTCGTAAATAATTTTTTTCGATTAATTTATAAATGATAAATTCTATTATTATTTGATTCCAAACAGATGTTAAAGAGATCGTAAAAAAAATACCCAGAATCTGTGGCACGGTCGCTCCACTCCTTCACAATTCTACTGAATATCAGTCCATAATATTGTGAAAGGTACTTAGTATACACTAGGAAGTTGAAACCATACTCTGTTTGATTGGGAGACTAAATGCAAAAGGTCTCAAGTTGAAACCAGACTATATGAAAAAAAGGGACGGTTATAGAAAGATGAAGAACTATCAGTGGGCCAATTAAGTTATATATGAAGGTTAAACTCTTCATACATTAAGGATACCGAAGTAAAGCAATATAAAATCATTGCATTGAAAATGTGAAGGGAAAAAATTATAGCAATTCTTTGGCAGTGTTGCATGCTTGTGTGCCAACAAGAAAATCTAACAGAATCATTTTGAGAGTTGCCTTAAAAAAATCTGAATTGCCAAACATTGATCTTTCATTTTATTCATATCTATATTTATGTGTTTAACAGGCTTCTTAGATTGCCATATCTTGATAAAATCACTCTTTGAATGGAATGCGTAGTGTAAAAATTCATATGGATTCAACACTCGTGGACCGTGGGACAACTATTATGCACAAATAGAAGTGTTCTCTTATACAGAACAAAGACTAAAAAAAACATCTAACAAAATGAACGAGCACTTTCAAGGACTCTCAAGTTTCAAAACTAATTGAATATAACTAACGATAGAAGTGAGACAATGGCACTTGATATTTAGTAGGAATACAAAGACTACGTCTACCCATTCCATAACATTGTTTCACCGAACAATATCTCTCTCTCAATATTTTTTTGTCAACTCAAATAAAATCAATCTTGTTGTGAATATTCATGTGTGATTAAGAAAAAATGTGAATGATCAATCTCACATCGAAAAAAAATAGAAAATAAAAATGATTTATACATATGGTTTGAGCTTAAAACTTATAAGTTTTTCCTTTTTGGTAAAGTTGGTGTTTAATCATTTATGTGAAGCCAACACAAAATCTTCATGTATTATTCGAACCCCATCCTGTAAGTATCTCTTACTCAAAGGAATATGGATGATACAACTGATAAGTGCTTAAATATTCATATTTAAGCCCCTTAATTTACATGTGTTAAGCTCTTTGTCTATACGTTTTAGTCTATTTTACTTCATTTTGTGTGTTTCACATATTTTTATAGGTCTTGGAGAAAAAGAAGCAGTTTTGGCACTTAAGGGAAGAAGCCTGGAAATCCTGGAGCAGCTTCTGGCCAAAGTGCGATCGATCGCACTACTGCATACGATCGAGCGCACATGCGATCATTCGCACACATGAAGGATCGAGCGCAGCAATGCGATCGAGCGCAAGACGCATGCGATTGAATGCATATGTACGGGCATGAACAGTATACTGCAGAACTCTATTTTGTAAATAACTCTATTTTGGAAATAACTCTATTTTGGAAATAACCCTATTTTGGAAATAAAGAAGTTTTGTGTTTTATGAAAGTTTAGGAACTCATGAGCCTTCTAAGACTACTCAAGCCCTATAAATACACTCGTAAAGCACACACAAATTATGAGTTCTTTTATCCCTTCTTTTATCTTTCAATCTTCTTTTAGTTTTAAGTTGGGAGGCCGGAGGCCGGATGAGCCCGAAGGAAGAGATTGTGAAGACGAATTGACGACTCTTCTCCATAATGTTTTCGGGTTTCTTCTTTCCTTTATTTTTATTATGTGTACTTAACTTTTAGTAGGGGCTTGGTTGAAGCCCTAATTATGTTTATTCAATAATTAGTATTGGTGCATTTGCAATATTTATGTTGTGTTGCTTAACTTGATTAATACCTACTTTTATTTAAATTCCTATATTTATATGTCTGATCAATATGTGCATGTGGTATTGACTTGTTAGTTAGATCAATTTGGATGATCGAGTCCTGGGTCTGACATTAGTAACAAAAGATATCCACACCAGATTCTTGGGTAAATCAACATGGGAAACCGGGAGTAGATACCATACCCTAGGTCCTGTGTGATTGTCGATTTCCACAGATCCTATGCTCTCTTAAGGAACAACTCAGCATACACCAGGTTGAATCCCTTGAGAGAGAAAAGAGTTAGAGTAGATACCATGCCTAACTCATTGCTTAGGGAGATCAATAGCTGAAGGAGTAGATACCATGCCCTTAGGTTGACAAACATTAGGTATTCATGACATGAGTAAAGCATTGGCATACTGTTTTGTTGTGGTAGCATGATTAGTGGTGGATATCAAGTCCCTACGCCTTTATCTTTATTATTTTATCTTTATCAAAATCAACTCTTTTATTATTTCCATCTTTCTACATTGCGAATATAATTCTAAAAAGAAATTCACCAATCCCTATGGAGATGATCTTGCTTTCGCACATTATACTACTAAGTTAACCTTGTGCACTTGCAAGTAAAACAAGTGCGATTATTCGCCCATTAATTTAGGTGGATAATCGCTCAACAAGTTTTTGGCGCCGTTGCCGGGGATTGTGCTAAATTTCTGTTTAGAATTATTTCCCGTTTATTTTTCTTATTTTGTTCAATTTTTTTTCTTCTTATTTTTCATTAAATATTTTTCTTAATCTGTTTTGTTTTATTTTATTTTCAACAACTATCTAACTTAATTCTTCGTTTTTGTTATTTTCTTGCTTTCTGTTTCAGGTGTGCATCAGTTCTAATTCTGGCATTGCGATCGAGTGCAAACCTAAGTGTGATCGAGCGCACTGGTGCGATCGAGTGCAGTGCTTGGAGCGCTCGAGCGCAAATAGTCCAGAGACTACCCGAGCAGCAGTACTGAAGCTGCTGCACTAAGGTATTCCTGCTGATTCATGCAAGGGCTTCGAGTGAGGAACCCAACCATCCTTCCACTTGATATAGAAAGTGAGCAGATCATTCGAAAGAGGCCTAAAAACAACTTCGAGGAGAAAGAAGAACAATTTGAGGGTGAAGCACCAATGGAACAGATTTACAACCAACTGCCACCAGAACGGAGACCTATGAAGCAATCTTTCATTCCACATAACCTCATCCATCCTTCATGCATTGCATATCAACCTAAGGCGGAAGAAAATTATTACATATCTCCGCAGATACTCAGCGCCTTGACTCATTTTAGGGGTACACTTGCTAAGGATCCATACTTTCACCTTCGAGAATTCTGTGATCTCTGCAAGTTCCAGCATATTCGGGGCCTAGATCAAGAGGGAATCAGGTTAATTCTTTTCCCATTTTCATTAAAAGATAATGCTAAAATGTGGTATCATTCATTGCCTGCAGATTCCATCCATACTTGGGAAGAGCAATCCGGTAGATTTCTAAGGAAATTTTTCAGCCCAAAAGACAAGGCAGATGAGGAAGGAGATTCAATCCTTCCAACAGAGAGATGAAGACCTTTTCTTCGAGGCATGGGGACACTTTAATGAGTTGCTACTCAAATTTCCACATCACAACTTACCTCAAGATGAGCTAGTCCTAGCTTTCTATGAAGGTTTGAATGGAATAAATCAAGGTATAGTGGATTCCGGTTGTGGAGGTATGCTAATGGAGAAGACTAGTGAAGAAGCCATGGAGCTGTTTGAGACATTAGGTTAGCACACCCAACAATTCTCCTCGAGAGGTAGACAAGGAATTAAAAGCAAGGGTATCTATGAGGTGAGCTTCAATGATGGATCTTCGAATCAGATGGTTGCTATGGAAAGAAAGCTAGACATGCTCGTAAAAGCCATGGCTGATCAGAAAAACTCACCTAGTCCACAGGCTATACAACGCCAGGTATGTGCTATATGCTCTCATTTTGATCATAATACTTATACTTGTCCTCTGTATTCAACTACAGATCAAGAGCAAGCAAATTATGAGGGACTGAACAGCGCATATGCAAATACCTACAATCCTGGATAGCAGAACCACCCCAACCTCTCATGGAGCAACACTCAAAATACTTTGAATCTTCAAGGACATCAACGACACTTCCAACTAGCAGCCCAACCAGTGCCGAAATCAGAAAATAGTGACCTAGATAGTCTTATGAAGCAATTGATGACTTCATAAGAACAGTTCATGACTGAGCAAAGACAAACTACTACAAAACATGAGCAATCCATTCAAAGACTCGAGGAACAAATGGGGAAATTGGCTAAGGAGTTAAGTGAAAGAAAGTTGGGTGAATTTCCAGTCCAACCACTACCTACTCCAAGAGGACATCAACAACTAAATGCCATGACAACTCTAACAAATAGTAAGATCATCGGAGCTGATGAGCCTTCACAAGCATCCACATCCAAAATAAGTGAGATGGAGAAGGTTGAAATCAAAAGATATAATGCATTAAAATTACCCCCAGATAATATAAAATGTTTTAATGTATGCATGACGCAAAGTGTTGTTGAGAAAGCTTTTTAGGTCCATCACATTGATCCAGTAGAAATCGATCTTACCTATAGTGTCCCAAGATCAGATATTGAGCCCAAATGCAAGGATGTTACTGATGACATCATTGACACTACGCACCTCATTGAAGCCTCTCCAAAGCATCAAAGTAAGTACACTGATCCATTTGATATTCATGTGCCTACTAATACTATTTTCCCTTTTATTGTACAGGCACCTAACTTGGAATTCAAGCAGTTTTCAGAACACTTACCTTATGCTTATATGGGAGGGAATAAGACACTTCCTATGCTATCTGCTGCCACTCTTACTTTTGGGAAAAAATAAGGCTTGGTCCGGCTGAAGACGTTAAACTTAGCGCTCATAGGAGGCACCCCAGACTTATCCTTTTCATTTTGGTATTTTTATTTTGTTTATATTTATGTTTACATATCTAGTATTTATATTTCTTGTTTTCTGGAACAATGTTTATTTTTCTTTGTCAGGTACTTAGTGCGTGCATCTAGTTCAAGTTTGGGGGCGTGGACAAGGAAGCAAGCAACCAAGTTCTCCATCTCCTAGGTCAAATCTTTCCATGCCACACACATTTAAGTTTGGGGGTAGTGGGAGATACTAGATACTATCACACACGCACTTGAAACACATGCACACACTAAGTCTCAGTTTTTTTTTAGGAAGATAAATGCATGTTCTTTTGGTAAACAAAAATTTTGATTGATTTAAAAATTTGATAGCACTTCATTAGTAAGCTTAAAAGCTAGAACACATAGTCTTGTAATGGGAATTTTACAAAGTTTAGTTACCTACCTCAAGGCACCTAAGAATTCACGAGTTTGATCCAAATTTGCACGAGCACATTTAACACGCATTTGTGTCGGGTATGACATATAATTCTCTTGTATATGTTTCCATAATTTAACTGTAATCAGATAACTTGTTGAAAAGAACACTTTGGCATAAGAAAAATAAAGAAGAAAAAAAAAGTATGTTCATCATGCAAAAAATGATCATAATAACAAATTTCCACTGAGTAACTGGGCCTCTTGCCTCAGTAAGCATTGAGTGTTCACATCAAAAGGTGGGAATTTCATTTAGAAGCATTAAAACCTGTTAGTTTCGTAGCCTTTTTGATTCGAGTTAGTAAGTCCTTAGGGGTATCTTTACACCTAATGCCCTAAAACCATCTGGTTTAGGAGTCATTGGCTAAACACTCGTTACAAGGGTCAAATAGAAAGCTCGATGGAACTCAACATGACAAAGATCGCATGATGAAAGAAAAAAAAAGAGAAAAGAAGCAAGTATTATGCCATTTTTGTTCTCTTTGATAAGGAATTCGATAAAGGTTTGGGCATCGAAACCCTATACACTAAAAATATGTGGAAGCCCCACCTTATATGTGCTAATTCATCACACACAAATCAAACTTACGATTCCTTAAGCCAACCTTAGGGAAGTAACTTAAAACTTTTGAAAGTCCTTTTGCAATCCAAAATGTGTTTTTATTTTAAGCTTACTCATGAACTGTTATCATAGTTTTCTGTGCAACCCAAATCTTTGAGTATCATGGAAGTGAATTTTTCTTTATTTTTGTTCTCCATTTAGTTTTTACTTTTGTATTGCTAAGGGACTAGCAATATGTAAGTTTGAGGGTGTGATAAGTGCTTAAATATTCATATTTAAGCCCCTTAATTTACATGTGTTAAGCTCTTTGTCTATACGTTTTAGTCTGTTTTACTTCATTTTGTGTGTTTCACATGTTTTTATAGGTCTTGGAGAAAAAGAAGCAGTTTTGGCACTTAAGGGAAGAAGCCTGGAAATCCTGGAGCAGCTTCTGGCCAAAGTGCGATTGATCGCACTACTGCATGCGATCGAGCGCACATGTGATCGTTCGCACACATGAAGGATCGAGTGCAGCAATGCGATCGAGCGCAAGACGCATATGATCGAGTGCACATGTACAGGTGTGAACAGTAAACTGCATAACTCTATTTTGGAAATAACTCTATTTTGGAAATAACCCTATTTTGGAAATAAAGGAGTTTTGTGTTTTAGGAAAGTTTAGGAACTCATGAGCCTTCTAGGACTACTCAAGCCCTATAAATACACTTGTAAAGCACACACAAATTATGACTTCCTTTCTCCCTTCTTTTATCTTTCAATCTTCTTTTAGTTTTAGGTCGGGAGGCCGGAGGCCGGACGAGCCCGAAGGAAGAGATTGTGGAGACGAATTGACGACTCTTCTCCATAATGTTTTTGGGTTTCTTCTTTCCTTTATTTTTATTATGTGTACTTAACTTTTAGTGAGGGCTTGGTTGAAGCCCTAATTATGTTTATTCAATAATTAGTATTGGCGCCTTTGCAATATTTATGTTGTGTTGCATAACTTGATTAATACCTACTTTTATTTAAATTCCTTATATGTATATGTCTGATTAATATGTGCATGTGATATGGACTTGTTAGTTAGATCAATTTGGATGATCGAGTCCTAGGTCTGACATTAGTAACAAAAGATATTCACACCAGATTCTTGGGTTAATCAACATGGGAAACCGGGAGTAGATACCATGCCCTAGGTCCCGTGTGGTTGTCGATTTCCACAGATCCTATGCTCTCTTAAGGAACAACTCAACATACACTAGGTTGAATCCCTTGAGAGAGAAAAGAGTTAGAGTAGATACCATGCCTAACTCATTGCTTAGGGAGATCAATAGCTTAAGGAGTAGATACCATGCCCTTAGGTTGACAAACATTAGGTATTCATGACATGAGTAAAGCATTGGCATATTATTTTGTTTTGGTAGCATGATTAGTGGTGGATATCAAGTCCCTACGCCTATATCTTTATTATTTTATCTTTATCAAAATCAACTCTTTTATTATTTCTATCTTTCTACATTGCGAATATAAATCTAAAAAGAAATTCACCAATCCCTGTGGAGATGATCTTGCTTTCGCACACTATACTACTAAGTTGACCTTGTGCACTTGCAAGTAAAACGAGTGCGATTATTCGCCCATTAATTTAGGTGGATAATCGTTCAACAACAACATATTTTTGTAATTACGGTTTTGTGAAGAAATTGAAGATTGTTGAAGATGGTTGAGTAGTGCTAAAGGTGTTTTGGTATTTAGACTTATTATCCTTCTTTAATCTCAATCCAGTAATCACATGTTAATTTTAATTCTATCACACTATAATATTGTCCATAAACCAAATGAGCTCTTAATGTTTTGTAAGAAAAAAAAATTTCTACCCTATCAATCCTATCCTTTTTTTTTTTTTTGGAACAAAACCTTATGTTTGTCCATTGGCGCTCTCAGCTAACTCCCATATTGGTACTCAATAGTACTTCCCATCTCTCTCATCCTTTCTGCTACACCACACGACTGCTCCACATGCCTAACTACCCATATGCAAAACAAAACCTTAGGCAACTGCTCATATTTGAAAGGCACACACTTACGCTTGCCTTTCCTATTAGTCACAAAGGTTCCTCTATGTAACAGTTGTTGGATATTTGATAAGTGCTTAAATATTCATATTTAAGCCCCTTCATTTACATTTGTTAAGTCCTATTTTATGTTAATTTAGTTCATTTTACTTCATTTCTATGTTTTACATCCTTTTATAGGGTTTTGGAGAAGAAATGAGCATTTTGAAGCTTAAAAAGAAGAAAACTAGAAAATCCTGGAGCAGCTGCTGCCTGGAATGCGATCGAGCGCACCAGGCATGTGATCGAGCACACCAGCACATGCGCGCATGGGCGATCAAGCGCAGCAGAAATCACACACACAGGCCAGATCGAGCGCACCGCGTGTGCGTTCGAGCGCACCACGTGTGCGATCGAGCGCACATGTACAGGCATGAATAGTGAAGTGGCAGAACCAGTTTTGGAAATAAAAGAGTTTTGTGTTTTAGGAAAGTTTAAGAATTCATGAGCCTTCTAGGATTATTCAGCCCCTATAAATACACTTGTAAAACACAAAAAGAAGAGATCCTTTCTTTTACCTTTTGTTTAGTTTAGAGTTGTAAGCTTTGGGAGAGAATTGACGCCTCTTCTCTTGGGTTTACTCTTTCCCCTTTATTTTATGAATATGTTTACTTCATTTAGCATGTGTAACTAAATACCTATGGGGCTCGACTGAAGCCTTAGTTATGCTTTTCCATATATATATATATATATATATATATATATATATATATATATATATATATATATATATATTCATTGATTATCTTTGCTAAAGCCTTGTTAGAATGTTTAACTTGATTAATGCCTGTTTATATTTACATTCCTCATATGTATGTGCCTGATCAACGTATGCATGTGGCATGGATAGGTTAGTCGAATCAATTTGGATGACCGAGTCCTGGGTTCAACATTAGTAACAAGGGATATCTTATCCGGATACCCGGGTTAATCAACATAGGAAACCAGGAGTGGACCAAGCCCTAGGTCCCATGTGGTTGCCGATCTCCACAGCCCTCATGCTCTCTTAAGGAACAACTCAGTATACACCCATGCTGAATCCCTTAAAAGAGAAAAGAGTTAGAGTATACACCATGCCTAACTCGTTGCATAGGGAGATCAATAGCCTAAGGTGTGGACCAAGCCCTTAGGTTGGCAACCATTAGATATTCATGATAAGGCTAAAAGCATTGAAACCTTAGTTAGTGGGAAAGTATAATTAGTGGTGGATATCGTAGCCCTATGCTCTCATTATTGTTATTTACTCACACTCAAACTGTTATTTCTCTTTTAAACTTAAAGAAACTAATTCTAGATAGAAATTCACCAATCCCTGTGGAAATGATCTCGCACTTGCACACTATGCTACCACAGACCTTGTGCACTTGCAAGTAAAACAAGTACGATTATTTGCTTATTTGTTTAGGTATATTTTCGCACAACAAGTTTTTTGCGCCATTGCCGGGGATTGCACTGAATCTCTTTTTCAGAATTAATTTCGTTTAGATTAATCATCGTTATTCGTATCTTTAATTTTTGGTTATCATCTTTATCAAACCCTAAATTGATTTTTCTTTTGTTTCAGGAACATCAAACCCTAATCAGTGGTTCTGTAATACTTGCGATCGATCGCAAGTTTCTGTGCGATCGATCACAAATAGGACAGAGAGTTACCCGAGCAGCTGAGTTGAACTGCTGCACTAAAGCTGTTCTACCTGATTCATGCACGGACTTTGATCCCGATATCCAACAGTCTTTCCCCTTGATCCCGAGCTTGAGCGGACCATCTGACAAAATCTTAGAGACAACTTTGAGGAGGAAGAAGATGAATTCAAAGAAGAAGCACCAATGGCGAAACAGCTAGAAATCCAGCAATCACATGCACGAAGACCGATGAAGCAATCCTTCATCCCACAGAACCTCAACCATCCTTCATGCATTGCATATCAACCTAAAGCAGAGGGCAACTATTACATATCCCCATAGATACTCAATGATTTAACTCACTTTAGGGGTACACCGGCAGAGGATCCACACCTATACCTCTGGGAATTTTTCGATCTTTGCAAGTTCGAGCATATCCAAGGCTTAGACCAAGAAGGAATAAGGTTAATTCTATTTCCCTTTTCCTTAAAAGATAATGCTAAGCTATGGTACAATTCTTTGCCTACAGTTTCAATCCACACTTGGGAGGAGTTGGCTGGCAAATTCTTAAGGAAGTTCTTCCCAGCCCAAAAGACGAGGCAAATGAGGAAGGATATCCAATCTTTCCAACAAAGGGATGAAGATCTGTTCTTTGAGGCATGGGGACACTTCAATGAGCTACTACTCAAATGGCCACACCACAACCTACCTCAAGATGAGCTGGTACTAGCCTTTTATGAAGGTCTAAATGACATGAATAAAGGTATTGCTGATTCTGGTTGTGGATGTGTGCTGATGGAGAAGAGCAGTGAAGAAGACATGGAGCTGTTTGAGGCATTGAGTGAGCATACCCAAAAATTCTCCTCTAAAGGTAGACAAGGAGTCAAGAGCAAAGGTATATATGAGGTTACTCTGAATGGTGGACCTTCTGCCAAATAGCTGCTTTGGAGAAGAAGCTAGATACGAGGCTAGATATGATTGTAAAAGCCATGTCTACTCAAAATATCTCTTCTCGACCATAAGCTACACAAAGCCAGGTATGTGCTTTATGTTCTCAATTTGATCACACTACTGAAACCTGCTATTCGTATTCATCTACAGATCCCGAGCAAGCAAACTATGTGGGACTGAACAATGCATATGCAAATACATACAACCCTGGATGGCGAGACCACCCCAACCTCTCATGGACCAACAATCAAAACACCTTGAACCTTCAAGGGCAACAAAGAAACTTCCATAAAGCAGCCCAACCAGTTCCAGAACCGAAGAAGGATGGTCTAGAAAGTCTTGTAAAGCAATTAGCCACTCAACAACAGCAACTAATGACAACATTGATGACTTCATTAGATCACCAAAAACAAACCACTCAAAAGCTAGAAGAACAAATAGGGCAATTGGCTAAGGAGCTAAGTGAAAGAAAGCAAGGTGAACTTCTTGCACAAACACTACCAAATCCAAGAGGACATCAGTAGCTGAACGCCGTTACAACTCTCTGAAATAGTAAGATCATAGGAGTTAATGAGCCAGCTCAAGCATCTCAAGCTAAGCCATCCACATCCAAGGTAAGTGAAGTAGAGAAGTGGAATGCACCACCCTTCCCTCAAAGGTTAGTAATGCCAAAGAAAGATAAATTGCTTGATATTTTTGAAACTTTGAGAAAAGTAGAAATTAACATTCCTTTATTAGATGCAATTAAACAAACTCCTGCTTATGCTAAATTTTTAAAAGATTGTTGCACTAATAAAAGAAAGTTTCAAGAACATGAAACAGTGGCTCTAACTGAAGAGGTAAGTGCGATATTGTTAAGAAAAATACTACCAAAACTAAAAGATCTGGGTAGTTTTACTATTCCCTGTAGGATAGGTGATCAGTTGTTTAAGCAAGCATTACTAGATTTAGGAGCAAGTGTCAATTTGCTACCATACACAGTAGTTGAAAAGCTAGGTTTGGGGAGCTTCAACCAACCTCCATCACTTTGCAATTGGCAGATAGAAGCATCAAAAGACCTAGAGGTATACTTGAAGATGTCCTGGTTAAGGTAGGTGAGTTTATTTTGCCTACTGACTTCATTGTATTAGATATGGAAGAATGCCCTATGCCATTACCTCTGCCCATTATCTTATGAAGACCCTTTATGAGAACTGCTGATACAATAATTAATGTGAAAAAGGGTATTGTAAGTATGACGGTAAATGGAGAGACAATAGAATTTAAGATATTTGATGCAATGAAATTACCTCAAGATGATAATGATGATGAATGTTTTAATGAATATATGATGCAAAGTGCTGTCAAGCAAGTTTTTCAGGTCCATCACACTGATCCATTGGAAGCTGCCCTCACCCATAGCTTCAAAAGATCGGATATTGAGCCTGCATCAGAAACTATCCCTGATGATATCTTGGAAGCTATGCACCTCCCTAAAGTCTATCCTATGCATCCAAGACCGGGTGATAAGAAGAAATCACATTTGAATACACTGAAAGGATTGAGTCATGATGAATGTGCAACACTACCAAGAGCACTTGAGCCACATGAAGTGAACAGTACTCTCTGCCAAAAGACTAAAGTTGAGAGAATACCCCGTCTGGCTGAAGACGTTAAACTTAGCACTCATGGGAGGCACCCCAGACATATTCTTTTCATTTTAGTACTTTTCTTTTAGTTATAGTTATATTTACATGTCTATTGTTTATATTTTGTTTTCCGGCATAACGTTTATTTTTTCTTTGTCAGGTACTCAGTGCGTGCATCCAATTCAAGTTTAGGGACGTAGACAAGCAAGCAAACAATCGAGTTCTCCATCTCCCAGGTCAGATCTTTCAATACTACACACACATTGGGGACAGTGTGTATTTTAAGTTTGGGGGTAGTGGGAGATACTAGATACTATCACACACACACTTGAAATACATAGTCCCAGTTTTTTTTAGGAAGATAAAAGCATGTTCTTTTGATAAACAAAAATTTTGGTTGATTTAAAAATTTGATAACACTTCATCAGTAAGCTTACAAACTAGAACACATAGTCTTGTTTTAGGAATTTTACAAAGTTGAGGTAACTATCTCAAGGCACCTAAGAATTCACAAGTTTGCTTTAAAATTGCACGAGCATATTTAGCACGCATTTGTGTGAGGTATGACATATGATTCTTTTGTATATGTTTCCATTACCTAAACTGTAGCCGGATAACTTGTTGAAAAGAACCCTTTGGCATAAGAAAAAAAAATATGTCCATCATTGTCGTGCGATAATATACCTAAATAAATGGGTAAATAATCGCACTTGTTTTACTTGCAAGTGCACAAGGTCAACAGTGTAGTATAGTGTGCGAATGCAAGATCATCTCCACAGGGATTGGTAAAGTTCAGTTTAGAATTATATTCGCAATATAAAAAGATAGAAATAATAAAAGTGTTGAGAAATAATAAAGATAAAATACTAAGGATAAAGGCGTAGGGACTTGATATCCACCACTAATTATGCTACCACAATATAATAGTATGCCAATGCTTTATTCATGCCATGTATACCTACTGGTCGCCAACCTAAGGGCATGGTATCTACTCCTTAAGCTATTGATTTCCCTAAGCAACGAGTTAGGCATGGTATCTACTCTAACTCTTTTCTTCCTTAAGGGATTCAGCATGGTATCTGCTTGAGTTGTTCCTTAAGAAAACATAAGTACTATGGAAATCGACAACCACATGAGACCTAGGGCATGATATCTACTCCCGGTTTCCCATGTTGATTAACCCGGGTATCCAGATAAGATATCCCTTGTTACTAATGTTAGACCTAGGACTCGGTCATCCAAATTGATCTAACTAACATGTCCATACCACATGCACATATTGATCAGACATATACATATGAGGAATTTAAATAAAAGCAGGTATTAATCAAGTTTAAGCAACACAACATAAATATCGTAAAGGTGCCAATACTAAATTTATTGAGTAAACATAATTAGGGCTTCAACCAAGCCCTACTAAGAATTTAATTACACATAATAAAATAAAAAAGGAAAGAAGAAACCCGAGAGAAGAGGCGTTAATTCTGCTCCACGGTCTCCTTCTCCAAGCTAAAGCAAAAGAGAAAAGTGTTTTCTATCTAAGGTTGTGTTTTTGTGTGTGAGTTACAAGTGTATTTATAGGTCTTTGAGAAGTCCTAATAGACTCATGAGTTTCTAAACTTTCCTAAAATACAAAACTCCTTTATTTCCAAAATAGAGTTATTTCCAAAATAGGGTTATTTCCAAAATAGAGTTCTGTAGTTTACGCTCGATCGCGTGTGTCCTTGCGCTCGATCGCACTGTGCGCTCGATCCTACAAGTGTGCGCACGACCGTATGTGCGCTCGATCGCACTGCATGTGCGCTCGATCGCACTTTGTCCAGAAAGCGCTCCAGGGCTTCTAGATTTCTTCCTTAAAGAGCCAAAACTGCTTCTTTTTCTCCAAGACCCTATAAAAACATGTAAAACACACAAATGGAGTAAAAGATACCAAATTAATGTAATAAAGGATCTAACAAGTGTAAATAAGGGGGCTTAAATATGTATATTTAAGCGTCTATCACACCCCCAAACTTACATATTGCTAGTCCCTTAGTAATACTAAATTAAAAACTAAAACAGAAATATAGATAAATCCAATGTTCATAGTGTCTATAAAAAATCTAGATTTTACACAAAACAATGATGCGCATTCATGAGCAAGCTTAACAAGTGTAAACATATATCTGCAATGAATAAGAGTTTTGAACGTAAATCATATTCACTAGGTATTTTAAGATATCACAAGTTTGACTTTGGTGTGTGGTGACTAGCACATAAAAGATTAAGTTTCCAAGATATTCAAATGGGTAGTGTTCCGATGACTCAAGATTCACCAAACTTCCTATTAGAGTCAACAAATATGGCATAGTCTTTTATTTGCGAGATTTTTGCCAGGTTAGTTCCCTTAAGCTTTCTTGTTGACTCGTGTAACGAGTGTTTAGCCAATGACTCCCAAACCAGATGGTTTTAGGGCATTAGGTGTAAAGACACCCCTAAGGACTTACTGGCTCGAGTCAACAAGGCTACGAAACTAACTGATTTTTATGCTACCATTTAGAATTTTCCACCTTTTGACGTGACACTCAATGCTTACTGAGGCAAGAGGGCCAGTTACTCAGCGAAAAATTCCTTTTTAATGATCACTTAAGATTTTCCACCTTTTGACGTGACACTCAATGCTTACTGAGGCAAGAGGACCAGTTACTCAGCGGAAGATTTGTTTTTATTGATCATTAGGAGCATTTTTTTTTTTTTTTTTTTGAGCATGAATCAATCTTTTCTATTTTTATATGCCAAAATGTCAATCTAATAGGTCATCTAGTTCACAGTCAAGCAAAAGAAACATACCAATCCAAATAACATGTCATACCCCACACAACTATGTGCTAATGTGCTCGTGATAGTTCAAGTTAAACTTGTGAATTCTTAAATGCCAAAAGGGCAGTGATATAGGTTCAAAACTTGTTTATTGGCCTATATGTTCAAAGTGTTAAGCTCACTGATGAAGTCGAATCATACATTTTGTTTAGATCATAAAAAGTTTATTGGACATAATGAACAAGCATTTATCTATGAAAATAATAACAAAACAACAAAAAAATGTGGGACATAGTGAGTGTGTGAATGGGTCCCCATACCCCCAAACTTAAATTGCACATTGTCCCCAATGTGTGAATAGCATGGAAGGAGCTGACCTGGGAAATGGAGAACTGATGGCTGACATGGCTCGTAGCACACCCCCAAACTTGAACGGATGCACACATTGTCCCTAAAAAAAGAAAAACTAACGTAATACGGGAAAACAAGAAGTAATAAAAATAAATAAATAACAATAAATACGTAAAATAATAAAAATAAAAGGATAAGCTGTGGGGTGCCTCCCATGAGCGCTAAGTTTAACGTCTTCAGCCGGACCAAGCCTTATTTTTCCCCAAAACTACGAGTGGCAGCAGCTAGCATAGGAAATGTCTTATTCTCTCCCATATAAGCATATCGTAAGTGCTCTGACAACTGCTTGAATTCCAAGTTAGGTGCCTGTACAATAGAAGGGAAAAGAATAGTATTAGTAGGCCCAAGAATTTCAAATGGATCAGTGTACTTACTTGGAGGCTTTGGAAAGGCTTTTAGAAGGTGCATAGTTTCAATGATGTCATCAATAACATCCTTGCATTTGGGCTCAATATCCGATCTTGGGACACTATAGTTAAGAGCAGGTTCTATTGGATCAACATGATGGACCTGAAAAGCTTCCTCAACAACACTTTGCGTCATGCATACATTAAAACATTTTATATTATCTGGGGGTAATTTTAATGCATTATATCTTTTGAGTTCAACCTTCTCACTATTTACCTTCTCCATCTCACTTACCTTGGATGTGGATGCTTGTGTAGGCTCATCAGTTTCAATGATCTTACCATTTGTTAGAGTTGTCACGGCATTTAGTTGCTGATGTCCTCTTGGATGTGGTAGTGTTTGTGCAGGAAGTTCTCCTTGCTGTCTTCCACTTAACTCCTTAGCCATTTGCCCCATTTGTACTTCCAGCCTTTGGATGGTTTGCTCATGCTTTGCAATTGTTTGTCTTTGCTGATCTTGTGAAGTTATCAATGTTGCCATTAGTTGTTGTTGCTAAGTGGCCAATTGTTTTACAAGACTTTCTAGATCATCCTTCTTGGGATCTGGAACTGGTTGGGCTGCTTTATGACAGTTCCCTTGTTTCTCTTGAAGGTTCAAGTTGCTTTGATTGTTGCTCCATGAGAGGTTGGGGTGGTGCTTCCATCTAGGATTGTAGGTATTTGTATATGCATTATGCAGTCCCTCATAATTTGCTTGCTCTGGACCTGCATATGAATACAAAGGGCAAGTGTTAGTAATGTGATCAAAACGAGAACATATAGCACATACCTGGAGTGGTTTGCCTCACGGACTAGGTGATATGTTTTGACTAGTCATGGCATATATGAGCATATCTAGCTTCCTATCCATAGCATCTAGACAAGTATATTGAGCTTCTGTCATTGGTGCTTCTCCCTTTGAATGAATTAGTTGAACCGCTTCAGTGCAACAGTTTCAGTACTGCTGCTCGGGTACTCTCTGGACCTTTTGCACTCGATCGCAGCTCCTCTACGCTCGATCGCAGACTTGCGCTCGATCGCACAAGGCACTGCCCTCGATCGCAATAAGGACAGAAACTCCTCCTCTGCACACCTGAACAGAAAACGAAAAGAAGGAATAAATCTGATTTTTGATAAAAATAAAACAGAACAGAATAAAATAGAATAAATTAAAATAATAATAAAAAAAAACTAACGAAAATAATTCCAAAAAGAAATTTAGCACAATCCCCGGCAACGGCGCCAAAAACTTGTCGTGCGATAATATACCTAAATAAATGGGTAAATAATCGCACTTGTTTTACTTGCAAGTGCACAAGGTCAATAGTGTAGTATAGTGTGCGAATGCAAGATCATCTCCACAGGGATTGGTAAAGTTCAGTTTAGAATTATATTCGCAATATAAAAAGATAGAAATAATAAAAGTGTTGAGAAATAATAAAGATAAAATACTAAGGATAAAGGCGTAGGGACTTGATATCCACCACTAATTATGCTACCACAATATAATAGTATGCCAATGCTTTATTCATGCCATGTATACCTACTGGTCGCCAACCTAAGGGCATGGTATCTACTTCTTAAGCTATTGATTTCCCTAAGCAACGAGTTAGGCATGGTATCTACTCTAACTCTTTTCTTCCTTAAGGGATTCAGCATGGTATCTGCTTGAGTTGTTCCTTAAGAAAACATAAGTACTATGGAAATCGACAACCACATGAGACCTAGGGCATGGTATCTACTCCCGGTTTCCCATGTTGATTAACCCAGGTATCCGGATAAGATATCCCTTGTTACTAATGTTAGACCCAGGACTCGGTCATCCAAATTGATCTAACTAATAAGTCCATACCACATGCACATATTGATCAGACATATACATATGAGGAATTTAAATAAAAGCAGGTATTAATCAAGTTTAAGCAACACAACATAAATATCGCAAATGTGCCAATACTAAATTTATTGAGTAAACATAATTAGGGCTTCAACCAAGCCCTACTAAGAATTTAATTACACATAATAAAATAAAAAAGGAAAGAAGAAACCCGAGAGAAGAGGCGTCAATTCTGCTCCACGGTCTCCTTCTCCAAGCTAAAGCAAAAGAGAAAAGTGTTTTCTATCTAAAGTTGTGTTTTTGTGTGTGAGTTACTAGTGTATTTATAGGTCTTTGAGAAGTCCTAATAGACTCATGAGTTTCTAAACTTTCCTAAAATACAAAACTCCTTTATTTCCAAAATAGAGTTATTTCCAAAATAGGGTTATTTCCAAAATAGAGTTCTGCAGTTTACTATTCACGCCTGTACATTTGCGCTCGATCGCGTGTGTCCTTGCGCTCGATCGCACTGTGCGCTCGATCCTACAAGTGTGCGCACGACCGTATGTGCGCTCGATCGCACTGCATGTGCGCTCGATCGCACTGCATGTGCGCTCGATCGCACTTTGTCCAGAAAGTGCTCCAGGGCTTCTAGATTTCTTCCTTAAAGAGCCAAAACTGCTTCTTTTTCTCCAAGACCCTATAAAAACATGTAAAACACGCAAATGGAGTAAAAGATACCAAATTAATGTAATAAAGGATCTAACAAGTGTAAATAAGGGGGCTTAAATATGTATATTTAAGCGTCTATCAATCATGCGTAAAGAAAATCAAAAAGCTTCCAAAAATCAACTTTCCACTGAGTAACTGGGCCTCTTGCCTCAGTAAGCATTGAGTGTTCACGTCAAAAGGTGGGAGTTCCATTAAGAAGCATTAAAAACCTATTAAGTTCCGTAGGCTTTTTTACTCGAGCTAGTAAGTCCTTAGGGGTGTCTTTACACCTAATAGCCTAAAACCATCTGGTTTAGGAGCCATTGGCCAAACACTTGTTACAAGGGTCAAATAGAAAGCTAGATGGAACTCAACATGGCAAAAATCGCATGATAAAAAGAAAAGAAAAAGAAGCAAGTATTATGCCATTTTGTTCTCTTTGATAAGAAATTTGATAAAAGTTTGGGCACCGAAACACCATCCATTAAAATTATGTGAAAACCCCATCTTATATGTGCTAATTCATCACACACAAATCAAACTTGCGATGCCTTAAGCTAGCCTTAAGTAGGTAACATAAAGCTTTTGAAAGTCCTTTTGCAATCCAAAAATTTGTTTTTATTATAAGCTTACTCATGAACGGTTATCATGGTTTTATGCACAACCCAAAATTTTGAGTATCATGGAAATTAATTTATCTTTGATTTTGTTTTTCATTTAGTTTTCAGTTTTGTATTGCTAAGAGACTAGCAATATGTAAGTTTGGGGGTGTGATAAGTGCTTAAATATTCATATTTAAGCCTCTTCATTTACATTTGTTAAGTCCTATTTTATGTTAATTTAGTTCATTTTACTTCATTTCTGTGTTTTACATGCTTTTATAGGGTTTTGGAGAAGAAAGAAGCATTTTGAAGATTAAAAAGAAGAAAACTGGAAAATCATAGAGCAGCTGCTGCCTAGAATGCGATCGAGCGCAGCAGAAATCACGCACACAGGCCAGATCGAGCGCATAATTGCGATTGAGCACACCACTTGTGCGATCGAGCACATAGTTGCGATCGAGCGCACCGCGTGTGCGATCGAGCGCACATGTACGGGCGTGAACAGTAAAGTGGCAGAACCAGTTTTGGAAATAAAGAGTTTTGTGTTTTAGGAAAGTTTAGGAATTCATGAGCCTTCTAGGATTATTCAGCCCCTATAAATACACTTGTAAAACACACAAAGAAGTCATGCTTTCTTTTACCTTTTGTTTAGTTTGGAGTTGTAAGCTTTGGGAGAGAATTGACGCCTCTTCTCTCGGGTTTACTCTTTCCCCTTTATTTTATGAACATGTTTACTTCATTTAGCATGTGTAACTAAACACCTATAGGGCTCGATTGAAGTCCTAGTTATGCTTTTCCACATGTATATTCATTGATTATCTTTGCTAAAACCTTGTTAGAATGTTTAACTTGATTAATGTCTGTTTATATTTACATTCCTCATATGTATGTGTCTGATCAACGTATGCATGTGGCAGGTTAATCAACATCGGAAACCAGGAGCGGACGAAGCCCTAGGTCCCGTGTGGTTGTCGATCTCCACAGCCCTCATGCTCTCTTAAGGAACAACTCAGTATACACCTATGCTGAATCCCTTAAGAGAGAAAAGAGTTAGAGTATACACCATGCCTAACTCATTGCGTAGGGAGATCAATAGCCTAAGGTGTGGACCAAGCCCTTAAGTTAACAACCATTAGATATTCATGATAAGGCTAGAAGCATTGAAACCTTAGTTAGCATAAAAGTATAATTAGTGGTGGATATCGTAGCTCTATGCTCTCATTATTGTTATTTACTCACACTTAAACTGTTATTTCTCTTTTAAACTTAAAGAAACTAATTCTAGATAGAAATTCACCAATCCCTGTGGAAATGATCTCGCACTTGCACACTATGCTACCACAGACCTTGTGCACTTGCAAGTAAAACAAGTACGATTATTTGCTTATTTGTTTAGATATATTTTCACACAACAATATTTATCAAAACCCTAACATTCAAGTATTTCCCCCACTTAAGATGATTAATCGGCGCATCCATCATGCCAAGCTTCATTCCCACCTCCCTCATCATCCCCAATAAAAGCAGTCCATATATTTGTACCCAAAAAATAAAGAAACAAAACTCAATCATTGACAGACGCCTATCCCTATTATATTATTTTAAGACCAATAAACCATCATCAAACAGCCAAGAGGAACCCTCAAACACCCTTGGTTTAACACTAGACTTAACAAACTCAAACAAAAGCACTCCCTCTCCAACCTCACAAATAAATAAACTCCCATTCGTTTTCAAAATCAGCTTTAAAGTTTTTTTTTTTTTTTAAATACTTCTTACTATAAGCAAGATCATTTAAAAGTTTCCCAACTAAGCAAAACTTTCCTTGATCCGATGATACCTTTTAAAGTTGACCGCCAATATCAACCTCAATCTCTTCTGGATCAGTTAGTTTCAATTTATCCCACATTAGATCTTCCACAGGCTCCATCTGAGAACTCTTATCAGGAAACAACACAACTAACCGTAATAGATAGACTCTACACTTCCCTATTTTCTTCTAGATGAACCCTAATTGCTCGTTGCTTCAAACCCTACACCAAACCCTTGCAGATGGTAGGACTAGAAAAACCCTAACCTACTCACGAATGACTAATTCTAATTATTTTTTTTTATCACAAGATTTGATTCAGTAAAAATTCTTAAATCAATTTAAATTGATATAGTATTGATTTTATAATTAATTGTGACGTAAATCCCAATTCATAAATTTTATATAAACTTAAAATTATAAATCCAATAAACAAAAACTAGATATAAAGAAACTTTATTTATATAAGAATTCAATCCATGTGTATGTGTCAACTTACTAACCCACTTTCTGATATTGGTTGCAGGCACTGAATACACTCCCTTGGTAGAACTACACTTGTCCTATGGTCAACTTACTCGCTATATTGCTTCACTACTCCTTGATGTTAACCCAAAGGATAGAAAATCTCTTTTTATCCTTGACTGGCTGTCTCACTTCCAGACTTTTAGTCAACGCAAATGAAAACAATTAATTTAACTCTTTTATTGAGGAAGCTAAGATAATGATGATTTTTTTTTTCAATCAATTAGTTGTAATCATGTACGAAGAGAGGCAAATATTGTAGCTCATATGTTGGCCAGAGAATTTCTAATGTATGTGATTGAATGATCGAAGGAGACGCGTCTTTTGTTACTCCCTTTATTCTTAAAGATGAAAATAATTTCTATTAACCACTTAGTAATTAAAGTCGTTTAATCATATGCAGTGTATAAGGTTTTCGAGCGTATAATGGCATATTATGGAATATCGAGCAATCTAGCTACTAAGTACTATATTTGACAAAGAAGCTCCATCAAGGCACCGTTATGTCTGCTAACAATGTCACCAATTGGGTTGGCATATTTTGGGTGCCTACGTTGCTGATGCTCGCCTTGGTCGTTATTGGACTTTCGTTATTGCTTTCTTAATATATCTCATCTTCTACATTATCAATTTAATTAAAAATCACTATATTGTGTATGATTTGGCTAATTACTTGTTTGAAAATTTGATCACATTTTATATGAGCTCGACTGAGCCATTTTTTTAGATGACCATATCACTACAAGATAATTGACATTTACCGGCGCTTTACAAAAACGCCACAATATATACCCGTCGGTGCTTCTTTTGTGGTGTTTGCTTGAAGCGTCACAATATTCAAAGAACATATAACGGTACTTCAAAGCGCCGTTATATGTGACTCTTAATACACATATATAGCGGCACCGGCACTTTGTAGCGTTGTAATATGCAATGGGTTTCGAGCATATTCCGGCGCTTTAAAGTGCCGGAAAATTCTGGCACTTTCAAGCGCTGGAATATGCTCGAAACCCATTGAAGCGCCGGTATATGCAGACGAGCATATTCTGGTGCTTTAAAGCGCTGGAATATGCAATAGGTTTCGAGCATATTCCGGTGCTTTAAAGCACCGGAATATTGCGGCGCTTTGAAGCACCAAAATATGCTCCTCTGCATATTCTGACCCTTTAAAGCGCCGGTATATGCAGAGCAGCATATTCCGGCACTTCAAAGTGCTGAAATATGCTCATTTCATATACCGGCGTTTTAAAGCGCCGAAATATGAAATGGGCATACTCCGGCGCTTTGAAGCGCCAGTATATGCAAAAAATTACACATATAAAACCTTTGCCGCGATATTTTTCCCCTAAAATTTTTTTGCCACTCCCTGCTACCGCGCTGTTTCCCTTACAGGTCGGGTTATATAGCCATCACCGACACGGTTCACCCAAGCCGCCATGAACCCCTCCATGCACCTAGCCTTTGAACCACTGTGCCGTTCACCCATTCTCTCTATATTTTCAACTAAGCTGCCATTCAAGCTTTTGTAAAGCTACTGTGCCACCTTTGGGTTAAGTGAAGAAGGTGAAATCGCTGCCCTGACAGTGCGCAGCCACTTTTATCTCCGGTAAGCCATTGCTTTCCACCCTGTCATCTGCCCTTCTCATTCTTGCAAGCTAATAGGCTTCAATTGTTCGATCCATAGCAGGCAGTATTGTCGCACTGTAGCTGAAGCACTTCTGCTAGTGACAATGCCTTGGGATCTCCGACCATCTTGCCAAGAACGTGACCTTGATTCGCGAGATCAACGATAATATCTTGAAAGTTCTTTCGATTTACTCTGATTTGTCTATCAATTTCTCGAATGTTGTCCATCAACGGGAGGATCAAGAAGTGGGAATTTCAAATTATATTATGTGTACTAACTATGTTGAAACATAAGTGAGCCATTTTTGGATTTTCCATGTTTATGATGTAGGTCTAGAATATGTTGATTTAGGTTTGGGAATTCTTCTCATCAGGAGCTTTATGCTGTGCATATGGAAAATGATTTTCTTCAGGAGCTATTTACTTTTTGATTAATGAAAGTATTTGTTGTTCCTAATTTTTGTGATAAAGTAACTACTGTTGATTATTCATTATTTCAGTTCTGGTAGTTTAATTATTATTCTGATGAGTTTTTATGCTTATAAAAAAAATCACTTCTGACGTGTTGTAGCTTGCTAAGAAGTTCCAACTGTTCAGAATAGTTAGTATGATTCAAAACAGCTATGTTGATTCAGTGTCTGTATAGCTTCTGCAAGATCTGAGAAACATTCTGGTTAAAAAGATTTCTTTGCTTGGTGGCCTATCTCTAAGAATAGTTTGATAAGAGTGTTAGAAATTATTTTTATTATTATGTTTATTAGCATATTTTCATCCTTGTTTTAAGGCTTACTTTAGGCCATGTTTTCATCCTTGTTTTAAGGCTTATTTTAAGTCATGTTTTCATCCTTGTTTTAAGGATTGTCTTTTTCCTTTAGCAACCTATATATACTCTTAATTGTATTCTCAATGTAATAGAACTAATGTAAACATTTGTACAATCTCTTTACTCTCTTCAATTCTCACATCTCTTCACTATCTTAAATTCTCACATGGTATCAGAGCAAGATCATGGGATATTTGATTGAAGATTCCATGGAAGAACTTTGCATCCCACCTTAAATTTTTTTTTGGGGGGGTACTGTTCATGATGAGCATGATTTGCTTGCAATCAGGAGTTCGAACTCTGTGAATCTGTCGAACTAGAGGTATTTCGCACGTAGATTTGGGGGTTTCTTGCAAAGCCCTTTCGCAAGTAGATCTAGAGCAATTTGAGGGATTTCATCAGTAGACTCGAAGATTTGCACTCATTTTGGAGGTTTGTTCAATTAGTATCTCTGTTTGCTTTGTTTTATTAGCACTATATTCCAGTATTCTGTGGTTCATCTGTTAGTTGATAATGGCTACTGAAAAAGATGACTCTCTTCAATCTATTAGTGTTAGATTAAATAGAAATAATTATTCATATTGGAGTTATGTTATGAGAAATTTCTTAAAAGGAAAACGTATGTGGAGTTATGTTAATAGTATCTCGAGTAAACCTATAAATGATAAGGAATAAGAATATGTTGAACTTTTAAATGCTTGGGAAGCAAACAATTCAAAAATTTTGACTTGGATTAATAATTCTGTTGAGCATTCTATTGGAATACAATTGGTGAAGTATGAGACTGCAAAATAGGTTTGGGATCATTTGGCATGATTATACACACAATCAAACTTTGCAAAACAGTATCAATTGGAATCTTATATTAGAGCAGTTCAACAAAATGATATGAGCATTCAAGAATTTTATTCCACAATGTTTGATCTTTGGGATCAGTTGGCACTCACAGAACCTGAGTCTCTTCGGAATAATGTTGATTATATAGCTCGTCGAGAGGGGCAACGTCTTGTTTAATTCTTAATGGCTCTTCATGACGATTTTGAGGGACTTCGGGGAAATATTTTGCATCGTCAGCCCCATCCTTCTGTTGATACAGTGGTAAGTGAACTCCTAGCTGAAGAGACTCGCCTCAAGATATAAGCAGGAAACGGCTTTTCCCTAGCATCTAATCAATCTGTTCTAGCCATTCCTAATAAACCTATCTTAAAGTATCAACCTAAACCACCTGCACAAGTTAGTCTTGATGAGTGTAGTTTTTGCAAGCAGAGAGGACATTGGAAGGCTCAGTGTCCTAAACGTTTGTCCAGAGCTCCAGCATATCAACAGTCTTAGCCAACATAACCACAATGGCATCAACAGTGGCGCCCACCACTATCTCCACGATATTGGCGTCCTGGTGGTCAATCTCAGCAGCGAACTTATAGGCCACCACAGTCTAATACTGTAGCTTTTGTGCCTGAAGTGGCACCATCTTCAGATCCCAATACGGCGTCCCTTGTAGAGCAATTTCAGAAGTTTTTTACTACACAGTCATTATTGCAGCCATATACCATGTCTACTCCATCTTCGTCAGGTCTGACTTCTCCTTACACTGTAGGTAAACTTTCTTCCTTGTGGGTCTTAGATTCTGGTGCGTATCATCATATATCACATTCTTCATCATCCTTTGTATCCATATCACACTCTCCTTCTTCTGCATCTGTTATGACTGCTGATGGAACTCACATGCCTTTAGCGGGTGTTGGTTCTGTATGCACACCTCATTTGTCTCTCTCTGATGTTTATTGCATTCCTAAACTTACTATGAATCTTGTATCTGTGAGTCAACTTTGTGATTCTGGTTATTTTGTTCATTTTTTTCTACTTTTTGTTATGTATAAGATCCTCAATCCCAGAGGCTGATTGGGACATGCCGTAGGCAAGGGGGATTGTATGTCTTGGACGAACTGCGAGTTCCAGATATAGCTGCTTCAGGTGTTGATTTGTCTTTTTTCCATTTAACTTCTTCTTCCTTTAGCTTTTACTTATGGCACTCTAGACTTGGTCATGTCTCAGTCTCTCGTTTAAAATATTTAATCTCTAGAGGATCCTTGGGAATTTAGAAACTCATGATATTTCTGATTGTAGTGGTTGTAAACTGGCAAAGTTTTCTGCTTTACCCTTTAATCGAAGTGTTTCTTCTTCTGCTGCACCATTTGATTTGATTCGTTTTGATGTGTGGGGACCCTCTCTTGTTGCCGCAAAAGGAGGGTCCAGATATTATATCTCTTTTATTGATGATCATACCAGATATTGTTGGGTTTATCTAATGAAGCGTAGATATGATTTTTTACACATTTACACTTCTTTTCGCTCATTGGTTAAAACTCAACACTCTGCTGTGATAAAGTGTTTTCGTTATGATTTGGGTGGGGAATATACATCTACAGCATTTTTCCAACTACTCACTTCTGATGGTACTCTGCACCAATCCTCTTGTACTGACACTCCACAACAGAATGGAGTTGCTGAAAGAAAACATAGGCACATTGTTGAGACCGCTCGCTTCTTTCTCTTATCTGCTGGTGTCCCAAGTCCTTTTTGGGGTGAAGTTATTCTCACCGCTGTGCATTTGATTAATAGAATACCTACAGCTCATACTTCAGGTTTGTTTCCTATGAAAAATTATATGGCCACTCTCCTGACTACTATTCTTTACGAGTGTTTGGTTGCACTTACTTTGTTCTTCATCCCAGTGTCGAGCGTAACAAGTTTTCTTCTCATTCTGCCATTTGTGTTTTTCTTAGTTATGGTGCAGGTCAAAAGGGTTATCACTGCTATGATCCTATGGCTCAAAAGTTATATGTCTCTCGTCATGTCTTTTTCCTTGAACATGTTCCCTTCTTCTCTATTTCTACCATGCCTCATACATTATCTAAGTCTGATCTCATAAGCATTGATCTATTCCTAGATGATCCTCCTCACCTTTCACCCTCTATTAGCCCCTCTTCCTCAGCTGATGTTTCCCCTTCTCCAATGCAGCCTTTTCCTTATCATTATTCTCGCAGGACTCAAGTAACTACTGATGGTGCAACTCGTGATATTTTTGATGCTCCGTCTTCCACAGACAATGATCCTCCATCTCTTCCTACGGTTATCTCAGCACCTCCTGTGATTGCAGATCCTAAATCATCACGTTATCCAAAGCGCACTCGTAAGTCCACTCAGTTACCTGATTTTGCTTATTCTTATTATTCACCTTCATTTACTTCATTTTTAGTGTCTCTTCACAATTTTTGTGAGCCCACCTCCTATACAGAAGCTGTTCTTGATCCCAATTGGCAACAGGCTATGGCTGAAGAACTTGTTACTCTACATCGGACCGATACTTAGGATTTGGTGTCTCTTCCACCTGGTAAGAGTGTTATTTGTTCTCGTTGGGTCTATAAGATCAAAAAAAAGTCAGATGGTTCAGTTGAGCGTTACAAAGCCAAGTTAGTTGTAAAGAGTTTTGCTCAGAAATATGGTATGGACTATGAGGAGACTTTTGCACCGGTTGCCAAGATTCCACTATACGTGCTCTCATTGCGGTTGCTTCAGTCCGCAAATGGCATATCTCTCAGATAGAAGTCAAAAATACCTTTTTAAATGGGGATCTTAAAGAGAAAGTTTATATAGTACCTCCTCCTGACGTGTCTCATAATCCTGGGGAAGTTTGCAGACTCAAAAAAGCGTTGTATGGTCTCAAATAAGCCCCTCGTGCTTGGTTTGAGAGGTTCTCTACCGTGGTTACTTCTCTTGGTTTTTTCTCTAGTGCTCATGATTCAACTCTTTTTGTTAAGTCCACCTCTACTGGTCGTATTCTTCTTTTGCTTTATGTTGAGGACATGATTATTACTGGTGATGATGTTGTTGGTATTGCATTGCTGAAGGCAGAATTAACTCATCAGTTTGACATGAAAGATTTAGGCCCTTTATGTTACTTCTTGGGTATTGAGGTTGCTCTTTCTCCTAAGGGTTATCTTCTATCTCAATCAAAATACATAGCAGATATCCTTTAGCGAGCTCGGCTTATTGATACTTGGACATGTGATACACCTTTAGAACTTAATGCTCGATATGGCCCTATAGATGGTACTCCATTACCTGATCCCACTTTGTACCGGACCTTGGTTGGTAGCTTAATCTATCTCACTATCACCCGACCAGATATTGCTTATGCTGTCCATATTATCAGTCGGTTTATTGCATCTCCCACTACAGTTCATTGGGCTACTGTTCTTCGTATTTTGCGCTATCTAGTCCTTGAAAAAGAAAGAAAGCAAATATAAAATGGAAAACAAGTAATAAATAATAGACAAGTGAACTATTAAATACTAAAAAAAACTATAAAAAGGATATGCAGTGGGGTGCCTCCCATAAGCGCTAAGTTTTACGTCTTCAGCCAGACGTGGTACTCTCTCACTGCTGATCATCAGGTGGTGCAGTAGGAGAGGTACTGGGTGCTGGAGGTAGGCGATCAAGAATGGCCTGCAGCATGGCCTCCTTACTAGAGGTGCTTGAGCTTAATAGGTAATCAAATTTTTACTTTGCTCAAGCACTCTCTTGCTACCGTGCTAGTTGTTTGGAAGGAGGCACTTAGAGTCCACCTCTTGGAGCTTTAGTGCTTGTGTTTCAGCTGTATACTGTACTGACTCAAGTGCCAAGTCTTCATCTCTTGGAGGAAATTTGATGTCGAGGTATAGCTTGGCTCTGTGTCCATTAATTGTAAAGGGTTGATTTCCGTTGGGGCCACAGACTTCTAATGCACCATGAGAAAAAACTTTGGTGACCATGTACGGACCATACCATCGGGATTTGAGCTTGCCTGGGAACAGCAGCAATCGGGAGTCATATAGCAGCACCTTTTGCCCTACATGGAACCTCTTTCCGGGCTAGTTGTTTGTCATGATAAGCTTTGGTCCGTTCCTTGTACAACTTTGCATTCTTATGGGCCTTATATCTCAATTCTTCAAGCTCATTTAGATGTAGCTTCCTTTTCTCACCCGCTTGCTTCATGTCAAAGTTGAACTGCTTAATGGCCCAATATGGTCGATGTTCTAATTCCACCGGGAGATGGCATGCTTTTCCAAAGACTAGGCGGTAGGGAGACATGCCAATTAGGGTCTTATAAGCTGTCTTATATGCCCACAAAGCATCATTTAAGCGTAGAGACCAATCCTTCCGATTCGGCTTTACTATCCTTTCTAAAATTCATTTGATCTCTCGGTTGCTTATTTCTACTTGGCCACTGGTTTGAGGATGATATGGAGTGCCAACTCTATGAGTAATCCCATATTTTTGGAGTAGTTCGGAAAAAGAACGATGATGGAAGTGGCTGCCCCCATCACTGATGATTGCTCTTGGAGTTCCAAACCTAGTAAAAATGTTAGCCTGCAAAAACTTGATAACCACTTTGTGATCATTAGTCCTTGAGAGGACAGCCTCAACCCATTTAGACACATAATCCACACCCACAAGAATATATAAATAGCCAAATGAGTTAGGAAAGGGTCCCATGAAATAAATGCCCATACGTCAAAGAGTTCTACTACATGAATATTTTGTAAGGGCATTTGATTTCGGGAGGAGATGTTACCTGTCCGCTGGCATCTATCACATGAGCTGCAAAAGGAGAAAGCATCTTTAAATAGGTTAGGCCAATAGAAACCAGATTGGAGTGCCTTAAGAGCTGTTCGTTTTGCTCCAAAATGACCTCCACAAGCAAACTGATGGCAATGTTGCAACAAACTCGAATGCTCCTCTTCTAGGATACATCTTCTGACGATTTGATCAGGGCAGACCTTGAAAAGGTATGGATCATCCCAATAGTAGTGTCTTGACAGAGATATTAGCCATTTCTTTTCTTGAGTAGTCATACCTGGGGAAAAAATTTTAACAGTTAGATAATTAACTATATCAGCATACCATGGAAGTTTTACTTCGAGTGCAAATAGTTGTTCATCAGGGAAATTCTCATTTAATGGTAACTCTTTATCATCACTCTCATATGGGAGTCTTGACAAATGATCCGCAACTACATTCTCACTCCCCTTTTTGTCTTTGATCTCTAAATCGAACTCTTGGAGTAGGAGTATCCATCTGATTAGCCTAGGCTTTGCATTTTTCTTAGAAAACAAATATCTCAGAGCAGCATGGTCAGTGAATACAATAACTTTAGAACCAACAAGATATGATCTAAACTTCTCTAAAGCAAAAATAACAGCTAACAATTCTTTTTCAGTAGTAGAATAGTTAAGCTGAGCATCATTTGATGTTCTAGAAGCATAGTGAATAGCATGAGGTACCTTATTGATTCTTTGACCTAAGACAGCTCCCAAGGCGAATTCACTAGCATCACACATTAATTCAAAAGGGAGGTTCCAATCCGGTGCCATCATTATTGGGGCAGAGGTGAGAACATTCTTCAAGGTTTTGAAAGCTTACATACAATCATCATTCCATTCAAACTTAGTATCTTTAGTCAATAGTGCAGAAAGAGGTCTCGAGATTTTGGAGAAGTCCTTGATGAATCTTCTATAAAAACCAGCATGTCCAAGGAAACTTCTAATGCCCTTGACCACGAGAGGGGGAGGTAGCTTTGAAATGATGTCAACCTTAGCCTTGTCTACCTCAATACCTTTGTCTGAGATGGAGTGACCCAACACAATACCTTGTTGAACCATGAAGTGACATTTTTCCCAATTCAGTACTAAATTACTCTCTTCACATCTCCTTAGGACATTTTCCAAATGATTTCGGCACTCATCGAAATTAGATCCAAAGACACTAAAATCATCCATAAATATCTCAATATATTTCTCTACCATATCGGAAAAAATGCTCATCATACATCTTTGAAAAGTGGTTGGTGCGTTGCATAAACCGAATGGCATTCTTCTATAAGCAAATGTACCGAAAGGACATGTGAATGTAGTCTTTTCTTGATCTTCAGGTGCTATGGCGATTTGATTGTATCCACTATACCAATCCAAGAAGCAGTAATAACTGTGTCCGGCTAACCTCTCTATAATTTGATCAATGAATGGCAAGGGAAAATGATCTTTTCTAGTTACTTTGTTTAATCTCCGGTAATCAATGCATACTCTCCAACCTGTTGTTTTTCTTGTAGGTATAAGCTCCTTATCTTCATTCTTTACCACGATTATCCCACTCTTTTTAGGAACAACTTGGACCGGACTCACCCATTTGCTATCTGATATAGGGTAAATGATGCCAACATCTAGTAACTTTAATATCTCGGCCTTTACTACCTCTTCATATGTGGGTTAAGTCTTCTTTGAGCATCTCGAGTGGACCTTGCTTCTTCTTCAAGGTAAATATTATGCATGCACTTTGCTGGACTTATCCCTTTAATGTCAGCAATGGTCCACCCAATGGCAGTTTTATGCTCCCTAAGAACTCTTAACAGCTTCCCTTCTTCTCCACTACTCAATTTAGCAGCTACAATCACAGGTAAAGTCTCATTTTCTCCCAAATAGGCGTATGTTAAATGCTCAGGTAGCTGCTTGAGTTCCAATGTTGGTGCCTGCACAATGGATGGGAGAAGAGTAGTATTAGTGGGTATGAGAGATTCAAATGGAAGAGGATACATACTGGAGTATTTTGGAGAGATTGCAAGATGGTGCACAGTTGTGATGATGTCATCAGTAACATCTTCATATTCTTGCTCAATATCCATCTCCATGAAGCTATTGGTGAGAGTAATCTCTAATGGATCAATGTGTTGGACCTGAAAAGCTTGCTCAACAAAGTTTTGTATCATACAAACATTAAAGCATTCAAAGTCATCTTGAGGAAGTTTCATTGCATCAAATATTTTAAATTCTATTTTCTCACCATTGATCTTCATACTTACTATGCCCTTTTTCACACAAATCTTAGTATCGGCAGTTCTCATGAAGGGTCTCCTTAATATGATGGGTAGGGGTAATGGCATAGGGCATTCCTCCATATCTAGCACAATGAAATCAGCAGGCAAAATGAATTCTCCTACCTTAACTAGGACATCCTTAAGAATACCCCTAGGCCTTTTGATACTCCTATCTACTAACTGTAAAGTAATGGAAGTTGGTTGTAACTCCCCCAAACCTAGGGTTTCGAATACCGTGTACGGTAGCAAATTTACCCCCGCTCCCAAATCTAGTAATGCTCGTTCAAACAACTTATCACCTATCCTACAGGGAGTAGTAAAACTACCCGGATATTTCAGTTTTGGTGGTAGTTTTCTTAACAATACCGCACTTACCTCTTCAGTTAGAGCCACTGTCTCATGTTCTTGAAAATTTCTTTTATTAGTGCAACAATCTTTTAAAAATTTAGCATAAGCAGGAATTTGTTTAATTGTATCTAATAAAGGAATGTTAATTTTTACTTTTCTCAAGGTTTCAAAAATATCAAGCAGTTTATCTTTCTTGGGCATTACTAACCTTTGAGGGAAAAGTGGTGCATTCCATTTCTCTATTTCACTTACCTTTGATGTGGATGGCTTAGCTGGAGATGCTTGAGCTGGCTCATTAACTCCTTTGATCTTACCATTTCGGAGAGTTGTAACGGCTTTCAGCTACTGATACCCTCTTGGATTTGGTAATGTTTGTGCGGGGACTTCACCTTGCTTCCTTTCACTTAGCTCCTTAGCTAATTGTCCCATTTGTGCCTCTAACCTTTGAATTACTTGCTCATATGTTGTCATTAGTTGCTGTTGTTGAAGGGCCAGTTGCTTTACAAGACTCTCTAAATCATCCTTCTTGGGTTCTGGAATGGGTTGGGTTGCTTTATGGACGTTCCTTTGTTGCCTTTAAGGGTTCAAGGTGTCTTGATTTTTGCTCCATGATAGGTTGAAGTGGTTCCGCCATCCAGGGTTGTATGCATATGCACTGTTTGGTCCCACATAGTTCGCTTGCTCGGGATCTGTAGATGAATACAAATGGCAGGTCTCAGTGGTGTGATTAAATTGGGAACAAATAGCACATACCTGGGGTGATGTAGCTTGTTGACTCGGTGAGGCATTTTGAGCAGTCATGGCTTTTACAATCATATCTAGCTTCCTCTCCATAGCAGCTATTTGGGTAGAGGTTCCGCCATTTAGAGTAGCTTCATACATACCCTTGCTCTTGACTCCTTGTTTATATCTTTAGGAGAATTGTTAGGTATGCTCACTCAATGCCTCAAACAATTCCATGGCTTCTTCACTGCTTTTCTCCATCAGCACCCCTCCATAACCAGAATCAGCAATGCCCTTATTCATGTCATTCAGACCTTCATAAAAGGCTAATACCAGCTCATCTTGAGGTAGGTTGTGGTGTGGGCATTTGAGTATTAGCTCGTTGAAATGTCCCCATGCCTCAAAGAATAGATCTCCATCCCTTTGTTGGAAAGATTGGATCTCCTTTCTCAATTGCCTTGTCTTTTGGGCTGGGAAGAATTTCCTTAGGAATTTGATAGCCAACTCGTCCCAAGTGTGGATTAAAACTGCAGGTAAAGAATTGTACCATAGTTTAGCATTATCTTTTAAGGAAAAGGGAAATATAATTAACCTTATTCCTTCTTGGTCTAGGCCTTGGATATGCTAGAATTTGCAAAGATTGGAAAATTCCCGGAGGTACAAGTGTGGATCTTCGTTGGGTGTACCCCGAAAGTGAGTTAGTGCACTTAGTATTTGCGGAGATATGTAATAGTTGTTTTCTGCCTCAGGTTGATATGCAATGCATGATGGCTAACTAAGGTTTCGTGGGATGAAGGATTGCTTCATCGGTATTCGTGCAGGTGGTTGCTGGTTTTCTAGCTGTTCCGCCATTGGTGTTTCTTCAGTGAATTCCTCTTCTTCCTCCTCAAAATTGTTTCTAAGATTGTGTCGGATGGTCCTCTCAAGCTCGGGATCAAGGGGAAAGACTTGGATGTTGGGATCGTAGTCCGTGCATGAATTGGGAACAATTTCCTAAGTGCCACTACTGCCTGGGTAGCTCTCTGCCTTAATTGTGCTCGATCGCTCAAGAAGGTGCGATCGATCGCAAGTGGCACAGAAAACTCCCTGGAGTACCTGCAACAGAAAAGAAATAGATTAGGGTTTTCAATGAAAATAAAAGCAGAAATTTAAAATTTTTGAGATTTTTAGCATAATAAAAATAATGAGGAAAATAATTCTAAAAGAAAATTTAGCGCAATCCCCGGTAACGACGCCAAAAACTTAGTGGACGATTATATACCTAAATAATTAAGCAGATAATCGTACTAGTTATACTTGCAAGTGCACAAGGTCATCAATGTAGTCTAGTGTGCGAAAGCAAAGTCATCTCCACAGGGATTGGTAAAGTTACTTTTAGAATTAGTTTCTCTAAAGTAAAAATAGATAAATAACTGTTGGAAAGTGATTTGATGATAATAAAGACATAGGGCTTTGATATCCATCACTAGTCATACATTCCCAATGTGTATAAGGTATCAGTGCACTAGCTTTATTATGTATACCTACTGGTTGCCAACCTAAGGGCATGGTATCTATTCCTTAAGCTATTGATTTCCCTAAGCAATGAGTTAGGCATGGTATCTACTCTAACTCTTTTCTTCCTTAAGGGATTCAGCATGGTATCTGCTCGAGTTGTCCCTTAAGAGAACATAAGTACTGTGGAAATCGACAACCACATGAGACCTAGGGCATGGTATCTACTCCTGGTTTCCCATGTTGATTAACCCAGGTATCTGGATAAGATATCCCTTGTTACTAATGTTAGACCCAGGACTCAGTCATCCAAATTGATCTAACTAACCCATCCATATCACATGCATACGTTGGCCTTACACATACATATGAGGAATTTAAATAAGCACAGGTGTTAATAAAGTTAAGTAGCATAATAAGCTATTGGCAAAGATTTTATCAATGAATAAAAATATGGGAATGCATAACTAGGGCTTCAATCGAGCCCTATAAGAGAGTTAGTTACACATACTAACTGAAGTAAACATTATAAATAAACTAAACATAAAGGAGAAGAATAAACCTGAGAGAAGAGGCGCCAATTCTCTCCCAAGCCCTCAACTCCAAGTAAAGAAAAGAGAGAAGTGTTTTCTATCTAAGGTGTGTATTATGTGTGTGAGTTACAAGTGTATTTATAGGTCTTTGAGAAGTCCTAAGAGAACCATGAGTTTCTAAACCTTCCTAAAACAACAATTCTCTTATTTCCAAAATAGGGTTCTGCAGTTTACTGTTCATGCCCGTACATGTGCGCTCGATCGCAGTGTGCCTTGCGCTCGATCGCAGTGTGCGCTCGATCCTTCAAGTGTGTGCACGATCGCATGTGCACTCGATCGCACTTTGTCCAGAGAATGCTCCAGGGCTTCCAGATTTCTTCCTTTAAGTGCCAAAACTGCTTCTTTTTCTCCAAGACCCTATAAAAACATGTAAAACACACAAATGGAGTAAAAGAGACCAAATTAACGTAATAAAGAACCTAACAACTGTAAATAAAGGAGCTTAAATAGGAATATTTAAGCATCTATCACAATCTAACATAATTCATATGCTTATGTAAGATAGTTTCGATCAAACCTTAAAACATAGTTCATCTTTGAACCTTTTACATTTCTTCTCCTCTTGGTCTATCATTTTTGGTACAACCATTGACAAAACCATAAATCTGCTATCATATCGAGCCATAGTTAGCACATTTACCCCAAATAAATAATATCTTTATCTTGTTGAGCTCTAGAGATAAAAGGAAAATATCAATCAAGAAAAACTTCCTTAAACCTATTTCAGGTTAAAAGTCTATCAATATTTGTGCTTACCTTGGGAAGAATATCCTTCCACCATTCACAAAACGTCTCTTTCTAACTCAAATGAAGTAAAGGCAATCATCTGTCGTAAAATACTAAATAATGTCTCCACATATTTCTCCGAAACTTAAGCGTAAAAGGATTCATAGATCCTTTAAACAACAAAGCATTTAGCTTAATTATATCTCCCTACATCTTATGCATAAATCCACTTTTCCCCCTTTTTAAGTGTCTACCATTACTGGATTAACAACATCAGGCACTGCTTTAGTCTGCTTATCAAGTATATGGTATAAGTTATCCACTCGATCATCTGATACATTCATTTTCTCAAAAGAATGAGTAAGAGCTTATCTTAGCTTATCTCTTTCAACTTCAGATTCTCTCATACCTCGATTATATTACTAACATCAATCATATTATCAACACATTCCCTTCTAGGAACCACAGATTCAGACTCAACTTCGACTTATCAAAAAATATTGTGGGCCTACCACGCCCTCTCAAATCAACAATTCTAACTCTAGCTATAGCGCGTCCATGTGTCATCCTAAGACTATTCATTATAATTTACTTTAATCTTCCACTTTCTTGCTTTTTATAATTTGTTTTTCTTTTCTTTTAATGATGTCCACGTCCCAGAATTATTTTATTCAATACTTAGTCCTTCACGTAAAAGATATTATTTTAATTTCTTGCCATATTTATTAAATTACTTCTTTATCCTTACTTTACGAATACGGGTATTACAAACCATTTACAAGCCAACAAGAGGATATTCTTCCCAAAGATTGGAGGTATGTAAATTATCACCCAATTGATTAAGTGAACTCGCTCTTCTACTAGAAATATCTGCAATTATGTAGCTTATTTGTCTCAAATAGAACCTAAGACTTTTATAGAAGCTGAAAAGGATAATGATTGGATTATTGCAATACAAGAAGAAATAAATCAATTTAAGAGAAACATTGCTTGGAATCTAGTTCGAAGACCTAAGAATCATTCAATAATTGGAACTAAATGGGTATATAGAAATAAGATGGATAAAAATGGAATAGTAACTAGAAACAAGGCTAGACTAGTTGCTAAGGGATATAATTAAGAAGAAGGAATAGACTTTGATTAGACCTATGCTCTAGTAGCTAGATTAGAAGTTATTCGAATGTTATTAGCCTTTGCATTCTTTAATAAGTTCAAGTTATTTCAAATGGATGTAAAAAATGTTTTTTTAAATGGCTTTATAGAAGAAGAGGTTTATGTTAAACAACCTCTTGGATTTGAAAATCCTAGTCTTCCAAATCATGTCTACAAGATTTCTAAAGCTCTATATGGATTGAAGCAAGCTCCAAGGGCATGGTATGAAAGACTAAGTAAATTTTTGATTGACAATGATTTTGTAAGAGGTAGAATAGACACAACTCTCTTCACAAAAACTCAAAAAAATGACACTTTGTTAGTTCAAATATATGTTGATGATATTATATTTGGTGCTACTAATGAATCTATGTGCCAAGAGTTTGCAAAGTGTAAGCAAGGTGAATTTGAAAGGAGCATGATGGAAGAGCTTACCTACTTTCTTGCACTTCAAATCAAACAACTAAAAGGAGGCATCTTCATCAATCAATCAAAGTACACTAAGGACCTACTAAAGAGGTTCGGGATGGAAAGCTCAAAGCCACTTGGAACACCTATGAGCATTTCTGCAAACTTGATCTTGATGAAGGAGGTAAATGTGTAGATACTAAATATTATAGAAGCATGATAGGAACTTTGCTTTTTTTGACTGCAAGTAGACCTGATATTTTGTTCAGTGTATGCATGTGTGCTAGATTTCAGTCTCATCCTAAGGAATCACATCTAGTTGCAGTAAAAAGAATCCTTAGATATCTATAAGTGTAACGACCCATCCGGGTTGGCTACCCCAAAATGGTGTCATTACATTTTGAGAATCCCAGCACGACACATATATGCAGCAGTAAAAATAAATATTACTAAAAGAACTTTACATCAATCCCTAAAATGCATGAAGAGTTACAAATAAATTTTTCATTTTATTTTCTTATTAGTTTGAGGATGATGACACGTACGCGGCTTACAGAAAAATGATTTCTTCTGAACCTCAACTCATCAAACTATTTGCCAAGCCTGCTACCTGAAAATCATTGTACAATGAGGAGTGAGCTTCACAAGCTCAGTGAATTGAATTTACTAAAAGTATTCCAAGTTCCAAATTCCATAAACAATCCTTTAACATTTAATCTTTTATTTTTCACATAACTTGATGACAACTTTCTACTATCACTTCTCATATCATAAGATTTATTCTCTATCAATCTCTTACTCTCAATCACTTGTCCACCTTAAGATAATCGATTATCTCATAATTACCTCGTAATGAGGTTCGCATCATAAAATCTTCCATTTAAAATAAGTCTTAACACCATAACTGTCTCTTTCTATGAGACTCAACCATTTATAATTAAATTCACAATAATGTCTCACATCTTAGCATTTTAATAATCTCATCGTCATAGCTGTCTTTTTTTATGAGACTCAACCATCTATAATTAATTTCATAATAATATGCCCCATCTCAGCATCTCAAATAATGCAGCAATAATTAAAACAGATACAAATGCATGAATGATTATGATGGGAATGTCTTCCCACCTGTCGACAGGTTGTTATTATCTTAGGCTGGCTGTTCTCCCGGTTCTTTTATTCTCATCAGACCGGCTGCCTTCCCGGTTAATTCCAGCATATACCGGCTGTCACGGTTTTCACTTTTCATCCCAGCATATACCGGCAGTCACGGTTTTCACTTTTCATCCCAGCATATACCGACTGTCACGGTTTTCACTTTTTATCCCAGCATATACCGACTGTCACGGTTTTTACTTTTCATCCCAGCATATACCGACTGTCACGGTTATTTCATTAGACCGACTGCCTTCCCGGTTCTTTCGGTTATATTATTAAATGCATATGTGCATGAACAATAATATGGAACAGTAATATAACCAGTAATATAAAAACAATATAAAGATTCAAACCACTTAATTTGGCTATCCTGATTATTCACAAATTTTATATAACAAAGTTTCTTTAAAAAAAATTTTACATCCAATCATCCTGATTTTTATCAAATTATATAAAAATCCCACTAAATTCTTCTCTTCCCAAATCACATCAAATAATCAATTAAAGTCTGTCCAGATTCATTAAATTTCATCTCAAATTGTCCATCAGAATTTGTCAAGATCCACTAAAATTCATCTCAAATCATCCATCAAAATTTGACGAGATCCACTAAAATTCATTTCAATTCATCCATCAAAATTTGCCAAGATCCACTAAAATTCATCTCGAATCATCCATCAAAATTTGATAAGATCCACTAAAATTCATCTCGAATCATCCATCAAAATTTGACAAGATCCACTAAAATTAATCTCAATTCATCCATCAAAATTTGGCAAGATCCACTAAAATTCATCTCAATTCATCCATCAAAATTTAGCAAGATCCACTAAAATTTATCTCGTCATAATTCGTGTTAAAACATCAGTACATCTCATCAATAATTTATTTATTGCTTTTATTCTCAAATAAACTTATAATTTCCAAAAATATTATTTCTCACTGAGAAATATTTCTATATGTCCAAATTTTCTATCATACCCATAAATCAATTTTTCATCTATCACCCAAGCATACTTAAATAATTAAATTTAATATTATCACCAAATAATTAATTTTTCATTTAGACTACTTAAAGTAAATCCAACTCACCCTGTAGCACTTAAAGCTACCCGTGGGTCACCTTCTTGCATTTCTCGGTTCTTCTAAAAAATTTCTCCAGTTGTAAATAGTCAACACCTGACATAATATTTGTATTAAATTTTTAATTGCTTCTTAAATTGATCGTAAACCACTCCCTTTGAAAATTCTCACTTTGAGTTCCGGGAATTTCATATATGCTAAAAGTTCAAAAAAAAATACTATGCTATTACCTTATAATACTGATAGCTTTTCGTAATCTTCTATGAAATTCCGCAGAAAATCCTTTCAAATTTTTGCTCTTTTAATATTTCTTTGAACTCCCAAGTGTTGTGAGAAAACAAAATAATTCCATGAAGCTAACCAAAATTCTTCGCGTCCTCTGCTTGAACCTATTGTCCATATTTATAGAGGAGAGCTTGGGGCTGAAAAATTCAGTAGCCTCTCTCTCAAATTGATTTCCACGATTGGGAGAGTGGGAGGTGGCATGATAATTGCCAAAAAGAATGATGACTAAGAAACATAATAATTACACTCTCTCTCCTGGGATTCTAACTCTTTGTCAAATTTATTAAAAAAACACATTTACCTTATTATAAGAATATGGGTATTACAATTCTACCCACCTTACAAAAATTTTGTCCTCGAAATTTTCTTTGCTTTGCTCCATAAACAATTAATAGTACTTCTTCATAATTGTTTCATACTCTCATGTAATCTCTTTAACATCCTTATTCCGCTGCCGTACTTGAACTAATGCAATTTTCTTTATTATACAAAACTTGTTCCTTTCTCTAAAATCCTTATTGATACTTGTATGTTCACCCAGTCTTTCTGCATTTCTATAACTTAGCTCGAAATGTCATGTACAAACTTTCTTAAAAGTGAACATATTTTAATTTTGGAGGCAAATTCAGGTTACTCACAACTGATCCAACTTTCTCAACAACCTCATAGGGTCCCACATACTTCGGATTCAACTTTTTTTTTTCTGTCTAAATCTCAATACAATTTTTCATTGATATATATATATATATATATATATATATATATATATATATATATATATATATTACTACACCCAATCATCTACTTGAAACTCAAGAGGTCTACTCTAGGCTGCTTTACTGTTCTTTCTAACCAATTTGATCATCTCAGCTGTTAACTCAGTCATTGATGGACCAAATATATTTCTCTTCCCTATATATAGGAGTTCTACACCTCCTACCATACAATGTCTCAATCGGTGTTATTTAATACAATTTTTATACTTATTATTATAAGCAACTCAAATCAATGGAATGTAAACATCTCAACTCACTGAGAAATTCATCACATTTGTCCTTAACATATCTTCTAGTATTTTAAAAATCCAATATGAGCTTGAAAATTATATTAAATTGTCACTGTGTATCCGTGGATTTTTGAAAGCCTCTCCCAATACCAAGATGTAAATCTAACATCTTTATTTGACACTATGCTCAAAAGTACTCCATACAACCTCACAGTCTCAGCCACATCCCTTTTAAATCTTGACCATCAGAATTTCTGTTTAAATCCTCTATATTTCTTATTGTTACTTGATTTCATTGAATCTTCATCATCATGTACCTTTCTCACTCTCTCCCTTTTTTTTTTTAATTTTTTTGCATTATTAGGAACCCCATCCATGTACCAACACCAAACTGCCTTCATTTCAGATTTGAACTCAAAATACTTTCTAGTAAGCACTCAAAGTTGATCTTTTCTATCTCTTCATCTTAACTTTGCATCTCTAAGACGTTTTACTATGGATAATTGTACAACCATATTCGTTAACCATAATCCTCTATCACTAATATTCAACTTCATTCCTATCTCTTTTAAATTTATCATCAATTTCACATCAGGATCCCTATAACAGTTAACCCTCTTGTAGAGTTTTCTACCCAATACGTCAGCTACCACCTTCATATTTTTAGATGATAATGAATTATACAATCATAGTTACTAATCAACTCCATTCACCATCTTTGTCTCAAATTCAACTCTCTCTAGGTAGGAAAGTATGTCAAACTCTTATAACCCATGAATATTTTATAAATATCCCTATACAAATGATGTCTCCAATCTTTTATACAATCACTATGGCAGCCAACTCTAAGTCATGAATAGGGTAATTTCTATCATGAATCTTCAATTGCCTAGAAGTATAGCCCATAACTTTTCTATGTTACACATATCTCGATCATTGATATGCCTTATCATTATACACCACAAATCCTTCATCACCATAGGGAAACACCAATACCGGAGCTGTAGTCAATTTTTCCTTTAGTAATTAAAATTTTTTCTCACATTTCCTTCACCATACAAATCTCACATCTTTACTGGTCGAGCAATTCAATAATAGACAAATTTTGAAAGAATCTTCTATAACAACCAGCTAATCCCAAGAGGATTCTAATCTCAGTTATATTAGTTGGTTTATCCCAACTTAACATTATCTCTACCTTTTATGGATCAACTGTTATGCCATTTCCGAATATTATATGTTCCAAGAAAGTTATTTCCTTCAACTGACATTCACTCTTAGAAACTTTGCCTATAATTTCTCTCTCTTCAGAATCTCTGGCATACTGTTTAATGGTCCATATGTTGTTTTTCCTTCTCAGAATATATCAAAATGTCATTACTGAACACAACCATAAGATTATCAAGAAACAGTTTAAATATTATTTTTTTTCTTCAGCAAGTCCATAAATGTTTATGGAACATTAGTTAATCCAAATGACATCACGAAAGCTTATAAGTCATAACATGTCCTAAAAGCAGTCTTAGGCACGTTTTCCTTCTCTATCCTCCATTGGTGATAACTTGATCTCAGGTTTATCTTAGAAAACATTCTCACTCCTTGCAACTACTTAAACAATTCATTTATCCTAGGAAAAATATATTTGTTCTTATTCAACTATCTGTAGTCTATACACATCCTTATCGTTCCATCTTCCTTCTTCACTAACAACACCTGATTCCCCAAATACATTAAGTCAGATAAATTTTTTTTTTCACAAATTCTTAAAACGGGTACGTTTAACTGTCTCAATTCAACTGACGTCATTCTGTAGGGTGCTATTAAATATATGTGATAATCCTGGTATCACATCAATAGAGACTTTAATCTCCCTACTTGGAGGCAACCTAAACAACTCATCAAAAATTGATTTAGAATATTCTTTCATCACTATCTCCTTTTTATAATTCATGATATATGTCCAATACTCCTTAAAACCCTTCTTCAATCATCTCCTATTGGCCAGAGCAAAAATAAAATAGTTAAAAGTATCTCACGTATATATCTTGAACCTTCTTTCTAGAATAATCAACCCAGACGTAAAACATTGATAACCAATTATTTCCCAAAATAGATTATATTCGAAGATAATAAATCAACTTCAGATTTTCTGCCACTGGTACGAATCACACAATCCTTCATGAATATTCATGATTATCACTCTATCCTAAGTGAGAACTTTAACAAGGATATTTTGCAATCCAAGGACTAATAAATTCTTCAATAGATTTTATATGAATACTGGATGCAAAAGAATGGGTTGCATCAAAGTCAACCAACACTGACATGTCCACCATCTCCACACATAAAGTATTTCAAATTTTGAACATTCTGGGATAAACATCTTTTCTGAATATAATTATAATAAACCTTTATATCCCAATCATACATCAGATTGCCATTTCCACTTGGTGGCATACTTACTTCCTCTACTATGACTTTCAGTTCTCATAATCAGATTGCCATTTCCACTTGGTGGCATACTTACTTCCTCTACTATGACTTTCAGTTCTCATAATCTATCTCCCGAATCTAAGGGTCCCATCAATAGTATTTTAAGATACATATGCAGCAGATTCTATTTGCCTCTGACTCTGTTCTTCAGTTTCCAGTAACAAGGAATGCCTCATTTAGGGTGGTATCTTACCCTGTACACTCATACTACCACTACCTCTATAACCTTTATGTCTAAGTTCCTTTAATCACTTTTTCTCTTTCCCTTAAACTCCATCACATCTCTCTCGATCTGAAATAATATATCCACCAATCTAACATAATTCATATGCCTCATGTAAGATAGTTTCGATAAAACCTTAAAACATAGTTCATCTTTGAACCTCTTACATTTCTTCTCCTCTTGGTCTACTATTTTTGGTACAACCATTGACAAAACCGTAAATCTGCTATCATATCGAGCCACAGTTAACACATTTACCCCAAATAAATAATATCTCTATCTTGTTGAGCTTTAAAGATATAAGGAAAATACCTATCAAGAAAAAACTTCCTTAAACTTATTTCAGGTTAAGAATCTATCAATATTCATACTTACCTTGGGAAAAATATCCTTCCACCATTCACAAAACGTCTCTTTCTAAGCATAAAAGGATTCATAGATCCTTTAAACAACAAAGCATTTAGCTTAATTATATCTCCTAGCATTTTATGCATAACTCCACTTTTCCTCCTTCTGTTTTTTAAGTGTCTACAATTATTGAATTAACAACATCAGGCACTACTCTAATCTGCTTATCAAGTCTATGCTATAAGTTATCCACTCGATCATCTGAGACATTCATCTTCTCAAAAGCATGAGTAAGAGCTTATCTTACCTCATCTCTTTTAACTTCAAATTCTCTCATACCTCGATTATATTACTAATATTAATCATATTATCAACACGTTCCCTTCTAGGAACCACAGATTCAGACTCAACCTTAACTTATCAAAAATATTTTGGGCCTACCACGCCCTCTCAAATCAACAATTCCACTTTCTTACTTTTTATGCAGTCTACAGAATCATACAACCTAATGCTCTGATACCAAAATTTGTAACGACTCATCCCGGGTTGGCCACCCCGAAACGGTGTCATTACATTTTGAGAATCCCAACACGACACATATATGCAGTAGTAAAAATAAATATTACTAAAAGAACTTTACATCAATCTGTAAAATGCATGAGGAGTTACAAATAAATTTTTCATTTTATTTTCTCATTAGTCTGAGGATGATGACACGTACGCAGCTTACAGAAAAATGATTTCTTCTGAACCTCAACTCATCAAACTATTTGCCAAGCCTGCTACCTGAAAATCATTGTACAATGAGGAGTGAGCTTCACAAGCTCAGTGAATTGAATTTACTAAAAGTATTCCGAATTCTAAATTCCATAAACAATCCTTTAATATTTAATCTTTTATTTTTCACATAACCTGATGACAACTTTCCACTATCATTTCCCATATCATAAGATTTGTTCTCTATCAATCTCTTATTCTCAATCATTGGTCCACCTTAAGATAATCAATTATCTCATAATTACCTCGTAATGAGGTTCACATCATAAAATCTTCCATTTAAAATAAGTCTTAACACCATAACTGTCTCTTTCTATGAGACTCAACCATTTATAATTAAATTCACAATAATGTCTCACATCTCAGCATTTTAATAATCTCATCATCATAGTTGTCTCTTTTTATGAGACTCAACCATCTATAATTAATTTCACAATAATATGCTCCATCTCAGCATCTCAAATAATACAACAATAATTAAAATAGATGCAAATGCATGAATGATTATGATGGGAACATCTTCCCACCTGTCGACAGGTTGTTATTATCTTAGACCGGCTGCCCTCCCGGTTCTTTTATTCTCATCAGACCAGCTGCCTTTCCGGTTAATTCCAGCATATACCAGCTGTCACGGTTTTCACTTTTCATCCCAGCATATACTAGCTGTCACAGTTTTTACTTTTCATCCCAGCATATACCGGCTGTCACGGTTTTCATTTTTCATCCCAGTATATACCGGCTGTAGCGGTTTTTACTTTTCATCACAGCATATACCGGCTGTCACGGTTATTTCATTAGACCGACTGCCTTCCCGGTTCTTTCGGTTATATTATTAAATGCATATGTGCATGAACAATAATATGGAACAGTAATATAACCAGTAATATAAAAACAATATAAAGATTCAAACCACTTAATTTGGCTATCCTGATTATTCACAAATTTTATATAACAAAGTTTCTTTAAAAAAATTTTACATCCAATCATCCTGATTTTTATCAAATTATATAAAAATTCCACTAAATTCTTCTCTTCCCAAATCACATCAAATAATCAATTAAAGTCTGTCCAGATCCACTAAATTTCATCTCAAATTGTTCATCAAAATTTGTCAAGATCCACTAAAATTCATCTCAAATCATCCATCAAAATTTGACGAGATGCACTAAAATTCATCTCAATTCATCCATCAAAATTTGGAAAGATCCACTAAAATTCATCTCAATTCATCCATCAAAATTTGGCAAGATCCACTAAAATTTATCTTGAATCATCCATCAAAATTTGACAAGATCCACTAAAATTTATCTCAAATCATCCATCAAAATTTGACAAGATCCACTAAAATTCATCTCAATTCATCCATCAAAATTTGGCAAGATCCACTAAAATTCATCTCAATTCATCCATCAAAATTTGGCAAGATCCACTAAAATTTATCTCGTCATAATTCGTGTTAAAACATCAGTATATCTCATCAATAATTTATTTATTGCTTTTATTCTCAAATAAACTTATAATTTCCAAAAATATTAGTTCTCACCGAGAAATATTTCTACATATCCAAATTTTATATCATACCCATAAATCAATTTTTCATAATAATTGCCTTTTTAAAAACACTCACTCGGTTGGCAGCCCACGAGTTCACTGTTCAGCTTTGACTTTTTTTTTCTACCTTTGTCTCCTTCAAAGCTCATTCAGCCTTCTAGGATTTTAACTCTTTGTCAAATTTATTAAAAAAACGCATTTACTTTATTATAAAAATACGGGTATTACAACAAGGAACCCAAACCATAGGATTATCGTACTCTAGAAATTCATCTTTTGAGCTTGTAGGATATTCAGGTGCTGATTTTGTTGGATGTAGGTTAGATAGAAAAAGCTCAAGTGGAACATGGTGCAATGTTAACTTCTTGGTTTTCCAAGAAACAAAATTCCGTTGCACTATCAACCGCCAAGGTGGAATATGTAGCAGCTGGAAGTTGTTGTGCCCAAGTGTTATGGATGAAACAACAACTAGAAGACTATGACATGAACCTCAAAGACATCCCATTATTTTGTGATAATACTAGTGCTATCAACCTAACCAAGAACCCTATTCAGCACTCTAGAACTAAACATATAGAAATTAGACATAATTTCTTAAGAGACCATGCTAAAATATGTGATATAAGACTAGAATTCATACCTTCAGAAGATCAAATAGCTGACATCCTTACAAAACCTCTAAGTGAAGCTAGTTTTTGTAAAATTAGATTGCTAATGGGAATATTGGATTATGATAAACTAAATGTCTGATTACTTCATCATTCATCATTTGCACACTTGACATCTAGTGAGAGAGTATTAATCCTTGTTTAAATATCTCCCTCACTCAAAGATGTCATAGAAAAACAAATTTCGTGCTACGATTCAATACTGTAAATTTTCTTAAGGGTCCAGTCGACTGGTAACTATGTACCAATCGACTAGTAAGTCACCACCTATTCTTCCAGCTGACTGGTAAGTTTTGCCCAGTCGACTGGTACCTCAAGACCCTGTTTGGAGCCAATTTTTTTTGAAATTCAGTCGACTGGTAAAAACTACCCAGTCGACTAGTTTCTTACTGCCCGTTTACCTAATCGACTGGTACATTAATCGAGTCGACTGGTATCCTTATCCAGTCGACTGATATCGTGATTCTATATATAGATTGTTCATTTTTTTTTCCAGATTTTTACGTCATTTTTGAAAAACCTAGCTTTCTTTCTCTATATTATTTCACCATTTCGATCCAAACAACACCCAAACACATCGATCTACTTGTCCAAAAAGTTATTTTCAACTTTCTACGGTTGAAATCTCCTACTTTCACCAAAAATCCTTTTTTCCAAAATTCCATTTTTTCCACAATGTTCAATAGAATCCGTGTAAAATACACAACTAGGAGACCAAATGCCCTACAAGGCCAAGGTTCACTAAACCTACAGATCCAGAATCGTGGGGCAAGGGAGTAGCAGGCTCTTCAAGCAAAAAGCCCAGAATAGAGCTTGATGAGGCTCTGTTTTCTAGCCCTGCGGCCAAAGCAAGGTATGACTCAATCATCCGTCACAAGAAGATCATGACGGGTAGAGTTGTCGACTTTGACTCTATTCGTCATGGCAATTTTGATATCTTACCAGCCTTTGAGGCGATACACCTGATCCCACTAGTCAAAGTGCATAAAAAATATTACCCAAGACTGATTCACCAGTTCTATGCGAAGTTGGTGAAACCCATTCCTCTGACTCTGAGATTCAGAACTAGAGTTGTGGGTGTTGAGTTTGAGGTCAACACTGACCTCCTCATGAGCATTTGGAAGATCCCTATAGGAGGGATCCAATAGAGTCTGGATGGATGGCCAGACAATTTCTATGTTGAGGAAGCCTGTTAGATAGTCAGGGGTGACCCTAACTATGTGTACAGACCCACTACATTTCACACATGTAGTGATATGCCCCTGGACTCGAAATTATTCAACCTCATAGTGAGTTGAACCATCCACCCGAGACTAGGGAGTCAGGGGTATCTATCTAAGATAGATACAGTATTGATTTAGTGCCTTAAAATAGGGCACCACTTCAATATATACCCCTTGTTGCTTGCCAACATGATTAATGGTGAAGCAAGCGACTCTGGGTGTCTTCCCTACGGGATACTCATTACGCTCATACTCCAGCACTTTCGGATGCCTTTCCCTGCCTTCGAGGCTTAGGATATCGGGCCGAAGGACATCATCAATGTCTCATCACTGAAGAAGATGGAATGCACGGTCCGTGACGGCTTCATCTATTCGAAGGCCGGGAAGCACATACGGATTCGAGAGGATGGGAGTAGTGATGATGAGGATGAGGAGGCTGCTACTGCTACTGCTGACATGGACATAGATACCTGAGCACCTCCCATTGGTAACTCGAGTACCGATCAGGATGGATATGGTGATCTACTTCAGGCTATCACAGGCCTTCAGCTGACTATGTAGTCAGGGTTCCAGACATTGAACTCCTCCATCGAGCATCTCTTGGATGATTTCGAGCTACACCGAGAGTGTGCTGAGAGTTCCCTAGCTGAGATACGGGATCTCATTCGTGACGGCTCGGACTCTCCCGCACCTTGAGTCTCTTTTATGTTTTACTTTTGATGTACATAGTCTTTTTTAGCTCTTAGCTTGTAGCACGGACATATACTAGTACATTTCTTACTTATGTATGGCTCTACGAAGCCCATTCGTGTGTAGACTTTATGTATATGATGATACTTCATGCTTTGCCTATCTTATGCACATATTTTACTTATTTGTGATGTGATTGCATAATTTCTAAGTGCTTATATTCGGATTTATGCTTTAAAACTGTCTCTGCATGTATGAAAACTTCTGGTTCCTCTCGGGAAGGCTTCTAAACTCCGAATAGAGCCAAATTTTTGCATACAAGTTTGTTATAGCATCTCTAGTTGACTGTGGTAACTAATTAGCTTATTTTTTTAGTTTCTATCCCCTTTGGTTGCTATTGTCAAAACGGGGGAGAAATATGAGAAAACTGAGATAAACAAAGTAAACAGAAACCAGTGCATAGATTTAGAGGGAGCACTGCTCCAAAGAATATGGAGTATGATTTATTGATTGGTTGAGTTACATATTGATTGGTTGGATTGCATATATAAAATGTGTTTACTTGTTTACAGGGTGGTTTTATTCGAAAAACAGAGGAAACTCTGTTCGATTTTTCTGAAAAACCTAACACTTAGTTTTTTTAAATCTGTTTTCATTTATTAGTTTTGTCATCATCAAAAAGAGGGAAATTGTTGACCCTTACCTGTATTTTAATGATGACAAAACACAACTGTGATTAAACTAACAATTCAATCTAAGTGTAGTAAGCAACAAAAACATTTAACCAAGGATCAAGGTGCAAGAACTCAAACCGAATCAAACTTTCAAGTGAAGACAGAAGAACTAGTATAGGTTTAAGGTATTAGAACAAAGTGTAAGTCTCACTTGTACATTGAAAAGCTTGTCTGATGGCTCGCACACAAAAGGTTTTTAATCAGAACTTTTCAAACAAACTGTTTTAAGCTAAAATATTTTTTGAAACAGAAAAACTGGGTTGGAAGACAACCCAGTCGACTGGGTACATATACCAGCCGACTGGTATATGGGACTGTGAGTCCCTAGTCGACTGGATGATTCATACCAGTCGACTGGTAAAATGGACAGACAGTCCCCAGTCGACTGGTAAGATCAACCCAGTCGACTGGTACCCCAGAAGACTTAAAAATGAGATTTTTTAAGAGGAGCCAGTCAACTGGTATCAAGACCCAGTCGACTGGTAGTTCAAAAAATATGACCGTTGGGACTCGAAATCTGAACTTTTAAAGCCACAATCATTTCAAATTAAAGTCCAACGGCCATATTAATTGATAGCTATATAAACCCACTCTATTGAGCATTGATAGAGAGATTGAGACATTGAAAAAGAGAAGAACACACACATTCAAGTCATTTACTCTTTGAAACACAAAAAGCTTTGAAATATTCATGCTGAGCGATTCTTCAAGCTTTGCTTTGAAAGAGAGACATTATTCAGTTGTATAAGCTTTCATTTGCTGTCTCTCTACCATTTACTTTATAGCATTTATTGTAAAGGGATTACTTCCAAGAGGAAGGGGATTACTTCTGAGAGGAAGGAGATTACTTCCGAGAGGAAGGAGATTGTACGGTTTGAGAAACACCCGTAAGTTGCTTGTGTACGGTTTGTGCAGCACCTGTGAAGTTGTACGACTAAGTTTCTTAGTGGATTACTTCAAGGAGGTTCCTTAAAGAGAGTGGACGTAGGGTCGAAACGAATCCGATATTGCCAAACCACTATAAACTGAGTTTGCATTCTCTTCTCCTTAAACTCTTTATTTACAGCATATTACTTGTTTAGTTGCTTGTTGGTTATATGTTTTTATAAACTTGTATTTATTCCGTAAAAGTTTTAAAAACCCAATTCATCCCCCCTCTTGATCTAAACACAAGTTACTAAAAAGAAAATAAAGATATATGCAATATGGAACTATGGATTACTTAAGTTAAAATATGCATTTCAATAAGATAATTAAGAAAAATTGAATAAGTTAGATAGATTTTTACGAGAAAATTAAGGAAATATTAGATAGAAAAGAGAATTTTGATCTTATTCAAAATACCATCATTTAAAATGTAATAGATAATTTTACCATGCTCAGTGTGGACTGAGGTTTTCGACGATAATGAGAAGCTTTAGTTAAACCTCAATTGCATTATGGTCTTAACTAGTATGTTGCATTAGTAACCAACACTTAGACTATAACTATTAATGTCAGTATTAGTGTGAAAAAAGATAATACTTTTGCAAAGAAAGTAAAAATAGAAGAAAAAATATATGTACATTTTGACATGAGCAACTTATTTTCAAATATATTTTAGCTAAAAAAATAGATATCAAAATAGTACCCATTGCGAGGCCATCTATGAATATGTGGTTGGTTCATGATCCATCCCAGAGGCAAAAGAGAGTTGCTCAATTTCTTTTCGAAATGCTCCCAAAGTTGTTCTATCCCCAATTTCTTTAGCAACAATAATTGAAAAACCAATTCGAGATTACTAGTAAACTTTCACATAATTATTAGTGAATTTTTTCGGATCCGTACGTGGTAACTCTCATGGAATCGGGTTCGTGGTGTCACCACTCTAAATTTTCTAAATTACCCTTAATTTTAAGTTTTCTAGAAGACTTTACCATTAAAGCTGGGTATTAAATAAAAATATTTTTGAAAAAGTGTGTTATAATTTAATTAGTTCTAACATGAATTATTATGTCTCTTTAAAAAATTAGATTTTTTTATACATATCAGTACATATGGGACGGATGAAATATGTATTTTTAAGTTTATAATGAATCCAAATACAAGATTAAACTTTAAGTTTATGTATCTTTAAGTTTATGAAAGCAGATTCACAAATTTTAATTTTTTTATTAACACAAATTTTAATTTAAGGTTTAAGTGAATTCAAAAAATTGTATTTAGCTAGTAGATAGACCAAGAAAAAGAGTGCTTAAATTCCAAGTCAAATCAACGTTGCCTTTTATCTCAAGATGCTGGGACCCAAAACTTTGTTGTTTTATAAGAGGGGAGTCCCACCACTTATTGGTTTATTCACTATTCAAGAGATTAATGCCGTCCTCTTAAAGAAAAAGATAATGGAGACTTTGAAATGGTCAGGTCATATAACTTGACATTTTTTGAAGTCATATTTTAGAAGGCTTTGTCATGGAAATCAACTTTTTTGAGAATGTTAGGCCTCAATCCATTTTAAAGGTCAAAGTATGACCAAAAAAAAAAATATCTATTTAAATTAATTGAAGCGAAAGAATTATTGTGCACAAAGAACACAAAATTTATGAATAATATCAAGTGAAATAATTAAAGCCATAACTTGTTAAGTTAAGCTTGTGGTGTGCCCTGCGGTGAATTGCTCAATTGACATCTCTCTCAACTTTTCACATTCTTCAGTTAAGATTTTCATATATGCAAATGAAAATATCAATGGGTGCATCAGTTACAGTTCTTCTTTTTGGGCTGCTGGCCTTAGCAACTACCAATGGTAGCTTGGGCCAGGGAAGCGCAAATAACAGTACTTGTTGCACTGAAACGGAGAGACGAGCGTTATTGACGTTCAAACAAGACCTCAAAGATCCTTCAGACAAGCTTTCCTCATGGGCTGGTGACGATTGTTGTACATGGGAAGGAGTCTCTCGCTCCAATGCGAACTCCATTTCTCTTTATCTATCGTACAATGACTTTGAATGGGATAATGGAATCCCAAAATCATTGGGAAATCTTTGCAACTTGAGGAGTCTTGAGCTTTCAGATGTCAGACTGAGGCAAGACATTTCTGACATCTTGGAGATTTTATCAGGGTGTGCTGCTGATGGACTAGCAAGATTGGATTTGAGTAGCAATCAAGTTTTTGGTCATTTGACCGATCAACTTGGCCGATTTAAAACCCTGGACACACTTCTACTAGACAATAACTCAATTTCAGGGTTGATTCCAGCGTCTTTGCGAGAGATTTCATACTTGAGAGTGTTAACCCTTCAGCACAACAAGCTCAACGGAACTCTTCCAACATTCCTTGGACAACTTACGAATTTGGAATTCTTGGATGTCAGCAATAATTTGTTGGAGGGTATTGTATCGGAAATTCACTTTGTAAATCTCTCAAAGTTGATGTTTTTTTTTGGCTCTTCAAACCCACTGGTTTTGAAAGTTGGTCCTAATTGGGTTCCTCCTTTTCAACTTCTGGAACTCCGTCTCTCGTCTTGGCGTTTGGGCCATCGATTTCCCCAATGGCTTGATTCTCAGATGTCTTTGACTGTAGTGGACATGTCCTACTCAGGTATTTCAGATACAGTTCCTGATTGGTTTTGGAACTCATTCCAACTTCAATACTTAAATCTTTCTCACAATCAAATTTATGGACAGCTTTCGGATAAGCTCAACGCTGTTAAGAAAGCTGCGGTGATTGACTTGAGTTCAAATCATTTCAAAGGTGAATTACCTCCTCTCCATAATCATTTACTTGGATTAGATCTCTCGAACAATTCTTTGTCAGGATCAATTTTTTCCTTTCTATGCCATATTTCAATTTATGCGCCTAATCAATTGAAAGTTCTCAAACTTGGAGAAAATTATTTCTCTGGAGAGATTCCTGATTGTTGGATGAAGTGGCCAAGCTTAATTTCCCTAAGGTTGGATAACAACAATTTTACCGGTCATGTTCCGAGCTCCATAGGAACTTTAAGTTTCCTTAAATCTTTCCATCTACGCAATAACCACCTCTCTGGAGAATTACCTCTGTCACTAGAGAATTGTAAACAGTTGGTGACACTTGATTTTAGTGAAAATGAATTTGTTGGGAGTATTCCAACGTTCATTGGCAAAGGGCTTTCAAATTTAACAATTCTCAGCCTTCGTTCAAACAAGTTTCATGGTCACATACCCGAAGAGCTTTGCGATTTGATTTCACTACAAATTTTGGACCTTGCAGGCAATGATCTATTTGGCAGCATACCGAAATGTATCAGTAATTTTAGTGCCATGGCTGCGATGAATAGCTCATTTAACTACATAAACAGCGTTGCTACTCTGCTGGAATTCTATGAGGATGCATTACTTGTGATGAAAGGGAGGATGGTCGGGTATAGTACCATTCTTAAATTGGTAAGAAGTATTGATCTTTCTCAAAATACTTTATCAGGAGATATCCCAAAAGAAGTGATGAGCCTCCATAATCTTTACTCATTGAATTTGTCACATAATCTTTTGACTGGTAGGATCCCTGAGAACATCGGTGATATGCAATTCGTAGAATCTCTTGATTTATCTGCAAATAAACTTTCTGGCGAAATCCCTCAAAGCATGTCCAGCATGACATTTTTGAGTCACCTCAACTTATCCAATAACAATTTGACAGGGAAGATTCCTTCAAGCACTCAATTACAAGGCTTCAGTTCATCCAGTTTCATTGGCAATCCTGAACTCTGTGGAGCTCCATTGATGAAAAATTGTACAGAAGTGAAATCCCAAGAAACAACTCCAGCTGGCAAAAATGAAGATGAATTTGATGCACAACAGTTTTATATTGCCATGGTGGTAGGATTCATTGTGTGCTTTTGGGGAGTTTGTAGTTCTCTTCTTGTCAAGAGGACTTGGAGGCATGCTTATTTTCGATTTCTTGATGGCATGAGAGACCGCATCTACATAGCCATAGTCCTGAAAGCGAATTGGTTTCGCGAGAAGTTGAGAATTAGTCACATAGCTGTTGCATAAGGTATTTATTCATATATTTTGTCCCAAAAGATTAAGAATGATATTTATGATTTCTATCATGTTAGTGTGCTTCATTATAAATGATCTTTTCTTGTTTATTATGACGAAAAAATAATGTTGATTATTAATTAATTATGTCTATTATTTACCGAAAATAATTAGTTCAAAGATGATTTTTTTATGTATACAGATTCCAGAGCATATTCAAGGACAAGTCCCAGTTGTACTTCTCAAAATAACCTTGTCAGGTTATTTTAAGTTAATTAGATTGTTGTATTGTTGAATTATATTTGAAGTTGGTAGTGTTGTTGGTTTCTTCTTGTAATATTTGGTGTTTTGATTAGTTGCTATGTAAGAGATGTATGACTTACATCTGAACACGAGCTACTAAATAGAAAAAAAAGATATATGCAGTATGGATTACTTAAGTTAAAATATACATTTCAATAAGATAATTAAGAAAAATTGAATTAGTTAGATAGATTTTTATGAGAAAATTAAGGAAATATTAGATAGAAAAGAGAATTTTGATCTTATTCAAAATATCATCATTTAATTTAAAATGTAATAGACAATTTTACCATGCTCAGTGTAAACTGAGATTTTCAACGATAATAAGAAGCTTTAGTTAAACATCAATCCCATTATGATCTTAACTAGTATGTTGCATTAGTAACCATCACCTAGTACTAATGTCAGTATTAGTGCGAAAAAAGATAATACTTTTGCAAAGAAAGTAAAAAATAGAAGAAAAAATATATGTACGTATAGAAAATTTGACATGAGCAACTTATTTTTAAATATTGTTTAGCTAAAAAAATCGACATCAAAATAGTATCCATTGCAAGGCCATCTATGATCATGTGGTTGGTTCATGATCAATCCCCGAGATAAAAGAGGGTTGATCGATTTCTTTTCGAAATGCTCCCAAAGTTGTTCTATCTCCAATTTCTTCTGCAGCAATAATTGAAAAACCAATTTGAAATTATTAGTGGACTTTCACATAATTATTAGTGAATTTTTTCGTATCTGTACGTGATAAATTTCACGGAATCGGGTTCGTGATGTCATCATTCTAAGCTTCCTAAATTATCCTTAATTTTACGTTTTCTACAAGACTTTACCATTAAGGATGGGTATTAAATAAAAATATTTTTTAAAATGTATGCTATAATTTAGTTAGTTATAACATGAATTATTATGTCTCTTTAAAAAATTAATTTTTTTTATATGTATCATTACATATGGGACAGATGAATATGTATTTTTGAGTTTATAATGACTTCAAATACAAAATTAAGCTTTAAATTTATGTATATTTAAGTTTATAAATGCAGATTCCCAAGTTTTAATTTAAGATTTAAGTGAATTCATAAAATTGTATTTAGCTCATAGACCAAGAAAAAGAGAGTGCTTAAACTCCACGTTAAATCAACGTTGTCTTTTATCTCAAGATACTTGCTGGGACCCAAAACTTTGTTGTTTTATAAGAGGGGAATCCCACCACTAATTGGTTTATTCACTATTCAAGAGATGAATGCCGTCCTCTTAAAGAAAAAGATCATGGAGACTTTGAAATGGTCAGGTCATATAACTTGACAATTTTTTAAGTCATATTTTAGAAGGCTTCGTCATGAAAATCAACTTTTATAAGAATGGTAGCCCCAATCCATTTTAAAGGTCCAAATATGAACCCAAAAAAATAACTATTTAAATTAATTGAAGCGAAAGAATTATTTTGCACAAAAAACACCACAAAATTTATGGATAATATATTTTTATTTATTAAAAAATAAACCTATTTATATCGGATTAAAAAAATCTCGACCCGACCCAACCCAACCCATGAACTCATCTAACTTTAACTCAACCCAATCCAACCTATTTTAATCGGTTTGAATCGGTTTGGGTTATCGGGTTGAGGCTAAATTCCATATTAATAAATACTATAGAAACTTATTTTATAGAGTCATATAGAGAATAATCAAATTGTTATCATATGCTAAATTATTCATTGACATTTGTATTATTAATGAGCAACTATTTCTCTCTCAATTCTTCATTCTTACATTTCAGTCCTGCTTTTTGCAGGACTTGTTTATTTTTTGTGAGCTCATTTAGAAGGAACAAAAGTTTGTTTCATGTATCAGACTAATTTGAATTTGGTGCCTTTCTTTTGATCATTCAAGACAACAAAAGAAACTATAATTTTGTTTGGAGTATCTATGTTGGAGCGATTATCTACCTAAATAATTATGCAAATAACTGTCCTAGTTTTACTTGCAAGTGCACAAGGTCTGTGGTAGCATAGTATGCAAGTGCGAGATCATTTTCCACAGGGATTGGTGAATCTCAATTTAGAATTAGTTTCTTCAAAGTAAAAAGAGAAATAGCAGTTTGATTGTGAGTGAATAACAATAATGGGAACATAGGACTACGATATCCACCACTAATTATACTTTCCCACTAAGTAAGGTTTCAATGCTCTAGCCTTATCATGAATATTTAATGGTTGCCAACCTAAGGGCTTGACCCACACCTTAGGCTATTGATCTCCCTATGCAGCGAGTTAGGCATAGTGTATACTCTAACTCTTTTCTCTCTTAAAGGATTCAGCATGGGTGTATACTGAGTTGTTCCTTAAGAGAGCATGAGGGTTGTGGAGATCGACAACCACACGGGACCTAGGGCTTGGTCCGCTCTCGGTTTTCCATGTTGATTAACTTGGGAATCTGGTGTGAATATCCCTTGTTACTAATGTCAAACCCAGGACTTGGTTATCCAAATTGATTCGACTAACTTATCCATACCACATGCATACGTTAATCAGGCACACACATATGAGGAATTTAAATACAAACAGGAATTAATCAATTTAAACGTACTAACAAGGTTATAGCAAAGATAATCAATGAATGAACATGTGGAAAAGCATAACTAGGGCTTCAATCGAGCCATATAGGAGTTTAGTTACACATGCTAGTTAAACTAAACATAATAAACATAATGAAATAAAAACAGAAAACTAAAACCAAAGAAGACTCGGGAGACAAGTCGTCAATTTCCCTCCTAAGCTGGCTACTTTGATTCTAAAGGAAGGGGTATGGTTTATGTGTTTTATAGGGCTATTTATAGGGTCCTTATGGTGTCCCGAAACCCTAATTTCCTATTTGGAGTCTAAAGAATTCTTTCCATATCTGGCTCTGCCGCCTCTGGGGTAATTGTGCTCAAGTGTATGCGGGATGCGCTTGAGCGCATGTGTGCGCTCGAGCCTTCTTCAAGTGCACTTGTGATTTGGTGCGCTCGATCTCAAGGGAGGTGCGCTCGAGCGCACCTTGCTAGATGGCAGAACTTGACTTTTGCTTCTAAAAGCTCCAAATTATCATCTTTTTGTCCAAGTCCTGTGAAAAACACATAAAACACGAAAATGAAGTAGAAACCACTAAAATATATAAATAAAGAGTCTAACAAGTGTAAATTAAGGGGCTTAAATATGACTATTTAAACATTTATCACACCCCCAAACTTACACATTGCTAGTCCCTTAGCAATACAAAACTAAAGACTATGTTAGAATAAAATTTAAAGATAAATTCATTTTCATGATACTCAAAGATTTGGGTTGTGCATAAAACTATGATAACCGTTCATGAGCAAGCTTATAATAAAAACACATTTTTATATTGAAAAAAGATTTTCAAAAGCTCATGTTACTTACCTAAGGCTGGCTTAAGGCATTGCAAGTTTGATTCGTGTGTGATGACTTAGCACATATAGGATGAGGTTTCCACATAATTTTAGTGTATAGTGTTTCGGTGCCCAAACCTTTTATCGAATTCCTTATCAAAAAGAACAAAAATGGTATAATACTTGCTTCTTCTTTCTTTTTCTTTTATCATGCTATCTTTGCCATGTTGAGTTCCATTGAGCTTTCTATTTGACCCTTGTAATGGTTGTTTGGCCAATGACTCCCAAACCAGATGGTTTTAAGGCATTAGGTGTAAAGACACCCCTAAGGACTTACTAACTCGAATAAAAAAGGCTATGGAACTAACAAGTTTTTAATGCTTCTAAATGAAATTCCCACCTTTTGATGTGAATACTCAATGCTTACTGAGGCAAGAGACCTAGTTACTCAGTGGAAATTTATGATCATTAAAGGCTTACTTCCCATCTTTTGACATGAACACTCAATGCTTACTGAGGCAAGAGACCCAATTACTCAATGGAAAGTTTTTAATGATCACTAGAAGCTTTTCTTTTTCTCTTTGCATGATGAACATTTTTCTTTATTTTTCTTATGCCAAAGTGTTCTTTTTAACAAGTCATTTGATTACAGTTAGGTTATAGAAACATATATAAAAGAATTATGTGTCATACCCCACACAAATGCGTGCTAAATGTGCTTGTGCAACTTTGGATCAGACTTGTGAATTCTTACATACCTTGAGGTAGGTAACTAAACTTTGTAAAATTCCTAATACAAGACTATGTGTTCTAGCTTTTAAGCTTACTAATGAAGTGTTATCAAATTTTTGAATCAATCAAAATTTTTGTTTACCCAATGAACATGCATTTATCTTTTCTTAAAAAAAAAAAAAAAAAAAACTGGGACTTAGTGTGTACATGTGTTTCAAGTGTGTGCGTAACAGTCTCCCACTACCCCCAAACTTAAAATACACATTGTCCCCAATGTGTGTGTGGCATGGAGAGATCTGACCTGGGAGATGAAGAACTAGGTTGCTTATTTTGCTCATAGCACGCCCCTAAACTTGAACTAGATGCACGCACTAAGTACCTGACAAAGAAAAATAAACATTGTTCCGGAAAACAAAATATAAATATTAGATGTGTAATTATAAATATAAACAAAAGAAAAGTGCTAAAATGAAAAGGATATGTCTGGGGTGCCTCCCATGAGCGCTAAGTTTTACGTCTTCAGCCAGACGGGGTATCCTCTCACTGCCGATCATCAGTGGGTGTAGTTGAAGAGGTACCGAGTGCAGGAGGTAGGCTGTCAAGGATGGCTTATAGTATCGCCTCCTGTCGTGTAAACTGTATCTTTAACCCATCAATCAGCTGATGGATCAAATGGGCTGCCTTACAATCCTCTCGGTGGATGTTGGACAGCTCACAGTGAAAGGAAGACAACTCATCCAGAAGGCACTGATCCATGGATCCCATGTCTGGCTGGTCCTCTTCCCATGAAGGGCTCGCTGGTGGAAGCTCGGCCTCTATCAGATCATTCGCTATAAGCTCGGCAGTTGGGATCTGTGCTCGGGGTTCTCGGGCATGTGAGACTAGCTGAGGCTCCACTGAGCTCTCTCAAAGAAAGGATGGTCACTAACCGAGCTATCCAAAGAGGATCCTCTAATCCCCTTCTTCTTGAAAATATGACTGAGCAAGAAGGGGAAAAGAAGACCCTAAGCATTAGCTATGGTCATCTGTTGGTTATGCATCCTATCCCAGAACTTGTGTATCTGACTCCATATGACTATTGGGATGGAGTACCAGTGACCCCGGTGAAAGTTGTAGAGAGCTTATAGAAACTGATCCCGCCTCTGTGTCTTGTGCCCAAAAAGACACACATTACGCTGTAGGACTGAGTCAACGAACCATAGACGGGGAGGCAACATTGACCGGCTCCTCGCATTGTTGTGGCGGTCTGCATATTGCCCCGCACACATATCTTCTATGATGTGTGGGAAAAAGAACGTGTTAGGTTGCTCCTCTATGTGGTTGTCCTCCGGTAGGGACTCATCACAGTAGTGTAAAGAGCTGGCTATGTCAGTGGTGGTTAACTCTATGAATCTGCCCTGGACTGAGGATGATAAAATCTCTGGCCTGGTGCAGTCGTAGGTCAGGTTCTCGTAGAAACTGACCACAAATCGTGTGTATGCCTTCGAGCAGACTGGCTTGAATAACTATTTGAGACCCCAGTTCTTGAACTCTTGGACCGCCCATCTTATGGCGTCCAAACTCTTGAAGTCCTCTTCCACGTTAAATGTTATCTCGAACAGTATTTCACACTGTTCGAAACTGGGCCGGGATGCCTGATGGCGGTTGCTGGGAGCTTGGGATGTGGAAGCCATGCGTTATGGAAAAACAATGTTGCTACTGGTGTGATTACACTCATCTGCAGCTGCTTGTGCACTTGATCACACAGATTGAGATGCACTCGATCACTACTACCAAGCACTCGATCGCACTCGGTCAAGCAATAAGTCGAACACTTTATGCGCACCAAAAACCAAAAGTTGTAGAATTTGTACACACTTGATCCTAACCTCCTGCAAATGTAAAAATACCCAATCAACACACAAGAATAACATATATAGATAATGTATATGTAAACTGAAGATCAATAACCGTGTGTGATGGTGTGCATGTAAGTGGACAAAAATCGGTTTGCATACCGTGTTGGATTTGGGAAATTTCAGGGGAAGATGGTCTTGTAGATGGGTGATGTACGGCAGTAGGGTGGTGAGTGTGACGGAGAAGCGGTGAAAATGTGGTGGTCGGAGTGGTGTATTGGTGGTTTAGTTTAGCTTGGAGGATGAGTTTTAAGAGTAGTTGGCGGTGTGAGTGCGAGAGAGTGTAGCTTGAGTGCATTTGAGTGCAAGGATGAAAAATGGGTTTCTGAGCTGAGTGTATTTAAAAATCCTTACATACCTTCTGCCCCGAGTGCACTTGAGCGCATTTGTGAAGTGCACTCGATCGCACATGTGCGCAAATGCTCAATGTGATGCGCTCCCGCGCACTGGTGTGCAGAGCAAGAAGGCGCTCGAGCGCATGTGGTGTGCGCTCGATCGCATGATAGAAAAAAAAAGGGATTAACATAAAGAAATAAATAAAGGAAAACATGGGAACGATACAGTCATACCAACTTGTAGTGGCCTCAGTACCACTAACTTTGATAGAGGCACTTGAGCTATATGTTGTGCAAGTGGAATTGCTCCAGCACTCTCTATGGTAGCTTCAAGGCTACGTCCGTTGAAGGAGGCACTTAGTATCCCCATCAGGTGGTTCCAGTGCCGTTGACAGCTGCTTTGTCTTCAAATTTGGTGTCTGGTCAATAAAATAAAGAGAAGTAGTATTAGTAAGTGCAAGATTTTTAAATTGGGAATTACACTTACTTGAGAGCTTGGGTGTGTTTTTGATGGTGTGCACAGCTCCATTAACATCTTTAATCACGTTATCATCTGGCTCAATGTCCAATCTCATGTTAGCATGGTTGGGGATTGATGAGAGTCATAAAATGCATCTAAACAATACTTAATTGTTAACATTTTAGGGTTGATCTCGGTCGTAATCGCACTTTTACATGTTGATAACTCTAAAGTGATATTCATAAATCATTGACTTAATTCGATGCATTTTCAGGTGCTTTGAGTACAAAAGAGATAATAAAGCGATCCATGTTTAAAGCACCAAAAGATCTTGGGTGTCGGTGCTCGTTTTTGTCTAAGGTTTAGACGTGTCCAAACATGATTCAAAGATGGTTAAACTCTAAACTAAGGCTGGAGTAATAAAGTACAGTAAGTTAAAAGACTGCACACAAGTGTGTGCATCACTTTGGAGCAAGTTAAGGGTAGGCACACTAGTGTGTGCACTTCTGCATACAAGCTGAAGAAGTTTCACTGAATTGCCAGAATTTCCCGTACAGATCAATCATCTTTGCAGATTAAACTGTATTGATGTAGGAAGAACCAGATGATGAGCCATATATTCTTAGAAAGATCCGGAAGTCTATTTTCTGGAGAATTTTACGGTTCGTAAAAATGATTTTTCTAGAGAAAGTTATGGCAGTTTTAGTAGAAACAGTTCAGGCCAGCACAGCAGGCCCAGACGCACAGCAGGCCCAGGCGCACAGCACGGCCCACTCGCCTCTTGACCGGATTAGGGCAAGCAAATGACATTCTCCAAGACCAAAACACCCCCCTCATGCTCTATAAATATATCTTTATGGAGTGTGCAGCTGGGCATTGAAGAGAGAAAGCAAGGAAGAGAGAAAAAAGAGAGGATTCAAGGGATCCAAATCCAGCATTCTTCCATTTTATTTCTAAGTTTTCTTTGGTTGCAAATCAAGGGGAGAACATCCATATTGTTCATCCACCTTGAACTCCATGGCCAAATCAAGGGGAAAGCATCCTTATTGTTCTTCCACCTTGATTTCCATGGCCAACTAATCATTTTACAAGGGAAAGGGATGAATCTTTAGGGATTTCTTGTTCTTTATTTCTTGTTCTTGATTCAGTTGTATGGATTTATTGTTAAATATTGTTTATGAATTATTCATTGATTAAGTAAGAAGATTTGAGTTCATGTGATAGATGTACTTCTTATTCTTCTTCTTTTAGACTCTCTTAATCCGGTGATTGCATCATTCTCCTCCATTGAGGTTGCTTGGATGTGATTGATTCCGGTAGATTTATCTTATTGATTGTCCATTATTGCGATATTTTCTTTTAAGATATATTGTCGTTTCTTGATAATCTTTAAGATCGGTCATGTGTGCATGAACCGAAATCAATGATTAATTCGTAGCAATTATATAAGAATTGTAAATGTGCTTGATTGAATATATTCCGATTGCTTGTTTGGGAGTTGAAACTTGCAATCGAGATAAAATCAATTGAATCAAGAGTGGAAATAGGGAACAAACCTAAGGAGGATTCCCGGAACCTTGTTATTTCTCATTTATATTTCATTTACATTTACGCAATTTTCCTTTACATTATTTCACCATCAAAGCTTAAAAATCTTGAGTTTAACTTTTATCGTTCGTTTTAAGGTTCACACATTTTCCTTTGTACTTAACTTGTTTCCCCGTGGAATCGACACCCCAAAGCCGTACTACAATAACCGTGTTATACTTTGGGCGTAATCAAATTTTGGCGCCGTTGCCGGGGAAACGCGCTTAAGTATAAGGAAACTTGTCAACTTTGAGTGTGACAGTAAAAAAAAAAAAAAAAAAAAACCAAAAAACCAAAAAAAAAAAATCATAAATATTTTTCTTTTTAGCAGTTTGTAAATACGGCAATATTATTCCTTTACTTTTATTTTGATTTTCTAATTTTCTTTTTTTATTCTGTTTTTATTTATCTGTTTATTATTTTATTCTGTTTTTATTTACCTGTTTATTATTCTGTTTTATTATTCTGTCTATTATTCTGTTTTTATTTATTTGTTTATTATTCTGTTTTATTTATCTGTTTATTATTCTGTTTTTATTTATCTGTTTATTATTCTGTTTTTATTTATTTGTTTATTATTCTGTTTTATTTATCTGTTTATTATTCTGTTTTTATTTATTTGTTTATTATTCTGTTTTATTTATTTATTTATTTATTTGTTTTATTTATTTATTCCCCCTCTAAATTAATTGGTGCATGCTTAGACCGAGAGATTCGCGAGGTAGATTCATTAGAGACCCGAATTAGAGTTACCCTCTCCTTCCACCTCCATTGGTGAAACCTCGCCTAGATCAAACCATAGTGCACCCCCATCAGAGAATTTAGAGGATTTTGTTAACATGGCTGAAAATCCTAATGAAAATGGTGCTAGGACACTTAAAGATTACCTACATCCTAGCCGGACAGCCACACCATCGTGCATTATGTTTCCAGCCAATACTCGTCATCAAGATTTTAAAACAGGGATGATACAACTTCTCCCTACTTTTCATGGCATGGAAAACGAGAACCCCTATGTGCACATTAGAGAATTTGAGGAAGTAGTTGCGACTTTCCATAGTCACGATGCAACTGATGATATCGTGAGACTCAAGTTTTTTCCTTTCTCCTTAAAGGATAAAGCTAAGAGTTGGTTATACTCGCTGAGACCACGATCAATTGGGTCATGGAATGAGATGACCCAAGTCTTTTTTAACAAGTACTTCCCTCAACATAAGACTAACGCTTTGAAAAGACAAATCTCCACCTTTGCACAAAAAGAAAACGAGACTTTGTATCAGTCTTGGGAGAAATTTAAAGAGCTGTTAAGTATGTGTCCACATCATGGGTACGAAAATTGGCGTTTAGTGAGCTATTTCTATGAGGGTCTTACCTATAGAGAACGCCAATTTGTTGAGATGATGTGTAATGGAGAATTTCTGCAAAAAGACCCTGATGAGGCTATTGAGTACCTCAATGAGCTTGCTGAGAAAGCTCACACATGGACTGGACCTAGTGCTACTGAGAGCACAAATAGGTCACGACCTAGTGGTGGAGGAATCTACCATCTTAGGGAAGAGGATAACCTCAAGGCCAAGGTCGAAATGCTTACTAGAGAGTTGGAGGCATTAAAAACGAAAAAACCAACACACATAGTTAATCAGGCTGAACCTTTAGAATCATGTTTTGTGTGTGGCGGGGTTGGTCATCCTGCCCAAGATTGTCCCACTTTTGTTGACATGAGAGGGCTGTACGAGGAACAATGCAATACCTTAGGCATGTACAAGAAGCCCTCAGCACCCTTCTCTAACACTTATAATCCGGGGTGGCGAAATCACCCCAACTTCAGTTGGAAATCTGAAAATCAACAGCATGTGCAGCCCCCTAGATCGTACCCAGCACCTTATCATGCACCCTCATCTTCTAGGAACTCTTTAGAAGACTCCTTACATACTTTTATAGAAGCACAAGGCAAGACAAACCAAAAGTGTGAGGCATTAATTACACAGTTGGTTGAGGAAAACAAAGAAATAAGGAGCCAAGTGTCTAAATTGATGAACTCCTTGAGTGTGACTGAGCGAGGTAAATTCCCTGCTCAAGCTCAGTCCATACCTCACGGTCAACATATGGCACAAGAAAATGTGAAAAATGTAAATGCCATTGTGACCCGAAGAGGTAAGTCACTACACATTCCACCAGAGAATAAACCTGAGAATGTGAAGGGTCAAACCAGTAGTGAGACCAAGTTGCCTAAAGACCCTGAAGTGACCCAAAGTCCTGTTAAGGCCCCATTCCCCCAAGCCTTAAAATCCAACAAGAAAAATCTGGAAATGAATGATGAAATCCTTGAGAACTTAAGGCAAGTGAAACTTAATCTTCCCCTTTTGCATGTGATTAAACAAGTCCCCACCTATGCAAAAGTTCTCAAAGATTTATGCACAATTAAGAGGAAACATCATGTCAAGAAAACAGCTTTCCTAACTGAGCAAGTTAGTGCACTAATTGAGCAAAGAATTCCCCCGAAATACAAAGATCCGGGCTGTCCTACCATTGCTTGCAGCATTGGAAATCATGAGGTTGGACAAGCCTTACTAGATCTGGGAGCTAGTGTAAACCTGATGCCATTTTCAATTTACTTACAGCTGGGGTTAGGAGAAATCAAACCAACCGGCGTGGTATTACAATTGGCTGATCGCTCAGTCAAGGTACCCCGAGGTGTGGTTGAGGATGTTTTGATTCAAATTGATAAATTTTATTATCCTGTTGATTTCTTAATTCTTGATACTACTTCTGCTGTAGACCCTAACTCTAAAATTCCTTTGATTTTGGGTAGACCTTTTCTTGCTACTGCAAATGCTCTAATAAATTGTAGGAATGGTCTCATGAAACTGTCCTTTGGCAACATGACCCTTGAAGTAAATATTTTCAATGTTGCAAAACAGCCCGAAGATGAGGACGAAAACCACCAGCTTTACATGATCGAGTCACTCGTCAATGAGGGAGTTTTCTTAACTCATGATTATGACCCTCTTGAAAATTTTCTTGTTAATTCTGAGATAGATTTATTTGATGATAAAACTGATATAATTGAAATATGTGTTGTTTTTGACAAATCTCAGGGTTATGGAAATCGGGCATGGCAACCAAGGTTTGAGGAGCTGCCCGAAAGAAGCAAGACTCAAGTCCCCTCAAGTGTGGAAGCACCTAAAGTCGAATTGAAGCCACTACCTAAGGGTCTAAAACATGTCTTTCTCGGTCCAGGTGATACCTTTCCTGTTATAATTTCTTCTGAATTAACTGAGACCCAAGGTAAGAGATTAATTCAAACTTTAAATGAACACAAATCAGCCCTGGGATAGAGCATGGCTGATTTAAAGGGAATTAGTCCCCTAATCTGCTCCCATAAAATAAATCTGGATGAAGGAACTAGTCCTCGGAGAGACCCTCAACGTAGGCTTAACCCCACTATGAAAGAAGTAGTGAAAAATGAAGTACTGAAACTATTAGATGCGGGTATTATATATCCTATAGCTGATAGTAAGTGGGTAAGCCCTACGCAAGTCATCCCGAAAAAGTCCGGAGTCACTGTGATAAAAAATGATCTAGGAGAGTTAGTCCCTACCAAACTTGTGAACGGGTGGCGTGTGTGCATTGATTACAGAAAATTAAATGCTGCCACCAAGAAAGACCACTTCCCACTCCCTTTTATTGATCAAATTCTTGAGCGTGTAGCTGGTCATCCCTTCTACTGTTTTCTAGATGGTTATTCTGGTTACTATCAAATAGAAATTGCATTAGAAGACCAAGAAAAGACCACCTTTACTTGTCCCTTTGGCACCTATGCTTTTCGTAGAATGCCATTCGGATTATGTAACGCTCCTGCTACTTTTCAACGCTGCATGATGAGCATTTTTAGTGACATGGTTGAAAATTGCATGGAGGTTTTTATGGATGACCTAACTGTTTTTGGATCTTCATTTGAAACATGCTTAATGAATTTAGAAAGAGTATTAATTCGCTGTGAGGAAAAAGAATTGGTTTTAAATTGGGAAAAGTGCCATTTCATGGTACCATCCGGTATTGTCTTAGGGCATATTGTCTCTTCTAAAGGAATAGAGGTTGATCAATCTAAGATTGAGTTAATCTCTAAGTTGTCTGCCCCTAAGACAAGAAAGGATGTGAGATCTTTCCTTGGTCATGCTGGTTTTTATAGGAGGTTCATACAAAATTTTTCAAAAATATCTAGACCGCTATGCGCCCTCCTAGTTAAAGATACCCCCTTTGAGTGGAGTCAAGCTTGTCAAGAGGCCTTTAAAACGTTGATTGGCAAGCTTACTTCCGCACCTATAATGCAGTCGCCAGATTGGACTTTACCTTTTGAAATCATGTGCGATGCTAGTGACTACGCTGTAGGTGCTGTTCTTGGACAGCGAAGGGAAGGTAAACCTTTTGTCATTTACTATGCTAGTAAGACTTTAAATAGTGCTCAAATGAATTACTCTACAACTGAAAAAGAGTTGCTAGCTGTAGTATTTGCTTTAGATAAATTTCGTGCTCATCTAATTGGTTCTCCTATCCTTATTTTTACAGATCATGCAGCCCTCAAGTATCTTCTTACGAAGAAGGATGCTAAGGCACGACTAATCCGATGGATCCTCCTCTTGCAAGAATTTGATATCACCATCAAGGATAAAAAAGGAGTGGAGAACGTAGTAGCTGACCATTTATCCAGACTCACTTTTGAGGACACTTGTGATGACATGCCAATCAAAGATGATTTTCCCGATGAGCAATTATTTTCCATTACTTCTCTACCATGGTTTGCTCACATCGTAAATTATTTGGCTACAGGTGAGATACCTATGGATTGGAGCGCTCAAGACAAGAGGAAATTCTTATATGAGGTACGTAATTTTTATTGGGATGACCCCTATCTTTTCAAGTACTGCCCTGACCAAATTCTAAGGCGTTGCATCCCTAATGAAGAGATTTCGAGTGTCTTAGAATTTTGTCACTCCCAAGCTTGCGGAGGCCACTTTTCGATGAAAAAAACCGCTGCAAAAATTTTGCAGTGTGGATTTTATTGGCCTACTTTGTTTAAAGATACAAACACCTATTGTCGCTCTTGTGAAAGATGTCAAAAGTTAGGAGCTGTGTCTCGCCGAAATATGATGCCCCTGAATCCTATTTTAGTGATTGAAATCTTTGATTGTTGGGGCATCGATTTCATGGGACCCTTCCCTCCTTCCTTCAGGTACCAGTATATCATTGTAGCAATAGATTATGTATCCAAGTGGGTAGAGGCAGCAGCTTGTCGAAACAATGATAATGGAACGGTGATTAAATTCCTTAAAGAAAAGGTGTTATCTCGATTTGGTACACCACGTGCTATAATTAGTGATCGAGGTACACATTTTTGCAACCGTTCCTTTGAAGCTTTAATGAAAAAATTTGGGGTATTACATAAAATCTCTACTGCCTATCATCCTCAGACTAGTGGACAAGTAGAGCTTGCTAATAGGGAGATTAAACAAATTTTATAAAAAACGGTTAACCCCGATCGCAAAGATTGGTCTTTGAGACTAACTGATGCGCTTTGGGCTTACCGTACAGCCTTTAAAACTCCCTTAGGTATGTCACCCTATCGGCTTGTTTTTGGAAAGCCTTGCCACTTACCCGTGGAGCTCGAGCATCGAGCTTATTGGGCCATCAAGTCTTTCAATTTTGACATGGGCGAAGCGGGAAAACTTCGAAAATATCAGCTGACCGAGTTAGAAGAATTAAGAAACGATGCTTATGAAAATTCTAGAATCTATAAGGCTAAGATGAAAGTATTCCATGACAAAAACATTTTGAGGAAAACATTTAAACCCAATGATCGGGTATTCTTATACGACTCTAGACTTCATAAGCATCCTGGAAAACTTCGGTCAAGATGGACCGGCCCTTTTATAGTAAAAAATGTTTTTGAAAATGGGGCGGTAGAAATTGAGGATACTAGAGATGGTCGGGTCTTTAAAGTAAACGGTCAACGACTTAAGATCTTAATTGATAGACATGATCCGGAGATGGAAGACATTCCGCTTATGGATCCGGTCTATTCACCTTGACCACACAACAAAGGTACGTTATTCCTTTTAATTTTTGTTCTGTTTTTAGTTAGTTTTCATTCAATCTTAATTATTAGTTTTTAGTTTACTTCAAATTTCAAATATATATATATATATATATATATATATATATTAATATTTCGTTGTCAAGTCTTTATTAACTTTGAATTTTGGTTGTGTTAAGTCTATTTTAATTTTTAGTTTCTAGTGATTTCAGCGAAAAGAACGGTATGCAGTTCAATTGGTGGTGCGCAATTTTCAGCTTTTGTGCATTTTTGGCCGCACAGGGAGTTTCCTTTCCTTTTTCTTTTACATTGAGGTCAATGCAATGTTTAGGTTGGGGGTTAGGGGTGGAGGAAACATATTTTTTTTTTTTTTTCATTGAACTGCTTGGTGTCACTTTCTTTCTTTTCGTTGTTAGGATAAAAAAAAAAAATTTGTTTGTTTGTTTTTAGCATGTTTTGTGTTAGCCTTGGAGTTAATTCACATGTCAATGATATGAGCTTAATCGAGATAGCATATAGCATTTAGAAGAAGTTAAATCTTGCTTCGCTTTGAGAATAAATTAAGTGTCAATTTTTCTTTGGTTTGAGACTCTGGTTTGTGGTAAGATTGCATGATTAGTCTAAAGCATTTGGAAAAGTTTTATGCGCGGTTGTTTTGTGAATACTTTTGCGGTCTCTACAAGCTCTAGAACTTATTTAATAATCACTTGAGGCGAAAATCATAGAATGCACACTACTTAGGATATGATGTAGGCCATTTTTGGACCGTTTGAGCCTTTTTAAACTTACCCTTGTTATATTTATCGCTAGTCACCTATTTGAGCCTTTTTCTTGAAAAGAAAAATTGAGCCTTGTTTCTTTCGATAAACCATTTACTTATCTTTATGAGCCCAAAAATATTTTATCCTTACCTCTCTTTTAAAAGAACTTAGTTATACACATTTTGTGAGAAGCACTTAATAGGAGTAAGGATGGAAATATGAGAAAATATTACTATCATAACCCAAGTACATTAAAAGAGATAAGTTGGGGGTTGTGGAAAAGAAAAGAAAAGAATGAAAGAGGAGGTGAATGGTCTTATTCCAAAACAAAAAATAAAATAAAAAGAGAAAAAAATGAATTATGGCAAAGAAAGAAAAAAAAATGGTGATTTATTGCCAGAAATGCTCGAAAAATGGTTGAAAGAGTTGGGTGTTGAAGTAAGGTTATCTTGTGCTTAAAGTAGTTGTGTTTAAATTAAGAGACTTAGTTCTTTTATTTGTTTAAACTTTCCCATTCTTTCTTGACCTTTACCCTAGCCTAATGTTGCAAGCTTATTAAAGACCTATTGATCCGAAGAAGTGTGATTTTTCTACATAGTGGAGAGTGATTTGAAAAGTGAGCATATGGAGCTTGATTTGTGATTGATGTCACGCAAATTAATATGTTTTTAGAGGCCAAGACTTGTATTCATGCTATGTTGTGCATAAAATCATCTAGGTGTTCGGACTAATGTATTGTGGTAAGATGGATGGTAAGAGTCGATAACGATTTTAAGGTTGACATTTGGATTATTCTTGGACCTGAGTGATATTTAATGATTCTATGTGCTGTATGTTATGCATGATTTTTGAGATAGATTTTTGAATCACTCTTGGTTAACGCCAGCATTGCTGTATTTTGTTTTGATTTCTAAATAAAGAATTCATTTCATGCCTTTCGCTTGAATTGCTAGGGACTAGCAATAAGCTAGTTGGGGGTTGTGATGACAGTCATAAAATGCATCTAAACAATACTTAATTGTTAACATTTTAGGGTTGATCTCGGTCGTAATCGCACTTTTACATGTTGATAACTCTAAAGTGATATTCATAAATCATTGACTTAATTCGATGCATTTTCAGGTGCTTTGAGTACAAAAGAGATAATAAAGCGATCCATGTTTAAAGCACCAAAAGATCTTGGGTGTCGGTGCTCGTTTTTGTCTAAGGTTTAGACGTGTCCAAACATGATTCAAAGATGGTTAAACTCTAAACTAAGGCTGGAGTAATAAAGTACAGTAAGTTAAAAGACTGCACACAAGTGTGTGCATCACTTTGGAGCAAGTTAAGGGTAGGCACACTAGTGTGTGCACTTCTGCATACAAGCTGAAGAAGTTTCACTGAATTGCCAGAATTTCCCGTACAGATCAATCATCTTTGCAGATTAAACTGTATTGATGTAGGAAGAACCAGATGATGAGCCATATATGCTTAGAAAGATCCGGAAGTCTATTTTCTGGAGAATTTTACGGTTCGTAAAAATGATTTTTCTAGAGAAAGTTATGGCAGTTTTAGTAGAAACAGTTCAGGCCAGCACAGCAGGCCCAGACGCACAGCAGGCCCAGGCGCACAGCACGGCCCACTCGCCTCTTGACCGGATTAGGGCAAGCAAATGACATTCTCCAAGACCAAAACACCCCCCTCATGCTCTATAAATATATCTTTATGGAGTGTGCAGCTGGGCATTGAAGAGAGAAAGCAAGGAAGAGAGAAAAAAGAGAGGATTCAAGGGATCCAAATCCAGCATTCTTCCATTTTATTTCTAAGTTTTCTTTGGTTGCAAATCAAGGGGAGAACATCCATATTGTTCATCCACCTTGAACTCCATGGCCAAATCAAGGGGAAAGCATCCTTATTGTTCTTCCACCTTGATTTCCATGGCCAACTAATCATTTTACAAGGGAAAGGGATGAATCTTTAGGGATTTCTTGTTCTTTATTTCTTGTTCTTGATTCAGTTGTATGGATTTATTGTTAAATATTGTTTATGAATTATTCATTGATTAAGTAAGAAGATTTGAGTTCATGTGATAGATGTACTTCTTATTCTTCTTCTTTTAGACTCTCTTAATCCGGTGATTGCATCATTCTCCTCCATTGAGGTTGCTTGGATGTGATTGATTCCGGTAGATTTATCTTATTGATTGTCCATTATTGCGATATTGTCTTTTAAGATATATTGTCGTTTCTTGATAATCTTTAAAATCGGTCATGTGTGCATGAACCGAAATCAATGATTAATTCGTAGCAATTATATAAGAATTGTAAATGTGCTTGATTGAATATATTCCGATTGCTTGTTTGGGAGTTGAAACTTGCAATCGAGATAAAATCAATTGAATCAAGAGTGGAAATAGGGAACAAACCTAAGGAGGATTCCCGGAACCTTGTTATTTCTCATTTATATTTCATTTACATTTACACAATTTTCCTTTACATTATTTCACCATCAAAGCTTAAAAATCTTGAGTTTAACTTTTATCGTTCGTTTTAAGGTTCACACATTTTCCTTTGTACTTAACTTGTTTCCCTGTGGAATCGACACCCCAAAGCCGTACTACAATAACCGTGTTATACTTTGGGCGTAATCAGGGATGGTCTCCAATGGAACAGTGCACTGGACCTTAGGAATTTTCTCATCAAAACCTTGCATGAAACTCACATTATGATATTTATCATCAGTTTTATTGGAATCTATGGTATTAAATATTTTAAATTCTATCTCTTCATCATTTACTCACATAGTGACAATGCCCCTTTTTACATTAATGTTTGTGTCAGCAGTAATCATAAATGGTCTCCCTAAGATGATAGGGAGTGGGACAGGCATATGGCATTCCTCCATGTCTAATACAATTAAATCTGTAGGTAAAATAAATTTACTTACTCTTACCAAAACATCCTCGAGGATACATCTTGGTCGTTTGATGCTTCTGTCAGCCAATTGTAATGTAAGGGAGGTTGATTGGAGTTCTCCCAAACCTAGTGTCTCGAATACACTATAAGGTAGCAAATTGACACTCACTCCTAGGTCTAATAATGCATTCTCGAAAAGCTGGTCACCTAGCCTGCAAGGAATTGTAAAACTACCCGGATCTTTTAGTTTAGGTAGTAATTTTCTCAATAATACAGCACTTAGCTCTTCGGTCAAGGCTACCATCTCATGCTCCTAAAACCTCCTTTTATTAGTGCAATAATCTTTTAAAAACTTAGCATAAGACGGAAGTTATTTAGTTGCATCTAATAAAGGAATGTTTATTTCCACCTTTTTCAAGGTTTCGAAAATGTCAATCATTTTAGTTTCTTTTTTAGGCTTCACTAACCTTTGAGGGAAGGATGGAGGTGTATTTACCTTTTTCATCTCTCTTACCTTAGATGTGGAGGCTTGGTCTGGAGTTGCTTGTGTAGGCTCATTGGCACCGATGACCTTACCACTTCTTAAGGTCGTTACAGCATTCAGTTGCTGATGTCCTCTTGGATTAGGTAATGGCTGGGCTGGGAGCTCTCAATGCTTTCTGGTACTCAATTCCTTGGCCAACTTACCCATTTGTACCTCTAGTCCTTGAATGGCTTGATCGTGTTTTGCAGTGATTTACCCCATTTCAGTCCGAAACTGCCTAGACTCTTCCATGAATTGTTCATGTTTATTCAGGATTTATTGTTGCTGAGTCGCTAGTTGCCTTCCAAGAATTTTGAGGTCTTTCTTCTTTGGTTTAGGAGCAGATTTGGCTGCTGGTTGGAAGTTTCTTTGCTGCCCTTGATTGTTTTGATTGTTGTTCCATGAGAAATTTGGATGATTCCGCTATCCAAGGTTGTATGTGTTAGTATAGAGGTTGTTCTTTGGCAGAAAATTATTTGGTCCCACAAAGTTGGCTTGCTCATGATCTGCAGATGAATACAAAGGACATGCATCAGTATTATGATCAAATTGTGAGCAAATGGCACATACCTAGAGTGGTGTAGCTTGTGGGTTCGTTGAGGTGTTCTGAGTAGCCATAGCTTTAACTAATAAGTCAAGTTTCCTCTCCACAGCAGCTATTTGAGGAGATGATCCTCCATTCAGGCTTACCTTATACATACCCTTACTCTTGGTTAGGGTTTCGAAAAGTTCCATCGCTTCTTCGCTGCTCTTTTCCATCATCACTCCTCCACAACCTGAATCAACAATATTTTTTTTAGTATCACTCAAACCTTCATAGAAAGCTTGTACCAGTTCGTCTTGGGGTAGGTTGTGGTGTGGGCACTTGAGTAGTAATTCGTTGAAGTGTCTCCAGGACTCAAAGAATAGATCTCCATCCTTTTGTTGGAAGGATTGAATTTCTTTCCTCATTTGCCTTGTCTTTTGGGCTGGGAAGAACTTCTTTAGAAATTTACTAGCCAACTCCTCCCAAATGTGGATGGAAACTGCAGGCAAAGAATTATACCATAATTTAGCATTATCTTTCAAGGAAAAAAGGAAAAGAATTAACCTTATTCCTTCTTGGTCTAAGCCTCGGATATGCTAGAATTTGCAGAGGTTGAAAAACTCTCGAAGGTGCAAATGTGAATCTACACTAGGTGTACCCCTAAAGTGAGTCAGTGTACTGAGTATCTGCGGAGATATATAGTAGTTTCCTTCCGCCTCAGGTTGATAAGGTTGATCGAGGTTCTGCGGGATTAAGGATTGCTTCATCGGCCTCCGCTCAGGTGGTTGCTGTTCGGCTATCTGTTCTGCCATTGGTATCTTTTCCTCGACCCCTCATTCTTCATCTTCCGAGTTATCTCTAAACCTTTGTCGGATAGTCCTCTCTAGCTCAATATCAAAGGGAAGGAATGTTGGATTCTTGGATCGACGTCCGTGCATGAATTAGTGGCAGTTATGTGAGTGCAGCAGTTAAACACTGTTGCTCGAAAGACTCTCTGCCTCAATTGCGCTCGATCGCAAGTGGCACAGAAAGCTCTCCTGGAGTACCTGAAACAGAGAAAAAGGAATTTGATTAGGGTTCTGAATGAAACAAAAAATAAGATAAACACAATAATTAATAATGGAATAGAATAAAATAGAAATAACAATAGTTAAATGAAAAAAAAATTAATTCCAAAAAGAAATTTAGCGCAATCCCCGACAACGGCGCCAAAAACTTATTGGAGCGATTATCTACCTAAATAATTATGCAAATAATCGTCCTAGTTTTACTTGCAAGTGCACAAGGTCTGTGGTAGTATAGTGTGCAAGTGCGAGATCATTTTCCACAGGGATTAGTGAATCTCAATTTAGAATTAGTTTCTTCAAAGTAAAAAGAGAAATAGCAGTTTGATTGTGAGTGAATAACAATAATGAGAACATAGGACTACAATATCCACCACTAATTATACTTTCCCACTAAGTAAGGTTTCAGTGCGCTAGCCTTATCATGAATATTTAATGGTTGCCAACCTAAGGGCTTGGCCCACACCTTAGGTTATTGATCTCCCTATGCAACGAGTTAGGCATGGTGTATACTCTAACTCTTTTCTCTCTTAAAGGATTCAGCATGGGTGTATACTGAGTTGTTTCTTAAGAGAGCATGAGGGTTGTGGAGATCGGCAACCACACGGGACCTAGGGCTTGGTCCGCTCTCGGTGTCCCATGTTGATTAACCTAGGAATCTGGTGTGGATATCCCTTGTCACTAATGTCGAACCCAGGACTCGGTCATCCAAATTGATTCGACTAACTTATCCATACCACATGCATACGTTGATCAGGCACACACATATGAGGAATTTAAATACAAACGTGCATTAATCAAGTTAAACATACTAACAAAGGCTATAGCAAAGATAATCAATGAATGAACATGTGGAAAAGCATAACTAGGGCTTCAATCGAGCCCTATAGGAGTTTAGTTACACATGCTAGTTAAACTAAACATAATGAAATAAAAACAAAAAACTAAAACCGAAGAGACTTAAGAGACAAGTCGTCAATTCCCCTCCTAAGCTGGCTACTTCGATTCTAAAACAAAAGGTATGGTTTATGTGTTTTACAGGACTATTTATAGGGTCCTCATGGTGTCCTGAAATCCTAATTTCCTATTTGGAGTCTGAAGACTTCTTTCCATATCTGGCTCTGCCGCCTCTAGGGTAATTGAGCTCGAGTGTATGCATGATACACTCAAGCGCATGTGTGCGCTCGTGCTTTGGTGTGTTCGATCTCAAGGGAGGTGCGCTCTAACGCACCTTGTTGGATGTCAGAACTTGACTTTTGCTTCTAAAAGCTCCAAATTATCATCTTTTTGTCCAAGCCCCGTGAAAAACACATAAAACACGAAAATGAAGTAGAAACCACTAAAATATATAAATAAAGAGTCTAACAAATGTAAATTAAGGGGCTTAAATATGACTATTTAAGCACTTATCAATCTACAACATATTTTACACACCAATGGGTATTTTATAATTATACCATAATTATTTATACATTATTTTATATTTAATAAATATAAAACATATAAAAAATACAATTATATATTTGATTGAGTAATTAGTTTGGGTCGGGTTGAAAATTTTGAACCCATAATCCGGATTGGATTAAAATTTTTTTCAATTTAACCCAATTAAACTTTTAAAATGACCCAATCCAATTTTTTATATCAGTTTAAATTGAATCCACGAGTTAATCGGATGAAAAGTGTGAAAAAAAACAACACAATTAATCTTGGTCTATAAAAATCCAAAACAAAGTAAATGGTATCAGTTCAACTTTAATATCCTTTCATAAGACACGGTGAAAATTATCAAAAGATACAAATGATGGTTAAGATTCAAAATTGAAACGTGAAAAAACGAGAACTTTTATCACAAACAAAAATCTCCATCATGAAGTTAGAATTTAATCAAACAAACATTATAGATAAAAAGGTCACATCCTAAAACCTCCTGAACTATCGTAAACCGGATGTGAGCTGATTTTTTAAAGCCACACGTTGTTAAGTTAAGCTTGTTGGTGTGCCCCACAGTGAACTGCTCTATTAACATCTCTCTCAACCTTTCACAATCTTCATTTATTTAGTTAACATGACACAAAGTCATTACCTATTTTGTGCTTCATTTTCTTTGCATTTTCTCTGCAACAACCTCTTTAGACTTATGTGAAAGAGTCTTCAAATTCAAAAGTTTTAAATTAAGTTTTAAGTGAATTCATAAACAATTTATTTTTTATAAAAAAATGCATCCAATTTTTTTTATTTTTAAAAATGGATGTTTAAAAAAAATGATTGTTTAACATATTTTATTATTTTATTTTGATTAATATAAGAAACGTCATTGAAAACTTAGAGATATAATAATGAGTATATTAAAAAAAATTATAAAAGAAATACACTTTATTTCCAATTTTTAAATTTGGAAGGATTAAAAAATGAAGATTTGAAGAGAAATGAAGTAGTGCATTCATTTCATTTTTTTCTTCTATTCTCCTCAATCCAAACACATTGTTAACAATATAAAATCATGTTAACCTATAATCATTGGTTATTATCTCATGTCAATTGTATTTATACGTTTAACGATTTTGAAGTCGATTTTTCATAAAAATGTTTTTTTATAGATAAAGTGAGTTATATTTAAATTTTTAGAGGTCTTTTGAGATTGCTGTGTATATATATGATCTAAGATGCAAGTTTCAAATGAGCTTCAGAGAGATTTCTCTAAGAAATTAAAGAGATCTTAAAACTACTCATATTTTGCTAAACATCCATTGTGAAATAAGGAGATATTTTTTACACTAAGCTTCATAAGTAAGTTTTACAAATCCTATCAAATAGTGCTTAAACTCTTTGGATTTTGTTTTTAAAAAAAACATTGATGTGAAATAAGATCAAATTCAAAAGCGATTACTAAGCCAAAAAATAACCTAATCCTTTAAATTGCTTTTCATTCCAAATTCAAGAACTAAAGTTCGAGGTGACCATGAGCCCAATGGTCCAAAATCTTGCCTCGGCTAGAACCTTAAAATTTTCATACTTAGAGAAAAAAAAAACAAGTCCGAATTTTTCCATGAGATATTTATTATTATTATATTCTACTAATAAAAAGTAATATAATAATGAAATTATTTGTGTTTCAAATAATTTACAATTTTTTATTAAAATATATTTATTTACTTAATTTATAAAATAAACAATGATAAAATAATATTTTAAAAACAATGATACTATATCGACAAATTTGAGATCTGCGAGCCCACGGATTTAGATTTAGATCTACGAGCCCGACTATCCGACTTGGATTATGGAGTAATTTAATTAAAACTCTTTTGACTCTTTGATACCAGCTGGGTGGCTTTTTAGTCTTACCACTCTAGTTTCCCTTGATCTTTCTGCCAATGCATTTCAAGGTCCAATCCCTGATGGTCTTCAAAACCTGACTTTTCTTAGGAACCTTGATCTCTCTTACAACCATTTTAGGTTTTCAATACCTGACTGGTTGTATGGTCTTGCCCATCTTGAGTATCTCAACCTTGGTTACATACTTTTGGACGGTGAAATTTCAAGTGCTATTGGGAACCTCACTTCTCTTGTTGCACTTGACATATCGTATTACCCGACACAATTCAAGTATTTTAAAGGAGAAATCCCAAGATCAGTGGGGAGTCTTTGTAAATTGAGGTCAATCAAGTTGGAAGGAACCGAATTAAATCAAAATCTAAATGATGTCTTGGAAATTCTTTCAGGGTGTGCTGCAGATGGACTAGAGTCATTGTTTCTGCAAGAATGTGAACTTTCTGGTCAACTGATGACCGATCAAATCAGGCGATTTAAGAAATTGACCTATTTCTTTCTTTCTGACAACTCAATTCTGGTCCCATACCAGTGTCTCTAGGAGAACTTCTCCCATCTCTGAAAGAGATCTCCCTTTCTAGAAACAAATTGAACGGATCACTTCCTAGAGAGTTTTTTGAAAACTTGACTTCTGTCACTAGGCTTGACCTGTCATACAATGACTTAGAATTTGAGAGGGGAATTCCAAAATCTTTGGGAAATCTCTGCAACTTGAGGATATTAATTTTGTCAGGTGTCAAACTAAGACAATAAGTATGTGGAGTGTGTGAGTGAATTTGCTCAGAAGCAAGCACAAGATTGATCCTTCACATGGAAAACATAACACGATATGATACTCTACTCTTAGAAAGCTGCCCAATTCGGAAGAGTGATCAAGGAACATTCATCATTCTCTCCTGTCTATTCACAATATTAAAAAAGGAAATATATGGTCATAATTTGTTAGGCTTGCTTAGGGACCATACTGATCACAGTCATGATGTTTCTAGAGGGAAAGCTTTGACATACTGACAATCTATGACTAACAACAACAATTTGATTTGAATTGAAGGGTAATAATCTTGTTAAGCTTAGTTAAGATATTTTTAGTAAAAAAATATATGTTTGAAACAAATTAATTTTTGTAATTTTATATTTGTTAGGTTAATTTTATAAAAAAAATTTAAAAATTTGAGTTAATTTGTTGTTGATCTTACAAATTCAATTGAATTTACATAAATTTCATAAAATGAAAAAGAAAAATTTAAATTAACCGAAATTCTCTCTCGTATGAAATAAAATTGACCAAAATTTTCATTGAAAAAGTTTAGAATCTAAACGTTAGATTCAATTTCATTTATTTCAAAAATTTTAAACATAATAACTGAATTAAATTATCATCATGTTTAAAAAAAAAAAAAAAGTTGACTTCTCATACTCCATTAACATAAGCTTCTTAGAAAAGCTAGGTCTTGATTGAAGTTGTTAATCGTGTGGTGTGCTCTGCGAGCTACTCCTTTAAACGTCTCTCTCAACCTTGTACAATTTAAATTAATAATACAATTTTTTTAATTCATTTATAATAATATTATTATATTACTCATTTTAAATAAAAAATAATAATCTTTTGTTGAACCTTTTCCCATTCCATGACATGTTTTTTTCCATGAAAAAAAATCTCTTTCTATCCCTGACTACTAGTCAACCCAAATCGTGCCCCAACATTCACGGTAATGTATTGCATCGTGATAATGACTTTGTAATGCTTTATATATCTACTTGTTATTAATAATAGCTTCTTACTATTTGCTCTTCCAAAAATAAAATGTATAGCGTGATAATTAAGCTGCTTAACGAGGATATTTCCACCGAGATTTTTAATTTAATTACTATTTTATTAGATAAGTAAAATAATTTTTTTATTAAATAATAATTTTAATATTTTAATAATAATTGAGGCATCATTGTTATATTTAAAATTTGATTATAAAGAATGACTGATAATTTATGTAATGATAAAAATATAAATACTTTTACCAAGCAAAAGTAATTTATGAACACAACCAATGTCAAAATTGATTATGGGATTCAAAATCAGTTTTGATATGTTATATTTTTAAATTGTCTTGGGATGAAAGAATTATTTACACTATTATCACTATATAAATATCAATCATTATTGATTTTTCGCTTGTATTCTCTATTGAGATTAATAATAGCAATAATAAGTGATTTAATCATTAATCATTAATAGTTAAATATTATTATATTAAATATTTATCATTTAATAAAATAAAATATTAATGTTATTACTATTATTTTATTGTGATTAAAATTAAAATTTTATGTATAAATACTAAATCAATTTAAAGAAAAAAAGAGACATTCAAATGATCTGTACACCTTTATTGATAATTTCAACATCTAAAATAACTTTATAACTTATCAACCAAATATACTAATTAGATTGATAGCATTATTAACATAATTTTTATCAAACATTAAATAAAAAGTTTACTATCAGTTACATTTTAACGATGTTAAAAGATTAAGCGTTGCTATGAAAATATGTTTTACATTTTTTAGTCTAAATTTTTTTATTAATAATTTTTTAAAAATTCATTAATAACACGTAAGAACTCTATTATTAAAACGAAAGTATTAAAATAGAAGAAGATTTATTTTATATCGACGTGGTGTAAACCTATTGGTGAAACCTCAGATTGGTTGCAGGTGATCATAAACACCCTCCCTTCCTTCCTTGCTAACTAGAATTATATTACTTGTGTATCTATGTGTGACCTAACACTAACATTTATCCACTCCTTGATATTGGTTGCAGATGATTAATACACTTCCTTCCTTGGTTGGATTACACTTGTCCCTTTGTCAACTTACTCGCATTCCTTCACTCCGTGGTGTTAATTTTTCATCTCTTTCTGTCCTTGATCTTTCTCATAACTCTTTTGACTCTTTGATACCAGCTGGGTGGCTTTTCAGTCTTACCACTCTAGTTTCCCTTGATCTTTCTGACAATGCATTTGAAGGTCCGATCTCTGATGGTCTTCAAAACCTGACTTCTCTTAGGGAACTTGATCTCTCTGGAAACGCATTTAGTTCTTCAATACCTAACTTCTTGTATGGTTTTACCCACCTTGAGTATTTTGTTGAGTATACGACCAAAGTCCCACATTGGCTAGAAGTGGGGAGGATCATGGGTATATAAGGATGGACAAATATCTCCATTGGTGTGAGGCCTTTTGGGGTAAAAATCCAAGAGCAAATCCATGAGAGCTTAGGCCCAAAGTGGACAATATCATACCAATGTGGAGATATGTGGTGTCCATAGTCCTTACAAGTGGTATCAGAGCCATACCCCGGAGTTAGCCATGTGGATGAATCCTCAGAATGCTGAACGAAGGTGGTGGGCCCAGGTTAGATCATGATGAGATCCGTGGATGAGCTCGGTTAGACAGGTAGTGTGCTCCAGATTCTTCATGGTCGTGTCCTGGTCCTAAAACGGTGAAGAGGAGTTGACCTGGGATAGAGCAAGCTTTCGAGGCAAGTGGTGCTCCATGTAAGGCGTGTGCTTCAACGCAGTGGAGTGGTGAATCCTGGTTGGTAGGTTAGATCATGATTAGATCCGTGGATGGGTTTGACAGGTGGTGTGCTCCAAATTCTTCATGGACATGTCCTGGTCATAACACGGTGAAGAGGAGTTGACCTGGGATAGAGCAAACTCTCGAGGCAGGTGGTGCTCCATGTAAGGTGTGTGCTCCAACGCAGTGGAGTGGAGAATCCTGGTTGGTAGAGAGTGGACGGATGGATGATCGTTTGAGGGGAGGCTCGGTGGTCCTTCGTTCGAGGGGAGGATTGTTGGGTATACGACCAAAGTCCCACATTGGCTAGAAGTGGGGAGGATCATGGGTATATAAGGATGGACACATATCTCCATTGGTATGAGGCTTTTTGGGGTAAAAACCAAGAGCAAATCCGTGAGGGCCTTTTGGGGTAAAAACCCAAGAGCAAATCCATGAGGACTTAGGCCCAAAGTGGATAATATCATACCAATGTGGAGATATGTGGTGTCCATAGTCCTTACATATCTCAACTTGGCAGCAATCTTTTGTAAGGTGAAATTTCAAGTGCTATCGGGAACCTCACTTCTCTTGTTTATCTTGACCTGTCATCTAATAACATTGAATTGGAAAGTGGGATCCCAAAATCATTTGGAAATCTTTGTAAATTGAGGTCAATCAATTTGGAAGAAGTCAAACTGAATCAAAATCTAGATGATGTCTTAGAAATTTTGTCAGCTGGATGTGTTGTGGATGTAGTACTAGAGTCATTGTTTCTTCAAGATTGTCAACTTTCTAGTCAACTGACCGATCAACTCAGGCGATTTAAGAAGTTGGCCGATCTCTCTCTAGATAGCAACTCAATTTCTGGTCTCATACCAACCATGCCTCTAGGAGAACTTCTTCCATCTCTGAGAGATCTTTCCCTTTCCAGAAACAAATTGAATGGAACACTTCTTGGATGGATTTTTGGAAACTTGACTTCTGTCACTAGCCTTGATCTGTCACACAATGACTTCGAATTTGAGATTGGAATTCCAAAATCGTTGGGACATCTTTGCAGCTTGAGGCATTTTGCATTGTCAGGTGTCAAACTAAGACAAGAGGTATCTGACATCTTAGAGATTTTATCAGGATGTGTTGCAAATGAACTAGCATACTTGGATTTGAAGAATAATCAACTATGTGGTCAATTATCCAATCAACTTAATAAACGGTTTAAAAACCTGGATACCCTTTATTTATCTAATAACTCAATATCCAGATTGATACCAGTGTCTTTAGGGGAGATTTCATCTTTGAAATATTTATTTTTAGACAAGAACAAGTTGAACGGAACTCTCCCTGCATGTTTTGGGAATCTTGCAAATTTAGTAAGTCTCTTCATCCGTGATAACTTTTTGGAGGGTGTTATATCCGAAATTCACTTCGTCAATCTTACAAAATTGGTAGTGTTTGATGCGTCTAGGAACTCCTTGACTCTGAAAGTTAGTCCCAATTGGGTTCTTCCTTTTCAACTTACTCTCCTAGGTATGTCGTCATGGCATTTAGGGCTTGGTTCGCAAATGTCTTTATATTACTTAGATTTGTCACACTTGGATATTTCAGGTACCATTCCCAATAAGTTTTGGAACTTTTACCCGTCTACTTACTAAATCTGTCTCACAATCATATCCATGGAGAGATATTAGAAGTGGATAATACTGTTATGGAAAACACATTGATCGACTTGAATTCAAATCATTTCCAAGGTCAATTACCCCCTCTTTCCTATAATGTTCTTGGATTACTTCTTTCCAACAATTCTTTGTCGGGGTCAATTTCTCACTTCTTGTGTCAAAGGACTCATGAGACGACAAACATGATATTTCTCAACCTTGAAGGAAATTATTTTTCTGGAGAGATTCTTGATTGTTGGACCAAGTGGAAAAGCTTAGAGATCATTCGATTAGGTAACAATCATTTTACTGGTCATGTTCCAAGTTCCATAAGATCCTTAAGTTCCCTTCAATCTTTTCATCTGTGGAATAATCGCCTCTTCAGAAAATTTCCTTTGTCACTAAGAAATTGTACAAAGCTAGTTACAATTGATTTTAGTGAAAATGAATTAGTTGGGAGTATTCCAACTTGGATTGGCAAAAGGCTTTCAAATCTAATTGTTCTTAGCATTCGTTCAAACAAGTTTCACGGCCACATACCTGAAGAACTTTGTGGTTTAATTTCTCTGCAAATTCTGGATGTTGCTGACAACAATCTATCTGGTAGCAGACCAACATGTATCCACAATTTCAATTCCATGGCTACAACGAATAGTTCATTACAGGTCGTGCAATACTCAAATTTTGAGATGGGTGTTTATTTTCATGAAGATGCTTTACTTGTGATGAAAGGAATAATGGTTGGGTATAGTTCTATTCTTAAATTGGTGAAAAGTACTGACCTTTCTAAGAATATTTTATTAGGTGAGATTCTGAAAGAAGTGGCGAATCTCCATAACCTTTTCTTATTGAATTTGTCACACAATCTTTTGATTGGAAGGATCCTTGAGAATATCGGTGCTATGCAATCGCTAGAATCTCTTGATTTCTCTGTAAATCTACTTCCTGGTGAAATCCCTCCAAGCATGTCTAGCTTGACATTTTTGAGTCACCTCAACATATCCCACAACCACCTGACTGGGAAGATTCCTTCAAGCACTCAATTACAAAGCTTCAGTGAATCCAGTTTCTTTGGTAATCCTGGACTTTGTGGAGCTCCTCTTTTGAAGAATTGCACAGAAGATAGATTTCAAGAAACAATTCCAATTGGTAAAAACAAAAATGACTTTGACACACGACAACTTTATATTTCCATGGCATTGGGATTCATTGTGAGCTTTTGGGGAGTTAGTAGTTCTCTTCTTTTCAAGAGAACTTGGAGGCTTGCTTAGTTTCAATTTCTTGATGAAATGAGAGATCGCATCTATGTTGCAATAGTCCTGAAAGTGAATTGGTTTCGCGAGAAATTAAGAATGAGTAGCGTAGTTGGTGCATAAGGTATTTATTCTTATATTTTCTCTCCAAAAGATTAAGAATGATATTTATGATTTCTACTTTGTTAGTGTGATTCGTTATATATTATCTTTTTTGTTTATTAATTATGACAAAAAAAATAGTTTTGATTATTCATTAAATATGTCTATTATTTACAGAAAATAACTAGTCCAAGGATTATTACTTTTTATTTGTGTGCAGATTTCAAAGAATATTCAGGGACAAATCCTAGCTACCCTTCTCAAATAAATAATCTTTAAGGTTATTTTAAGTTTACTAGTTTGTTGTTTTGTTGAATTATATTTGAAGTTGGTAGTGTTGTTGGTTTCTTCTTGTAATTTTTTTGTGTTTTGAGTCACTTGCAGTCTTTTCTAGTTGATGAATTTAATACTACTTGATATGTAAGAGATGTATTTGTTACATTTGAACACAAGTTTCCACTAGATATATAAATACTCTCTCTAATGCCATTCATATATAATTATCGTGTGAAATTTTTTTTCATTCAGTAGTTTAGTATTTTCATAAGACAAGTATTAGAAGGGACAATCTGATCGGTCGTGTTATTTTTGGTCGGATCATGAGTGATTTGGGGTTGCAAGTCGAGTTTGGATGGGTTTAGGCATATTGGTCACGGGTTGTGTCGGGTTTCAGGTCATCTCTGATAGGGTCTGGTTGGGTTCAATTGTATCGGTCTCATATCGCGTTGGGTTTCGGGTCATTCGAATCGATTCATTTGAGTTACATCATCTCAAATCGGGTCAGACCGTTTCGAGTTCAGGTCGTTACGGTTCGGATTCGAGCAAGATCAATACGACCCATCGAATATGCTCAATTTTTTTTATTTTCTTTTCATCTAATTTTTAAGGAAATCATTTGAACTTCACTTTAAATTTAGATTACCTGCCACTTTTTTATGTTTCAATGTAATTAATTTCATAAAAATATGTCAATAATAATTTAATATTTTATTATATTTAACTAATTATAATTTGATTAAATACAAATCAAAATTATATATAAAATAATATAAATATAAAAAATTTAATAAATTAATAACTAATAAAAGATAAAATTAACTTTTTCTTCATCATATATGATGATAGTGAAGGCTGACATATGCATGACTTATATGAATAAATACTAGATCTAATACTAGTTTTTTTTGTAAAATAAAAATTATATAATAAATATAAAAATAAATTATATTAATCTACCTAAGATTAGTTTATGTTTATACTTATCTCACATATTTAGATTTAAAAATTATTAAAGGTAGAATTGAATTTCCAGTAAGTTTTGAAATTATTAATTGGTCCACGCTCGCCTTGCACAAGCACGACTTTCGCTATATTTGAAACGGTGCCTTCAGAAGCTCCGTGACGATCTCTCCTGCGATGAAATCGGTAACCGCCATTGATGGTAGTGCTTGTTATGGTGGGATTTCCCTTGTTTCTTTTTTTTGGTGGGAATGGAACTGTATTGGCGGAACCGGTGAGTTGGCTTTTTGTAATTCAAGAAGACGATTGGATTCGACAGGAAATGATCAAAATGCCCTTTTAGAGTTTCGTTTCCATGTTTTGATGATTGATTCTAAATGGCGGAGGCATCAGGGTTACGTAGACTAGCAAGGGACTAGTGCCCGTTTGGACGCGATAAAGAAATCATGGTTTTAATGTAATCGAAGTTGATGCAATCTAACTATAGATGCTAAAGATTGCAAGGTTTTTTTTTATATTTTAATATTAGGGATTAAATTGATTAGTTTTAAAGGTAGAGGATTGTGTTCAACATGATGCAAAAATCAAGGATTAAATTGTAATTATGTTTTTTATTAAAATGATATTATATAAAAATAATAAAATAATATAAACTGATACTATTTCATATCACACTTTATTAAAAATAAATCAAATTATAAATCATATAAATAACTAACCTACAGTAAAAATCGAATCAATGATTTTGTAATCTCAAAACCTAAATTAGATCACTAAACCAATATTAATTATAAGCCAATATTTTTATTGAAGATAAATTGCAACATATAATGCCATCAATTAAAAAGTGCATTTAAGTTGGTCTCCAACAGCTTGCGGATGCTGGTTGACTGACGAAATGACCATTACACCCTAATTAATTAACTTCCACAAGTCAAGCTCCGCTAATGGGAAGTGAAGACTTCGTTAGAGTATATATATAATCAATAATTGCAGAGGTCAATAAGCTTTGAACAAAGAAAGAGGATTACCAGCACCTCACCCACTGAAACAGACATCAGTGACCACTTTCAGGCTTATTAATTGGAAGATGAAAACAACTCATTCCATCTACTGGGCCAGTTTCAGATCACATACTAGGAGACTAGTCTGTGGGTGGGTGGGTGATGAGCTGCAAAACTTTTATCCGGGGAATATACCAGACAAATTCTCCTTAAGTGTATCATTGAATTATTAAAGGTAAGTTGTAATAATATTAATTTATTACACTATAAATAAATAAAAAATTAAGAGAAACTAAAAAGAAAGGGGGGTGGGGGGAAGAAAAGTAGGGCCCTGAGCAAATTGAGCATTTGAACATTTACAAGCTAATCTTCAAATCATCGTATGAACTCTGAGGATGAATCCAATCAGGACCCAAAACTTTGTTGTTTTATAAGAAGGAGTCCGACAACTTATCGGTTTCTTCACTAATCAAGAGATTAATACCGTTACCCTAAAATAAAATAGATTAATAAACATTATTTGGTAAAATTTAGAAAAAAAAAAGTAAGAATCTCATTTTCAGATCGTTTGTAAAAGAGATTTGAATTCGGCTTTTTCATTAATATATACAAAAAATTGAAAAATAAATTTTAAATTTAGTGATAAATTTTTATTTCTAATGATAAAAATAATAATATTAATGTTAAAAAGAAAAAAAAATTATGTTTTATTATCTTTTTGATACAACCCATATTTCTTTTCACCAATATCCTTTCTAACCTTATGCTCTAGATTTTACGAGAAATAAAAATACCAACCATGTCGCATATTTATGATGAGATTATTTTATTTTGAATATTAACAGAAAAAAGGGGTGGTTATAGAAACAACTATCAGTGGGCCAATTAAGTTGGTTAAACTCTTCATACATTAAGGATACCGAAGTAAAGCAATATAAAATCATTGCATTGAAAATGTGAAGGAAACCAATTATAGCAATTCTTTGGCAGTGTTGCATGCTTGTGTGCCAACAAGAAAATCTAACGGAAGCATTTTGAGAGTTGCCCTAGAAAAATCTGAATCGCTAAACATTGATCTTTCACTTTATTCATATCTATATTTATGTGTTTAATAGGCCTCTTAGATTGCCATATCTTGATAAAATCACTCTTCGAATGAAATGCGTTAGTGTAAAAATTCATATGGATTCAACACTTGTGGACCGTGGGACAACTATTATGCACAAATAAATGTAGTCTCTTATACAGAACAAAGGCTAAAAAAAACATCCAACAAAATGAACGAGCACTTTCAAGGAATCTTAAGTTTCAAAACTAATTATATGGAGTACCTTTGAGTATCGTATCTGATAGAGATTCTAGATTTACCTCTAGATTTTGGAAGAACTTCTAAGAAGCTATGGGTACGCAATTACAATTTAGTACAACTTTCTATCCACAAATTGATGGGCAAACAGAGAGAATTATCCGAATACTATAAGATATGCTGAGGACAAGTGTACTGAGCTTCTCAGTAAGCTGGCTTATTTACCTTTGATCGAGTTTGCATACAATAACCAATATCAAACTAGTATTGGGATGAAACCTTTCGAGGCTTTGTATGGTAGAAGGTGTAGAACTCCAGTATGCTGGGAAGAAGTTGGAGAGAGAAAGATATATGGCCTGAAAATGATAGACTTGACTATTGAGAGGATCAAACTGGTTAGGAAGAACCTCAAAGTAGCTCAGAACAGACAGAAAGGATATGCTGATAAAAAAAGACGATCTCTCGAGTTCCAAGTTGGTGATTGAGTATTCCTGAAGATATCGCCGGGGAAGGGAGTGTTGAGATTTTATAAGAAGGGAAAGCTGAGCCTGAGATTTGTGGGTCCGTTTGAGGTGATTGAGAAGATTGGATTGGTAGCATATCGTTTGAATTTGCCTCCAGAATTAAAACAATTACATAATGTGTTTCATGTGTTACTGCTGAGAAAGTACTTACATGATGAATCCCATAGTATCTCTGATCAGGTAATAGAAATTCAGGAAGATTTGATTTTTATGCTAGCACCAGTCAGAATCCTAAACAGAAAGGAACATGTATTGCGCAATAAAGTCATTTCCTTGATTCAAGTATTATGGTGAAATAAAAACGTTGAAGAAGTCACGTGGGAGAATGAAGCAAGAATGAAGAAGGATTTCCCCCAACTCTTTTCTTGATTTTAGATAAGGAAATTTCGGGGACGAAATTTTTATAAGGTGGGTAGAATTGTAATACTCATATTTGTAAAATAATAGTAAAGAAGTAATTTAATAAATATGACATGGAATTTAAAATAAAGTCTATGTGGAAGGTTTATTAGTATTTGAATGTCTCAAAAAAATGGAAAAAGTTTGGAGAAGACAAAAGTTTTAAAAAAAATATATATGCGTGAACAGTAAAACGTGGCAGCAGAAGGCAGCACCTGCTGCCAAGTTTTTGTAGAAGTAACAAGTGTTCTTTTTGAAGGCTGTATGAGAGACATGTAGCCAAAACATGAAAAGTTGGTGAATGTTGCAAATTGCAACAAGTAAAGTGTGTAGGGATTTTTTTAGGGCTGCAGGGATTTTTTTAGGGGGCTGCAGAGATTTTTCAGCCAAGTGGTATATATAAATGTAGTATGCGTAAATTTAACTTACACTTACCAAACTCGTTTAGTTTCTTTACATTATGTGTCTTCTTTAAACACTTGGGGACTGAAAGAAATGTGACAATAACAAAATTTTGAAGGGGTTTACGGTGAAAATTTTACGAGAAGCTATTAGAAAAATAGAAGGTAATAACATAATGTTATTTTTGAATTTTTAGCATACATGTATTTCACAGAAATCCCAAATGAGAATTTTCAAAGGATGTAGTTTATAAAGAATTGAAGAAATAATTAAAAATTTAATTAAAATATTATGTCAGGCGATGACGAACAGCGACCAGAGGAAATTTTGGAGAGGAACATGAATGGCAAGGAAGTGATTTACGGGTAGCTTTAAGTGCTACGTGATGAGTTGGATTTACTCTAAGTAATTTAAATAAGAAAATCGAATATCTAGCAATAATATTAAAATAAATTTTTAGTTTATGCTTTGGGGGTAGATTAAAATTTAATTGATAGGTATGAAATAAATTTTGGACATGTAGTAAATTATTAAGGAAGAAATAATATTTTTGGGAATAATAAGTAGATTTAATAATCAAAGTAATAAGCGAAATTCTTGATGAACTATGGTTGATGTGTAATATGAATTATGAGGAGATGAAATTTTGTGAATCTTGACAAGTTAAGATGGACGATTTAATATGTATTTTTATGAGGGGAATTTAGTAGAATTTTTATAATAAGTTGAGGAACAATATGATAGCTAATTTTAAATATTGGGAGTTCCTGTGTTATTTATATTACTGTCCATATATATATTTCATATCATTGTTCATGTGCATATGCATTTAATAATATAACTGAAAGAACCGGGAAGAACTGGTCTAATGGAACAACCGTGACAGCCGGTATATGCTGGAATTAAAAGGGACACGGTGACAACCGGTATATGTTGTAAATAAATTCTGTGACAGTAGGGATAAGCTGTAAAGAACCGAGAAGGGGCCGGTCTAAGATAATAATAACCTGTCGGCAGGTGGGGAGACGTCCCCATCATAATCATTCACGCATTGCATCTGCTTTAATTATTGCTTGCATTTATTGAAATACTGATGTGTGAGGTATTATGGTAAATTTAATTATAGTTGGATTGGTCTTACAAAGAGATTGTTACAGTGAGAAAAAGATGTAGAAATATGATAAGATATAAATTTATTAAATGTTTGGACATTATACTATTATCCAGTTAGAGGAGAAATAAATGATTAAATATTACCGGACTATTTATGAAATTGAAATATTTTTAGTAAATTTAATTCACTGAACTTGTGAAGCTCACCCCTCATTGTACAATGATTTCAGGTAGCAGACAAAACTAGTAGTCTGGTGGGTTGAAAGTCAGACAAAATCATTTGCTGTAAAACACGTATGTGTCAATATCCTCAAACAAATGAGAAAATGAAAAACAAAAATTTATTTGTAAATATTCATGCATGTTAAGTTGTATATTATGTTTAAATTACATTAGATTGATGTATCTCCCCTGTTGAGGGCTGAGGGTTACAGTAAAAATTCTTGTTAGTTTATTTTGCTTAATTGTTGCATATATGTGTCATTCTGGGATTTTCAAAATGTGACGACATCATCTCGGAGGTGGCTAACCCAGGATGGGTCGTTTCAATGATACAACGTATTCTTGTAATTATGGTTTTGTGAAGAAATTGAAGATTGTTAAAGATGTTGAGTAGTGCTGAAGGTGTTTTGGTATTTAGACTTACTATCTTACTTTAATCTCAATCCAGTAATCCCATGAATCAAACATAGAATCACGGTATTATCTCTTTAATCTCCCCTTATCATGTCTCATGTTAATCTTAATTCTATCACACTATAATCTTGTTTGTAAACCAAACGAGCTTTTAATGTTTTGTAAAAAAAAAAATTCTACCCTATCAATCCTATCCTTATTTTTTCGGAGCAAAGCTCTATATTTGTCCATTGGCGCTCTCAGCCAACTCCCATATTGGTACTCAATAGTACTTCCCATCTCTATCATCCTTTTTGCTGCACCACACGACTACGACACATGCCTAACTACCCCATATACAAAACAAAACCTAGGCAACTGCACATATTTGAAAGGCAAACACTCACACTTGCCTTTCCTATTAGTCACAAAGGTTCCTCTATGTAACGGTTATTGGATATTCATCAAAACCCTAACATTCAAGTATTTCCCCCACTTAAGATGATTAATCGGCGCATTCATCATGCCAAGCTTCATTCCCACCTCCCTCATCATCCCCGATAAAGGCAGTCCATATATTTGTACCCAAAAAATAGAGTAACAAAACTCAATCATTGACGGACGCCTATCCCATCATATTCTTTTAAGACCAATAAACCATCATCAAGCGGTCAAAGGGAACCCTCAACCACCCTCGATTTAACACTAGACTTAACAAACTCAAACAAAAACACTCCCTCTCCAACCTCACGAATAAATAAAAACTCTAATTCATTTTCAAAATCAGCTTCAAAGTTTTTTTTTTAAAAATACTTCTTACTATAAGCAAGATCATTTAAGAGTTTCTCAACCAAGCAAAACTTTCCCGAATCCAATGATACCTCTTAAAGCTGACTGCCAATATCAACCTCAATCTCCTCTAGATTAGTTAGTTTCAATTTATCCCACATTAGATCTTTTTCAGGCTCCATCCGAGAACCGTTATCAGGAAACAACACAACTAACCTTAACAGATAGACTCTACACTTCCCTGTTTTCCTCTAGATGAACCCTAACTGCTCGTTACTTCAAACCCTACACCAAACCCTCGCAGATGGCAGGACTAGAAAAACCCTAACCTACTCACGAGATTACTAATTCTAATTGTGTTTTTTTTATCACAAGATTTGATTCAATAAAAAATTTTAAATAAATTTAAATTGATATAGTATTGATTTTATAATTAATCGTGTCTTAAATCCCAATTTATAAATTTTATATAAACTTAAAATTATAAATCCAATAACAAAAACTAGATATAAAGAAACTTTTTTTATATAAGAATTCAATCCATGTGTATGTGTCAACTTACTAACACTTACCCACTTTTTGATAGTGTTGAATACACTCCCTTGGTAGAACTACACTTGTCCTATTGTCAACTTACTCGCTACATTGCTTCACTACTCCTTGATGTTAATTTTTCATCTCTTGTCGTCCTTGATCAATGCATTTGAAGGTCTGATCTCTGATGGTCTTCAAAACCTGACTTCTCTTAGGGAACTTGATCTCTGGCAATAAATTTAGTTCTTCAATACCTAACTTGTTGTATGACATTTGTGCACCGAAGAAAATCTCTTTCTATCCTTGATTAGAGTTATCTGCAAGCATCAAACCAACTGGACTTATTTATATTTATATAGTAACTAAGTGGACTTACGAAAATAACTTACCGGGTATAAAACTGATGTCTTAGACTCATTCAAAACATTATTGATAATTTTAAAGAATTTAATTAGTAATGTCAGTATAAATGTGGGATCTTAAAAATGATATTATCGATAAAGTTCTCTAAAATTACCATTAAAATTTCAAACGGGTCTAAAACATTAGTTTTAGACCGAGTTTAACCAAGTATCCCTCGTGGACTTATATGTATAAACTAATGTAACATGGACTGGGCTTATAATTTAAGTACCTAGCTTCTGGACCGACTTGATTAATTAAGTTAATGTGTTGAATTTAAGAGACGAAGTGATACAATACAAAGAAGATAATGGTATTGAATGGTGTGATTTACTTACAAGTGAGCTATCCTATTTATACAAGCCAATAGGAGAGGCAAAGCTATACACAACCGATGTGGGACTAAACTAACTAAGCACATATAATACATTAACATTCCCCCTCAAACTCAAGGTGGTAAGTGGGAGGTGAACTTGAGTTTGGAAACCAGAGAGTGAAAGCGTCCGGGTAGATGAGCCTTAGTGAAAATGTCAGCTGTCTGATCGGCTGAACTAATGGATTATAGACGAACCGTATTTCTGGAGAATGTGATAACGGATGAAGTGGCAATCATTCTCGATGTGTTTTGTACGCTCGTGGAAGACACCATTGTGAGCGATCTGAATAGCACTCATGTTGTCACAGTGTAGGATAGTGGCAGCAGGATAAAAGATACCCATGTCAGCGAGTAGCCATCAAAGCCAGATAAGTTCTTGAGCTGTATTAGCCATGGCACAATATTCAGCTTCAGTACTAAAGCGAGCAACCACAGTTTGTTTTTTACTACGCCAGGAAATGAGAGAATTGACTAAAAAGAAACAGTAACCAGTGGTTGAACATCTGTTGGTGGGGTCTCTAGCCCAATCGACATCAGAATAGGCTTGTAAGACATGGGTAGACTGTGCTGAGAAATGAAGCCCCTGAAATAAAGTACCTTTGACATACCGAAGTATGCAAAGAACAGCTGAGTAATGGGTGATCCGAGGAGTAGACAAGAACTGACTGACTTGATGAACGGCATAGGCAATGTTAGGGCAAGTGACAGTAAGATATACAAGACTTCCAACCAGTTGGTGATATCGAGTGGCATCCTGAAGAGGTGAACCATCGATTGGGGTAAGTCTGACGTTCGGCTCGAGAGGAGTAGTGGCAGTGGTTGAGTCAGTGATCCCAGCCTTGGAAATGAGATCCAAGGCATATTTGGCCTGGGAGAGAAAAAATCCATCAGAACTAGATGAGACTTCAAGGCTAAGAAAATAGGTGAGCAAGCCAAGATACTTCATCTTGAATTAGCGATATAGAGTGACATCTTAAAGAGGTGAACCATCGAGTGGGGTAAGTCTGACGTTCTGCTCGAGAGGAGTAGTGCCAGTGGTTGAGTCAGTGATCCCAGTCTTGGAAAAGAGATCTGAGGCATATTTGGCATGAGAGAGAAAAAATCCATCAAAATTAGATGAGACTTCGAGGACAAGAAAATAGGTGAGCACGCCAAGATCTTTCATCTCAAATTGGCCACTGAGAAACTTTTTGAGTTCAAAAATACCATGTAGATCATCTCTAGTAATAACCATATCATCCACGTACAGTAAAAGAAGAATAATATCGTTGGCAGATAAACAGAGCCGAATCATGAACACACTGGGTGAACCCAAACTGATGAATGGTAGTGTTGAATTTGGCAAACTAGGCACGTGGAGCTTGTTTCAAACCATATAAAGCATGATAAAGGCAACAAACTTTGTTTTGAGGGGCATCCAAGCCAGGAGGGGTGTGCATATAGACTTTCTCAAGTAGATCCCCATTGAGAAATGTATTTTTGACATCCATTTGAAACAGAGTCCATCTTCGAATGGTGGTTACAGCAAAGAGTGTATGGACATATGTGAGCCTCGCCACTGGAGCAAATATCTCTTCATAGTCAACGCCATATTTCTGAGCAAATCCATTGGCAACAAGCTGAGCTTTATATCGTTCAACAGAGCCATTAGAAAGTGTCTTGATCTTAAACATCCATTTACACCCAATAGGAGTTTTTTCAGGGGGCATATCAACAATATCCCAGGTATGAGTTTTAACTAGGGCCTGAAGTTCTTCATCCATTGTTTTCTGCCAAAGAGGATTAGTACTAGCCTCTTTATAAGATTGAGGCTCATGTAGATGAAGTATAGTGGAAAAACAATGATAATCACAATGATAATCAGTAAGATGAGAAGGGCGATGAGTTACCCTGGTAGATCTGCAGGGGTGATCTATAGGATGGCTCTCAGAGGGAGTCGATGCAGACTCATCAGACATAGGAATATCCTCTGGCATAACCGATTGAATCGGAGAGGTGAGGTCAGCTGATGGTTCTAGAGCTGGAGCTGGGTCTAGAGAGGTAGGATCAGCTGGTGATTCTGGAACGGAAGGGGTGATATCAGCTGGTGATTCTGAGGTGGACTCAACAGTACCTAAAGCTGGATTCTCAAGAAATAACTCAATAATGGATCAGTAAAGAATCTAGAGTTAGTGATGGTTGATATGTCAAATGACCGTAAAGAAGAGAACATTTGATGCTCCCAAAAAATGACATGACCAGAGATACAAAGAGTTTTAAAAATAGGATCCCAGCATCGATACCACTTATATTCAATATTGTATCCAATGAAACAACACAGATGAGCCATTGGTTGCAATTTGTTGCAATTTGTTTACTGAAAAGGTGCTCGAATGAAAACTGATTCTGGATTGGAGTGGAAGGGACACGGTTGATTATGTACACTGTGGTTAAGGTAGCGTTACCTCAGAAACGTTTAGGACATGACGATGAAATGAGTAGAGCACGAACGGTGTCAAGAATATGTCGATATTTACGTTCGGCTCGTCCATTTTGTTGGGAGGTTCCAGGGCACGAGCAATGGGGGAATGTGCCATTTTTGTGAAGTAGGTTTAGAAAAGCATGGTCTTTATATTCCATTGCATTATCTGAACAAAAAATTTTAATATTCCGAGAGAATTGAGTTTGAATCATAGAAGAAAAATCAGAATATATTTGAAAGAGTTCAGATATGCTTTTCATAAGAAACAACCAAGTATAACGAGAATAGTCATCCACAAATATAACAAAATAGCGAGCACCACCCATTGATGCATGAGGAGAAGGCCCCCAAATGTCAGAATATACTAAATCAAAAAGTGCAAGAGAAATAGACTGACTCTCATTAAAAGGTAAAGTTGCTTGTTTTGCAAGTTGACAATGAATACAATGAAAAGACTCATGCTGAAATGAACCTAACTGACCACTAGAAATAAGAGAACATAGAGGTTTAGATGCAGTGTGACCTAACCAAGAGTACCACAATTCCACGGGTGAGAGTGTTGGGATGGATGCGGCTAATTGGTTTGGTGATGGTAATGATGGGACTTGGAGGTTAGTGAGCTCAAAGAGGAGTCCAACTTTACGACCGGTTCCAAGGAGTTTTCTTATCTGAGGGTCCTGCACACAACAACTAGTAGAAGAAAAATTCAAATCAAGTCCAAGATCACTGTTGTGAGTTTTAAATTACTCGCAAGCGCACGAATCGTTTGCAATATAGTGTTTGTGCAAGTGCGAGGTCAAATCCACAGGGAATTGCGTTGTGAAAATATAATTTTATCTAAACTAACCTTATCTTAACTTAGTTCTGAATTTTGAATTGTATTTTTGCAAAAGAAATATAAACTTAAACTAAATTAGTTTAAAGCAAATGATAAAAAGACTAAGGTTTTTGAATCCACCCCGCTGAAGTTAAGCATATATCTCAATGTTCTAACAATAGCCTATCAAAACATTCTATGAATCCAACTTAAGACAAAAAACAATGAATATCCCAATTAAACCAAAAGCATCCAATGTATCCGCTTTTAACAAATCACAAAGGAAATCCAATTTAATCAAAAACGATTCGATGTATCCATTAGATGAAACACAAGGAATATCCAACAGAACAATTTAAACAAAATCAATCATAAGATTCTACTCAAATAATTGATAGAACATTTATAAAAAACAAAAGTAGAATTGTATAAACAAAACTGAAACTAATATGCCAAACAACGGCGATGCTTCATCTTCAACCTTAGTTAAAGGTTCTAGCCACTCATAGTTATGAAATTACAGTTCATAATAAAAGTGCTAAACATTTAAACTAAGCAAAAATGAAAAGAAATATTTACTATATAAGGGAGAAATTCCACTTGCTGTTGGGCAGTGCTTCCCCTCGTGGTAGCAAAGCCTTCGGGATCCACCAGAATGCTAGCAGATGTCCACAGGATTACACCAAATGGCACCAGGAATTGAACACCAAATGATGAAGTCAGATGGTGTTTATATAGGGGGAGTCTCGAAGCACTATAGGTTTCAGATTCGATGTGGGATACTGCCTCGAGTGCGCTCGATCGCAGAATAGTACGATCGATCGCATTTGCGCTCAATCGTAGGTCTTGTGCGCACGATCGCTTGTGCGCTCGATCGTGAGTCAGGTGCGATCGATCGTAAGAACACTGCACTGCAAAGATTTTGATGTGGGATATTGACCATGCACTCGATCGCAGCACGGTACGATCGATCGCTAATGCTCTTGAAGCTTGACATCTCCCGAAATGCTTCATTTTCTCCACAAACCTATAAAAATACAGAAAACACATAAAATAAAGTGAAATAATACAAGTTAAGAACCTAACAAATATAAATTAAAGGGCTTAAATATGCAATATTTAAGATTCATCAAATACCTCCAAACTTATATTTTACTAGTCTCTTAGCAAAACAAAATAAAAAACTAAATGAAAAACAAAGAACATAAAGATAAGTTCATCACTCATGTTATCCAAAAATTTAAGGAGCACTCAAAATCATGAAATTCGTTCATGAGCAAGCTTAAAAAAAATCTAACCCATTTTCACAATGAATAAGAATTTTAAACCTAATTACTTACAAGAGGCATGCTAAGACATCACAAGCTCAAATCAATTTAAAGTGAATTAGCATATACTGATGAGGTTTCCAAATAAGTTCAATGTACAATGTTTCCACGTCTCAAGATTCACAGAATTTCTTATCAGAATAAACAACGATGGCATAGTTTTATTTAATTTTTTCCCATTTTTTTTAAATAAAGCTCTGTTATGTTTAGTTCCCTTAATCTTTCTTATTGACCCATATAACGAGTGTTGAGTTAATAACTCCCAAACCAGATGGTTTTAGGGCATTAGGTGTAAAGACACCCCTAAGGACTTACTAACTCGAGTAAAAAAGGCTACGAAACTAAACTGGCCTTAATGCTACCAAGAAAAATTTCCACCTTTTGACGTGAACACTTCCTGCTTACTGAGGCAAGAGGTCCAGTTACTCAGCGAAAATTTTCGCAATGATCATTATGAATAAAATTCCCACCTTTTGACGTGAACACTCACTGCTCACTGAGGCAAGAGGTCCAGTTACTCAATGGAAATTTTATTGATGATGATCATTTTTTTTTCTTTTTTTTATATGCCCAAGTATTAATCCCACAAGTCATCCCGTTTCAGTTAAGATAAGAAACATACACATTAACATCACATGTCACCCTCACACAAATATTTGCTAATGTGCACGTGTTAGATTGGCTCAAACATATGAATTCTCAAATGCCTAAAGTAAGTAACTAAAGTTTAAACTCTATCATCAGATCATGTGTTCAAATTTTTAAACGCAACAATGAAATCACATCACAATTTTTCAGATCAGCCAAAATTTTCAGACGAACATGAACATGCATTTATCTTCACGAAGAAAAAAAACAACAATAAATTAGGACAAAGTGTGTGTAACATGTCTCCCATACCCCCAAACTTAAATTACACATTGACCCCAATGTGTGAATAATTATGGAAAGAGCTGACCTGGGATATGGAGAACTATTTGGACTAGTATGGCTCGTAGCATACCCCCAAACTTGAACTGAAGTACGTGTTGTCCCTGAAAAATAAAGATTGGAAAACAAAAATTACTGGAAACACACATTAATCATAAATATATAAAATAATAAACAAACAAAAAAGATAAGCTATGGGGTGCCTCCCATGAGCGCTAAGTTTAAAGTCTTCAGCCAGACTTTCCCTAGTGGACGATATTCAATCTGAGTAAATAGGATCCTCCAACAATATCGTCTCAATGTCTGGACTCCTCAACTCCAAGAATGGTTTTAGCCTCTATCCATTTACCTTGAAAGTGTTACCATTCTTTGGATCCTCAATCTCGATGGCTCTATGAGGACAAACCGACCGAATATTAAATAGGCCTGTCCAACGAGATTTGAGCTTGCCAAGAAAAAGATGCAAGCGTGAATTGTAAAGAAGAACTTTTTGACCCGGCTCAAAAGCTCGTCACAAAATGTGTTGGTCATGAGTCTTCTTCATTTGTGCCTTGTAGGACCGTTCACAATCGTATGCATCATTCCGTAGCTCCTCTAATTCATTGAGTTGGAGCTTCCTTTGTGTGCCAGCCTTCAAAAGATTGAAGTTCAACTGCTTGATAGCCCAATAGGCTCTATGCTCTAATTCAATTGGAAGGTGACATGCCTTTTCGTATATAATACAATAGGGAGACATGCCAATTAGCGTCTCGAAGGCTGTCTGATATACCCACAGTGCATCAGTCAATCGCAGAGACCAATCCTTTCTACTAGGGTTCACAGTTTTCTCTAAAATGTGTTTGATCTCGTGATTAGAAATTTCCACTTGTCCACTCGTCTGCGGGTGATATGGGGTGGCAACCTTGTGTGTGATGAAATACTTCTTCATCAACTGCTCAAAAATCCGGTTGCAAAAGTGCTTACCTCCATCACTTACGATTGCTTGAGGCGTACCAAATCGAGCAATAATAGTGTCCTTCAAAAACTGGACCACAACTCTGTGGTCATTGGTCTTGCACGCAATGGTCTCCACCCACTTGGACAGATAGTCCACAGCAACTAGAATGTACAAGTAGCCAAAGGAGTTTGGGAACGGTCCCATAAAATCAATGCCCCACACGTCAAAAATCTCAACAATCAGAATAGGGTTGAGGGGCATCATATTCCTCCTAGAAAGACTCCTTAGCTTTTGGTAACACTCACAAGATACACAGTAGGTGTGAGAGTCTCGGAACAGGGTAGGCCAATAAAATCCACACTACAAAATCTTTGCAGCCTTTTAGCACTGAAATGGCCTCCACAGGCATGATCATGATAAAAGGCGATGACATTAGATTGGTCATGCTCAAGAATACACCTTCTGATGATCTGATCGGGACAATACTTGAATAGGTAAGGATCGTCCCAGAAAAAATGCTTTACCATGGCCAAAAACTTTGATTTATCTTGCCACCCCCAATGCAAAGATATGTTTCAGGTGACAAGATAGTTCACTATATCAACAAACCATGGCGCGAAACTGTGAGCAATGTGCATCAATTGCTAATCAGGAAAGGTATCAGAAATGGGAGTAGTGGCCTCAGTGAAATCCACAATCAATCTAGACAAATGGTCTGCCACCACATTTTCTAAACCTTTCTTATCCCGAATCTCGATGTCGAACTCTTGAAGTAGCAAGATCTATCGGATAAGACGAGATTTAACATCTTTTTTAGAGAAAAGATACTTTAAGGCTGCATGATCAGAGTAGATAATGACCTTAGATCCTAACAAGTAGGATATGAACTTGTCTAATGCAGAAACGATTGCTAACAACTCCTTCTCAGTGGTAGAGTAATTAAGTTGTGCGTTGATTAGAGTTCGACTTGCATAATAGATAACATGGGGAAGTTTATCAACATGCTGCCCTAAAACAACTCCAACAGCATAGTCTGATGCGTCACACATAATCTCAAAAGGCACACCCTAGTTCGGTGGCTGAATAATGGGTGTGGACGTCAGAATCTTCTTCAGATCCCCAAATGCTTTCTTACAGTCCTCATCAAATATAAATGGGGCATCCTTCAACAATAACTTGCACAAGGGCCTGGTGATTTTGCTGAAATTCTAGATAAATTGCCTGTAGAAACCTGTATGGCCCAGAAAAGAACGAACCTCTTTCACCGTACGTGGGGGTGGAAGGTTGGAAATCAAGTCCACCTTTGCTTTGTCGACTTCAATCCCTCGATGAGATATGACATGCCCCAGTACAATTCCTCGCTTAACCATAAAATGACACTTCTCCCAATTAAGCACCAAGTTCTTCTCCTTGCACCGCACTAAAACCAAAGTGAGACGGTGCAGGCACTCCTCAAATGATGAACCGAAGACAGAGAAGTCATCCATAAAAATTTCTAAGATCCGCTCTACCATGGCAGAGAATATGCTGACCATGCACCACTGAAAAGTAGGGGGTGCATTGCATAACCCAAAGGGCATGCGACGGTAGGCGAATGTCCCAAAAGAATATGTAAACGTCGTCTTCTCCTGATCTTCGGGGTCCACAGGGACCTGGTTATATCCAGAATAACCATCCAAAAAACAATAATACTCGTACCCAGCCAAACACTCCACCATCTGATCAATAAATGGAAGTGGAAAGTGATCATTTCTTGTGGCAACCTTCAGCTTACGGTAGTCTATACACACTCTCCACCCTGACTAAACACGAGTTGGCACCAACTCATCATCCTTATTCTTTACTACCGTCAATCCCGCTTACTTGGGCACGACATGAATCAGGCTCACCCACTTGCTATCAGAGATGAGATAAATGATCCCTGCATCTAACAGCTTAATTATTTCTGCCCTCACAACCTCTTGTATAGCTGGGTTGAGCCTTCTTTGTGGCTCCCTCGAAGGCTTGGTATTCTCCTCCAAATGTATCTTATGCATCACCACCGAGGGGTTGATCCCCTTAATATCCTCTATAGTCCAGCCTATAGCTTCATTGTGCTCTCTTAGAACATCTAATAATTTCTCCTCTTGAGCCTCACCCAAATCTGATGCTATAATTACAGGCAAACAATCGGTTGGACCTAGGAACTTATACTTAAGAGTATCCAGTAAAGGCTTAAGTTCCTTCTTGGGGGTTTCAGGTGCTGTGGTCTCCTCCGTTTCATTGCTCTCTCGAAGATCAGACTCCAAAATGGCATTCACTTCCTCGAGTAACTTATTTAAGCCCAAGTCATCTCTAAAGTGAGCAAAGCATGCCTTCAGGGGATCCTCAATGCTTGATTCTTTCACAGTCTCCTCAAGAATCTCCTCTATCAAGCATACATCTCTCACTTCATCATACTCTAATGGTTGCCTAGTGATATCAAAGATGTTTAACTCCACTGTCATATTTTTGAAGGAAATCTTCATCACCCCTGTCCTACAATTGATCAGGGCGTTAGTCGTGGCTAAGAATGGTCGCCCTAGAATAACCGGTATCTGAATCCCTACATTCTGAACCGGCTCTGTGTCAAGCACAATAAAATCCACGAGGAAATAAAACTTATCTACTCCCGTGACATTTTCACTGACCTGTCAGCCAATTGAAGCGTTGTGTTTGTGGGCTTCAATTCTCCTAACCCTAACTATAGATAGACTGAGTAAGGTAGAAGATTCACACTTGCTCCTAGATCTAATAGAGCCCTCTTGATCTGGCTGACTCTTATCGTGCAAGAGATGGTAGGACTCCCCGGGTCCTTATACTTGATGGGTAGCTTGCACTGAAGGATTGAGCTAACCTGCTCAGTCAAAAATACCTTCTTCGAGACATTTGTCCTCCTCTTGATAGTGACCAAGTCCTTTAAAAACTTGGCATATGACGGCACTTGATGGATGGCATCCAAAAATGGGATATTGATTTGGACTTGCTTGAATACCTCCAAAATTTCCTCATACTTCCCTCATTTCTTGGGCGCTTGTAATTTCTCGGGGTAGGGCGCTTTAGGTATTAATGACCTAAGAGGTTCTTTCACATTAGGTGTGGTTGTAGATGGCTCAACATCTCTCTTTTCTTTATCGCCACCTTCTTCCTCTTGCTGCACAGCAGGGGTCTCTTCTACTTGATTGTCCACTTGTCTCCCAGACCTTAGTGTAACAATCGATTGCACTTGTTCCTCCCCGTGCGTAAGATATGAAGAATTTCCAACCATAAATTGTCCTTTCGGGTTGGGCACGGGTTGACTGGGTAATCTTCCTTTCTCTCTCTCACCCAAGTAACTTGCAATTTGCCCTATTTGACTCTCCAGCTTGGCAATTGCTTGGGCGTTTACCACTGTTGCACTCCTCGCATCACTCATATTTTGGCTAGTCGTCTTTATGAACTCTTTAAGGGTGTCCTCTAGCGAGTGTGAAACTGGCGCTGGTGTTTGAGTGGGTGCTTGATAAGTAGGTGATGGTGCTGGATGGGCAGAACGACCATGACTAGGAATTTGTGGGGAAAATCCGGGAGGATACTGATTGTGAGCATGATGAGGGGCTTCTCCCTGATTCATTGGTTGGTTCTGCTTCCATGAAAAATTTGAGTGGTTCCACCACCCTAGATTGTACGTCTCAGAGTACGATCCATTCGACTGCCTCCGATAGTCATTGAAAGCATTTACTTGTTCCATAGGATACTCGGCAAAAGCCGGAATTGATGGACAATTCTATGCTAGATGCATGGGACTAGCACAGATGGAACAACTATCAATATTGAATATGTTGGCAGCATTGATGGATTGGCCCACAGTGAGAGTGTCAATCCTCTTAGTGAGAGCATCTAACTTCATCCTCAGGTTAGTGTCCTCCTTTACCTCATAGATGCCTCCTCTCTTGGGAGCACGAGTGGATTTATCTCGAAAGCTTGAAAAATCCCACTGTTGCGAGTTATCGGACAACTTGTCCAACGCCTTGTATACTTCCTCCCCCATCAGACTCAAGAATGCCCCCCATTCATAGACTCGATCATGCTACGGTTGGGTTGAGTCAACCCTTGGTAAAAGAACTGAACGAGTCTTCACTTTTCATATCCATGTGGAGGGCATCTGATCAGTAACTCTTTGAAGCGCTCCCAGCTTTCAAAGAACTTCTCATCCTCGTCCTGAGTGAAAGAACTAATCTCCTTTCGGCACTCATTCACTCTAGACATTGGGAAAAACTTATAATAAAATTTACTAAGCAGATTTTCCCAAGATGTGATAGACCCAGGCATGTTGGAATCCAACCACGCCCTAGCTCTATCGTGAAGAGAAACAGGGAAGAGTCGAAGATGGACAGACTCCTCAGAGAAGTTCTGGAATTTGAATGTAGCACAAATATCTTTGAACTTCTTCACATGACTATAAGGGCTCTCAAGATCTAAGCCATGAAATGAGGGTAGGAGTTGGATGACATGTGGTTTTAAATCAAAATGGGTGGCATTGGTAGGTGGCAACACTATGTAAGAAGATGAATTAGTCGCAATGGGTGCGAACAAATCCCTAAGGGATGTAGTGGAGTCCACGTTCCAAGCTCTAGGTTGCTCTATATGTTCAGGATGATTTGCATTCCTAAAATTTTCTCCCATTTCAACTGTCTCTCTTTCAACTAGTGCTTTTTTCTGTCTCCTAAAATTTCTCTCTAAGTCGGGATCTAAATGTATCAAATCTAAATTCAAGGATCTCCGACCAAGCATATACTGCACAGAAAGCACTAAAATCACCTAACCAGCAGAAATTTGCAAAAATGTTTTTTTTTTAATTTAACAATGCAAATAGAAACAAATAAAATAAAATAAAATTGCCAAAAAGAAAAATCAAACAAACAATGCCAACTAACTAGTAGAAAAATAAAATTAATCCAGATAAAAATTTCACAAACCAAACAATTCCCCGGCAACGGCGCCAAAAACTTGTTGTGAGTTTTAAATTACTCTCAAGCGCACGAATCGTTTGCAATATAGTGTTTGTCCAAGTGCGAGGTCGAATCCACAAGGAATTGCGTTGTGAAAATATAATTTTATCTAAACTAACCTTATCTTAACCTAGTTCCGAATTTTGAATTGTATTTTTGCAAAAGAAATATAAACTTAAACTAAATTGGTTTAAAGCAAATGATAAAAAGACTAAGGTTTCTGAATCCACCCCGCTGAAGTTAAGCATATATCTCAATTTTCTAACAACAACCTATCAAAATGTTCTATGAATCCAATTTAAGACAAAAAACAACGAATATCCCGATTAAACCAAAAGCATCCAATGTATCCGCTTTTAACAAATCACAAAGGAAATCCAATTTAATTGAAAATGATTCGATGTATCCATCAGATGAAACACAAGTAATATCCAACAGAACAATTTAAACACAATCAATCATAAGATCCTTCTCAAATAATTGACAGAACATTTATAAAAAAAAAACATCAGAATTGTATAAACAAAATTGAAACTAAAATACCAAACAACGGCAAGGCTTCATCTTCAACCTTAGTTAAAGATTCTAGCCACTCATAGTTATGAAACTATAGTTCATAATAAAGGTGCTAAACATTTAAACTAAACAAAAATGAAATGAAATATTTACTATACAAGGGAGAAATTCCACTTGCTGTTGGGCAGCGCTTCCCCTCGTGGTAGCAAAGCCTTCGGGATCCACCAGAATGCTAGCAGACGTCCACCGAGTTACACCAAATGGCACCAGGAATTGCACACCGAATGATGAAGTCAGATGGCGTTTATATAGGGGGAGTCTCGAAGCACTATAGGTTTCAGATTCGATGTGGGATACTGCCCTGAGTGCGCTCGATCGCATTTGCGCTCGATCGCAGGTCTTGTGCGCATGATCACCTGTGCACTCGATCGTGAGTCAGGTGCGATCGATCGTAAGAACACTACACTGCAAAGATTTTGATGTGAGATATTGACCATGCACTTGATCGCAACACGGTGCAATCGATCACTAATGCTCTTGAAGCTTGACATCTCCCGAAATGCTTCATTTTCTCCACAAACCTTTAAAAATACAGAAAACACATAAAATAAAGTGAAATAATACAAGTTAAGAACCTAACAAATATAAATTAAAGGGCTTAAATATGCAATATTTAAGACTCATCAATCACATTGTTGTCCAACAGATATATGGTTAAGCGTAAGATTATGAACCAAATATGTGTCAATGAGAGAAAAATGAGAACTGTCAACATGTCCAGTGTGGCTGACCAACATATTTGATCCATTGACAGTGTGAATAGTTAGTGCATGCTTATCACGGGTTTTAGAGGAAAATATAGAGACATTAGAAGTAATGTGATTGCAACAGATAGAATCAAAATACCATCGGGATGTACCTGGTGTAGCTGACATGGCTATATTATTACTAGTTTTATTTATAGCCTCAGTAAGAACGATGCAGAAACCACTCCAATCAGGTGGAGAGTTGGATGAAGTTGGTGTAGTATCAGTAGGTACAGCAGCAGTATTCTTAGGCTTGGAATAGAACTGATTACGAGAGCCTCGAGAGCGATATTGGTTCTCATTTAACTAATTTCCAGATGGAAGTTTAGAGCAGTCTGCAGGATAGTGACCTGGTTCTCTACAAATTTTACACAGGTGAGAAGGACATTTGAGTAATTCGTGCCCTTGTGAATGACAATACCTACAATATAAGGGCTTATGGTATGGGTTTGCCTTGGTAGCTGGTGTGGCAAAAGCAACGGGTGCTGCAAGGGAAATATTTGTATGAGATCCTTGTAATATGGCAAGACGTGTTTCCTCACTGAGTAGATTAGAAAGGAAGTCGTTTAGGGGCGGTATCGCCCCCCCAGTATAAGATTGAAGCTCGTACAGGTTCAAATTTCATTCTCAAGCCCATCAGGAATTACATAATGCATGTTTCAGTTCGGTACTTTCCATGAACATCAGCTTCCTTTATGCATTCCCAAGTTGGCTCAATGAGAGTTAACTGGTTCCACACGGCAGTCATCTGAGATAGAAAACTATTGACAGTTTGTCCAAGTTCTTGGCGCATGCTATGAAGGGTGGAAAGAAGACGATATCGATTTGAGATGTCTGCCCTGGTGTAACAGTGTTGGAAAAGATCCCAAGCTTCTTTAGCTATATGGAGTGTACCAAATTGAAGTTTGATTTCTGGGATAATAGTGGCACGAAACCATGTGAGAATCTGGTGATTTTTACTATCCCAGTCCTTTAGACGGTCATCATATTTGTCAGCATCTTCATATTCATTTTTCTTAGGTTCAGTGATATCTCCAGTCATGTAATACCACAATTTTTGTCCACGGAGGAAACCAGACATTTTTTGAGCCCACACAACATAATTAGATTAATCCAGAATAATAGTAATAACCTGGGGTAAGCCCGATTTAGCCATAGGCGCAAAGAGGAAGGTGAATCTCCAAGAAACCGGTGACGTGGTGGTCAACTGATGATGTGAGGGTAAACATGTGACATGGTGCTGATGTGGCACTAAAGTGGCTTTTAAGGCTGATGTGGCAGAAGCGTGTCTGAAACAAGAGCGACAACGGAGATAGCGTGGAGAACATTGACCAGATCAAGCCCAATGACCTATTTCTAGTCTACTATATCTGCTCCTAAACCTGCGATTACGTTCTTGGCTTTGCCAATCTGTGACCTACGATTTTGCTCTAGGTCCTGCCAAGTTATCACCTGTGATTCCGCTCTGGGTCCTACTAAGTTATCACCCGTGATTTTGCTTCGGGTCCTGCCAAGTTATCACCCATGATTCTGCTCCGGGTTCTGTTTGTCACCCGTGATTTTGATTTGCTCCAAGTCCCTGCCTGTTCCTACCTGTCACGTGTTCTGTCATATCAACTTTCAAGATCATTCTTGAATACTACGAGCACACATGCAATGAGGTGAGCTTGTATGTGAGGGGGAGTTACTTCTGCAGATTTCTTCATCAAAGCTTGGAATCAACCTGCAAGGTTTTTCCTTGAAATTTGTTCTTTTCAGTGCTTTGTTGATTCAGTTTACAAACTCAAGTTGGCATCCATTTTTCCACCCTAAGTTTGAGGGGGGCTGTTAACGTATATGATATTTCCTATTCCTATTGCAATATTAGTTTCTTAATTAGTTTAGTTTCCTAATTTCCTAATTTATTATAACCCTAAGTTTCCTATTTCTATTAGGTTTTATATTATTAACCTCTATATATAGGCTTGTATTCATTTTTCATAATACATCAATAATATAAGAGTTTCTTCTCCCAAAAAAAAAAACAGTACACCAATAGCATGTCTGAAATAGGAGCGGCGACGGAGATGGCGTCGATGGAGAATGAGACTCCGACTATAGTGATGACCCGTTAAGTATGAAAAGGATATACTATGAGTTTTTCTGATGTGAAGGATCCACTAATAGTGGCAATCACAGAGCATACTCAACTCTTAATATACTGAAAACCATAATGGCTCGGATATCATATTGAATTTAAGAGAGGAAATGAGACAATACAAAGAGAAGAATTGTATTGAATGGTGTGATTTACTTACAAGGGAGCTATCCTATTTATACAAGCCAATAGGAGAGGTAAAGCTATACACAACCGATGTGGGACTAAACTAACTAAGCACATATAATACATTAACATAATGAATTACCTTTTCCAAGATCATTACAAATAACATCCCTTCATTATATATATATATATACTTCCAGTTCCAGTTATATTTTCGTATGTGCAAATGAAAATATCAATGGGTGCATCTGTTACTGTTCTTCTTTTCGGGCTGCTGACCCTAGCATCTACAAATGTTAGCTTGGGCCAGGGAAGTGCAAATTACAGTACTTGTTGCATTGAAACGGAGAGACGAGCGTTATTGGTGTTCAAACAAGACCTTAAAAATCCTTTAGGCAAGCTTTCCTCATGGGCTGGTAACGATTGTTGTACATAGCAAGAAGTCTGGCACTCAGATACGAACTCTATTTCTCTTTTTTTGTCGTACAATGACTTTGAATGAGATAATGGAATCCTAAAATCATTGGGAAATCTTTGCAACTTGAGGAGTCTTGAGCTTTCAGATGTCAGACTGAGACAAGACATTTCAGACATCTTAGAGATTTTATCAAGGTGTGCTGCTGATGGACAAGCAACATTAGATTTGAGTAGAAATCAAGTTTTTAGTCATTTGACCGATCAACTTGGCCGATTTAAAAACCTGGACGCGCTTGAACTATACAATAACTCAATTTTAGGGTTGATTCCAGCATCTTTGTGAGAAATTTCATCCTTGAGAGTGTTAACTCTTCAGCACAACAAGCTCAACGGAACTATTCCAACATTCCTTGGACAACTTACGAATTCGCAAATCTTGGATGTCAGAAAAAATTTGTTGGAGGGTGTTATATCGGAAATTCACTTTGTAAATCTCTCAAAGTTGAAGTATTTTTATGGCTGTTCAAACCCACTGGTTTTGAAAGTTGGTCCTAATTGGGTTCCTCCTTTTCAACTTGTGGGACTCGGTCTCTAGTCTTGGCATTTAGGCCCACGATTTCCCCAATGGATTAGCTCTTAGATGTCTTTGATTGAATTGGACATGTCCAACTCAGGTATTTCAGATACCGTTCTTGATTGATTTTGGAACTCATTCCAACTTCAATACTTAAATCTTTCTCACAATCAAATTTATGGACCATTTTCGGATATGCCTAAGGTTGTTATGAACGTTGTGGTGATTGACTTGAGTTCAAATCGTTTCAAAGGTGAATTACCTCCTTTATATAATGATTTCATTAGATTAGATCTTTCGAACAATTCTTTGTCAGGAACTCAAAAATTGTAAACAGTTGGTGACACTTGATTTTAGTGATGATGAACTTGTTGGGAGTATTCCAACGTTCATTGGCAAAGGGCCTTAAAATTTAACAATTCTCAGCCTTCATTCAAACAAGTTTCATGTTCACATACACGAAGAGCTTTGCAATTTGATTTCACTACAAATTTTGGACCTTGCAGGCAATGATCTATTTGGCGGCATACCAAAATGTATCGGTAATTTTAGTGCCATGGCTGCGATGAATTGCTAATTTAACTACATAAACAACATTATTTCTTTGTTGGATTTCTATGAGGATGCATTACTTGTGATGAAAGGAAGGATGGTCAGGTATAGTACCATTCTTAAATTGGTAAGAAGTATTGATCTTTCTCAAAATACTTTATCAGGAAATATCCTAAAAGAAGTGACGAGCCTCTTTAATCTTTACTCATTGAATTTGTCACATAATCTTTTGACTGGTAGGATCTCTGAGAACATCGATGATATGCAATCCATAGAATCTCTTGATTTATCTGCAAATAAACTTTCTGGTGAAATCCCTCCAAGCATGTCCAGCATGACATTTTTGAGTCACCTCAACTTATTCGATAACAATTTGACAGGGAATATTCCTTCAAACACTCAATTACAAGGCTTCAGTTCATCCAGTTTCATTGGTAATCCTGAACTCTGTGGAGCTCCATTGATGAAAAATTGCATAGACGTGAAATCCCAAGAAACAACTCCAGCTGGCAAAAATGAAGCTGAATTTGATACGCAACAGTTTTATATTGCCATGGTAGTAGGATTCATTGTGTGCTTTTGGGGAGTTTGTAGTTCTCTTCTTGTCAAGAGGACTTGGAGGCGTGCTTAATTTCGATTTCTTGATGGTAGGAGAGACCGCATCTACGTAGCCATAGTCCTAAAAGCGAACTGGTTTTGTGAGAAGTTGAGAATGAGTCACATAGCTGGTGCATAAGGTATTTATTCTTACATTTTGTCTCAAAAGATTAAGAATGATATTATGATTTCTACCATGTTAGTGTGCTTCATTATAAATTATCTTTTCTTGTTTATTATGACAAAATAATAATGTTGATTATTAATTAATTATGTCTATTATTTACAGAAGATAACTAGTTCAAAGATGATTTTTTTATTTGTGTACAGATTCCAGAGCATATTTAAGGACAACTCCCAGATGATTTTTTTTTATTTCTAATTGATGAATTTAATAATTGCTACGTAAGAGATGTATGAGTTACATCTGAACACAAAGTTACTAAAAAGAAAATAAAGATATATGCAGTTTGGATTACTTAAGTTAAAATATGCATTTCAATAAGATAATTAAGAAAAACTGAACGAGTTAGATAGGTTTTTACAAGAAAATTAAGAAAATATTAGATAGAAAAGAGAATTTTGATCTTACTCAAAATATCATCATTTAATTTAATATGTAATAGATCATTTTACCATGCACAGTGTGAACTGAGGTTTTCGCCGATAATGAGAAGCTTTAGTTAAACCTCAATCCCATTATGGTCTTAACTAGTATGTTGCATTAGTAACCAATACTTAGACTATAACTACTAATGTTAGTATTAGTGTGAAAAAAGATAATACTTTTGCAAAGAAAGTAAAAAATAGAAGAAAAAATATATGTACATATAGAAAATTTGACATGAGCAACTTATTTTCAAATATATTTTAGCTAAAAAAATTGATATCAAAATAGTATCCATTGCGAGGCCATCTATGAACCTGTGGTTGGTTCATGATCAATCCCCGAGGCAAAAGAGGGTTGATCAATTTCTTTTCGAAATGCTCCCAAAGTTGTTCTATCCCCAATTTCTTCGGCAACAATAATTGAAAAACCAATTCAAAGTTACTAGTGGGCTTTCACATAATTACTAGTGAATTTTTTCGGATCCGTACATAGTAACTCTCTACAAAATCGGGTTCGTGGTGTCACCACTTTAAATTTTCTAAATTACTCTTAATTTTAAGTTTTTTAGAAGACTTTACCATTAAAGCTGGGTATTAAATAAAAATATTTTTAAAAAAGTATGTTATAATTTAATTAGTTCTAACATGACTTATTATGTCTCTTTAAAACAATTAGATTTTTTTATACATATCATTACATATGAGAATGATGAAATATGTATTTTTAAGTTTATAATGAATCTAAATACAAGATTAAGCTTTAAGTTTATGAATGCAGATTCACAAGTTTTAATTTTTTTTTATTAACACAAATCTTAATTTAAGGTTTAAGTGAATTCAAAAAATTGTATTTAGCTCATAGATCGACCAAAAAAAAGAGAGTGGTTAAATTCCAAGTCAAATCAACGTTGCCTTTTATCTCAAGATAGTTGCTGGGACCCAAAACTTTGTTGTTTAATAAGGGGGGAGTCCCACCACTTACTGGTTTATTCACTATTCAAGAGTTTAATGCCGTCCTCTTAAAGAAAAAAGATCATGGAGACTTTGAAATGGTCAGGTCATATAACTTGGCATTTTTTTAAGTCATATTTTAGAAGGTTTTGTCATGGAAATCAACTTTTATGAGAATGCTAGGCCCCAATCCATTTTAAAGGTCAAAGTATGACAAAAAAAAAATATCTATTTAAATTAGTTGAAGCGAAAGAATTATTGTGCACGAAGAACACAAAATTTATGAATAATATCAAGTGAAAGAATTAAAGCCATAACTTGTTAAGTTAAGCTTGTGGTGTGCCCTGCGGTGAATTGCTCCATTGACATCTCTCTCAACTTTTCACATTCTTCAGTTAAGATTTTTGATATATGCAAATGAAAATATCAATGAGTGCATCTGTTACTGTTCTTCTTTTCGGGCTGCTGACCCTAGCAACTACCAATGTTAGCTTGGGCCAGGGAAGCGCAAATTACAGTACTTGTTGCACTGAAACGGAGAGACGAGCGTTATTGATGTTCAAACAAGACCTCAAAGATCCTTCAGGCAAGCTTTCCTCATGGGCTGGTGACGATTGTTGTACGTGGCAAGGAGTCTTGCGCTCCGATGCGAACTCCATTTCTCTTTTTCTGTCGTACAATGACTTTGAATGGGATAATGGAATCCCAAAATCATTGGGAAATCTTTGCAACTTGAGGAGTCTTGAGCTTTCAGATGTCAGACTGAGGCAAGACATTTCGGACATCTTGGAGATTTTATCAAGGTGTGCTGCTAATGGACTAGCAACATTGGATTTGAGTAGAAATCAAGTTTTTGGTCATTTGACCGATCAACTTGGCCGATTTAAAAACCTGGACACGCTTCTACTAGACAATAACTCAATTTCGGGGTTGATTCCAGCGTCTTTGCGAGAGATTTCATCCTTGAGAGTGTTAACCCTTCAGCACAACAAGCTCAACGGAACTCTTCCAACATTCCTTGGACAACTTACGAATTTGGGATCCTTGGATGTCAGCAATAATTTGTTGGAGGGTGTTGTATCGGAAATTCATTTTGTAAATCTCTCAAAGTTGGCGTATTTTTATGGCTCTTCAAACCCATTGGTTTTGAAAGTTGGTCCTAATTGGGTTCCTCCTTTTCAACTTGTGGGACTCCGTCTCTCGTCTTGGTGTTTGGGCTCACGATTTCCCCAATGGCTTGGTTCTCAAATGTATTTGATTGATTTGGACATCTCCAACTCAGGTATTTCAGATACCGTTCCTGATTGGTTTTGGAACTCATTCCAACTTCAATACTTAAATCTTTCTCACAATCAAATTTATGGACAGCTTTCAGATAAGCTCAACACTGTTAAGAAAGGTGTGGTGATTGACTTGAGTTCAAATCGTTTCAAAGGTGAATTACCTCCTCTCCATAATCATTTACTTGGATTAGATCTTTCGAACAATTCTTTGTCAGGATCAATTTTTTCCTTTCTATGCCATATTTCGATTTATGTGCCTAATCAATTGAAAGTTCTCAAACTTGGAGAAAATTATTTCTCCGGAGAGATTCCTGATTGTTGGATGCAGTGGCCAAGCTTAATTTCCCTAAGGTTGGATAACAACAATTTTACCGGTCATGTTCCGAGCTCCATAGGAACTTTAAGTTTCCTTCAATCTTTCCATCTACGCAATAACCACCTCTCTGGAGAATTACCTCTGTCACTAGAGAATTGTAAACAGTTGGTGACACTTGATTTTAGTGAAAATGAATTTGTTGGGAGTATTCCAACGTTCATTGGCAAAGAACTTTCAAATTTAACAATTCTCAGTCTTCGTTCAAACAAGTTTCATGGTCACATACCCGAAGAACTTTGCCATTTGAGTTCACTACAAATTTTGGACCTCGCAGGCAATGATCTATTTGGCAGCATACCGAAATGTATAGGTAATTTTAGTGCTATGGCTGCGATGAATAGCTCATTTAACTACGAAAACAGCATTACTTCTATGTTGGGTTTCTATGAGGATGTATTACTTGTGATGAAGGGAAGGATGGTCGGCTATAGTACCATTCTTAAATTTGTAAGAAGTATTGATCTTTCTCAAAATACTTTATCAAGAGATATCCCAAAAGAAGTAACGAGCCTCCATAATCTTTACTCGTTGAATTTGTCACATAATCTTTTAACTGGTAGGATCCCTGAGAACATCGGTGATATGCAATCCGTAGAATCTCTTGATTTATCTGCAAATAAACTTTCTGGTGAAATCCCTCCAAGCATGTCCAGCATGACATTTTTGAGTCACCTCAACTTATCCGATAACAATTTGACTGGGAAGATTCCTTCAAGCACTCAATTACAAGGCTTCAGTTCATCCAGTTTCATTGGCAATCCTGAACTCTGTGGAGCTCCATTGATGAATAATTGCACAGAAGTGAAATCCCAAGAAACAACTCCAGCCGACAAAAATGAAGATGAATTTGATTCACAACAGTTTTATATTGCCATGGCAATAGGATTCATAGTGTGCTTTTGGGGAGTTTGCAGTTCTCTTCTTGTCAAGAGAACTTGGAGGCATGCTTATTTTCGATTTCTTGATGGCACGAGAGACCGCATCTATGTAGCCATAGTCCTAAAAGCGAATTGGTTACGTGAGAAGTTGAGAATGAGTCACATAACTGGTGCATAAGGTATTTATTTATATATTTTGTCCCAAAAGATTAAGAATGATATTTATGATTTCTACCATGTTAGTGTGTTTCATTATAAATTATCTTTTCTTGTTTATTATGACTAAAAAAATAATATTGATTATTAATTAATTATGTCTATTATTTAGAGAAGATAACTAGTCCAAAGATGATTTTTTTTTTATTTGTGTGCAGATTCTAGAGCATATTCAAGGACAAGTCCCAGTTGTGCTTCTCAAAATAACCTTGTCAGGTTATTTTAAGTTAATTAGATTGTTGTTTTGTTGAATTATATTTGAAGTTGGTAGTATTGTTGGTTTCTTCTTGTAATATTTGGTGTTTTGATTCATTTGCAGCCTTTTCCAATTGATGAATTTAATAATTGCTACGTAAGAGATGTATGAGTTACATCTGAACACAAAGTTACTAAAAAGAAAATAAAGATATATGCAGTTTGGATTACTTAAGTTAAAATATGCATTTCAATAAGATAATTAAGAAAAACTGAACGAGTTAGATAGGTTTTTACAAGAAAATTAAGAAAATATTAGATAGAAAAGAGAATTTTGATCTTACTCAAAATATCATCATTTAATTTAAAATGTAATAGACAATTTTACCATGCTCAGTGTGAACTGAGGTTTTCCACGATAATGAGAAGCTTTAGTTAAACCTCAATCCCATTATGGTCTTAACTAGTATGTTGCATTAGTAACCAACACTTAGACTATAACTACTAATGTCAGTATTAGTGTGAAAAAAGATAATACTTTTGCAAAGAAAGTAAAAAATAGAAGAAAAAATATATGTACATATAGAAAATTTGATATGAGCAACTTATTTTCAAATATTTTTTAGCTAAAAAAATCAACATCAAAATAGTATCCATTGCGAGGCCATCTATGAACACGTGGTTGGTTTATGATCAATCCCCAAGGTAAAAGAGGGTTGATCAATTTCTTTTCGAAATTTTTCCAAAGTTGTTCTAAATTTCTTCGACAACAATAATTGAAAAAATCATTTCGAGATTATTAGTGGACTTTCATATAATTACTATTAATTTTTTTTCAGATCTGTATATGTTAACTCTCACGGAATCGGGTTTGTGGTGTCACCATTCTAAGTTTTCTAAATTACTTTTAATTTTAAGTTTTCTAGAAGACTTTACCATTAAAACTGGGTATTAAATAAAAATATTTTTGAAAAAATATGCTATAATTTAATTAGTTCTAACATGAATTATTATGCCTCTTTAAAATATTAGATTTTTTTATACATATCATTCATTACATATTGGACGGATGAAATATATATTTTAAGTTTATAATGAATCCAAATACAAGATTAAGCTTTAAGTTTATGAATGCTGATTCACAAGTTTTAATTTAAGGTTCAAGTGAATTCATAAAATTGTATTTAGCTCGTAGATAGACCAAGAAAAAGAGAGTGCTTAAATTCCAAGTCAAGTCAATGTTGCCTTTCATCTCAAGGTAGCTGCTGGGACCCAAAACTTTGTTGTTTTATAGGAGAGGAGTCCCACCACGTATTGGTTTATTCCCTGTTGAAGAGATTAATGCCGTCCTCTTAAAGAAAAAGATCATGGAGACTTTGAAATGGTCATATTTTTTTTAACTTGACATTTGTTTAAGTCATATTTTAGACGATTTTGTCATGAAAATCAACTTTTATGAGAATGCTAGGCCCCAATCCATTTTAAAGGTCAAAATATAACCCAAAAAAATAACTATTTAAATTAATTGAAGCGAAAGAATTATTGTGCACAAAAAACATCACAAAATTTATAGATAATATATTTTTTATTTACTATAAAGTAAACCCATTCATATCGGATTAAAAAAATCTCGAACTAACCCAATCCATGAATTCATCTAATTTTAACTCAATCAACCTAACTCATTTTAATCGGTTTGCATCGGTTTGGATTATCGGGTTGACATATTTTTTATTTACTAAAAAATTAAATCATCATACTAAATAACGAAAAAATATTCTATTAATTCCAAAACCAAATCCGTAGATATATATCACAAGTAAAATCTGTGTCTATTGAAACTGATTTTACAGATAAAAAAATGAAATGTTGAGGCTAAATTCTATATTAATAAATACTATAGAAACTGATTGTACAGAGTCATATAGAGAACAATCAAATTGTGATCATATGCTAAATTATTCATGAACATTTGTATTATTAATGAGCAACTATTTCTCTCTCAATTCTTCATTCTTACATCCCAGTCTTGCTTTTTGCAAGACTTGTTTGTTTTTTGTGAGCTCATTTAGAAAGAACAAAAGTTTGTTTCCTGTATCAGACTACTTTAAGTTTGGTACATTTCTTTTGATAATTCAAGACAACAAAAAAAATTATAATTTTTTTTAAAATTAAATTTTAAGTGAATTCATAAACAATTTATTTTTTTATTAAAAAATGCATCCAATTTTAAATTGGATGTTTTAAAAAAAAAGATGATTGCTTAACACATTTTATTATTTTATCTTGATTAATATAAGAAATGTCATTATAAAGTTAGAGATATAATAGTGAGTATATTAAAAAATTATAAAAGAAATACACTCTCTTTCCAATTTTTAAATTTGGAAGAATTAAAAAATGAAGATTTGAAGAGAAATGAAGTGGTGCATTCATTTCATTTTTTTTTTCTATTCTTCTCAATCCAAACACTATAAAATCATGTTAACCCATAATCATTGGTTATTATCTCATGTCAATTGTATTTACACACAAGGAGTTGTAGAGGGTAACGAGAGAAAAGATTGCAGGGACTTCTGGTTTCACATTAAGTAAACAAATATGGATTGTTGATTATTTCCATTTTAAGTCGGACTAACTTAAATAAGTAAGAAGACCTTAAAACTAGTCTTATTTTACTAAACATCCATTTTAAAATTAGTACATATTTTTTATACTAAGCTTCATAAGTAAGTTTTACAAATCCTATCAAATAGTGCTTAAACTCTTTGGATTGCTTTTTTTTGTTTTACAAAAAACATTGATGTGAAATAGGATCAAATTCAAAAGTGATTACTAAGCCAAAAAAATAACCTAGTCCTTTCAATTGCTTTTCATTACAAATTCAAGAACTCAAGTTCGAGGTGACCATGAGCCCAATGGTCCAAAATCTTGCCTCGGCTAGAACCTTAAAATTTTCAAACTTTGAGACAAAAAACAAGTCCAAATTTTTCCATGAGATTATGTTAAAACCTCCAAACTTAATCTGGCCCCAAGATAATAGTTATTATTATTATATTCTACTAATCAAAAGTAATATAATAATGAAATTATTTGTGTTTCAAATAATTTACGATTTTTTATTAAAAAAATTTAAAATATATTTATTTACTTAATTTATAAAAATAAAAAATGATAAAATAATATTTTAAAAACACTGGAACCATGTAAACAAATTTGAGAAATGAAAATAAAACCCAACCCAAAATAAATTTGACTGGACGTAACCCACGGACTTAGATTTAGATCAACGAGCCCGACCATCCGACTTGGATTACAGAGTAATTTAATTACCTTTACGAACAAAAAATCCTGAAATGTTCATAAAGGTAATTGATTTACCTTCCATCTTTTCCTTTGGTATGTAACATTGGTTAAACCATCTAAAGAAAACAAATTTTATATCGCCGTCAGTTTTAATTAGAAGCTTACATCACACTACCTATTAGATTTCAACGATGTTAGAAGATTTTGTACTAGTACCAATGTAAGAAATTTTTTGTGATGGAGCTCACATCAACATCTGGTAATTGATAGTAGCAGTGAGAAAGCTCAGGAATACTCTGCAACCAACATTATAAATAGCAAGCCCTTTGTAATTAACGTTCTCATACAAACATCAATTTTCCTTTATATGGTTATGAAAAGGTCAATGGGTACTACTTTTGTTACAATTCTTCTTTTCAAGTTGCTGATTCTAGTAATTATCAATGTTAGGGGTTGTATTGAAAGTGAGAGAGAAGCCCTTTTGATGTTCAAACAAGACCTGAACGATCCTTCAAACCGGCTTGCCTCATGGGCTGGTGATCAGGATTGTTGTAGATGGGCTGGAGTTGTCTGCAACAACGCCACCAATCATATTCGAGAGCTCAACCTAAGAAAATCCAATTCCTCCGGATTATTTTTCGTTCCGTGCTGAACAAGCTTATAAGAGGTCAAAACTAGGTGGTCAGTTAAATCCTTCCTTGCTCAGTTTGAAAAATCTAGTTTACCTGGACCTAAGCAACAATGGTTTTGAGGGAATCCGAATTCCTGGATTCCTTGGTTCTATGGGGAGTTTAAGATACCTTAATCTCTTCCACGCTGGATTTGGGGGTATAATATCCCACCAACTCGGGAATCTCTCGAATCTACAGTATCTCAATCTTCAAAATGATGATCAAGGGTTATATGTCAAGAATCTTCAATGGCTCTCTAGTCTTTTTTTGATGGAACATCTTGATTTGAGTGGTGTCAATATTGGTGAAACCTCAGATTGGTTGCAGGTGATCATAAACACCCTTCCTTCCTTCCTTGCTAACTATAATTATTCTTGTGTATCTATGTGTGACCTAACACTAACATTTATCCACTCCTTGATATTGGTTGCAGATGATTAATACACTTCCTTCCTTGGTTGGATTACACTTGTCCCTTTGTCAACTTACTCGCATTCCTTCACTCCGTGGTGTTAATTTTTCATCTCTTTCCGTCCTTGATCTTTCTCAAAACTCTTTTGACTCTTTGATACCAGCTGGGTGGCTTTTTAGTCTTACCACTCTAGTTTCCCTTGATCTTTCTGCCAATGCATTTCAAGGTCCAATCCCTGATGACCGATCAAATCAGGCGATTTAAGAAATTGGCCTATTTCTCTCTTTCTGGAAATTCAATTTCTGGTCCCATACCAGTGTCTCTAGGAGAACTTCTTCCATCTCTGAAAGAGATCTCCCTTTCTAGAAACAAATTGAACGGATCACTTCCCTAGAGAGTTTTTTGAAAACTTGACTTCTGTCATTAGGCTTGACCTGTCATACAATGACTTGGAATTTGAGAGGGGAATTCCAAAATCTTTGGGAAATCTCTGCAACTTGAAGATATTAATTTTGTCAGGTGTCAAACTAAGACAAAAGTTATCAGACATCTTAGAAATTTTATCAGGATGTGTTGCAAATGAACTAGAAATATTGGATTTGATGGATAATCTACTTAACGGTCAATTGAGCAATCAACTTAATAAACGATTTAAAAACCTAGATTTACTTTCATTATCTAATAACTCGATTTCGGGATTGATTCCTGGCTCTTTGGGAGAGATTTTGTCTTTGAGTTTGTTATAACTTGATGGTAACAAGTTGAACGGAAGTCTCCCTACCAGTTTTGGGCAGCTTGCAAATTTAAAAGGTGTCTTCATCAGTGATAACTTTTTGGAGGGTGTTATATCAGAAATTCACTTTGTCAATCTCACAAAGTGTGATATGTTTGACGACTCTAGGAATTACCTGACTCTGAAGGTCAGTCCTTATAGGGTTCCTCCTTTTCAACTTGGATACTTAGGTATGTCGTCGTGGCATTTAGGGCCAGAGTTTCCTCCATGGATTGGTTCACAAATGTCTTTAGATTACTTAGATTTGTCAGACTCGGGTATTTCAGGTACCATTCCCAATTGGTTTTGGAACTTTCACCTGTTTCGATACTTAAATTTGTCTCACAATCATATCCATGGAGATATATTAGAAGTGCCTAAGGTTGTTAAGGAAGAAACAGTGATCGACTTGAGTTCAAACAATTTCCAAGGTCAGTTACCCTTTCTTCTCTGTGATATTCTTGGATTAGATCTTTCCGACAATTCTTTGTCAGGGTCAATTTCTCAGTTTTTGTGTCAAAGGACTCATGAGACACCGAAAATGGTATTTCTCAACCTTGAAAGCAATTATTTTTCTGGAGAGATTCCTGATTGTTTGATCAAGTAGCAAAGCTTAGAGTTCATTCGAATAGGTAACAATCATTTTACTGGTCATATTCCAAGTTCTATAAGATCTTTAAGTTGCCTCAATCTTTGCATCTGCGAAATAACCACTTCTCAGGAGAATTGCCTTTGTCACTAAGAAATTGTACAAAGCAATAGTTACAATTGATTTTAGTGAAAATGAATTAGTAAGGAATATTCCAACATGGATGGGCAAAAGGCTTTCAAATCTACTAGTTCTTAGCCTTTGTTCCAACAAGTTTCACGGCCACATACCTGAGGAATTTTTTGGTTTAATTTCTCTCCAAATTCTAGATGTTGCTAACAACGATCTATCTGGTAGCATACCAACATGTATCCACAAATTCAATGCCATGGCTACAATGAATAGTTCATTATGAGTCGTGCAATACCCAACTGCAGGGTCGGGTGTTTACTTTCATGAAGATGCATTACTTGTGATGAAAGGAATGATGGTTGGGTATAGTTCTATTCTTAAATTGGTTAAATGTATTGACCTTTCTAAGAATATTTTATCAGGTGAGATTCCGAAAGAAATGACGAACCTCCATAATCTTTTCTCATTGAATTTGTCACACAATCTTCTAATCAGAAGGATCCCTGAGAATATCGATGCTATGCAATCACTAGAATCTCTTGATTTCTATGTAAATCAACTTTCTGGTGAAATCCCTCCAAGCATGTCCAGCTTGATATTTTTGAGTCACCTCAACATATCCCACAACCACTTGACTGAGAAGATTCCTTCAAGTACTCAATTACAAAGCTTCAGTGAATCCAGTTTCTTTGGTAATCCTGAACTTTGTGGAGCTCCTCTTTTGAAGAATTGCACAGAAGATAGATCTCAAGAAACAATTCCAATTAGTAAAAATGAAGATGACTTTGATACACGACAACTTTATATTGCCATATCAGTAGGATTCATTGTGAGCTTTTGGGGAGTTTGTAGTTCTCTTCTTGTCAAGAGGACTTGGAGGCTTGCTTATTCTCGATTTCTTGATGACATGAGAGATCGTATCTATGTTGCCATAGTCCTGAAAGTGAATTAGTTTCGCGATAAATTGAGAATGAGTGACGTAATTGGTGCATAAGGTATTTATTCTTATATTTTCTCTCCAAAAGATTAAGAAAGATATTTATGATTTCTACTTTGTTAGTGTGCTTCATTATATATTATCTTTTTTGTTTATTAATTATGACAAAAAATAGTTTTGATTATTCATTAAATATGTCTATTATTTACAGAAAATAACTAGTTCAAGGATAATTATTTTTTATTTGTGTGCAGATTTCAAAGAATATTCAGGGGCAAATCCTATAGCTAGCTACCCTTCTCAAATAAATAATCTTTAAGGTTATTTTAAGTTTATTAGTTTGTTGTTTTGTTGAATTATATTTGAAGTTGGTAGTGTTTTTGGTTTCTTTTTGTAATTTTTTGTGTTTTGAGTCACTTGCAGTCTTTTCTAGTTGATGAATTTAATACTACTTGATATGTAATAGATGTATTTGTTACATTTGAAAACAAGTTTCCACTAGATATATACATGCTCTCTCTAGTGCCATTCTTATATAGTTATTATGTGAAAGTTTTTTTCATTCAGTAGTTCAGTATTTTCATAAGACAAGTACTAGAAGTGACAATCTGATCGGTCGAGTTATTTTGGGACAGATCATGAGTGATTTGGGGTTGCAAGTCGAATTCGGTTGGGTTTGGGCATATTGGTCATGGGTTGTGTCAGGTTTCAGGTTATCTCCGATAAGATTTGATTAGGTTCAATCGTATCGGTCTCAGATCGTATTGAGTTTCGGGTCATTCGAATTGATTCATTTGAGTTACATCATCTCAGGTCGGGTCAGACCGTTTCGGGTTCAAGTCGTTACGGTTCGGATTCGAGCAAGCTCAATATGACCCATCGAATTTGCTCAATGTTTTTTTTATTTTTTTTCCTCTAATTTTTAAGGAAATCATTTGAACTTCACTTTAAATTTAGATTACCTCCTACTTTTTTATGTTTCAATGTAATTAATTTCACAAAAATATGTTAGTAATAATTTAATATTTTATTATATTTAACTAATTAAGATTTGATTAAATACAAATCAAAATTATATATGAAAATAATATAAATATAAAGAATTTAATAAATTAATAACTAAGAAAATATAAAATTAATTTTTTCTTTATCATATATGATGATAGTGAAGGTTGACATATGCATGATCTATATGAATAAATATTAAATCTAACGCTTATTTTTTTTGTAAAATAAAAATTATATAATAAATATAAAAATAAATTACATTAACCTACCTGAGGTTAGTTCATGTTTATACTTACTTCACATACTTGGATTTTGAAATTATTAAAGGTAAAATTGGATTTCCAGTAAATTTCAATGAGTTGGCACAAGATTTGACTGGATTTTGAACAATCGACTAATAGAAAGCTAACCACAGATAAATACATGCATACTTTAGAAACTATGTGAGTTAAGTGTAATCATGAACTGACCTCAAGTAAGTTCATATAATTTACCCTAAATATAAAAAGTGTAAAACTAATTAATAATATTAATTTATTACACTATAAATGAAAAAAATAAGATAAACTAAAAAGAAAGTGGGGCGAGGGGAAGAAAAGTAGGGCCCTGAGCAAATTGAGCATTTGAACATTTACAAGCTAATCTTCAAATCATCGTATGAACTCTGACGATGAATCCAATCAGGACCCAAAACTTTGTTGTTTTATAAGAGGGAGTCCCACTACTTATCAGTTTCTTCACTAATCAAGAGATTAATACCGTTCCCTAAAATAAAATAGATTAATAATCAATAGATTATTTGGTAGAATTTAGAAAAAAAAGGGTAAGAATCTCATTTTCAATTCCTCTGTAAAGGATATTCGAGTTCGGCTGTCTTTTCATTAATATATAAAAAAACTGAAAAATAATTTTTAAATTTAGTGATAAATTTTTATTTCTAATGATAAAAATAATAATATTAATGTTAAAAGGAAGAAAAAAAAATTATACTTTATCATCAAAATTAAAACTTTTACTACTAAATAAACGTGTTTGCCATCTAAAGCAAATTATCTTTTTGATATCCTTATGCTCTAGATTTTGCGAGAAATAAAAATACCAGCCATGTCGCATATTTATGATGAGATTATTTTATTTCCTAGGATGCTACAAACAGAGTACCAATAAATTAAGAGCCATGGTAACTTAAAACCTTAAAGTTGACCAAAATTTAAATCTCTGTTATGTAATGGAACAAAAATGACAAAATACTCTGATAAATAAGTTTAGAATCTAAATATTAGATTCAATCTCATTTATCTTAAACATTATAAGTATGATTTTTGAATTGAATATAAAATTTATTTTTAAAAAACTATATATGAAAAATTCATTTCAATTTATTTGCAAATGATTTTTTTCTATTAATTATAAATGATAAATTCTATAATTATTGGATTCCAAAAGGATGTTAAAGAGATCGTAAAAAAATACACAGAATCCGTGGCACTGTCGCTCTGCTGCTTCACAATTCTACTGACTAGTAATTAGTATACACTAGGAAGTTGAAACCATACTCTGTTTGATTGGGAGACTAAATGCAAAAAGGTCTCAAGTTGAAACCAGACTATATGAAAAACAGGGGCGGTTATAGAAAGATGAATAACTCAGTGGGCCAATTAAGTTATATATGAAGGTTAAACTCTTCATACATTAAGGATACCGAAGTCAAGCAATATAAAATCATTGCATTGAAAATGTGAAGGGAACAAATTATAGCAATTCTTTGGCGGTGTTGCATGCTTCTGTGCCAACAAGAAAATCTAACGGAAGCATTTTGAGAGTTGCTTTAGAAAAATCTGAATTGCCAAACATTGATCTTTCACTTTATTTATATCTATATTTATGTGTTTAATAGGCTTTTTAGATTGCCATATCTTGATAAAATAACTCTTTGAATGGAATACGTATTGTAAAAATTCATATGGATTCAACACTCGTGGACCGTGGGATAACTATTATGCACAAATAGAAGTGTTCTCTTATACAGAACAAAGACTAAAAAAAACATCCAACAAAATGAACGAGCACTTTCAAGGACTCTCAAGTTTCAAAACTAATTGAAAATAACTAAAGATAGAAGTAAGACAATGGCACTTGATATTTAGTAGGAATACAAAGACTGCATCTACCCATTCCATAACATTGTCTCACCGAACAATATCTCTCTCTCCATTTTTTTTTTGTCAACTCAAATAAAAGCAATCTTGTTGTGAATATTCATGCGTGATTAAGAAGAAATGTGAATGATCAATCTAACATCGAAAAGAAATAGAAAATAAAAATGATTTATATATATGATTTGAACTTAAAACTTATAAGTTCTACCTTTTGGGTAAAGTTGATGTTTAATCATTTATATGAAGCCAACACAAAATCTTCATGTATTATTCGAACCCCATCTTGTAAATATCTCTTACTCACAAAGGAATATGGATGATACAACATATTTTTGTAATTATGGTTTTGTGAAGAAATTGAAGATTGTTGAAGATGTTGAGTAGTGCTGAAGGTGTTTTGGTATTTAGACTTATTATCCTTCTTTAATCTCAATTCAGTAATCCCAGGAATCAAACATAGAATTACGGTATTATTTCTTTAATCTCCCTTTATCCTGTCTCATGTTAATCTTAATTCTATCATACTATAATCTTGTTCGTAAACCAAACAAGCTCTTAATGTTTTGTAGGCAAAAAAAACTCTACCCTATCAATCCTATCCTCCTTTTTTTTTCCGGAACAAAGCCCTCTATTGGCACTCTCAGCCAACTCCCATATTGGTACTCCATGGTACTTCTCGTCTCTCTCATCCTTTTTGCTGCACCACACGACTGCTCCACATGCCTAACTACCCCACATACAAAACAAAACCTAGGCAACTGCTCATATTTGAAAGGCACACACTCACGCTTGCCTTTCCTATTAGTCACAAAGGTTCCTGTTGGAAATCACCTTAGCAAGATGCCCAGGTGGTGATCTTCCAAACACCCAAGTCTTGAATGACTTGTAGAAAGAATTTCAGCAATCGAACACAAGAACAGAAAATCAAAGAAAGAAAGAAGACAAGTAATTTGTTGTCGAGGTTCGGCAATGTGCCTACGTCCCCGTGAGTTTCTTCGAACTCTCTGCACTATCTCAACGGTTCTTACAAAGTTACAGCAATCCCCTTCAAGAATCCAAGTTCTTGAAGAAACAAGAAGAGAAGGAAGAAGATGAGAACTTCAACAATGTTCTCTAATCTAATATAGACTCTCTCTATCTTATTACAACCAGCCTCACTACAAGAGTCCCTCTTGTGTTTATGTCTCTCTACACAATTCTCTCTTAGTGTTTACAATGATCTCACAATGTTACAAATCTCTCTTATATGTGTGTTGTATTATTATTATTGTAGAAATGAGGCCTTTAGAACCCCTTTTATAGCCTCTTAATTATTGGACATTCTTGTGAATCAATTTCCACCCTTTGATCATGATCTCCACTTAATCATAGCCCTTCATCACTTCCCAAGTGGTGCTGTGTGTTTTATCCTTGCATTCACACACTTAAAAAGGTCTTAAAATAGGCTGTCCATGTGTGCAGCCCTTTGCCTGGAGCCTAGGCGCTCAATAGGGGGCGCTATGGTGCTGGGCAGAGCACCTTTGTACACCTTCTGGGCACCATGGTGCTTGTTCTGGGCGCCATGACGTTGATCCAGTCCTTCAGCACACCATTCTGGATGCCATGGTGCTGGTTTTGGGCGCCATGGTGCTGATGATGCTGCTGTTGTGCGCACACTTCCCTGATTGTGTGGAGAAGTGCGCACACTAGTGCGCATGGCCTTCCCTTGCTCCAAATTGATGCACACATATGTGTGCAGTCTTCTAACTTGTTGAACTTTGATAATCCACCTTTGGTTTGGACTTTAACCATTTTTAAACCATGGTTGGACCTATTTGAACCTTAGACAAATAACAACAATCTCTACCTTTGTCTAAGTGTTCAAAAAACCTAAACCATTGTGCAGAAAGATTCGGGATCCAAACTCATATTGAGTCACCAATTAACCAACTCCAATCCTAAGTAATTCAAGGCAATGATTGAACTTACTTAGAGGTAGAACTTTAGTACCTAAATCTGCAGGACTTTCCTCCATGGTCTTCTTGTCAACATGAATGCAAACTTTCGTATCATTTTTCGGAATGTAATGATACCGAACATCCATATACTTTGTCCCCTCATGGAACACCGGATTCCTCCTCAAGTGTCCCACACTTTGGCTATCAAAAGACACCACAACCTGCTTTTTTAGGACCTCTCACTCGTCCAACAACTCTTTGTACCCCACAGCCTCCTTTATGGCTTCCATAGCTGCTATGCATTCTGCCTCGATTGTTATGAGTGCTAACATTGGCTGCCACTAAGCCTCCTTGTTCCTCAGAAACCACTTCATCCCAAGCCAATGCTCTTTTCCGGGATTACTCACAATTTTGCTGAGAACACCCATTGCCCAAGAAACCCTCAACCGGCTTCTCTCCTTTTCTTGAATGATTCTCATCCCAAGGATCTTTCGTGCAAGGCTGAGATCCTTCCTCTCGAACTCCTCACTAAGTTGAGATGTAAACCTTTCCATCCTCTTCCTGCTGTTCCAAACCAATAGCCCATCAATGACATAGGTGAGGATACTCACCATCTTCTCCACCTTGTGTCCAGGTGAGAAAGTTTATGTGAAACCTATGTCTTCTCTTCTTGTGAACCCATTCGCCACCAGCTTAGCCTTGTTCCGGACTTCATCTCTTGGAGGGTACCCTTCTTTGATCTTGTAAGTGCACTTACATTCCATAACTTTCTACTTTCCTGGAATTTTCACTAATTCCCAGAAGTTGTTCTCCTTCAAAGAATCTATTTCTTCCTCCATAACTAGCTTCGATCTTGGCGAATCCTTACATCCCATGTAAGTCCCTTGTTCACTCATCCCTCCTTTTGTCCAAGGAGTTGTTGCATCCGCAGTATCCGCAAACCCATATCTTGAAGGTGGTCCGACCAGCCTTTTTTCCCGATTTCTTGTGAGCTGATAGTCCTTCCGACTTGCTGCATCAACCTCTTCTAGTTCAGCCTCCTCTTGAGTGCCCTGAGCATGGCCTTCATCTAAGGGCTCTACCTGGTCCGAACCCTCATTCCTTCCTTGCTCTACCTAAACTGAATCTTCCTTGATGCTATGCTCCACAAGAACCAAACTGGTTTGCTCACTAGCCCCTGCAGGGTTAGTTTTCTCCAAGTAGGGAAATAATAATTCATTAGAATTAACATCCCTACTTATTATGAGTTTTAATCCTTCTTTTTCTAAGGACCACAACCTATATCCCTTAGCCCCTTCCCCATATCCTAGAAACACACATTTCTAGATTCTGGGCTAAGTCTATCATCCTTTTGTTGTGCATACACAGCACACCCAAAAATCCTAAGGTTGTCCAACTCAGGGGGTTTTCCACTCCATATCTCCATGGGAGTCTTTTGGAACACAATCCTAGAGAGTGATCTATTTACCAAGTATGCAGCTGTAGCTACAGCTTCTCCCCAAAAATATTTTAGTAACCCGGATCCATCTAACATGCACCTAACCTTTTCCATAAGGGTCTTGTTCATCAACTCATCAACTCCATTGTGCTGAGGAGTTTCCACAACCGTCCTATGTCTTAGAATGCCATTTAACCTACAGAATTGATCAAGTTATTGGTTAAAAATTTCTAAGTCATTATCAGTTCTTATCCCCTTAACTACTCTACCCATTTGAGTCTCAACCAGCCCTTTCCACACCACTAATTTATTCAAGGCATCTAATTTATTCTTAACCAAATAAACCCATACTTTTCTTGAATAATCATCAATTAAAGACAGAAAGTAAATGTTACCTCCATGTGTTGGTGTCCTAGCTGGTCCCCAAAGGTCCGCATGAATGTAGTCAAGAATGCCCTTAGCCTTGTGCATTCCGGTGTTGAAGCTGACCCGGTGTTGCTTCTCAAGAACACAATACTCGCAGAAATCAAGTTCCTCTACTTTGTCTCCACCAAGTAGGCTATCCTTGCTGAGAACTTGCAGGCCCTCTTCGCTCATGTGTCCCAAGCGAGTGTGTCGAAGGGCTGCCTCATCCATCTCAGCCATCAAGCTTGCTGCTTGATCCTTGATTTCCATGTCTCCGATTATCTCATAGAGTCCATCGTTTCTTGCTGCCTTGATCACTACCAAAGATCCCTTGGCCACCTTGATTTTTTCTCCCTCTACTTTGCATGTGTAGCCCATGGAATCTAGCTGCCCCAATGAGATCAAGTTCCTTTTCAAATCTGGAACATACCTCACATTTTCCAGCAGCCTTGTGAGTCTATCAAACATCCTCAATTGGATGTCTCCAATCCCTCTCACATGGCAAGAATTATCATTCCCCAAGAAGACCCTTCCATCATTGATTTTCTTGAAATTCTTGAACCATTCTTTGTGAGGGCACATATGATGAGTGCACCCGGAATCAAGAATCCACTTTCCACTGTCTTGCCTTCTGCTCACATCCGAGCACACAACAAGAACATCATCACCTTGCTGTTCTCCCATGGTAACCGAAGCCTCTCCATTATTGGTATTGCTTCTCCTCTCATCCCACATCCTCTTCTTGCAGTCTTTCTTGAAATGGCCCTCCTTGTTGCAGTAGAAGCACCTCCTTCCTCCAACTCTTGGTTTAGAGTGTGCTCTCCTATGGTTTTCTCCTCTACCATTGTCTCGGTAGTAGCCATTGTTACTGCCATTCTGAGCTGCTGGCCTTCCTCTTATGAACAACCCTTCACCACTTGATGTCTCCTTCATCTTGGCTTTGAAATCATGTGCCCTTATGGCATTGATCACAATCTCATTTGTCAAAAAATCCCTTCCATACTCAATTGCATTAATCAAATTATCAAAGCAATCTGGAAATGAATTTAATAAAATAACAGCCAATTGTTCATCCGGAAAAGAAATGCTACAGCTATTCAAATCTTGAACTAGCTTATTAAAGACATCAAGATTATCTTGCAACTCCTTACTAGGGTCTATTTTAAAAGCAAAGATTCTTTTAAGAAGATAAATTTTGTTAGGAAGAGTTTTGGTAAGAAACAACTCATCTAGTTTCTTCCATATGACAGCCGACTCCTCCGAGTCTCCGCACTCCCTTGTGACACTATCCGACATGTGCAAGAAAATGGTGTTGTAAGCCATCTTCTTCATCTCGGTCCGCTGGTCCTCCGTGACACTTGCTAGAAAAGCATCATCTTCTCCAATAGCCAAGTCCACTTTCTGCTGCATTAGAACCGCCTTGATCTTCCACTTCCATAGGGCAAAGTCCCCATTTCCATCAAACTTCTCCACACAAAAATTTGAAGCCATCTTTTGTGGATAAGATCCCAGATTTGTACACTAACCACAGCTGCTTTCTTCAACTTTAAGAACACAGATCGAAGATGGATCTTTAACACCGTTCTTGAATCAACCTTCAAGAACACGACTGGATCTTGATCTTTACACCGTTCTTGAATCACCCAAGAAGTTTGATCTTTGATTCTTGGAGTCTTGGCTCCGTACCTTCTACTTCTTATTCTGATAACCAGCTGCTGTGCTCTGATACCACTATTGGAAATCACCTTAGCAAGATGCCCAGGTGGTGATCTTCCAAACACCCAAGTCTTGAATGACTTGTAGAAATAATTTCAGCAATCGAACACAAGAACAGAAAACCAAAGAAAGAAAGAAGACAAGTAATTTGTTGTCGAGGTTTGGCAATGTGCCTACGTCCCCCTGAGTTCCTCCGAACTCTCTGCACTATCTCAATGGTTCTTACAAAGTTACAGCAATCCCCTTCAAGAATCCAAGTTCTTGAAGAAACAAGAAGAGAAGGAAGAAGATGAGAACTTCAACAATGTTCTCTAATCTAATCTAGACTCTCTTTATCTTATTACAACCAGCCTCACTACAAGAGTCCCTCTTGTGTTTATGTCTCTCTACACAATTCTCTCTTAGTGTTTACAATGATCTCACAATGCCACAAATCTCTCTTGTATGTGTGTTGTATTATTATTATTGTAGAAATGAGGCCTTTAGAACCCCTTTTATAGCCTCTTAATTCTTGGACATTCTTGTGAATCAATTTCCACCCTTTGATCATGATCTCCACTTAATCATAGCCCTTCATCACTTCCCAAGTGGTGCTATGTGTTTTATCCTTGCATTCACACACTTAAAAGGGTCTTAAAATAGGTTGTCCATGTGTCCAGCCCTTTGCCTGGAGCCTAGGCACTCAACAGGGGGCGCCATGGTGCTGGGCAGAGCACCTTTGCACACCTTCTGGGCGCCATGGTGCTGGTTCTGGGCGTCATGGCGCTGATCCAGTCCTTCAGCACACCATTCTGGACGCCATGGTGCTGGTTTTGGGCGCCATGGTGCTGATGATGCTGCTGATGTGCGCACACTTCCCTGATTGTGTGCAGAAGTGCGTACACTAGTGCGCATGGCCTTCCCTTGCTCCAAATTGATGCACACACATGTGTGCAGTATTCTAACTTGCTGAACTTTGATAATCCACCTTTGGTTTGGACTTTAACCATTTTTAAACCATGGTTGGACCTGTTTGAACCTTAGACAAATAACAACAGTTCCTCTATGTAACGGTTGTTGGATATTCATCATTCCAAGCTTCATTCCCACCTCTCTCATCATCCCCAATAAAGGCAGTCCATATATTTGTACCCAAAAAATAGAGTAACAAAACTCAATCATTGACGGATGCTTATCCCTGTCATATTCTTTTAAGACCAATAAACCATCATCAAACACCCTCGGTTTAACACTAGACTTAACAAACTTAAACAAAAACACTCCCTCTCCAACCTCACAAATAAATAAACTCCCATTTGTTTTCAAAATCAGCTTAAAAGTTTTTTTAAATACTTCTTACTATAAGCAAGATCATTTAAGAGTTTCCCAACCAAGCAAAACTTTCCCTGATCCGATGATACCTCTTAAAGTTGACCGCCAATATCAACCTCAATCTCCTCTGGATCAGTTAGTTTCAATTTATCCCACATTAGATCTTCCTCAGGCTCCATCCGAGAACCCTTATCAAGAAACAACACAACTAACCTCAACAGATAAATTCTACACTTCCATGTTTTCTTCTAGATAAACCCTAATTGCTCGTTGCTTCAAACCCTACTAAAACCTTACACCAAACCCTCGCAAATGGCAGGACTATAAAAAACCCTAACCTACTCACGAAAGGATGTGTTTTTTTATCACAAGATTTGATTCAGTAAAAATTCTTAAATAAATTGAAATTGATATAGTATTGATTTTATAATTAATTGTGACATAAATCCCAATTCATAAATTTTATATAAACTTAAAATTATAAATCCAATAAACAAAAACTAGATATAAAGAAACTTTTTATATAAGAATTCAATCCATGTGTATGTGTCAACTTACTAACACTTACCCACTTTTTGATATTGGTTGCAGGCGCTGAATACACTCCCTTGGTAGAACTACACTTGCCCTATTGTCAACTTACTCGCTACATTGCTTCACTACTCCTTTATGTTAATTTTTCATTTCTTGCCGTCCTTGATCAATGCATATGAATACTATAATATATGAAACTTTGACCGATGAATTTCTGTTTTATAAGGCTGTACTCTGTGGTAGGACGAGGTCGTGGATGAATTTCATTTGATCAATTATTTATAAATAATTGATCAAACGAAACAAGTGGACCACATACCGCAGTTTTATAGATCACAACTTGAACTTGTCTGTTCTTTCACTCTTTAGATTATAGATTTCTTTTACCTAACTCTTCAAGTCAACTCTATCAACTTACATCGGATGGAGTTATTTGCAAGCATCAAACCAATTGAACTTACTTATATTTATATAGTAACCAAGTGGACTTTAAAAAAAATTTATCGGATATAAAACTAATGTTTTAGATTTATTCGAAACATTATTGATAATTTTAAAAAAAATTTATTGATAATATCAATATAAATGTGGGATCTAAAAAATGATATTATCGATAAAATTCTTTAAAATTATCATTAAAATTTCAAACGGTTCTAAAACTAATATTTTAGATCCGGTCTAACCAAGTGTCCCTCGTGAACTTATGTGTATAAACTAATGTAACATGGACTGGGCTTATAATTTAAGTACCTAGCTTCAAGACCGAATTGATTAATTAAGTTAATGAATTACCTTTTCCAAGATCGTTACAAATAACATCCCTTCATTTTATATATATATATACTTCCAGTTCCAGTTAAGTTTTTCATCTATGCAAATGAAAATGTCAATGGGTGCATCTGTTACTGTTCTTCTTTTCGGGCTGCTGACCTTAGCAACTACCAATGTTAGCTTGGGCCAGGGAAGCGCAAATAACAGTACTTGTTGCACTGAAACGGAGAGACGAGCGTTATTGATGTTCAAACAAGACCTCAAAGATCCTTCAGGCAAGCTTTCCTCATGGGCTGGTGACGATTGTTGTACGTGGCAAGGAGTCTTGCGCTCCGATGCGAACTCCATTTCTCTTTTTCTGTCGTACAATGACTTTGAATGGGATAATGGAATCCCAAAATCATTGGGAAATCTTTGCAACTTGAGGAGTCTTGAGCTTTCAGATGTCAGACTGAGGCAAGACATTTCGGACATCTTAGAGATTTTATCAGGGTGTGCTGCTAATGGACTAGCAACATTGGATTTGAGTAGAAATCAAGTTTTTGGTCATTTGACCGATCAACTTGGCCGATTTAAAAACCTGGACGCGCTTGAACTATACAATAACTCAATTTCAGGGTTGATTCCAGCATCTTTGCGAGAGATTTCATCCTTGAGAGTGTTAACCCTTCAGCAAAACAAGCTCAACGGAACTCTTCCAACATTTCTTGGACAACTTACGAATTTGCAAATCTTGGATGTCAGCAATAATTTGTTGGAGGGTGTTATATCGGAAATTCACTTTGTAAATCTCTCAAAGTTGAAGTTTTTTTATGGCTCTTCAAACCCACTGGTTTTGAAAGTTGGTCCTAATTGGGTTCCTCCTTTTCAACTTGTGGGACTCCGTCTCTCGTCTTGGCGTTTGGGCCCACGATTTCCCCAATGGCTTGGTTCTCAGATGTCTTTGATTGAATTGGACATGGCCAACTCAGGTATTTCAGATACTGTTCCTGATTGGTTTTGGAACTCATTCCAACTTCAATACTTAAATCTTTCTCACAATCAAATTTATGGACAGCTTTCGGATATGCCCAAAGCTGTTAAGAACGGTGTGGTGATTGACTTGAGTTCAAATCATTTCAAAGGTGAATTACCTCCTCTCTATAATGATTTAATTGGATTAGATCTTTCGAACAATTCTTTGTCAGGATCAATTTTTCCTTTTCTGTGCCATATTCCGATTTATGCGCCTAATCAATTGAGAGTTCTCAAACTTGGAGAAAATTATTTCTCCGGAGAGATTCCTGATTGTTGGATGCAGTGGCCAAGCTTAATTTCCCTAAGGTTGGATAACAACAATTTTACCAGTCAAGTTCCGAGCTCCATAGGAACTTTAAGTTTCCTTATATCTTTCCATCTACGCAATAACCACCTCTCTGGAGAATTGCCTCTGTCACTAGAAAATTGTAAACAGTTGGTGACACTTGATTTTAGTGAAAATGAACTTGTTGGGAGTATTCCAACGTTCATTGGCAAAGGGCTTTCAAATTTAACAATTCTCAGCCTTCGTTCAAATAAGTTTCACGGTCACATACCCGAAGAACTTTGCGATTTGATTTCACTACAAATTTTGGACCTTGCAGACAATTATCTATTTGGGGGCATACCGAAATGTATCGGTAATTTTAGTGCCATGGCTGCAATGAATAGCTCATTTAACTACATAAACAGCATTAGTTCTATGTTGGATTTCTATGAGGATGCATTACTTGTGATGAAAGGAAGGATGGCCGGGTATAGTACCATTCTTAAATTGGTAAGAAGTATTGATCTTTCTCAAAATACTTTATCAGGAGATATCCCAAAAGAAGTGACGAGCCTCCATAATCTGTACTCATTGAATTTGTCACATAATCTTTTGACTGGTAGGATCCCTGAGAACATCGGTGATATGCAATCTGTAGAATCTCTTGATTTATCTACAAATAAACTTTCTGGTGAAATCCCTCCAAGCATGTCCAGCATGATATTTTTGAGTTACCTTAACTTATCCGATAACAATTTGACAGGGAAGATTCCTTCAAGCACTCAATTACAAGGCTTCAGTTCATCCAGTTTCATTGGCAATCCTGAACTCTGTGGAGCTCCATTGATGAAAAATTGCATAGATGTGAAATCCCAAGAAACAACTCTAGCCGGCAAAAATAAAGAAGAATTTGATACACAACAGTTTTATATTGCCATGGTAGTAGGATTCATTGTGTGCTTTTGGGGAGTTTGTTGTTCTCTTCTTGTCAAGAGGACTTGGAGGCATGCTTATTTTCGATTTCTTGATGGCACAAGAGATCGCATCTACGTAGCCATAGTCCTGAAAGCGAATTGGTTTCGCGAGAAGTTGAGAATGAGTCACATAGCTGGTGCATAAGGTATTTATTCATATATTTTGTCCCAAAAGATATTTATGATTTCTACCATGTTAGTGTGCTTCATTATAAATCATCTTTTCTTTTTTATTATGACGAAAAAATAATGTTGATTATTAATTAATTATGTCTATTATTTACAGAAGATAACTAGTCAAAGATGATTTCTTTTTTATTTGTGTGCAGATTCCAGATCATATTCAAGGACAAGTCCCAGTTGTGCTTCCCAAAATAACCTTGTCAGGTTATTTTAAGTTAATTAGATTGTTGTTTTGTTGAATCATATTTGAAGTTGGTAGTGTTATTGGTTTCTTCTTGCAATATTTGGTGTTTTGATTCATTTGCACCCTTTTCAAATTGATGAATTTAATAGTTGTTATGTAAGAGATGTATGAGTTACATCTGAACACGAGTTACTAAAAAGAAAATAAAGATATATGCAGTATTGATTACTTTAGTTAAAATATACATTTCAATAAGATAATTAAGAAAAATTGAATTAGTTAGATAGAAAAGAGAAGTTTGGTCTTATTCAAAATATCATCAATTAAAGTGTAATAGACAATTTTACTATGCTCAGTGTAGATTGAGGTTGTTGACGATAATAGGAAGCTTTAGTTATACCTCCATCGCATTATGGTCTTACTATAATGCATTTCTTTAGAACATGCTAGTCTGTTACATTAGTAACCAACACTTAGACTATAACTACTAATGCCAAACAAGTATTAGCGTGTAAAAAGATAGTACTTTTGCAAAGAAAATAAAAAGTAGAAGAAAAAATATATGTACATGTAGAAAATTTGACATGAGCAACTTATTTTCAAATATTTTGTAGCTAAAATAATTGACATCAAAATATTATCCATTGTGAGGTCATCTATGAGCATGTGGTTGGTTCTTGATAAATCCCCTAGGCAAAAGAGGGTTGATCAATTTCTTTTCGGAATGCTCCCAAAGTTGTTCTATCCCCAATTTCTTTAAGTGCAATAATCGAAAAACCAAATCGAGATTACTAGTGGACTTTGAAATGGAAATTTCCTTTCAGGTTGTTGGGAATATTCACATGTGAGTAAGGAGATATGGAAAATCAATCCCACATGGAGAAAAAAACTAGATGAGTGAATGGTATATGTATGGTGGTGGAACTAGAATCCATTAGCTTAAGCTTTTGGGTTCATATGGTCTCCTATATCATATATTGGGCCTTTGCTTGGCGGACTCTCAAAACCAGTTTCAGAAACTTGGGTCATCATGCTTAACAAGTGGTATCAGAGCCAAGGTCATGGGTTCAATTCCCAACGATGCAATTGCTGAGGGGAATATTGTTGGTAGGTATTGTCAGCAATTGTCTCGTGGCGGAGGCCTAGGTTGGGCCAAGTCACAATCGAAACGTGGCGCTTGTGTACTGTGCGATTTAAAAGATTAGAGTTGCACTCTGGCTAAGCTATAGCTTTTGGTGCAGTGGTAAGCGCTCGATCTTGACAAGTGGTATCAGAGTCGATGGTTCGGCTGCGATCCTGACAAGTGGTATTAGAGCCGATGGTTCGGCTAGGTGGAGTCTATGGAGCTCATTGTTGAAAGTCGGTGTGTGGTTCTCTAACTCCGATAGGAGAACGGGTGACTTTCCAAGTGTATCTGTTGGACTATAGAGCAAGTTTAGAGTTGATATATGCATGATGGTGAGGGAGAGATTGTTGGGAATATTCACATGTGAGTAAAGAGATGTTAAAAATCAATCCCACATGCAGAGAAAAAAAAAAAAAAAAAAACTAGATAAGTGAATGATATATATATGGTGGTGGAACCAAAACCCATTAGCTTAAGCTTTTTGGTTCATATGATCTACATCATATATTGGGCCTTTGCTTGGCGAACTCTCGAAGCCCAAGTGTAATGACCCATCCCTGGTTGGCCACCCCTGAGACGGCATTGTCACATTTTGAAAATCTAGCCCGACACATATATGAAACAATAAAAATAATATCAACTGCGATTATTACATCAATCTTCAACCCTCAACAGGGGAGATACATCATTCAGATCTCAACTTAAATATTATATATAACAGAATATGCATGAATATTTACAAATATATTTTTTTACTTCCATTAGTCTGAGAATTTGGACTACGTGGCTTATAGATAATGACTTCGTCTGAATCTCAGCTCACCAAACTATCTATCCTACATGCTACATGAAACTATTTAACAATGAGGAGTGAGCTTCACAAGCTCAGAGAATTAAATTTACTAGAAATATTCAATTTGTATAATTAGTCTTCCAATATTCATTCATCTATATCTCATATAATTTGATAATAGCATTCTATTATCACTACTCATATTTTTTTATCAGTCTCTTCGTCTCATATATTTATTCACTTTGATACCATCAATTATATCTCATAATTACCTCATTATGAGGTTCACAACATATATTCTATCACTCAGATAGTTCTTATCATATCATATTTTCATATTTCTTTCCCACTATATCTGTCTCTCTGTGAGACTCATTCATTTATCAATAAATTTACAATCAAGAACAACACTTTAGCATCTCAGTAATAAAAATCAATATTTAAAACAGATACAATGCATGAATTATTAATTGGTAATGTCTTCTCACATATCAACATGTTTTAATTTAGACCAGCCCCCTCCCGGTTTGCATTTATTTCTAGCATCTACCGCTTGTCACGGTTTTCATTTAATTCTAGCATACACCGGTTGTATCGGTTTTTCATTTAGACTGGCTCCCTCTCGGTTCTTTCATTTCCAGCACATACCGGCTGTTATAATTTTAATTTATTTTCAACATATACCGGCTGTCACGGTTTTTCATTTAGACCGGCCTCTTCCCAGTTCTTTTATTCCATTTTAAAGGTCAAAGTATGACAAAAAAATATCTCTTTGAATTAATTGAAGTGAAATAATTATTGTGCATAAAAAAACACCACAAAATTTATGGATAATATCAAATGAAAGAATTAAAGCCATGCCTTGTCAAGTAAGCGAAAAAATCAGGGGTATTGTCAAATGCATGGAAGTCTAAATCATGGTCCATTGTCAAAAGATCTGCACAACTGTTATCATGGTTTATTGTCAAAAGATCGGCACAACTGTTTTTCCTCACGGAAGGTGTGAAGAAGCTCCCTAACTCGAAGATTCACAACAATTGTCTTAATGAGATCAATGACAATTTGACATCAACCTCAACCTAAATATTTCAATAATCATTTTTAAAATAAAAAACCTCAGATTTAGCAATAGAATTACCATCCTTGTTCAAAGCTTAGCAGCTTGAACACTGGACGTCATAACCAAATTTCGGGTAAAACCCACTACTCAATGTTCCATATCACAACTTTATTTAGTTAATCAATTACTATGGTTAATTTGTTATCATGATAAACTTGTTATGTGTTTTAAGTATTTAGTGTAGCTTAAGAGTCGTCTGTCTTAAGTGTTGGTGTTGTGTACTTGTTGATGTTGAGATTTTACTTCTAAAACCCACTTTGTCGAATTTTAAGCAAACACATAATTACAACAATTAAATAGAAAAAATAAACAAAAAGTAAGAATATGATCTAATACGGTTCGATAACTTCTTTATCTTCGTCCACCAACAAATTTGTTACTTTGTTAATTATTAATTATAAAGTTAGAAGAATAATGATAAATAATTAAAATATTATAAAACATGAGCACTCTCTTTCTAAACTCTCTCAATTTAAGATAATTAAATATATATATATATATATATATATATATTTGAAGAAAATATGACATACTTTTCTTGTTCAAAATAAGAGAGAGCTCCACTTAAATTTAAAAAGAAAATTGAATTTGGAAAACCCTTTATCCCTAGGGTGTGCAAATAAAAATATTGTTCGATAAAAATCTGGTAAATATAATACAAATCTTTAATCACAAGAAACATAACTACATTCACAAGCCAAAAGCATAGAACTTCTAATAGTTTAAACTCCTGGTTACACTGCTTTGGTAAACATGAGTCAAATATAGAAGGCACTATCCCAAACAATAATGAACAACCAACAAACAGACCTCACAGAAGTATACACAAATTTTCAGTTGAAAGCCAAATCAATCAAATGACTAAAGGCCATAGCCATTCCCACTAAAGTAAATGAAGAAGATAGCTGAGTAACAATGCCAATGACCTAATTAGAATCTTCTTGCTTTTTGGATGCTTGCTCATTAGCACCATTTTTCATCTTAGCTTCACGTCGCTCTCTTTTCACTCCTTTGGCTTTATTAGGTAGTACCATATCTCCAACCTAAATTAGCAATAACAATTATTCAGTTACTATAATGGTTCAACAAATTATGATGATGGTAACAATTAGATGGACTTAAGAAACGGACCAAGACCGAATTAGATACAAGAACATGCTAGTAGATTACATTTTTCAATGCAAATAATTTTCTTACCTTCTGATATGGAATGTAGATCTTTCCAACCCTCCCTTGCATTGCATCTAGGCTAACATTTTTTACCTGCGAGCAAACAAATAGGCTTTGCGTTAGTGACATATCACAGAATCCTCATAGCAAAACAGAAATGAAAGTTAAACAAGGAAGACAGTCCTTAGTTAACTATTCAATTATGATACTACAGCAATAACAATTGCATATGCTAATAAAAGACAAGGTAAGACACAGCCTCAAAATTATTAATAAAATTTTAAACAGATCTTAAATCAACGTTTTAAACAAGATGCTTTTGACACCACGTAGGAAAGTGGGTTTGGTCGGTTTTGAAGAACATCAACTACCTTTAGATGTGTTTAGCAAAAACAAGGTGCTTCTTGTAATACCCATAATCATAAAGTAAAGGTAAATAAATAATTTAATAAATATGACATGAAATTAAAATAATATAGTTACGCGAAAGAGTTAGTATTAAATAAAATAATTCTTTTTTAAAAAAAAAAATTTAGACGCATGGGGCGTAGATACAAAGAAAGAAAGAGGAAAAAAAATAATAATAAAATGTATATTTTTTGGACGTCTAGGTCCAACAAAAGGAAAGAAAAAAAAGAAAAAGAAAAAGAAAATATATGTATATTATTATATTTCTTTTAAAAATAAAAAAAAAAAAAAAGGGCCACCAAAACGTGGCAGCAACTGCTACAAGTTAAGTTTGCATTAGCCAAGTGCAATTGAAAGAAATGGTTAGCCTTGCTGTGCAAGGCTAAACGTGGTGAGTTTTGGAAAGTTTACGTACTGATGGTACTACACGTTTTTTTAAACTACAGAAAAGTTTTGCAAAGTTTGTACCTATAAATAAACACTTACACGTAAACGTTAATTTACATTTACAGAGTTTGTTTAGTTCCTTCAATTTCTTTATTTTCTCAAAACATTTGGGGACCCAAAGAAAAATTGAAAAAGCAAAATTTTAAAGGGGTTTACTGCAGAATTTCATAAAGAATCACGAGAAGCTATCAGAAAAACAGAAGGTGTTGACGATCTACAACCAAAAGAATTTCTGAGAGAAACGGGAAAGGCATGGAGGTGATCCACGGGTAGCTTTAAGAGCTACGTGGTAAGTTAGATTTACTTTAAGTAGTTTAAATATGAAATGAAAAATCTAGGGATAATATTAAATTAAATTATGAGCTTATGTTTTGTTGATAGATAAATATTTGGTTAATAGGTATAAGATGAATATTGGTCACGTAGAAAATTATTATGTGAAAAGAGATATTATTGGAATAATAAGTTGATTTAATAATAAAAGCGATAAATGAAATTCTGGATGAGCTATGGTTGATGTTTTGATACGAATTTTGAGGAGATAAATTTTAGTGGATCTTGACAAGCTTTAATAGATGATTTGATGTGATTTGGGATGAGAGAAATTTAGTGGAATTTTTATATAATTTGATAAAAATCAAGATGATTTGATGTGATTTGGGATGAGAGGAATTTAGTAGAATTTTTATATTGTTGCATATATGTGTCTGGTGGGATTCTCAAAATGTGATGACACCATCTCGGGGGTGGCCAACCCGGGATGGGTCGTTACAATTTTGGTGTCAGAACATTAGGTTTTATAATTCTGTAGACTGCATAAAAAGTAAGAAAGTGAAAGATTAAAATAAATGATATTTTAATGAACAGTCTAAGGATGACACGTGGACGCGCTAGATGCTAGAGTTAGAGTTGTTGATTTGAGAGGGCGTGATAGGCCCACAACATTTTGACAAATCGAGGTTGAGTTTGAATCTGTGGTTCCTAGAAGGGAACATGCTGATAGTATGATTGATATTAGTAATATAATAAATATTAGTGAAGGTATAAGAGAATCTGAAGTTGAAGGAGGTGAGCTAAGATAAGCTCTCACACATGCTCTTGAGAAAATGAATATAACAGATAAAAGAGTTAGTAGCCTATAGCATAGACTTGATGAACAGGCTAGAGCAGTACCTGAGGTTGTTGTAAATCCAGTAATGGTAAATGTTCAAAAGTGAAAAAGTGAGTTTAGGCATGAGATGCAAGGAGATTGTTAAGTTGAGTGATTTATTGTTTAAAGGATCTATGAATCCTTTTAAGCATGAGTTTTGGGAGAAACAGGTAGAAAGAGTATTTGGTGTTTTACCAATGACTGACAGGCAGATGGTTGCCTTTGCGTTGTTTGAATCAGTAGGAGAAGTTTTAGAATGATGAGAGAATACTCTTCCCAGGGTAAGTAGAGATGTTGATAGACCCTCAACCTGGAATAGGTTTAAGGAAGTTTTCCTTGATAAATATTTTCTTTAGACCTTTAGAGCCTAACAAGATAGAGATTTTATTTATTTGAGGCAAATAGGTTGACTATGGTTCAGTATGATAGGAGATTTGTGGCTTTGTCGAGGTTTCTACCGAAAATGGTATACGCAGAGGAGAAGAAGAGTAAGAGGTTCATAGATGAATTATGTTTTAAGATTTGATCAAAACCATCTTACATGAGGCATATAAATTATTTCAGATTAGTGAATATAACACTTCAGATTGAGAAGGATGTGATGGTAATTAGAGGTAGGAGGAATTGGCGAAAAAAGTCTAGATTTGAGAAACCCAGAGGTGGCACTGATAGGTGCTTAAATATTCATATTTAAGCCCCTTTATTTACATGTGTTAAGTCATTAGTGATGTTAATTTAGTCCATTTTACTTCATTTCTGTGTTTCACATGTTTCTATAGGGTCTTAGAGGAAAAGAAACATTTTTGGCACCTAAAGAAAGAAATCTGGAAATCCTGGAGCAGCTACTGGCAAAAGTGCGATCGAGCGCACTACTGGGTGCGATCAAGCGCATAAGCACTCATGCGCACACAAGAAGGATCGAGTACAGCCTTGCGATCGAGCGCACAACGCATGCCATCGGGCGCACATGTACGGGCGTGAACAGTAAAATGGTAGAATCAGTTTTGGAAATAAAGTAGGTTTTACGTTTTATGAAGTTTAGGGTTTCCAGAGTCTTCTAGGGTTACTTAACCCCTATAAATACACTTGTAAACACACACAAAAAGGATCCTTCTTTTTTGATCTTTTACTTTTCTTTGGAATTGTAAGCTTTAGAGAAGAATTGACGACTCTTCTCTCGGGTTTATTCTTTCCCCTTTATTTATTTTATGAATATGTTTAGCATCACAATCATGTGTAACTAAACCCTAGTAAGGGCTTGGTTGAAGCCCTAATTATGTTTAACCAATAAATCAGTATTGGCGCCTTTGTGATATTCATGTTGGGTTGCTTAACTTGATTAATATTTGTTTTTATTTAAATTCCTAATATGTGTGTGTCTGATCAACGTATGCATGTGGTATGGATTAGTTAGTTGAATCAATTTGGATGACCGAGTCCTGGGTTCAACAATAGTAACAAAAGATATCCACACCGGATTTTTGGGTTAATTAACATGAGAAACCGAGAGTAGATACCATGCCCTAGGTTTCGTGTAGTTGTCGATTTCCATAGATCTTATGCTCTCTTAAGGAACAACTCAGTAGATACCATGCTGAATCCCTTAAGAAAGAGAAAAGTTAGAGTAGATACCATGCCTAACTCGTCACTTAGGGAAATCAATAGCTTAAGGAGTAGATACCATGCCCTTAGGTTGACAAACATTAGGTATTCATGACATGAGTAAAGCATTGGCATACTGTTTTGTTGGGGTAGCATGATTAGTTGTGGATATCAAGTCCCTCCACCTTTATCTTTATTATTTCAAACTCAATATTTATTTCTCATTATATATCTTTTTATTACTGTGAAACTAATTCTAAAGTTAAATTTACCAATCCCTGTGGAGATGATCTTGCATTCGCACACTATACTACTGTTAACCTTGTGCACTTGCAAGTAAAACTGTACGGTTATTTGCTTAATTATTTAGGTAGATAAACGAACAATAGGCACCAATAGGAGTGTGCATGGTGGGAGACCACCCATAGGAGGCGTTCCTTGTTACAAGGAACTAAAGTCCAGAGTCAGAAGCAAGTAGAATTTGTTGCTTTTGTAGCTCAAAATGCTATTGGTGGGACCCTTAGATTTGGGAGACAGGTTATGGGAACTAGAAGTCATGGCAGAGGAAATAAGTATGCCATTAAAGGGAAGTGGTAATCTGACGTATGATTGATAGCTAGAAGTTTGTCATAGATATATTCAGATAAGATATTTATCCCATAATTTGTTCTAATTTGAGGTGCTTGTATATAGATAAGGTGGACATATCAATATTGGTTGATCTTGGTACAACCCATTCTTTTACATCCAGTATTTATATGAAGTCTATTGAAGTATGTATTAGTTTTTTGATGCAAAATATTTTTTTTGAAGTTCCCACTAAAGATTGAGTAATAATCATAAATGTTTTCAAGGGTTGTGTGATTCGTATCAGTGACAGATAATCTGAAGCTGATTTATTATCTTTGAATATAATATAATTTTGAGAATGAATTAGTTGTCGATGTATTACGCTTGAGTTGATTGTTCCAGAAAGAAGATAGTGTTCAAGATATGGACATGAGGAATTTAATTTCAGAGAGAACATAAAATACTCTCAAACTATCTTATTTTACTCTGACTACTAATAGATGATTGAAGAAAGGATGTGACGAGTATTTGGTATATATTATGGATTCTAAAAAGGAAAATAGAAAGTTAGAAGAAATCTTGGTAGTGAAAGATTTTCATGATGTGTTTCATGAAGAGTTGTCCAGATTGTCTCCCAGTAAGGAGATTTAGTTTCCTATAGTTCTGATTTTGAGTTCAACATACATATCTATAACAGCCTATAGAATGACCTCAGTTGAATTGAAAGAGATGAACGTACCATTTTAAGAATTTTTGGATAAACCATTTATCGGACCTAATGCATTTGGGGAGCTCCATGTGTTGTTTGTGAAGAAGGAAGATAGAACGATAAAAGTGTGTATAGACTACGGATAGTTGAATAAAATCAAATACCTTTTACCCAGGATAAATAATTTTTTTTGAGTCGTGAGAGTGTTTTCTAAGATAAACCTGAGATTAGGTTATCATTAATTGAGGATAAAGAAATGAGACGTGCCTAAGACTGTTTCTAGGACATGTTATGGTCATAAGCTTCTTGTAATGTCATTTGGATTAACTAATGTTCCAGAAACATTCATGAACTTGATGAATAGAGTGTTTAAACTATATCTTAACAAGTTTATGGTGGTATTTGACTTTCTGATATAATCTAAGAAGGAAGAATAACATGTGACACATAAGATAGTGTGTTGGAGATTCTGATGAGAGAGAAACTATACGCAAAGTTCTCTAAGTATGAGTGTTGGTTAAACGAAATAACTTTCCTGGAACATGTAATATCAGGAAATAGTATAACGGTTGATTCATAAAAAGTAGAGATAATATTAAGTTGGGAGAGACCAACTAATGTGAATGAAATTAGAATCTTCTTGGGGTTAGCTAGTTATTATGGATGATTCTTTCAAAAAAATTATTATTATTATAATACTGTTGAATAGACTGACTAGAAGAGATGTGAGATTTGTTTGGTAAGGGAAGTATGAGAAAAATTTTCAATTACTAAAGGAGAAATTGGCTATAGCTCCAGTATTGGTGTTACTTTTGGTGATGAAGGATTTGTGGGGTATAGTGATGCATCACATCAATGATTGGGATATGTGTAACATAGGAAAGCTGTGGTGCATGATTCTAGGTAATTGAAAAATCATGAGAGAAATTACTCTACCCGTAGTTTTGAATTGGCTACCATAGTGATTACTTTAAATATTGGAGACAACATCTGTATGGAGCCATTTGTGAGATATTCATTGGTTGTAGGAGTTTGACATACTTACCTACCTAGAGAGAGTTGAATTTGAGGCAAAGATGGTGGATGGAGTGGTTTATGACTATGATTGTCCAATTCACTATCATCTAGAAAATGCAAAGGTGATAGCTGATGCATTGAGTATAAAGTCTACAAGAAGGTTAACTGCTATAGGGAGTCCTGATGTGAAATTGATGATAGATTTAAAAGAGATAAGAATGAAGTTGAATACTAGTGATAGAATATCGTTAACAAATATGGTTGTACAGTCATCCATAGTAAAATACTTTAGAGATGCAAGGTAGAGATGAAGAGATAGAAAAGATTAAGCATTGAGTGCTTACTAGAAAGCAATATAAGTTCAAAATTTGAAATAATGGTATCTTGATCTTGGAACATAGAAATAGTGTTCCCAATAATGCGGAGTTGAGAAAAGAGATATGGAGGGAAGCACATAATGATGTAGATTTGATGCAATCAAGTAACAATAAGATGTATACAGGATTGAGATAGAATTTTCTGATGGTCAAGATTGAAGAGGGATGTAGCTGATAGAAAGAATTATTAGAGTACTAGAAAATATATTAAGGGCGAAGGTAATGAGTTTCTCAGTAAGTTAGGATACTACATGCCATCAATTAAAATTGCTAATAATAATCAGTATCAAACTAATATTGGGATGGCACCGATTAAGGAATTGTATGGTCGAATGTGTAGAATTCTTTTATGTTGGGAAGAAATGAGAGAGAGAAACATATCTAGTCCATCAATTATTGAGTTAACAATTGAAGGGATCAAATTTGTTAGAGTGAACTGTAAAGCAGCACAGAGTAGACCGAATAGCTATGTCGATACTAAGAGAAGATCTCTTGAATTTCAAGTAGGTGATTGGGTGTAATTGAAAATATCCCCATGAAAAAGTGTGTTGAGGATAAAATTTAAAAAAAAAAAATTGAATCTGAAGTATATGGGACCCTAGGAGGTTGTTGAGAAAGTTGAGTTAGTTGTGAGTAGACTGGAGTTGCCTCCAGAATTAAAATATTTATATAATGTATTTCATGTTTCACTTTTAAGAAAGTGTTTACATGATGAATATTAAAATATTTCGAGCAAAGCTATAAAAATTCAGAAGGATTGGGCTTATATACAAGTACCAGTGAAAATTTTAGACAAAAAGAACAAATCTTGTATAATAAAATAATTGTATTAGTTTAAGTTCTGTGGGGAATAAGGATGTTGAAAAAACGTACGTGAAAGCGTGAGGCAATTATGAAGAGGTATTGTTTTCAATTGTTTATAGAGAAAAGGAAAGAAATTTTGGAAACGAAATTTTTATAAGGTGGGTAGAATTGTAATACTCATAATCGTAAAGTAAGGGTAAATAAGTAATTTAATAAATATGACATGAAATTAAAATAATATAGTTACGCGAAAGAGTTAGTATTAAATAAAATAATTCTTTTTGAAAAAAAAAATTGGACGCGTGGGGCGTAGATACAAAGAAAGAAAGAGGAAAAAAATAATAAAAATATTTTTTTTGGATGTCTAGGTCCAACAAAAGGAAAGAAAAAAAGAAAAAGAAAAAGAATATATATATTATATTATATTTCTTTAAAAAAAAAAAAGGGCCACCAAAACTTGGCAGCAACTACTGCAAGTTAAGTTTGCATTTGCCAAGTGCAATTGAAAGAAATGGTTAGCCTTGCATGTTTGACAGCAACGCTAAACGTGGTGAGTTTGGGAAGTATAGGTACTGATGGTGCAACACGTTTTTTTAAGCTACAGAAAATTTTTGCAAAGTTTGTACCTATAAATATACACTTACACGTAAACGTTAATTTACATTTACAGAGTTCGTTTAGTTCCTTCAATTTCTTTATTTTCTCAAAACATTTGGGGACCCAAAGAAAAATCGAAAAGGCAAAATTTTAAAGAGGTTTACTGTGAAATTTCATAGAGAATCACGAGAAGCTATCAGAAAAACAGAAGGTGTTGATGATCTACAACCGAAAGAATTTCTGAGAGAAATAAGAAAGGCAAGGAGGTGATCCACGGGTAGTTTTAAGAGCTACATGGTGAGTTAGATTTACTTTAAGTAGTCTAAATATGAAATGAAAAATCTAGGGATAATATTAAGTTAAATTATTAGCTTATGTTTTGTTGATAGATAAATATTTGGTTAATAGGTATAAGATGAATATTGGTCACGTAGAAAATTATTATGTGAAAAGAGATATTATTGGAATAATAAGTTGATTTAATAATAAAAGCGATAAATGAAACTCTTGATGAGCTATGGTTGATGTTTTGATACGAATTTTGAGGAGATAAATTTTAGTGGATCTTGACAAGTTTTAATAGATGATTTGATGTGATTTGGGATGAGAGAAATTTAGTGAAATTTTTATATACTTTGATAAAAATCAAGATGATTTGACGTGATTTGGGATGAGAGGAATTTAGTGGAATTTTTATATAATTTGATAAAAATCAAGATGATTTGATGTGATTTGGGATGAGAGAATTTTATAAATTTAAGAATAATCAGGATAGTCAATTTAAGTGTGTTGAGTTTATGTTGTTTTTATATTATTGTTCATATGCATATGTCATATCATTTTTCATGTGCATATGTATTTAATAATATAACCGAAAGAATCGGGAAGGGGCTGGTCTAATGGAACAACTGTGACAGCCGGTATATGCTGGAATTAAAAGGGAAACCGTGGTAACCGGTATATGCTGGAAATGAATTCTGTGACAGCTGGGATAAGCTGTAAAGAACCAGGAGGGGGCTGGTCTAAGATAATAACAACCTGTCGACAGGTGGGAAGACATTCCCATCATAATCATTCATGCATGGCATTTGATTTAATTATTATTTGCATTATAGAAATGCTAATGTGTGGTGTGTGATTGTGCATTTATTTATAGATGAGGATGAGTCTCACAGAAAGAGACAGTTATGGTGATAAGATTATTGAAATGCTGAGGTGTGGTGTGTTATTGTTATAGTGATAAGAATCATCTACATGGTAGATTTTATGATGTGATCCTTATTACGAGGAAATTATGAGATAATTGATGGTCTTGAGGTGAACCAGTAAATAAGAGGAATAGATTGATAAAGAATGGATATTATGACATGTGGAGTGATAGTAGAGTGCTAGCATCAAGTGTATGAGATACAAATTGTTTAAAATATTAAAAGATTGTTTATACAAATGAGTACTTTTAGTAAATTTAATTCCCTGAGCTTGTGAAGCTCACCCCTCATTGTACAATGATTTCAAGTAGCAGACAAGATAAATAGTCTTGTGGGTTGAGAAACAGACGATATCATTTTCTGTAAGCCACGTACGTGTCAATATCATCAGACAATCGAGAAAATGAAAAACAAAAATTTTATTATAGATATTCATGCATTTATGTATATTATGTTTAAAATTATATCAAATTGATGTACCTCCCCTGTTGAGGGCTGAGGGTTACAGTAAAAATTTCTGTTAGTATTATATTTATTGTTGCATATATGTGTCGTGTTGGGATTCTCAAAATGTGATGACACCATCTCGAGGGTGGCCAACCCGAGATGGGTCGTTACACTTCTATTTCTAATTTTTCTGTGGGTTATCCGTATAAATGACCTCTTTCCCTCTTCCACTTTGTTTTGCATACGATTCTCTATTAGATATTTTTTGTGTTTGGGCTTAAGGTTTGGTTTTTGTTCACCTTTGATTTGATCCTTTAAAATCCCAAGCTCTACCATGGAAAGAAAGTTCCAAGATTGGGAGTTGCTTCCCAACTCGGACTCCTCCCCAATTAACTCGACCAACTCAGATGAAAAATCGAGGAATTTCGAGGAAATCGAAGGTGACACGAGAGGTATAATCATGTCTGATTAGTTCTCTCTTGATAATTAGAGTAGATATGCTAAGACTGATGATGTGAATGAGGGGGGTTCCATTGATTCAAATAATCCAGGTTGGATCGAACCCAGTTCGAAGACTCGGTATGGGAGGAAGAACCCTGGATAATATGAAAATCCAAGTGGGTTTTAAAGAGGTTGGAGAAATGGAAGCTAAGATTGAGAATTCGGGGAAATTGGTGTCCGATGGAAGTAAATTTAGCGATTTTGATGTGAAAAACGAAGTGAGTCATGCAGAAAATGTGAAAACCCAAGTAAGTTGGGAAGAATTTCGAGAAGTTCAAGTTCAGGATAAGGATTTAGACAAGTATTGGTCCGATTATGGTGGAGATGGATTGGTTTTGAAGAATTTATGGGTTTGGGAAAAAAGAGCCTCTTGCAGAAAGAAAGAAGATGGAGGACGATTGTAGAGAGAATGAAGAAGAAGAAAAACGAGTGGAGAAGAAGAAGTTGCGTGAGAGCTGAGAAAAGAGAGAATTGTTTTAGGAGAGGAGAGACACAATCCAGAGAAGGGGCGAACGAAATAGAGAAAAAAAAAGAGCTTTTAGGGGTGTTTTTAGAAAATTAGGTATGAAAACTCCAATTTGGAGTTTTCTAAAACCTGTTTTTGAAAATTGTTTTTGAAAATTACTTTTAAAAAGTATTTTTCAAATATGTTTTTGAGTTTTTGAAAACTGAAAACAGTTTTTAAAAACCACTTCCAATCATGCCCGAAAAGACCTAAAGCTCTACTCCCTTCTCCTCTCTCCTCGATTCTGTCATCTTCTGTTTTATTTTGCAAGTAATTTATGGGAATTGCTGTTTACTGATGATTTAGTGTGTTAATTTCATGGAATGTTGTTTTTTCGGTGCAGGAGATTCAAGTGTCTTTGGCATGTTGGTGTTGACCGTTGTCATTTGTTAAGGTATGGCTTTTCTTCTCTGTTTTCTTTTCAAGATTTGATTTAATTACTATGCATGTTTTAAATATGTTTCAAATATATCTTTTCTTTTTTGAGAAAATTATGATTTTACTTTTTTCCCAATGGTTTCTCTTTCCTCCACGTTTGAGTGTGTAAAACCAGCAAGACTACGCTCCGACCAAGTTTGTTGATTAATTACTAAGAGAGGTACAAATGTATATATTTTTAAGGTGGGTGATATTAAGAATTTTTAATTTATTGTAAATAAAAAATTTTAGTTTTATTAAAACATTTTGATATGTTATAATGTTATTAAGACATTTTTATGTAAACATCATTTAAATATGAGTTTTTAATATTATAATATTAAACGGTTAAAATATATAAACATTAAATTTTTATTTCAATCTCTTCTTAATATTAAAACATTAAAATTTAAAAACCCTAAATAGTTGTTTCTCCTCTTATAAATCAAAAATCATAAAAAAAAAGCATTGCCCTAATTACCTCTGCCATCGAAATCCCTCATTCTGCTATGGTCCCAGTAGCATCACAGTTGGTTCTTCACTCTCTCTCTCACCTGCCGACTGTCCAAGTCTCCCTACAGCATCTGTGCTTGTTAAAATATAAAACAATTTTATTTATTTGGTGATAAAATGTATATTCTTTAAAGATTAAATTTATATTTTTATTGATAAAAGATATATATTTTATAATAAAGACTCTACTCTCTGCTCTCTTCTCTCGATCGAGTAGCTTCTCTCTGCCCCTCTCCCCCCTAGCTTCTCTCTGCTCCTCTCCTTCTTTCTGGTTTCTTTCTAGGTCACGATTCTCTGTCTGCGCTTCTGCACTGGAGGTCTCTCTTTACCCCTGCAAACGCGCCGTTACACCGTTCGCTGAGCTCCTCATTCGTTGCCTCTGAGCTCCTCATTCGTTGCCGCTGAGCTTTCCGTCGCTGGAATATAAGGGAATAGAGGCGTGGTTGTCCTGCACATCCAAAGCTGTACCTGTCTCCGACATCCTCCGGCATCCCTGACCGCGAAAGACTGATGAGCCGCTGGTAAATCAAGCGACCTCCGCAACCGCCATCCAGCCTCCATAGGAACCATCTCATCCCATCCCCGCTTTGTCGTTTTCCATCGTCGCTGGTATTACGCGGTGTGGATACTGCTTCTTTTCATAGCCCAGCCACACTAATGGGTATGATTTAGCTTCTTATAGATATAGTTTCTAATATCTGCTCCCTTTATTTTATCATGTCTATGCGACTTCTCAATCATAAATTTTCAAGTTTAAGCAAAATAATGTTTGTTTGAATAACTGATGAATTAGAGGAAGGGTCTGCATATCAAAGAGAAACATGGTTGATTCATTTGTGGTTTGATTTATGTTTATTTTTGGTTTTTCTTTGTCTAATATTTGAAGCTTAGAACGAACCAATTCAGGTCTTTTGTATGTTTGTGAGGGTTGGGTTGAATCTGTGGGGGTTTGAGGTGGAGATCTATTTGTGAGGAAAATCAGTCCTAGTAGTCAACAGAGATTGTCTTCTTTAGGCTGAAAAACAGTCCTATTTCTCTTCCTTGAGTTAATTATTTCACCATGATTTGATTTGATGCACTACCTAACAAATTTTCTATTGATGGATCAATATTGGGGGTTGTGAACTTTGATAGGGACTCAGTTAGTTTTAGAATTGTTGAGAATTAGGGTTTGAATGCCTTGGCAGCTGATAGGTAGACTTGTTTTGTTGTAGCAGTACCCTGCTTTATGTATTGTTTTACTGGATAAATAAAATAAATGTTTATCCACAAAAAAAAAAATGCCTTCATGATTCATGGCTCCATCCTGTGCTCCGTTCAGATTGCCTTCCAAATATGTTGTTTTTCTAAGAGGAAAAGCTCCCTGAGATGCTAGATAGTTGAACCATATTCTTAGACAATTGATTTAGTGTGCTTAAGATGAAGTTTGACACGATTATGGGAGGGTAATATACAGAATCATCATAAACACTTAGATAGCATTAAAGGAATGCCAAAGATTAAAAAAAAATGTGTGATTTAAAATAAATGTTTGGAGAATTGCAAATACAAAGTTGTTTTAAATAAAATGGTAGATAGTTTTATTTTCTTTCAGGCATTTAGAATGCCCTATTAGTACTCATGCTCGCTGACCAACAAAATTACAGTAGGTCAACTTGCTAAGTTGTGGCCTGTAAAGTTTGCAAGTATGGAATCTTCCTAATTAACCAAAGTTTTAGTTCACCAAATATGTCTGTTATCTTCCAGTCTGGTTCTATTCTCTAGTCATGGAGGTTATTGATTACCTCCAGTGAATTAATGATGACTAACTAATTCGACTATTAATGGTGTAGTTAGTAGATTCAATTGAATGTCCATCCATTTAGGGTGTGGGGTGCCAGGTACTCATGCTCGCTGACCTTGATCTTATAGTTATATTCTTTTAAGAACAAAAATGAAATATTTTGGTGAAATTTAATATTATTGTTTCTATTCTTCAAAAAATAAGATAGTAAATTCACCAGATTGCTTGGATTGATTTAGACCCAAAGGTTACCAAAACCATTGAGGGTGGATATTAATCTCGTGATGTACCTTACCTTGGTAATCTATGGCAAATACTGTTTTGCAATATAGTTCACTGTTTATAAGGAATCTGTTGCTGAGTTTATAGGGAATCTGTTGTTTAGACTTAAGAAATTTCAATCATGTCTTACGGCATCTTTATACACTGTCAACATGATTCAACTTTCAATGATATATATCTTGCTTCTTTATTTACTTTTAGGTAATATTCACTGGTGAGCTATGGAGATAAAAAGTATGGAGGATATCCCCCGATTGCATATGTTTTTTTTTCTAGTTGCCTCTGATTGCATACGTTTTTTTCTAGGAGCCGCTGATTTCAACTATATTAAATTCAGAGAGTTTTTATTTTGTTGTCATGTAATAAAATATTGTTATCAATAATTGGTGTCATTCCATAGTGACTGAAGCAGAATTGGAGAGATTAAAGCATGATTTGAAGCCTCTTTCAGAGGCTGAGAAACAACCAAGGGTTTCGAGTGAATGCTCGACATGGTTCACAGCTACTCTGTTACAGCTTGGTTCAACGCCTTCACCAGACCTCACTCAATCAGGCAGCAGTTGGAGGCAGAGCTCTAAGACAACCGAGGATGATCCATCAAGCACTTCAAGGGAAGCTACTGCTTACAAGCAGAAGTCAGGTGTTCCGTATGTGCCTCGGAATTCAACTTCTCCTGCTTTCTTGCACAAAGTAGTAAAAGGAAATTCCAGTCATCAAGGGGAATTATTATCACAGATTGATGGTTATAATTCCAAGCCCTCAAATAGCATTTTTGTGGACAGTGATTCCTCAGCTGCCTCACATGACAATAGTATGGTTGGAAATGCGATTCTTACACACAGAAATTCAGACAAATTAGGTGACATCTGAGCAAAGTGTATAGAAAGGTGCCACTCAAAGACACTGAGGCAGCTGCTACGTGCTCATGGGAAGCTTTTGTCTATCAGTGAAGTTGAAGGTTAGCTTTTGCTGGTTGAACTAAAATACAACATGTTACCTTTTCTTATTAGTTTTCTTTTAACTTGTAAATCAAATATATATGTTGTCAATCTTTTACTATACAGATTTTGCTTTCCGTCTGTATAGGGGAGAGTCAGAGTTGTGGGATAAATTGAGACAGTAAAAGTTTCTCTGCAGTATCTATATATGGATGCTGATGTCCAGAAACATTTTTTTCTGCATGCAAATAACTGATATGGTGATGGGTAGTTGGTAAACTATTTCCTGTCTTGTTGTATGCTAAGGTTGTCTTGCTTGCTAGAGGAAAATGTCACTTAGCTATCTGTTTGGTGATACCCATTTTTTTCCTTTTATCCAAATATTAGTCACCATATGTTTTGTTTTTTGAAGTTTGTTATGATCGAATCTTGTTGCGTTGAGTGTAAAATGCAAAGCAATGTGGATTTTGGCATGATCTAAGTCTTATGTTTTGCTTTAACGATAGTGTTTGATCATTCTTTTCTTATTCTTTTTTGGGGAAGAAGGAAACAATCTTTTTACTGCCAATTAACACATTGCATGGTATGAGACTGAAAAGCTGCAGTCACAAATATTGTGAGGAAAATATTAGTGAATATATGATGCAAATTAATTTATCTGTCCCCTGGCTCCATTAACTGAGAGGATTACAAGCCCGAGTCCTGCAGGTTTTGACCTCCCTTGTGTACATGCATCTTTACTTCTCATGCTCCGTCCTTGATAGTTTCTTGACTGTCTCTTTGCTTCACATTCTGGACACATTTTTGTTTTTGTTTTTTTCATTTTACCAAAGAGATTATCTAATATTTATTCTATCTCTTTCGCTTCTTGAATATTTTATTTCTTAAATCTAATATGGTTCTGCTTGCGGGTAATCTGGTTGCTTATGTTGCATTTGGGGACAATGATATTAAATCTAGAGCTGAAAGGTTTTTGAGCAGTATCACAAACTCGATTGAAATTGTACTGAAGCAGAATGTAGAGGTCAGAATAATCCTCTTGCCTGATGGTGATGTTTCTTTGAACTGTGGGAATCCAATTGAGTTGTCATGGAAACAACTGTGGTAATTGAGAGGCACAGAAAGGCAGTTTGCATGAATGCAATAGATGGTTTTTCTGGCTTAGAGTCACATCAGGAATCTCTGAAAGTAACCAGAGGAAGTTTCAAAGATTTGGAAGGTAATCTGAAAGGAGCACAGGATGGTACCTTTCAGATTACCTTTCATAAACATGGGCCGCTGCTGCTGTTTACTTGGCTTCAATCCTTGAGTATCTGAATGCAGAGGTTCTTGAACTGGCTGGAAATGCAAGCAAAAATCTGGAAGTGAAGAGAATCACTCCAAGGCATTTGCAGCTGGCCATTAGAGGGGATGAGGAGCTTGAGACACTTATCAAGGGTACTATTGCTGGAGATAGTGTGATTCCGAACATTCACAAGTCGCTTATTAACAAAACCACCAAAGATCGAGTTGTTTTATGTCTAATTTCAAGTGGCTCATAACTGATGATATTTATGTTTACTGTGAGGTTGTTTTTCCTTGTTTTATGTAGACTTCTATTAGTATTGTGTTTGTTTAGGACCATCTGGGTTGATGTATATGGTTTAACTCCTAGGCTTATCTCTTTGAATTGGTATCTTTCTAAAGCAGGAATATTAACTTTTTATTAGTTTAACATTTGTGGTAATGTTACTATCATTTTCATCTCTAATTATTTTAAATTCTAAACGGTTTGTCTTATTTTTTATTCTTTAGACCCTAATGACAATGTTATTTACACCTTAGTACATCAATCCTAGCTTATTTAAAAGAATTGGTGTTCTGGATCATCGAATGGAATATTAATTAGTATTTTTATTTTTTAGAATTTATTTAACAAACAAACATGATATGATCAAGGGAGAAGAGTGTTGTTATCTTTGATCATTTGGTGTATTTAAAAAAATGTATTTAATAAATAAGAGAAATAAAATTAATTTTAAATTTAAAATAAATTGAAAACAATTACAAGGCGTAATCCAAACAGTTTTCTATTTTCAAATATGTTTTCAAAATAAGATTATCCAAATAACATTTTATTGTTTTTCGTTTTAGCAACAGTTTTCGAGTTACAGTTATTCAAACATGTTTTCTTTTTTAGAAAACATCATAAAACTGTTTTCAGTTTTTATTTTCGAAAACAGTTTTCGAACATTGAAAATTGGTACCCAAACATGCCCTTAGCTCTTGAGATACACATGTTCAAAGCAAAATTGGTTTGGATCAATTTAAACTATGTTAAAAAGGTTTTAATATCAACTCAAACAAATCTTAAATAACATAAGTAACTGAAAAAATTATTGAACAGAATTAAGGTATGAAAAAGGACAATTTTTTAACTCTATCATGTTCATGTTTAATAAAATTGATGATACATACAGGTTTGATTTAAGTTGGATGAAAGGTATGAAAAAAAACAACACAATTAATCCCAGTGCATAAAAGTCTAAAAATTGCTAGTAAGATTATTGCATTCTCAAAACCAACACAAGACTACCAAAAAATTATGGAGACTTTGAAATGAAAACGGCATTTCAGGTCATATAACTTGACATTTCTTGATGATATATTTATCGTTTTTCCCTTCATGACTTTGCTATGGAAATCAACTTTTATGACAACACTTGGTCCAATCCATTTTATACGTCAAGGTATGACAAAAAAATATCTATAGATTAGTTGAAGTGAAAGAATTATTGTGCTCAATGAACACCACAAAATTTATGGATAATATCTAGTGATATTGAGATAAATATTTCTTAAATTTGTGATAGTATTATATATAGGCTTATAATATTATGATGTAATTATTGTGTCAATGTTGTTATATAATATCGGTTCAATTAAAGAAAATCAAAATTCATGATTTTCATTTTATGAAAAAATTTCATGATATATATATATACTCGACAAGTTTAATTAACAAAAAATATGATCATCAAAATATTGCGCGCAACGTAGATAAACAGTGAAGTCTTGTGTTCACATCATCATAAGCTTGTTAATTAGTGTTAAAGTAAAATAAATTGAAAATAAACTTTGTATTATTGTTGTGTGATATATATTGTATGAAGAAACTTATATGTATAGTTTAAATGTACTAACCCTAATAAAATTAGGAATCCAACAATAGAAAACTAAATACAGTAGGAAACCAATATATGTTAACAACTCCCTCAAACTCATGGTGATAAAGTCAATGTCAACGTGAGTTAATAAACCAAATCGAAGAAGCATCACGAAAGTCCGAGAAGGACAAACTTTGATGAAGTAACTCGATCCACCATATGCAAACTCACTAGCTCCTTGCACATGCTCTAGTTGGAATCAAGAAAGGAACCCAAGCATGGATCAAAACAAAGTAAAGGGTATGAGTTCAACTCTAACACCCCTTCACAAGATAGGGTGAAGATTACCAAGAGATACAGGGGATTATTAGGATTCAAGATTGAAACCTGAAAAAACGAAAACATTCATCACAAGCAAGAATCTTCATCGTAGAGTCAGAATTTAATCAAACAAACATTACAGATGGAAAGATCATGCCCTACCTCGAGAACTATTGTGAATCGGATATGAGCTGATTTAACAAAACTAAAACTGAAGAAAAAATTAGACTTGAACGAACCACACCAAAAAAACTAAACTGTTCAACAAACCATAAAAACAACAAATTAAAAAATATAAATAAAATAGCGTAGAGTAAAAAGAAATGTATGTCTAAATGAGTGGCATTAAGCCCTCGTCCAAATTATAGGTAAAAGCAAATAAAATAAAATAAAGATTAAGAAGAATTAAGAATCCAAACATAATAAAAACCTAAATACAATAAAATAAAATAAAAACCAATATATGTCACAAATTAGATTTGACAAAAAGTCAGGTCTTTTTTAAAGCCACACGTTGTTAAGTCAAGCTTGTGGTGTGCCCCGCAGTGAACTGCTCCGTTGACATCTCTCTCAACCTTTCACAATCTTCATTTATTTAGTTAACATGACACAAAGTCATCACCTATTTTGTGCTTCATTTTCTTTGCTTTTTCTCTGCAACAACCTCTTTAGACTTAAGTGAAAGAGTCTTCAAATTCACAAGTTTTAAATTAAGTTTTAAGCGAATTCATAAACAATTTATTTTTTATAAAAAAATACATCCATTTAAAAAAAAAAAATTGAATGTTTAAAAAAAAGAAATGATTGTTTAACACACTTTATTATTTTATCTTGATTAATATAAGAAACATCATTATAAAGTTATAGGTGTATTATACACTCTCTTTTCAATTTTTTAATTTGGAAAGACTAAAAAAATGAAGATTTGAAGAGAAATGAAATGGTGCATTCATTTAATTTTATTTTTTTTTCTATTCTCCTCAATCCACACACATTGTTAACAATATAAAGTCATGTTAACCCATAATCATTGGTTATTATCTCATGTCAATTGTATTTATACGCTTAACGATCTTGAAGTCGATTCTCCATACGAACATTTTCTTATAGATTATAGAATATATACATATATGATCTAAGATGCAAGTTTTTGGTGAGTTTCAGAGAGATTTCTCTAAGAAATTACAGAGACAAAAAAACAACAGAGAGAATGATGGAGTTGTAGAGGGTAACGAGAGAGAAGATTGCAGGGACTTATGGTTTCACAATAAGTAAACAAATATAGATTGTTGATTATTTCCATTTTAAGTCAGACTAACTTATATAAGTAAGAAGGCCTTAAAACTAGTGCTTCATTTTCTTTGCTTTTTCTCTGCAACAACCTCTTTAGACTTACGTGAAAGAGTCTTCAAATTCACAAGTTTTAAATTAAGTTTTAAGTGAATTCATAAATATTTTTTTTTTTTTTTTTTGTAAAAAATTGGATGTTTAAAAAAAAGAAATGATTGTTTAACACATTTTATTATTTTATCTTGGTTAATATAAGAAACATCATTATAAAATTAGAGGTATAATGGTAAGTATATTAAAAAAAATTATAAAAAAATACTCTCTCTTTTCAATTTTTAAATTTGGAAGGACTAAAAAAATGAAGATTTGAAAAGAAATGAAGTAATGCATTCATTTCATTTTTTTTTATTCTCCTCAATCCACACACATTATTAACAATATAAAGTCATCTTAACCCATAATCATTGGTTATTATCTCATGTCAATTGTATTTATACGCTTAACAATCTTGAAGTCGATTATCCATACGAACATTTTCTTATAGATAAAGTGAGTTATATTTAAATTTTTAGAGGCCTTTTGAGATTGCTGTAAAAATAGAATATATATATATATATAAGATGCAAGTTTCAGGTGAGTTTCAGAGAGATTTCTCTAAGAAATTACAGAGACAAAAAAAACAACAGAGAGAATGATGGAGTTGTAGAGGGTAACGAGAGAGAAGATTGCAGGGACTTTGGTTTCACAATAAGTGAACAAATATGGATTGTTGATTATTTCCATTTTAAGTCAGACTAACTTATATAAGTAAGAAGACCTTAAAACTAGTCTTATTTTGCTAAACATCCATTTTGAAATAAGTAGATATTTTTTACACTAAGCTTCATAAGTAAGTTTTACGAATCCTATCAAATAGTGCTTAAACTCTTTGGATTGCTTTTTCTGTTTTAAAAAAAAATTGATGTGAAATAGGATCAAATTCAAAAGTGATTACTAAGCCAAAAAATAACCTAGTCCTTTAAATTGCTTTTCATTAAAAATTCAAGAACTAAGTTCGAGGTAACCTAGTCCTTTAAAATTTTCAAACTTGAGAGAAAAAAAAAAAGTCCGAATTTTTCCATAAGATTAGATTATGTTAAAACCTCCAAACTTAATATGGCCTGAAGATAATATTTATTATTATTATATTATACTAATAAAAAATAATATAATAATAAAATTATTTGTGTTTCAAATAATTTATGATTTTTTATTAAAAAATTTAAATATATTTATTTACTTAATTTATAAAAATAATAAAATAATATTTTAAAAATAATGGTTAAACTATCCAAAGAAAACAAATTTTATCACCTTTACGAGCAACAAAACCTGAAATGTTCTGTATCTTTCATTTTTTTTCCTTTGGTATGTAACATTGGTTAAACTATCCAAAGAAAACAAATTTTATGTCGCCGTCAGTTTTTATTAGAAGCTTACATCACACTACCTATTAAATTTCAACGATGTTAGAATATTTTGTACTAGGACCAATGAAAGAAATTTTTTGTGATGGAGTTCACATCATCTGGTAATTGATGGTAGCAGTGAGAAAGCTCAGGAATACCCTGCAACCAACATTATAAATAGCAAGCCCTTTGTAATTAACGTTCTCATACAAACATCAATTTTCCTTTATATGGTTATGAAAAGATCAATGGGTACTACTTTTGTTACATTCTTCTTTTCAAGTTGCTGATTCTAGTAATTATCAATGTTAGGGGTTGTATTGAAAGTGAGAGAGAAGCCCTTTTGATGTTCAAACAAGACCTGAACGATCCTTCAAACCGGCTTGCCTCATGGGCTGGTGATCAGGATTGTTGTAGATGGGCTGGAGTTGTCTGCAACAACGCCACCAATCATATTCGAGAGCTCAACCTAAGAAATCCAATTCCTCCAGATTATTTTTCATTCCGTGCTGAACAAGCTTATAAGAGGTCAAAACTAGGTGGTCAGTTAAATCCTTCGTTGCTCAGTTTGAAAAATCTAGTTTACCTGGACCTAAGCAACAATGGTTTTGAGGGAATCCGAATTCCTGGATTCCTTGGTTCTATGGGGAGTTTAAGATACCTTAATCTCTCCCACGCTGGATTTGGGGGTATAATACCCCACCAACTCGGGAATCTCTCGAATCTACAGTATCTCAATCTTCAAAATGATGATCAAGGGTTATATGTCAAGAATCTTCAATGGCTCTCTAGTCTTTCTTTGATGGAACATCTTGATTTGAGCGGTGTCAATATTGGTGAAACTTCAGATTGGTTGCAGGTGATCATAAACACCCTCCCTTCCTTCTTTGCTGACTATAATTATACTTCTTGTGTATCTATGTGTGACCTAACACTAACATTTATCCACTCCTTGATATTGGTTGCAGATGATTAATACACTTCCTTCCTTGGTTGGATTACACTTGTCCCATTGTCAACTTACTCGCATTCCTTCAATCCGTGGTGTTAATTTTTCATCTCTTTTCGTCCTTGATCTTTCTCGAAACTCTTTTGACTCTTTGGTACCAGCTGGGTGGCTTTTTAGTCTTACCTCTCTAGTTTCCCTTGATCTTTTTGCCAATGCATTTCAAGGTCCAATCCCTGATGGTCTTCAAAACCTGACTTTTCTTAGGAACCTTGATCTCTCTTACAACCATTTTAGGTTTTCAATACCTGACTGGTTGTATGGTCTTGCCCATCTTGAGTATCTCAACCTTGGCTACAATCTTTTGGAAGGTGAAATTTCAAGTGCTATCGGGAACCTCACTTCTCTTGTTGCACTTGACATATCGTATTACCCGAGACAATTCAAGTATTTTAAAGGAGGAATCCCAAGATCATTGGGGAGTCTTTGTAAATTGAGATCAATCAAGTTGGAAGGAACCGAATTAAATCAAAATCTAAATGATGTCTTGGAAATTCTTTCAGGGTGTGCTGCAGATGGACTAGAGTCATTGTTTCTGCAAGAATGTCAACTTTCTGGTCAATTAATGACCGATCAAATCAGGCGATTTAAGAAATTGGCCTATTTCTCTCTTTCTGACAACTCAATTTCTGGTCCCATACCAGTGTCTCTAGGAGAACTTCTTCCATCTCTGAAAGAGATCTCCCTTTCTAGAAACAAATTGAACGGATCACTTCCTAGAGAGTTTTTTGAAAACTTCTTCTGTCACTAGGCTTGACCTGTCATACAATGACTTGGAATTTGAGAGGGGAATTCCAAAATCTTTGGGAAATCTCTGCAACTTGAGGATATTAATTTTGTCAGGTGTCAAACTAAGACAAAAGGTATCAGACATCTTAGAAATTTTATCAGGATGTGTTGCAAATGAACTAGAAATATTGGATTTGATGGATAATCAACTTAACGGTCAATTGAGCAATCAACTTAATAAACGATTTAAAAACCTAGATTTACTTTCATTATCTAATAACTCGATTTCGGGATTGATTCCTGGGTCTTTGGGAGAGATTTTGTCTTTGAGTTTGTTATATCTTGATGGTAACAAGTTGAACGAAACTCTCCCTACAAGTTTTGGGCAGCTTGCAAATTTAAATGGTGTCTTCATCAGTGATAACCTTTTGGAGGGTGTTATATCAGAAATTCACTTTGTCAATCTCACAAAGTGTGATATGTTTGACGCCTCTAGGAATTACCTGACTCTGAAGGTCAGTCCTTATTGGGTTCCTCCTTTTCAACTTGGATACTTAGGTATGTCGTCGTGGCATTTAGGGCCAGAGTTTCCTCCATGGATTGGTTCACAAATGTCTTTATCTGACTTAGATCTGTCGGACTCGGGTAGTTCAGGTACTATTCCCAATTGGTTTTGGAACTTTCACCCGTTTGAATACTTAAATTTGTCTCACAATCATATCCATGGAGATATATTAGATGTGCCTAAGGTTGTTAAGGAAGAAACAGTGATTGACTTGAGTTCAAACAATTTCCAAGGTCAGTTACCCTTTCTTCCCTATGATGTTCTTGGATTAGATCTTTCCGACAATTCTTTGTCAGGGTCAATTTCTCAGTTCTTGTGTCAAAGGACTCATGAGACACTGAAAATGGTATTTCTCAACCTTGAAAGAAATTATTTTTCTGGAGAGATTCCTGATTGTTTGATCAAGTGGCAAAGCTTAGAGTTCATTCGATTAGGTAACAATCATTTTACTGGTCATATTCCAAGTTCTATAGGATCTTTAAGTTCCCTTCAATCTTTGCATTTGCGAAATAACCACTTCTCAGGAGAATTGCCTTTGTCACTAAGAAATTGTACAAAGCTAGTTACAATTGATTTTAGTGAAAATGAATTAGTAGGGAATATTCCAACATGGATGGGCAAAAGGCTTTCAAATCTACTAGTTCTCAGCCTTCGTTCAAACAAGTTTCACGGCCACATACCTGAGGAACTTTGTGGTTTAATTTCTCTCCAAATTCTGGATGTTGCTGACAACAATCTATCTGGTAGCATACCAACATGTATCCACAACTTCAATGCCATGGCTACAATGAATAGTTCATTACAAGTCGTGGAATACTCAGCTGCGGGGTCGGGTGTTTATTTTCATGAAGATGCATTACTTGTGACGAAAGGAATGATGGTTGGGTATAGTTCTATTCTTAAATTGGTTAAATGTATTGACCTTTCTAAGAATATTTTATCAAGTGAGATTCCGAAAGAAGTGACGAACCTCCATAATCTTTTCTCATTGAATTTATCACACAATCTTTTGATTGGAAGGATCCCTGAGAATATCGGTGCTATGCAATCACTAGAATCTCTTGATTTCTCTGTAAATCAACTTTCTGGTGAAATCCCTCCAAGCATGTCGAGCTTGACATTTTTGAGTTACCTCAACTTATCCCACAACCACTTGACTGGAGAGATTCCTTCAAGCACTCAATTACAAAGCTTTAGTGAATCCAGTTTCATTGGTAATCCTGAACTTTGTGGAACTCCTCTTTTGAAGAATTGCACAGAAGATAGATCTCAAGAAACAACTCCAGTTGGTAAAAATGAAGATGACTTTGATACACGACAACTTTATATTGCCATGGCAGTGGGATTCATTGTGAGCTTTTGGGGAGTTTGTAGTTCTCTTCTTGTCAAGAGGAGTTGGAGGCTTGCGTATTTTCGATTTCTTGATGACATGAGGGATCACATCTATGTTATCATAGTCCTGAAAGCAAATTGGTTTCGCGAGAAATTGAGAATGAGTGACGTAGTTGGTGCATAAGGTATTTATTCTTATATTTTCTCTCCAAAAGATTAGGAACGATATTTATGATTTCTATTTTGTTAGTGTGCTTCATTATATATTATCTTTTTTGTTTATTAATTATGACAAAAAATAGTTTTGATTATTCATTAATTATGTCTAATATTTACAGAAAATAACTAGTCCAAGGATTATTATTTTTTATTTGTGTGCAGATTTCAAAGAATATTCAGGGACAAATCCTAGCTATCCTTCTCAAATAAATAATCTTTAAGGTTATTTTAAGTTTATTAGTTTGTTGTTTTGTTGAATTTTTGGTGCTTTGAGTCACTTGCAGTCTTTTTCTAGTTGATGAATTTAATACTACTTGATATGTAATAGATGTATTTGTTACATTGGAACACAAGTTTCCACTAGATAATACATGCTCTCTCTAATGCCATTCATATTTAGTTCTTGTGTGAAAGTATTTTCATTCAGTATTTTCATGACAAGTACTAGAGGTACACTCAGATTGGATAGAGTTATTTTGGGTCAGATCATGAGTCATTTGGAGTTGCAAGTCGAGTTTGATTGGGTTTGGGCTTATTGGTCACGAGTTGTGTCAGGTTTTAGATTATTTGGGATAGGGTTTGATTGGATTCGATCGTATCAGTCTCAGATAGTGTTGGGTCTCGGGTCATTCGAATTTTTTCATTTGAGTTAGATCATCTAAGGTCGGGTAATTTCAGATCGGATCGTTTCGGGTTCAGGTCATTACGGTTCGGATTCTAGCAAGCTCAAAATGACCTATTAAAAATTTTCAATTATTTTATTTTATTTTCCTCTAATTTTTTAAAAAATCATTTGAACTTCACTTTAAATTTAGATTGCATGCTATTTTTTATGTTTCAATATAATTAATTTGACAAAAATATGTTAGTAATAATTTAATATTATATTATATTTAACTAATTATGATTGATTAAATGCAAATCAATATTATATATAAAAATAATATAAATATAAAAAATTTGATTAATTAATAATTAATAAAAGATAAAATTAACTTTTTGTTCGTATATGATGATAACGAAGGTTGACATATGTATGATCTATCTGAATAAATACTAAATCTAATGCTTGTTTTTTGTAAAATAAAAATTATATAATAAATATAAGAGTAAATTACATTAAACTACTTGAGGTTAGTCTATGGTTATACTTACCCTACATAGTTTTTAAAATATACATTTACTTATCTGTCGTTAACCTTTCATTAGCATTCTGTTAATCAATTGTTCAAAATCTAGTCAAACCTTGTGCCAACTCATCAAAACTTTTTGGGAACCCAATTTTACCCTTAATAATTTCAAAATTCAGTCAAACTTTTTTTCTCCAAGTAACACCCAAACCTAATTGTATTCTGAAATTATTAAGGGTAAAGTCGGGTTTCTAATAAATTTTTATGAGTTGGCACAAGATTTGACCAACAATTTACTAACGAAAAGTTAACCTCAGGTAGATGCGTACATACTTTAGAAACTATGTGAGGTAAACGTAACCATGAACTGGCATTAAGTAAATTCATGTAATTTATTCTAAATGTAAAGTGGGTAAAACTCATTAATAATATTAATTTATTACACCATAAAAGAAAAAAATTAAGAGAAACTAAAAAGGAAGAGGCGGGGGTGGGGGTGGGGGTGGAAGTAGGGCCCTGAGCAAATTGAGCATTTGAACATTTACAAGTTAATCTTCAAATCATCATATTTAAATTTATCTTAAATATAAAAACTATATAATTGTTTTAAAATAACTATTTTGACAATAAAAAATTAAAATTATTTTATTTTTTGGTTATAAGTAGACCAAATGGTATATTCGTACACTCCACTCATGTGTAGCAATGCAGGCAACAAAAGATATTTTATTTTATAACTTTTACTTCTTTAAGAAACTGAAAAAAAAAAAAAAAAAAAGCAAGTCACGCAACCAAGAAAACAGCACAATCAAAATCAAAATCAAAATTATAAAGGTAGGGTGCCTTCAGATAAAAAAAAAAGCAATTATTTATCTTTAATGGTAAACATATTTATTTAGTGATAAATTTTTTATTTTTAATGATAAAATTAATAATATTAATATTAAAAGGATAAAAAAAATTATGTTTTATTATCAAAAATAAAACTTTTACTACTAAATAAATGTGTTTACCATCTAAAGCAAATTATCTTTTTGATACAACACATATTTCTTTTCACCAATATCCTTTCTAACCTTATGCTCTAGATTTTGCGAGAAATAAAAATACCAACCATGTCGCGTACTTATGATGAGATTATTTTATTTTGAATATTAACAGAAAAGAAGTAAGTCCAGGATGCTGCAAACAGAGTACCAATAAATTAAGATCCATGGTAACTTCAAACCTTAAAGTTGACCAAAATTTAAATCTCTGTTATGTAATGGAACAAAAATAACAAAATACTCTAATAAATAAGTTTAGAATTTAAATATTAGATTCAATCTCATTTATCTTAAATATTATAAGTATGATTTTTGAATTGAATATAAAATTTATTATTAGAAAATTAAACATGAAAAATTCATTTCAATTTATTTACAAATAATTTTTTTTGATTAATTTATAAATGATAAATTCTATTATTATTTGATTTCAAACAGATGTTAAAGATATCGTAAAAAAAAATACCCAAAATCCGTGGCACGGTGGCTCCGCTCCTTCTCAATTCAACTGAATATCAGTCCATAATATTGTGAAAGGTACTTAGTACACACTAGGAAGTTGAAACCATACTCTGTTTGATTGGGAGACTAAATGCAAAAAGGTCTCAAGTTGAAGCCAGACCATATGACAAAAGGGGCGGTTATAGAAAGATGAAGAACTATAAGTGGGCCAATTAAGTTATTTATGAAGGTTAAACTCTTCATACATTAAGGATACCGAAGTAAAGAAATATAAAATAATTGCATTGCAAATGTGAAGGGAACAAATTACAGCAATTCTTTGGCAGTGTGCCGACAAGAAAATCTAACGGAAGCATTTTGAGAGTTGCCTTTGAAAAATCTGAATTGCCAAACATTGATCTTTCACTGTGAAATCTCACTCACAAAAGAATTTTCTGAAGAACTCTTTATTGAATGATCTTTTACAATGAAGTCAACTATTTATAGTAGCTGCGATGAGGTAACATGATAACATCAAACCTCTAATTGATAATGACAAAATAAAACTATGATAATCCTAACTATCTGATAATCTTAACACATGATAAATAAGAATTATCAAAAAAGATAAATCCAACCTAATATCAAAACAATAACAATAAAAATATAATAACTTGGTTTAATCCTACATAGCTCCCCTTAAATCAAGTCCTTCATAACTCATCATGCCTAAAGACTTCTTAAGCTTCTGAAAAGTGTCAACTTTGAGCGGCTTTGTGAAGATGTCTTCAACCTGTTCCTCTGAACGGCAGTACTCAATCACTATCTCTTTCTCTTTCACCAAGTCTCGTATAAAGTGAAACTTGATATCAATGTGCTTACTTCTACCATGATATACTGGATTCTTGGTCAGGGAAATGGTGGACTTGTTGTCGCAGTAGATCACCGTGGGAGCATCATGTTGATGCTTTAACTCAGAAAGCATGCGACGCAGCCACATAGCCTATGTAGCACCACCAGCAGCTGCAATGTACTCAGCTTCTGTTGTCGATGGAGCAACCACTTGTTGCTTCTTCGATGACCAAGAAAATACTTCAGAACCAAGATGGAATGCAAATTCGAAAGTGTTTTTCCTCTTCTCTGTATCACCTGCCCAGTCACTATCTGTATATTAAACAAGCTCGACTTTGTTAGCGGAAGAGTAAAAGATACCATCACCCAATATACCTTTCACATATCGCAAGATGCGCTTGCCAGCCTGCAAGTGAGATTGCCTCGGAGAGTCCATGAACCTGCTAATAAGCCCAACTCCATAAGAAATATCAGGCTTGGTAGAAGTTAAGTATCTCAGACTTCCTACTAGCCTCCAAAAGATGGTAGCATCAACTAGCTCACCAGACCCATCCTTCTCCAACTTCAACCTTTCTTCAACTGGAGTCAGCATTGGCTTACATCCCTCAATCTTGAACTTTCTCAGCACATCACCAACATACTTTTTCTGACACACAAAGATACTATCATCTGTTTGAGTCACCTCAATACCAAGAAAGTAGGACATCAACCCCAAATCTATCATCTCGAAATGACCAGTCATTGCACTCTTGAACTCTGCAATCATCTCAAGATTATTACCGGTAATGATCAGATCATCAACATATAAGCACACAATAAGAATATCTCCATGGGAATTGGATTTGATATACAAAGTGTGCCCATAAGGACATTTCTGGAACTCATGCTGGATAAAATATGTGTCAATGCATGTATACCACACTCTGGGTGCCTGTTTCAACCCGTATAAGGCCTTCTTCAGCTTGTAGACCTTATTTTCTTGCCCCTTCTTTACATACCCCGTAGGTTGCTGTATGTAGACTTCTTCCCCCATCTGCCCATTTAAAAAGGTGGATTTCACATCCATCTGGAAGATTCTCCAGCGATTCTGTGCAGTAAGAGACACAATCAAGCGAACAGTGTTAAGTCTAGCAACAGGAGAAAACACCTCAAAATAATTGATCCCTGGCCTTTGCTTGTAACCTTTCGCAACCAGACGAGCTTTGTAGCGTTCCAACTCACCATTCGGCTTGTATTTTATCTTGTACACTCACTTAACACCAATGGGCTGCTTTCCACTTGGCAAATCAGTAAGCTCCCATGTGTTATTATTTTCAATCGCACGTATCTCCTCTTCCATTACTTTCAACCAACAATCATTATGAGCAGCATCTTCATATGTGATAGGATCACAATCAACAAACAATGCAAAGTTCACCAACTCTTCATCTGTTGGATCGTCGTCATTACTGAGAACACAATCCTACAAATGAGCTGGCAACACCCGTTCACGTTGTAGACGACTAGAAGATTCTGCTGGATGTGGATTCACCGAGGATGGTGGAACCACTGGGGTCAGAACTAGATCCTCTCTAAGATGACCGTCAATCTCATACAGATCAATATTAATGTTTGAAGAGCTCTCCTTAACGTAAGACCAATCCCAGCATCCCTGCTCATCGAAGGTAACATCCCTGCTAATAATCACCTTTTCGGTTACTGGATTATAAAGTTTATAACCCTTCGTTACCTGACTGTAGCCGATGAAGATGCTCTTCTCTACCTTATCATCAAGCTTCTTTCTTAAACCATCAGGTACATGAGCATAGGCAATACACCCAAACATTCATAAGTGTTCAATGCTGGGTTTAAGTCGAGTCCAGGCTTTCTGAAGAGTCTTTCCGAGAACACTACTAGTGGGACATCTATTCAACAGATAGAACGCACAAGCAACTGCATCACCCTAAAAACTTTTGGGTAGTTTCTTCAAGTGTAACATACACCTGACCATGTTCTTGACTGTTCTATTATTCCTTTCTACTACACCATTCTACTGAGGAGTAAATATCGCTGTCAACTGATGATTGATGTCATGTTTTTTCAAGAAACTATCACAAACAACATATTCTGTCCCCCGATCTATTCTCAGAGTCTTGATAGACCTTTCACTCTGATTCTCCACCAATGCTTTAAATTTCTTGAAGGCATCACAAGCACCTGACTTCTGCTGCAAGAAATACACCCAAGCCTTCCTGCTAAAGTCATCAATAAAGGTAATAAAATACCTATATCCCCCATTCGACAGAGTCTCCACGGAGCATAGGTCTGAGTGCACTAGCTCCAATGACTGACTAGCTCTCCACGTCTTTTTTGTAGGAAATGGGTCTCTGTGCTTTTTTCCCACAACACGTGTCTCGCATACCTTATTAGCAGGATCAATGACTAGCAATCCTAAAACCATATTCCTTGAAGAAAGTAGCTTCAAACTTCCAAAGTTCACATGGCCAAACCGCATATGCCATAACCAACTCCCATATCTGATTATAGAACTAAGGCATGGTAAAAGGTCACTATTAATATATAGTGGAAACAAACGATTTGATGACATATTAATCTATGCTATCAAACCCTTCTGTGCATCCTTGATGGTGCATACCCCTCTATAGATCCGCATATCATACTCTTTCTCTGAAAGTTTCCCCATACTCAACAGATTTTGATGCAGACTAGAGACAAACAATACCTTTGAGATGGTATTCTTGGATCTGTCCTTCAGAGAGATGGAGATTTTTCCCTTCCCCATCACTGGCACCTTTGAACTATTCCCAAACTTCATTTCTGAAGTAAAGATCTCATCCAATTCTGAGAAAATTTCATTCCTACCACACATGTGGTTGTTACAGCCTATATCCAGAAACCATTTGTACTTGACATCATCCACTGCTACACTACACGCTAGCAGCAATGTTTCTGAATTGTCTCCATCTTCTGCAACATTTACTTGGAAATTTTTCCCATTGGATTTGCACTCATTCTTGTTGTGGCCATATCTTTTGCATTTGAAGCAATGAATCTGAGATTTATTCTTCTTATTAGTGTTATTGCCTCCTCCGCCTTTCATCTGGCTAGATTTAGAAGCACTTCCCCTCCAATTTTGCGAGTTATAACCCTTCTAGCTTGCCTTAGAATTCTTTCAGGTCTCCACTTGAACTTTCTTAAGACTCAACTGGCTCTGTAAAGCTTTCTCCACCTTGATCTCAGACTTCTCGTCCAACTGTTGTTCGTGGGCTTGGAGTGAGCCCATCAACTCATCCAATGTCATCTCCTCGAGATCTTTAGACTCCTCGATGGTAGTCACCTTGTACGCAAACTTCTCAGTTAGTGTTCGGAGAATCTTCTCCATAATCTAAACATCTGAAATTGTCTCACTATTGGACTTCATCTGATTAACATTTTCCCATGTCTGTGAGTAGTAATCTGCCACCTTCTCCGTTTTCTTTATCTAGAGAAGCTCTAACTGCCTCCGCATGGTCTGCAAGCCAATTTTCTTCACCTTTTCTGCTCCCTTATATGTGTTCATCAGAGTGTCCCACGCCTGTTTTGTTGATGTTTTATGTGCAATTTTCTCAAAAATCACTAGATCCAGTTACTGATTAATGAAAAACCTCGCCTTCAAATCCTTCCTGGTTATTGCAGCATCTACTGGCCCAACAATGCCCTCGGAAACAACAGTTCACAACTCTTGGTATTCAAACAATAGTTGCATCTGGGCCCTCAAATACTCAAAATTGGTTTTTCCGTCAAACTTTGGTATTTGTGGTTATATTGTGTTATTATTATTATTGTTAAGGGCGGCCATTTTAATTTTCCAAAACAATAATAGCAATAAAAAAAAAGCATGAACAAACCAGTATATCAGCAAAACAAAAATCAAAACGCACCAAACTTTAAACACACCAGACCTCTCAGTTTCTTCATGACAATGATCACGGGTTCGCTGCAAGTCACGATTCCAACGACTTTCTCGGTTGATGACAACATATTCCGAGCAAGCAAGGTATGGCCAACAACCTCTGCTGGTCAACTAAAACCAACAATCTTCGGATCTGGTCGGCACTGTCTGCACCTTCTGATGTGGGTGGTGTCGTTTCACTTTCTGGTGGCACGTGGGTTACGTAGAGGCCTGTCCGGCGTCGCTGACTGCTGCTCCGAACTCTTAGATCCTCAACTCCTGGATCCACCTACCACTCTTGGATTCTGAACTCTTGAATCCTACCTTACTACCCACCAAGCCTCAAACCAGGCTCTGATACCAAATGTGAAATCTCACTCACAAAAGAATTTTCTGAAGAACTCTTTATTGAATGATCTTTTACAATGAACTGAGACCAACTATTTATAGTAGCTGCGATGAGGTAACATGATAACACCAAACTCTAATTGATAATGATAAAATAAAACTCTGATAATCCTAACACATGACAAATAGAAATTATCTAAAAAGATAAATCCAATCTAATATCAAAACAATAACAATAAAAATATAATAACTTGGTTTAATCCTACATTCACTTTATTTATATCTATATTTATGTGTTTAATAGGCTTCTTAGATTGCCATTTCTTAATAAAATCACTCTTTGAATGGAATGCATCGTGTAAAAATTCATATGGATTCATCACTCGTGGACCATGGGACGACTATTATGCGCAAATAGAAGTGTTCTCCTATACATAACAAAGACTAAAAAAAGGTCAAACAAAATGAACTAGCATTTTCAAGGACTCTCAAGTTTCAAAACTAATTAAAAATAATTAACAATATAAGTAAGACAATGGCACTTGATATTTAGTAGGAATACAAACGCTTAGTCTACCCGTTCACTGACATTGTCTCACTGAACGATATCTTTCTCCATTTTTTTTTGTCAACTCAAATAAAAGCAATCTTGTTGCGAATATTTATGTGTGATTAAGAAGAAATGTGAATGTTCAATCTCACATCGAAAAGAAATAAAAAATAAAAAATAAAAAATAAATACGGTTTGAGCTTAAAACTTATAAGTTTGACCTTTTCAGTAAAGTTGGTGTTTAATCATTTATATGAAGTCAACACAAAATCTTCTTGTATTATTCGAACCCTATCTTGTAAATATCTCTTACTCAAAAAGGAATATGGATGATACAACATATTCTTGTAATTACGGTTTTGTGAAGAAATTGAAGATTGTTGAAGATGTTGAGTAGTGCTAAAGGTGTTTTGATATTTAAACTTATTATCTTACTTTAATCTCAATCTAGTAATCCCATGAATCAAACATAGAATTACGGTATTATCTCTTTAATCTCCCCTTATCATGTCTCATATTAATCTTAATTCTATTACACTATAATCTTGTTTGTAAACCAAACAAGCTCTTAATGTTTTGTAAAAGAAAAAAAAAATTCCACCTTATCAATCCTATCCTCCTTTTTTCGGAGCAAAGCCCTATGTTTGTCCATTGGTGCTCTTAGCCAACTCCCATATTGGTACTCAATAGTACTTCCCATCTCTCTTATCCTTTTTGCTGCACCACACGACTGCTCCACATACCTAACTACCCCACATACAAAACAAAACCTAGTAAACTGCTCATATTTGAAAGGCACACACTCACACTTGCCTTTCATATTAGTCAAAAAGGTTCCTCTATGTAACGGTTGTTGGATATTCATCAAAACCCTAACATTCAAGTATTTCACCCACTTAAGATGATTAATCGGCGCATCCATCTTGCCAAGCTTCATTCCTACCTCCCTTATCATCCCCAATAAAGGCAGTCTATATATTTGTACCCAAAAAATAGAGTAACAAAACTCAGTCATTGACGGATGCCTATCCCTATCATATTCTTTTAAGACCAATAAACCATCATCAAACAGTTAAGGGGAACCCTCAAACACCCTTGGTTTAACACTAGACTTAACAAACTCAAACAAAAACACTCCCTCTCCAACCTCATGAATAAATAAACTCTCATTCGTTTTCAAAATCAGCTTCAAAGTTTTTTTTTTTTAAAATACTTCTTACTATAAGCAAGATCATTTAAGAGTTTCCCAACCAAGCAAAACTTTCCTTAATCTGATGACACCTCTTAAAGTTGATCGCCAATATCAACCTTAATCTCCTCTAGATCAGTTAGTTTTAATTTATCCCACATTAGATCTTTCTCAGGCTCCATCCGAAAACCCTTATCAGGAAACAACACAACTAACCTTAACAGATAGACTCTACACTTATCTGTTTTCCTCTAGATGAACCCTAATTACTCATTGCTTCAAACTCTACTAAAACCCTACACCAAACCTTCACAGTGGCAGGACTAGAAAAACCCTAACCTACTCACGAGATTATTAATTCTAATTGTGTTTTTTTTATCACAAGATTTGATTCAATAAAAATTCTTAAATAAATTTAAATTGATATAGTATTTATTTTGTAATTAATCGTGACGTAAATCCCAATTCATATATTTTATATAAACTTAAAATTATAAATCCAATAAACAAGAACTAGATATAAAGAAACTTTTTTTATATAAGAATTCAATCCTTGTGTATGTGTCAACTTAGTAACACTTACCCACTTTTTAATATTGGTTGCAAGTGCTAAATACACTCCCTTGGTAGAACTACCTTTGTCCTATTGTCAACTTACTCTCTACATTGCTTCACTACTCCTTGATGTTAATTTTTCATCTCTTACCGTCCTTGATCAATGCATTTGAAGGTCCGATCTCTGATGGTCTTCAAAACCTGACTTCTCTTAGGGAGCTTGATCTCTGGCAACAAATTTAATTCTTCAATACCTGACTTGTTGTATGACATTTTTGCACTGAAAAAAATCTCTTTCTATCCTTAATTGGAGTTATCTGTAAGCATCAAACCAATTGGACTTATTTATATTTATACAGTAACCAAGTGGACTTACGAAAAAAACTTACCGGGTATAAAACTAATGTTTTAGACTCATTCGAAACATTATTGATAATTTTAAAGAATTTATTTAGTAATGCAATATAAACATGGGATCTTTAAAATGATATTATCGATAAAGTTCTCTCAAATTACCATTAAAATTTCAAACGGGTCTAAAACATTAGTTTTAGACCGGGTCTAACCAAGTATCCCTCGTGGACTTATATGTATAAACTAATGTAACATGGACTGGGCTTATAATTTAAGTACCTAGCTTTTGGACCGACTTGATTAATTAAGTTAATGTGTTGAATTTAAGAGAGGATGTGAGATAATACAAAGAGGAGAATTGTATTGAATTGTGTGATTTACTTACAAGGGAGCTATCCTATTTATACAAGCCAATAGGAGAGGCAAAGCTATACACAACCGATGTGGGACAACTAACTAAGAACATATAATACATTAACATCCCTCCTCAAACTCAAGGTGGTAAGTGGGAGGTGAACTTGAGTTTAGAAACCAGAGAGTGAAAGCGTCCGGGTGGATGAGCCTTAGTGAAAATATCAGCTGTCTGATCGGCTGCACTAACGGATTGTAGACGAACCGTATTCTGCAGAATGTGATGATGGATGAAGTGGCAATCATTCTCGATGTGTTTTGTACGCTCATGGAAGACATCATTGTGAGTGATCTGAATAGCACTCTTGTTGTCACAGTGTAGGATTGTTGCAGCAGGAGAAGAGATACCCATGTCAGCGAGTAGCCATCAAAGCCAGAGAAGTTCTTGAGTTGCTTCAGCCATGGCACGATATTCAACTTCAGTACTGGAGCGAGCAACCATAATTTGTTTCTTACTACGCTAGGATATGAGAGAATTGCCCAAAAAGAAAAAGTAACCAGTGGTTGAATGTCTGTCGGTGGGGTTTGCGGCCCAATCGGCATCAGAATAGGCTTGTAAGACGGGGGTAGACTATGCTGAGAAATGAAGCCCATGAAATAAAGTACCCTTGACATACCGAAGAATGTGAAGAACAGCCAAGTAATGGGTGGTCCAACGAGCGGACAAGAATTGGCTGACTTGATGAACGACATAGGCAATGTCAAGGCGAGTGACAGTAAGATATACAAGACTTCCAACCAGTTAGCGATATAGAGTGGCATCCTAAAGAGGTGAACTATCGAGTGGGGTAAGTCTGATGTTCGGCTCGAGAGAAGTAGTGGCAGTGGTTGAGCCAGTGATCCCAGCCTTGGAAAAGAGATCCAAGGCATATTTGACCTGACAGAGAAAAAATCCATCAGAACTAGATGAGATTTCGAGGCCAAGAAAATAGGTGAGCACGCCAAGATCTTTCGTCTTGAATTGGTGATATAGAGTGGCATTCTGAAGAAATGAACCATCGAGTGGGGTAAGTCTGACGTTTGGCTAGAGAGGAGTAGTGGCAGTGGTTGAGCCAGTGATCCCAGCCTTGGAAAATAGATCTGAGACATATTTGACCTGAGAGAGAAAAAAATCTATCAAAACTAGATGAGACTTCAAGGCCAAGAAAATAGGTGAGCATGCCAAGATCTTTCATCTCGAATTGGCCACTGAGAAACTTTTTGAGTTTAGAAATACCATGTAGATCATCTCCAGTAATAACCATATCATCCACGTATAGTACAAGAAGGATAATACCATTGGCAGTATGGCGGATAAGCAGATCTGAATCATAAGCACTAGTGTGAACCCAAATTGATGAATAGTAGTGCTGAATTTGGCAAACCTGGCACATGGAGCTTGTTTTAAACCATATAGGGCATGATGAAGGCGACAAACTTTGTTTTGAGGGGCATCCAAGCCAAGAGGGGTATGCATATAAACTTCCTCAAGTAGTGTAATATCCGTATTTTAAAAAGTTGGGTAAGTGTATATTTTTATCAATATGACAAAGAGTTAAATCCCTGAATGGCTGAATGAAGATTTCTGGAGACCAAGGTTGAAAAAAAAAAAAAAAAAGTCAACTTTGAACAGTGAAATCGTGGCAGCATACCTGCTACCACTGAAATAATTTTTGCTTTGGTATCATGTCTTTTTGTTGCCTAGTGGAGAGAATATAATCATGATGTTTTCTTTAGCCATCATGATGTTTTTGTAATTATCATGCCATTATCTCCAAATCATGGAGACTATTGAAGGAGGGAGCTGCTGAAATTTTGCAGCCAAGCTCTCCTATATATTGAGTACGAGAGGTTTATGAAGGGAACGCGAAAGAATTTTTGATTAGTTCCAAATATTTCATCTGTGTTCTTAAAACACTTGGAAATTTAAAGAAAGGTAAAAGGAACAAGATTTTGAGAGTATTTTCAAAAATATTTTTGGAAGCTATCAAAATAGCATAAGGAAATAAGATAATGTTATTTTATCATTTATGAAAGTTTCGGAGGTTAAAATAGAAAATTTTCAAACTGTGTAGTTTATGGAGAAAAGAAGAAATAATAAGAAATTTAAATTCCAATATTATGTCAGGTGTTGGTAGTCAACAATCAGGAGAAAATTCGAGGAAGATCGGGAAAGGCAAAGAGGTGGCCCACGAGTAGCTTTAAAGTACTACGTGGTGAGTTGGATTTACTCTTAGTAGTCTAAATAAAAATCAATTATTTGGTGATATTATTAAAATTAATTATTAAAGTATGCTAGGGTGATAGATGAAAAATTGATTTATGGGTATGATAGGAAATTTGACCAGGTAGAAATATTTTGGTGAGAAATGATATTTTTGAAAATCATAAGTTTATTTGAGGATAAAAGCAATAAATAAATTATTGATGAGATATATAGATGTTTTAATACGAATTATGACGAGATGAATTTTAGTGGATCTTGTTAAATTTTTATGGATGATTTAAGATGAATTTTAGTGGATTTCGACAAATTCTGATGGACAAGTTGAGATGAAATTTAGTGGATCTGGACAGATTTTAATGAATTATTTGATGTGATCTGGGTAGAGAAGAATCTTGTGGAATTTTTATAATTTGAATAAAAATCTGAATGATTGGATGTAAGAAATTTTAAAGAAACTTTGTTAGATAAAATTTGTGGATAATTAGGATAGTCAAATTAAGTAGTTTGAACCTTTATATTGTTTTTATATTACTGTTTATATTACTGTTTCATATCATTGGTCATGTACATATGCATTAAATAATATAACCGAAAGAACCGAATAGGCAGCCGGTCTAATGAAATAACCGTGACAGCCGGTATATGCTGGGATGAAAAATAAAAACCGTGACAGCCGGTATATGCTGGGATGAAAAATAAAAACCGTGACAGCCGGTATATGCTGGGATGAAAAGTGAAAACCGTGACAGCCGGTATATGCTGGAATTAACCGGGAAGGCAGTCGGTCTGATGAGAATAAAAGAACCGGGAGGGCAGCCGGTCTAAGATAATAATAACCTGTCGACAGGTGGGAAGATGTTCCCATCATAATCATTCATGCATCTGCATCTGTTTTAATTATCGTTGCATTATTTGAGATGCTGAGTTGTGGTATATTAATTGTGAATTAAATTATAGATGGTTGGGTCTCATAAAAAGAGGCAGCTATAATGATGAGATTTTCGAGATGTTGAGATGTGATACTTTTTGTGAATTTAATTATAGAAGGTTGAGTTTCATATAAAAAGACAGTGATAAGACTTATCTAAATGATGGACTTTTTGATATGAACCTCATTACGAGGTAATTAGGAAATAATTGATAGTCTTAAGGTGAACAAATGATTGAGAAGAAGAGATTGATAGTAGAAAGTTGTCATCAGGTTATGCGAAAAATAATTTTTAATATTAAAGGATTATTGATGGAATTTGGAATACTTTTAGTAAATTTAATTCGCTGAGCTTGTGAAGCTCACTCCTCACTGTTCAATAATTTCAGGTAGCAGTCAAGATAAATAGTCTGGTAGGTTGAGAATCAGTCGAGATCTTTTTCTGTAAGCCAAGTACGTGTTAATATCCTCAGAAAATCGAGTTAAAGACTTGTAAAAATTTTATTGTAAATATTCATGCATTTATGTATTTTATGTTTAAGTGAATATCAGACATGTTTACCTCTCCTGTTAAAAAAAAAAAAAAAATTTGGTAGTATTATATTTATTGTTGCATATATGTGTCGTGCTTGGATTTTCAAAATGTGATGACACCGTCCAGGGGTGGCCAACCTGGGATGGGTCGTTACAATTTTGGTATCAGAGCATTAGGTTTTAAGATTCTGTAGACTGCATGAGAACCTAAAAAGTGGAAGATCTAAATAAATAATATTCTTAAATGCAGAGTCTGAGGATGACACGTGGTCGTGCGAGAACTAGAGGTAGAGTTCAAAATCAGAGGGGACGTGGTAGACCCCCAATTTTTAGGAGGACTGAAGTAGAGGAAGAAGTCGAGTCGGTGGTTCCCGCAAGGGAACATGGTGATAGTGCAACTGGTACGAGTAGAGCTAGGGAAGTATCTAAAAGTAGAAATGATGAATTGCAAGATGCTCTTAACCGTGCTTTAGAGAGAATAAATGCAGCCGAAGAACGGGCTGCTAATTTGCAAAGAATATTAGAGGAAAGGAATGGATGAGAACCAGAGGTAGTGAGGCAAGAGGTTCCTGATGGAGGGGTATTTGTAAATGAAATGCAAGGGGATTGTTTTGTGAGGTTTCTTAAGTTTAAACCTTAGTCATTTAAAGGATCTGTAAATCCGGTGGAAGCTGAACAGTGGATTGAGCATGTGGAAAAATATTTTGAGGTCTTACCAGTGTCTGATAAACAGAAGGTTGCCTTTGCTTCGTTTATGCTGGAGGGCGAGGCTTCTCAATGGTGGAAGGATATTTTGCCCAGAATGAGTACACGAATAGATCAACCTTTGACTTGGAATAAATTTAAGGATGAATTGTTTGCGAAGTATTTTCCAGATTCTTTTCGGGCACAACAAGAAAGAGAATTTATCCACCTAAAACAGGAAAATTTGTCGGTGGTTGAATATGATAGTAAATTTGTAGCCCTGTCAAGATTTGTACCCGAGTTCGTGAATACGGAGGAAAGAAAATGCAAGAGATTTTTAGACGGATTACACTATGAAATTCGTTTTAAACTCTCTTACATGGGCATAGGAAATTATGCTGTACTGGTAGATAAAGCATTGCAGATTGAGAGAGATTTAATAGAGTTTAAAGGTAGGAGGGATTGGTTGAAGAGAACTAGATTTGAGGGATCTAGAGGTGGTAGCAGTATGGCTGTACAGGGTGGGAGACCACCCCAGAGGGGGCGTTCTTTGTCACAAGGAACGGTAGGACAGACTCAGAGGCAAGCAAGATCTGTTACTTCAGTAGCTCAGAGTAATACCAGTGGGACCCCTCGATTTGGGAGACAGGCTATGGGGATTGGGAGTTATGGTAGAGGAATGAATATGCCGCCAAGTGGAAGTGGAAATCTGATTTATGATCGGGAGTCAAGAGTTTGCTTTAAATGTAATTAGATGGGGTATTTATCTCGGAACTGCCCTACACAGATATGCTTTGTATGTGGTGAGGGAGGACATGTTGCTGCAGATTGTCCAGCGGGGAAGTCAGTTGAAGCAAGCATTGGAAGTGTCGGGAGAAGACCGATGGAGAGAGGCAGCGGATCAGGAAGTGTTCGGGGCAGAGATCGAGGATCTGTAGCAGAGCGAGGACGTGGCAGTCAGATTTATTCCAGAGATGGCAGAGTCTATGCATTGACCCAGCAGGATGCACAAGCCACTCCTGATGTTGTTATGGGTATGATATCTATCCTTGGTAGGGCTGCTAGATTATTGATTGATCCTGGTACAACCCATTCTTTTGCGTCTAGTAGTTATATGAAGTCTATTGATGTCAGTGCTAGTCCTTTGATGCATGCCATTATTGTTGAGGTTCCTACTAAAGATAGGGTTATTATCAGATCAATTTATCAAAGTTGTGTGATTAATATTGCTGACCGAGAATTTGAGGTTGATTTATTGCCTTTAGATATGACAGATTTTGATGTGATTCTAGGGATGAATTGGCTATCTGCATGTCATGCATGGGTAGATTGTTTTAAGAAAAATGTGGTGTTCAGGATACCCGGGCAGGAGGAGTTTAATTTTCAGGGAGAACGTAAAATACTTGTTAATTGTCTGATTTCTGCCTTAACTGCTAGTAAATGGTTGAGGAAGGGTTGTGAGGGGTATTTAGCATATGTGGTAGATTCTAGCAAAGAGGGTAGACAGTTAGAAGAAATCTCTGTGGTAAAAGATTTTTCTGATGTATTCCCAGAGGAGTTGTCTGGATTGCCTTCCAATAGGGAGATCGAATTTTCTATTGAAGTGATTCCAGGATCAGCACCTATATCCATAGCACCCTATAGAATGGCACCAGCTGAATTGAGAGAGTTGAAAGTTCAGCTTCAGGAGTTGCTAGATAAACAGTTTATCCAACCTAGTACATCACCCTGGGGAGCCCCTGTGTTATTTGTCAAGAAGAAGGATGGGACATTAAGGTTGTGTGTTGATTATAGACAATTAAATAAGATCACAATCAAAAATAGATATCCTTTACCCAGGATAGATGACCTATTCGAGCAATTACAAGGAGCTAGAGTGTTCTCTAAGATAGACTTGAGGTCGGGATATCATCAATTAAGGATAAAAGAGGGGGACGTACCTAAAACTGCTTTTAGGACACGTTATGGTCATTATGAGTTCTTAGTGATGCCTTTTGGGTTGACCAATGCTCATGCGGCATTTATGGATCTTATGAACCGGGTGTTTAAACCATTCTTGGACAGATTTGTAATTGTTTTTATTGATGATATTTTAGTATATTCTAAGAATGAAGAGGAGCATATGCGACATTTGGAGATAGTGTTGGAGATCCTGAGGAAGGAGAAATTATATGCGAAATTTCCTAAATGTGAGTTTTGGTTGAATGAAATATCCTTCTTGGGGCATATTGTGTCGGGAGATGGAATAGCAGTTGACCCACAAAAAGTAGAAGCAGTGTTGACTTGGGAGAGACCCACGAATGTAACTGAAATTAGAAGCTTTTTGGGATTGGCTGGTTATTATAGGAGATTTATTCAAAATTTTTCTATGATTGCTAGACCTTTAACTATATTGACCAGGAAAGATGAAAAGTTTAAGTGGTTAGAGGAGTGTGAGGGAAGTTTTCAACTGTTGAAAGAAAAACTGACTACTGCCCCAGTATTAGTGCTTCCATCTGGTGATGAAGGATTTGTGGTCTATAGTGATGCGTCGCATCAGGGGTTGGGATGTGTGTTGATGCAACATGGGAAAGTTATAGCTTATGTATCTAGGCAACTGAAGAATCATGAGAGAAATTACCCGACCCATGATTTAGAATTGGCTGCCATAGTCTTTGCTTTGAAGATTTGGAGACACCATTTATATGGAGCCAAGTGTGAAATTTTTACTGATCATAAAAGTTTGACGCATTTACCAACCCAGAAGGAGTTGAATTTAAGGCAGAGGAGGTGGATGGAATTAATTTGTGATTATGATTGTACAATTCATTATCATCCAGGAAAGGCTAATGTAGTAGCAGATGCATTGAGTAGAAAAGCTACAGGGAGATTAGCTGCTTTTGGGAGTCATGATACTAGCTTGATGATAGAATTAAGAGAAATGAGGATGCAATTGAGTGTCAATGATAAAGGAGCATTGATGGCAAATATGGTAGTTCAATCTCCTATTATTGATCGTTTATTACAGCTACAGAGTAAAGATGAGGGAATAGAGAAAATCAGGCAGGAAGTGTTGAGCGGGAAGCCGACCGAGTTTAGAATCAGAGATGATGGTATGGTAGTATCGGAACGAAGAATTTGTGTTCCCAATGATGAAGAGATGAGAAAAGAAATACTAAAGGAGGCTCATGATTCGATATATTCCATGCACCCGGGAAATAATAAGATGTACAGGGGGCTAAAACAGAATTATTGGTGGTCAGGGATGAAGAGGGATGTAGCAGAATACATTGCTAAATGTTTGACTTGTCAACAGGTAAAATCTGAGAATAGGCATCCAGCAGGTTTATTACAACCTCTTCCGATACCTGAGTGGCCATGGGAAAATGTAAGTATGGATTTTGTCTCTGGTTTTCCCCGTACCCAGAGAGGGTATGATGCTGTGTGGGTTATAGTGGATAGACTTTCTAAATCTTCACATTTTCTTCCTATTAAAACTACCTGGAGTCTAGAAAAGTTGGTTGAGTTGTATGTGGCAGAGATAGTGAAATTACATGGAGTGCCCTTGACTATTGTGTCTGATAGAGATTCTAGATTTACTTCTAGATTTTGGAGGGGTTTTCAAGAAGCTATGGGTACGCAATTACAGTTTAGTACAGCTTTTCACCCACAAACAGATGGACAGACAGAGAGAATCATCAGAATACTAGAAGATATGCTGAGGGCAAGTGTATTGAGCTTCTCAGTAAGCTGGGATGCTTACTTGCCTTTGATAGAGTTTGCATACAATAATCAGTATCAAACTAGTATTGGGATGGCACCCTTCGAAGCTTTGTATGGAAGGAGGTGTAGAACTCCAGTATGCTGGGAAGAAGTTGGAGAGAGAAAGATATATGGCCCAGAAATGATAGACCTGACTACTGAAATAATCAAACTGGTTAGGGAGAATCTCAGAGCAGCTCAGAGCAGACAGAAAGGATATGCTGACAAAAGAAGACGACCTCTTGAATTCCAAGTTGGTGATTAGGTATTCTTGAAGATATCTCCGTGGAAGGGAGTGTTGAGATTTAAGAAGAAGGGAAAGTTGAGCCCGAGATTTATGGGGCCCTATGAGGTGATCGAAAGAATTGGACCCATAGCATATCGTTTGAATTTGCCTATGGAATTAAGGCAATTACATAATGTTTTTCATGTGTCACTACTGAGGAAGTACTTGCACGATGAGTCCCATGATATCACGAATCAAGCGATAGAAATTCAGAAGGACTTGACTATTATGCTAGCCCCAGTCAGAATCCTAGACAGAAAAGAGCAAGTCTTACGCAATAAAGTTATTCCTTTGATTCAAGTATTATGGCGCAATAAAGATGTTGAAGAAATCACGTGGGAACATGAAGCAATAATGAGGAAGGATTATCCCCAACTCTTTACTTGATTTCAACAAGGAAATTTCGGGGACGAAATTTTTTTAAGGTGGGTAGAATTGTAATATCCGTATTTTAAAAAGTTGGGTAAGTGTATATTTTTATCAATATGACAAAGAGTTAAATCCCTGAATGGCTGAATGAAGATTTCTGGAGACCAAGGTTGAAAAGCAACAAAAAAAAAAAAAAAAGTCAACTTTGAACAGTGAAATCGTGGCAGCATACCTGCTACCACTGAAATAATTTTTGCTTTGGTATCATGTATTTTTGTTGCCTAGTGGAGAGAATATAACCATGATGTTTTCTTTAGCCATCATGATGTTTTTGTAATTATCATGCCATCATCTCCAAATCATGGAGACTATTGAAGGAGGGAGCTGCTGAAATTTTGCAGCCAAGCTCTCCTATATATTGAGTACGAGAGGTTTATGAAGGGAACGCGAAAGAATTTTTGATTAGTTCCAAATATTTCATCTGTGTTCTTAAAACACTTGGAAATTTAAAGAAAGGTGGAAGGAACAAGATTTTGAGAGTATTTTCAAAAATATTTTTGGAAGCTATCAAAATAGCAGAAGGTAATAAGGTAATGTTATTTTATCATTTATGAAAGTTTCGGAGGTTAAAATAGAAAATTTTCAAACTGTGTAGTTTATGGAGAAAAGAAGAAATAATAAGAAATTTAAATTCCAATATTATGTCAGGTGTTGGTAGTCAACAATCAGGAGAAAATTCGAGGAAGATCGGGAAAGGCAAAGAGGTGGCCCACGAGTAGCTTTAAAGTACTACGTGGTGAGTTGGATTTACTCTTAGTAGTCTAAATAAAAATCAATTATTTGGTGATATTATTAAAATTAATTATTAAAGTATGCTAGGGTGATAGATGAAAAATTGATTTATGGGTATGATAGGAAATTTGACCAGGTAGAAATATTTTGGTGAGAAATGATATTTTTGAAAATCATAAGTTTATTTGAGGGTAAAAGCAATAAATAAATTATTGATGAGATATATAGATGTTTTAATACGAATTATGACGAGATGAATTTTAGTGGATCTTGTTAAATTTTTATGGATGATTTAAGATGAATTTTAGTGGATTTCGACAAATTCTGATGGACAAGTTGAGATGAAATTTAGTGGATCTGGACAGATTTTAATGAATTATTTGATGTGATTTGGGTAGAGAAGAATCTTGTGGAATTTTTATAATTTGAATAAAAATCTGAATGATTGGATGTAAGAAATTTTAAAGAAACTTTGTTAGATAAAATTTGTGGATAATTAGGATAATCAAATTAAGTAGTTTGAACCTTTATATTGTTTTTATATTACTGTTTATATTACTGTTTCATATCATTGGTCATGTACATATGCATTAAATAATATAACCGAAAGAACCGGGAAGGCAGCCGGTCTAATGAAATAACCGTGACAGCCGGTATATGCTGGGATGAAAAATAAAAACCGTGACAGCCGGTATATGCTGGGATGAAAAATAAAAACCGTGACAGCCGGTATATGCTGGGATGAAAAGTGAAAACCGTGACAGCCGGTATATGCTGGAATTAACCGGGAAGGCAGCCGGTCTGATGAGAATAAAAGAACCGGGAGGGCAGCCGGTCTAAGATAATAATAACCTGTCGACAGGTGGGAAGACGTTCCCATCATAATCATTCATGCATCTGCATCTGTTTTAATTATCGTTGCATTATTTGAGATGCTGAGTTGTGGTATATTAATTGTGAATTAAATTATAGATGGTTGGGTCTCATAAAAAGAGACAGCTATAATGATGAGATTTTCGAGATGTTGAGATGTGATACTTTTTGTGAATTTAATTATAGAAGGTTGAGTTTCATATAAAAAGACAGTGATAAGACTTATCTAAATGATGAACTTTTTGATATGAACCTCATTACGAGGTAATTAGGAAATAATTGATAGTCTTAAGGTGAACCAATGATTGAGAAGAAGAGATTGATAGTAGAAAGTTGTCATCAGGTTATGCGAAAAATAATTTTTAATATTAAAGGATTATTGATGGAATTTGGAATACTTTTAGTAAATTTAATTCGCTGAGCTTGTGAAGCTCACTCCTCACTGTTCAATAATTTCAGGTAGCAGTCAAGATAAATAGTCTGGTGGGTTGAGAATCAGTCGAGATCTTTTTCTGTAAGCCAAGTACGTGTTAATATCCTCAGACAATCGAGTTAAAGACTTGTAAAAATTTTATTGTAAATATTCATGCATTTATGTATTTTATGTTTAAGTGAATATCAGACATGTTTACCTCTCCTGTTAAAAAAAAAAAAAATTGGTAGTATTATATTTATTGTTGCATATATGTGTCGTGCTTAGATTTTCAAAATGTGATGACACCGTCCAGGGGTGGCCAACCTGGGATGGGTCGTTACAAGTAGATCCCCATTGAGAAATGCATTTTTAACATCCATTTAAAACAGAGTCCATCTTCGAATGGCAGCTACAACAAGGAGTGTACGGACATATGTGAGCCTCGCCACTAGAGCAAATGTCTCTTCATAGTCAATACTCCTGAGCAAATCCCTTAGCAACAAGTCGGGCTTTATATCTCTCAACAGAGTCATCAGAAAGTGTCTTGATCTTAAACACCCATTTACACCCAATAGGAGTTTTTCCAGGGGGCAGATCAACAATATCTCAAGTATAAGTCTTAACTAGGGCCTGAAGTTCTTCATCCATTGCTTTGTGCCAAAGAGGATTAGTACTAACCTCCTTATAGGATTGAGGCTCATGCAGATGAAGTATAGTGGAAAAATAATGATAATCACAATGATAATCAGTAAGATGAGAAGGACGATGAGTTACCCTGGTAGATCTGCAGGGGTGATATGTAGGATGGCTCTCAGAGGGAGTCAGTGCAGACTCATCAAACATAAGAATATCCTCGGGCACAACCGATTGAGTCGGAAAGGTGAGGTCAGCTAATGGTTCTGGAGCTGGAGCTGAGTCTAGAGAGGTTGGGTCAGCTGGTGGTTTTAGAACGAAAGGGGTGATATCAGCTAGTGATTCTAAGGTGGACTCAATAGTACCTAAAACTGGATTCTCAGGAAATAACTCAATAGATGGATCAGTAAAGAATCTAAAGTTAGTAATGGTTGACATGTCAAATGACCATAAGAAAGAGAACATTTGATGCTCCCAAAAAATAACATGACGAGAGATACGAAGAGTTTTAGAAATAGGATCCCAACACCGATACTCCTTATGTTCAATATCATATCTAATGAAACAATATAGATGAACCCTTGGTTACAATTTGTTGTGTTCATGTGGTTTGAGAAGAACAAAACAAGCGCAACCAAAGACTCAGAGTTCAGAGTAATCATAAAGTTTACCGAAAAGGCTCTCGAATGAAAACTGATTCTAGATTGTAGCTGAAGGGACACGGTTGATTATGTACACTGTGGTTAATGCAGCATCACCCCATAATTTATTTATCTATTTTATTCTCAAATAAACTTTTATTTTCAAAAATATTATTTCGCACCAAAAAATATTTCTACATGTCCAAATTTCTTATCATACCTGTAAATCAATTTTTCATCTATTGTGCCCGAGGACTTAAAGCTACCCGTGGATCACCTCCTTGCCTTTCTCGTTATTTTTCGAAACTTCCCCCGATTGTTGACTGCCAACACTTGACAAAATATTTGCATTCAATTTCTAATTATTTCTTCATTTCTTCACAAACCACACCCTTTGAAAATTCTCACTTTGAATTTGAAGAATTTCATAAAGGCTAAAAATTTAAAAACAAACACTATACTATTACCTTCTGCTTTTCTGATAGCTATTCTAGATTCTCTACAAAATTTTGTCGTAACCTCTACAAAATTTTACTCTTTCAGCTTTCCTCTGAGCTCCCAAATGATTTAAGAAAACAGATGATTTAAAGGAACTAAACGAAATCTCTTGAGTAAAATTTTACGTTTACATCTGCTATATATAGGAAACCTTGGGGCTGAAAACTTTAACAACTCCCCTCTCCAAAGGTCTCCACAATCTCCACGTTATGGCATTCCCAAATGCCTTAAGAAATTGGTAGCAGGAGCAGTTATTACACCTACTGCCCATGTTTTTGATTTCAAAAGCTTCTAAGAATTGGCAGTAGGTATTAAACCTGATGCCCACCCTTTTTGATCTTTTTTTTAATATTATTATTTTTTCTTTCCTTTTCTCTTCTGCTAATCCCTGGGAAATTCTTGACATTTTTTTTTACTTAAGAATTTAATTTTTGTATTTAAAATACATGAAGTATTTCAACTCTATGTCTTATTTATTAAAGTACTTCTTTACTCTTATTTTATAAATACGGTTATTACAATACATATAGAAAATTTGACATAAGCAACTTATTTTCAAATATATTTTAGCTAAAAAAATCGATGTCAAAATAGTATCCATTGCGAGGCCATCTATGAACATGTGGTTGGTTCATGATCAATCCCCAAGGCAAAATAGGGCTGATCAATTTCTTTTCGAAATGCTCCCAAAGTTGTTCTATCCCCAATTTCTTCGGCAACAATAATTGAAAAACCAATTCGAGATTACTAGTGGACTTTCACATAATTACTAATGAATTCTTTCGGATCCGTACGTGGTAACTCTCACAGAATCGGGTTTGTGGTGTCAGCACAAGTTTTCTAAATTACCCTTAATTTTAAGTTTTTTAGAAGACTTTGCCATTAAAGCTGGGTATTAAATAAAAATATTTTTGAAAAAGTATGCTATAATTTAATTAGTTCTAACATGAATTATTATGTCTCTTTAAAAAATTAGATTTTTTTTATAGATATTATTACATATGGGACGGATAAAATATGTATTTTTAAGTTTATAATGAATCCAAATACAAGATTAAGCTAGTTTATGAACGCAGCAGATTCACAAGTTTTAATTTTTTTTATTAACACAAATTTTAATTTAATGTTTAAATAAATTCAAAAAAATTTATTTAGCTCATAGATAGACCAAGAAAAAGAGTGCTTAAATTCCAAATCAAATCAACGTTGCCTTTTATCTCAAGATGCTGGGACCCAAAACTTTGTTGTTTTATAAGAGGGGAGTCCCACCACTTATTGGTTTATTCACTATTCAAGAGATTAATGCCGTCCTCTTAAAGAAAAAGATCATGGAGACTTTGATGGAGACTTTGAAATGGTCAGGTCATATAACTTGCCATTTTTTTTAAGTCATATTTTAGAAGGCTTTGTCATGGAAATCAACTTTTATGAGAATGCTAGGCCCCAATCCATTTTAAAGGTCAAAGTATGACCAAAAAAAATATCTATTTAAATTAGTTGAAGCGAAAGAATTATTGTGCACAAAGAACAGAAAATTTATGAATAATATCAAGTGAAAGATTTAAAGCCATAACTTGTTAAGCTTGTGTTGTGCCCTACGATGAATTGCTCCATTGACATCTCTCTCAACTTTTCACATTCTTCAGTTAAGATTTTCATATATGCAAATGAAAATATCAATGGGTGCATCTGTTACTGTTCTTCTTTTCGGGCTGCTGACCCTAGCAACTACCAATGTTAGCTTGGGCCAGGGAAGCGCAAATTACAGTACTTGTTGCACTGAAACGGAGAGACGAGCATTATTAATGTTCAAACAAGACCTCAAAGATCCTTCAGGCAAGCTTTCCTCATGGGCTGGTGACGATTGTTGTACATAGCAAGGAGTCTTGCACTCCGATGCGAACTCCATTTCTCTTTTTTTGTCGTACAATGACTTTGAATGGGATAATGGAATCCCAAAATCATTGGGAAATCTTTGCAACTTGAGGAGTCTTGAGCTTTCAGATGTCAGACTGAGGCAAGTCATTTCGGACATCTTGGAGATTTTATCAGGGTGTGCTGCTGATGGACTAGCAAGATTGGATTTGAGTAGAAATCAAGTTTTTGGTCATTTGACCGATCAACTTGGCCGATTTAAAAACCTGGACAATAACTCAATTTCAGGGTTGATTCCAGCGCCTTTGCGAGAGATTTCATACTTGAGAGTGTTAACCCTTCAGCACAACAAGCTCAACGGAACTCTTCGAACATTCCTTGGACAACTTACGAATTTGGGATCCTTGGATGTCAGCAATAATTTGTTGGAGGGTGTTATATCGGAAATTCACTTTGTAAATCTCTCAAAGTTGGCCTATTTTTATGGCTCTTCAAACCCACTGGTTTTGAAAGTTGGTCCTAATTGGGTTCCTCCTTTTCAACTTGTGGGACTCCGTCTCTCGTCTTGGTGTTTGGGCCCACAATTTCCCCAATGGCTTGGTTCTCAGATGTCTTTGATTGAATTGGACATGCCCAACTCAGGTATTTCAGATATCGTTTCTGATTGGTTTTGGAACTCATTTCAACTTTAATACTTAAATCTTTCTCACAATCAAATTTATGGACAGCTTTCAGATAAGCTCAACATTGTTAAGAAAGGTACAGTGATTGACTTGAGTTCAAATCATTCAAAGGTGAATTACCTCCTCTTCATAATCATTTACTTGGATTAGATCTTTCGAACAATTCTTTGTCAGGATCAATTTTTCCCTTTCTGTGCCACATTTCGATTTATATGCCTAATCAATTGAAAGTTCTCAAACTTGGAGAAAATTATTTCTCCGGAGAGATTCCTGATTGTTGGATGCAGTGGCCAAGCTTAATTTCCCTAAGGTTGTATAACAACAATTTTATCAGTCATGTTCCGAGCTCCATAGGAACTTTAAGTTTCCTTAAATCTTTCTATCTATGCAATAACCACCTCTCTAGAGAATTACTTCTGTAACCGGAGAATTGTAAACAGTTGGTGACACTTGATTTTAGTGAAAATGAATTTGTTGGGAGTATTCCAACGTTCATTGGCAAAGGGCTTTCAAATTTAACAATTCTAAGTCTTCGTTCAAACAAGTTTCATGGTCACATACCCGAAGAACTTTGCCATTTGAGTTCACTACAAATTTTGGACCTCGCAGACAATGATCTATTTGGCGGCATACCGAAATGTATCGGTAATTTTAGTGCTATGGCTACGATGAATAGCTCTTAACTACAAAAAGAACATTACTTCTATGTTGGATTTCTATGAGGATGCATTACTTGTGATGAAAAGAAAGATGGTTGGGTATAATACCATTCTTAAATTGGTAAGAAGTATTGATCTTTCTCAAAATACTTTATCAAGAGATATCCTGACGCTGGGCAGAATAGAGATTATTCTGCAGGCTAGTTGAACAGATATTTTACAGGGAGAAACACAAGAAAAACCCTAAAACAACACAGAAAAACAGCTCTGAGGTTTTATTAAAATTTATGCAAATACCAATAATAATGATAATCTCCTTTTTTCCGCATGTGGCCTCCTTATTTATAAGGTCAAAGCAAAAAAAAGGAAAAAATCCCCAAAAACATAATCCTGGGGAAAACTAAGGAAATTACTAAAATTAAGCGATTGTATTAAAGCAGAATCAATGGCAGTCTATTCTGACTTGAATACAAAAGAAAATTGCAAATGGAAAGTTTTCTAAAACTGAAAACTGTAAATTTGAAGGCCTAAAACAGAATCAATGACAGTCAACCGTTCTAGGTAGTCCACCTACCATTCTTGCACTGATCTTCCAACTCAAGGTATCTCAGTGCCAACAACGTGTTATCTGACAACTCAGCATCATCTGACTCGGATCCTCCTGCATCAGTCGCCTCGGGTTGAAAATAACTCGTCATCGAGTTCACAATAGCTTCATCGGAATCCACAAAATAAGGACTCAAGTGTTTCACATTAAAGACATCAGGCGGCAACCCAGGAGGAAGATCCTTTGGCGTAAGGTCAGAAAACTCTGCTAGCAACTGCTGCACCTCTGCTGGTAAATCTGGATTCATATCTGCTGCACTATTCCCACAAGGCAGCAGAGCATGGACCACATCTCCACGCTCAATCTCAGCTAAAAACCAGGACATCGAAAGCAGATTAGTATTATTAGCTACTGGGGTAGGAGTGGTTCCTTCCCGACAAGGTGCCAACACAATCTTCTTCCCTTTGATGCTAAGGGAATATGTATTTTTCCGCCCATCATGAATAACACTGCGATCATACGGCCAAGGTCTGCTTAACAATACATGACAAGCATCCATAGACACAACATCACACCAAGCATTATTAAAATATTTCCTACCAATCGAAAAAGACACTAGGCATCGCCTATCTACTGTTACCTCACTGTCTTTATTCAACCACGACAATTTATACAGCTTAAGATGACGATCTATTTTCAACTGCAGTTTCTAGACAGTCTCTTCAGACACTACATTCTCACAACTACCACTGTCAATGATCATCTTGCAGACTTTATCTGCAACTGTGCAAGTCATGTGAAAAATATCGGTTCTCAATCAATCGTCTCTTGTATCGCCCTTGGGGGTCAATAGACTCTTACGAATGACCAGAGTCTCATGGCCATCTCCATACAAAACATCTCCATCTTCATCATCGTCATACACAAGCTCTCTAATCTTCTCAGTTTCGTCTACCACGTCGTCCTCAATAAGTAGATTTTTGCCCTTTTGACTAGCAGGCTTCCTGCACTCAGTCGCTTTATGTCCCTGTTCACCACATCTGAAACATCTAATATTTGAGTTAGAGTTACCTTGGGGCGGCTGCTGGGCAGGACGGGATTCTTGAGGGCGAACTGGCTGACTGCTTTGATCACTTCTATTCATTGACCTCCTGTTCTGTTGTTTTTCCACAGCAAGTGCACGTTGATATGCTTCAGAAATGGTCCACAGCGAGTAAAGGTTGAGGACATCCTGCAGGGGCTGTTGTAATCCCCCTAAATACCGTGCCACCATCTGCTCTTCCGTTTCAGATAAATCATTCCAGGCTATCAATTGATAGAACTCCTCCGTGTAATCATCAACCGATCTCATGCCTTGCCTCAACGAATGAAGTCGTGATGAGAGTCATAAAATACATCTAAACAATACTTAATTGTTAGCATTTTAGGGTTGAGCGAGGTTGGAATTACACTTTTATACCTTAATAACTCTAAAGTGTTATTCTTGAATCATTGACTTATTTCAGTGCATTTTCAAGTACTTTGAGCTTAAAAAAAGAGATAGAAAAGATATCATCATTTTAAACACGAAGCTTCAATGAATACTCGAGTGAGATAACAGTCGAGGAAGAGCCAAGATGTAGAGAAACCAAAAAATGAGTTTCACTAAATTGCCATAATTGCCCGTACAGATCAATCAACTTTGAAAATTAAATTGCATTGATGCAAGAAGAATCTGGAGATGAGCCATACATGATTATAAAGATCCGGAAGTTTATTTTCTGGAAAATTTTATGGCTCGTAAAAATGATTTTTCTAGAGAAAGTTATGGCAGTTTTAGTAGACAAAGGTCAAGCTGTGCGGGCTGTGCGGGATTTCAGCGTGAGCAGAAGTTTTTGGGCTTAAATCCCACATCCCACATCGACTGGAAAACACATTTCTATATCCAACATCCCACATTGGATTGGAAACACATTGCACTCGTGGTATTTTCTTATAAAAAGGCATACTCCACTTCAACTTTGAGGCATCAATCGGAGCTCATCTGAAATCATCAAAGAGTGAATCCAGAGGGCATTTAGGAGCAATCCAGAGGGCCTTTAGGACGAATCGAAAGTACAATTTTGGAGGGCAAGCTGAGAAATCACCGAAGCTTTCGCTACCAAGGAGGAGATGATCGTTGAAAGGCCGGAGGTAACTCAAGGAAGCATGAGCTCTATGGCCGGCTAGTCTCCAAGGAAGGCGAAAGGATGATACCCTAGGTGTAGTTGTTCTTATTTTCATTTATTTGATTAAGTTGTAGTTTGGTATTATTTTCATTAAATATTGTTATGTTTTATTCTTTAATTTAATTAGTAGATTTTTATTAGTCCGGTGATTGCATGATTCTTTTCCATATAAGTCTAGTCATGCTCTTCTTATGTGTATTTGTTTGGGTGTGATTGAGTCCGATAGATCTCTTTTATAGATTTGTCCATTGCTGTGGTATTGTCATTTAGATATATCGTCGTCTTTTGATAATTTATAAGTTAGGTCATGTGTACTTGAAAGTAAAGAATAATTCATATCAATTACATTAGGGTTTACACATGCGCTTTAATTGAATATTTGCCAATTGCCTATTTGGGATGTGAAACTTGCAATCGAGATAAAAACAACTGAATCAAGTTAGGATTAGAGCAACGAACCTAGCAAGGATTTTCAGAACCTTGTTGTTTCTTTATTATACTATCCATTAACTATTTACACAATTTTCATACAATCAATAAATCAGATTTTGTCACTTTAACTTTTATCATTTGTGTTGAGATGTATACCTTCTTTTGTAATTAACTTGTTTCCTTGTGGAATCGACATTCCAAAACTGTACTACAACTACCGCGTTATGTTTTGGGCGTAATCAAATTTTGATGCCATTGTCGGGGAAATGCGCTTAAATACAAGGAAGATTGTCAATTTTTGACATGACGGTAGAAGAACTGTAAATAGTTTTTCTTTTCAGCAGCTGTAAAGGTGGTAACTTCATTCCTTCTTTTATCTTGCTGCAATAATTTATTTTATTTTATTCTTTCTTTTTATAGTATTTTTTATTATTGTTCTTTTTTCTAAGTTTTGATTTTCTGATTTTTTTTATTATTATTACTCTATTTTATTTATTTCCTCTCTGATTCATTTGGTGCTTGCTTAGATCGAAAGATTTGTGAGGTAGATTCATTAGTGGACCCGAACTAGAATTACCATCTCCTTCCACGTCCGTTAGTAAAACCTTGCTTAGATCAAACCATAGTGCACCCCCACATGAGAATTCAGAAAAAAAAAAAAAAAAAAAAAATTTCTAACATGGCCGACAACCCTAATGAGAATGTTACTAGGACACTTCCGGATTACCTCCACCCTACACGCATAGCCACACCATCATGCATCATGTTTCCAGCCAATACTCGCCAATTAGATCTTAAACTAGGGATGATTCAATTACTCCCTACATTTCATGGCTTGGATAATGAAAACCCATATGTGCACATTAGAGATTTTGAGGAAGTAGTCGCGACTTTTCATAGTCAAGATGAAACTGATGACATTGTGAGGCTTAAGTTCTTTCCTTTCGCTTTGAAGGATAGAGCCAAGAGTTGGCTATACTCACTAAGACCACGATCTATTGGGTCGTGGACTGAGATGACTCAGGCTTTCTTTAACAAATACTTTCCCCAACATAAGACCAACGCTTTGAAAAAGAAAATGTCCACCTTTGCACAAAAGGATAGCGAGACCTTATATCAGTCTTAGAAGAGATTTAAGGAGTTATTGAGTATGTGCCCTCACCATGGGTATGAGAGTTGGCGTTTGGTGAGCTATTTTTTTAGGGACTTACATATAGAGAGCACCAATTCGTAGAGATGATGTTCAATGGTGAATTTTTGGAGAAAGATCCTGATGAGGCCATAGATTACCTCAATGAGCTTGCTGAAAAAGCTCACACTTGGACTGGACATAGTGCTACTGAAAGCACAAATAGGTCATGACCTATAGGGAACCCAAATGGTGGTGGAATTTACCATATTAGGGAAGAGGATAACCTTAAGGCCAAGGTCGAGATGCTTATTAGGGAACTAGAGGTATTAAAGACTAAGAGCTTAGAGCCAACACACACGGTTAATCATGCAAAATCTTTTGAACCATGTTTTGTGTGTGGCGGGGTAGATCATCTCGCCCAAGAGTATCCCACATTTGTTGAGATGAGAGGGATGTATAATGAACAATGTAATGCCTTAGGCATGTACACGAAGCCTTCTGCAGCCTTCTCTAATACTTATAAACCGGGATGACGAAATCACCCCAATTTCAGCTGGAAGTCTGAAAACTAGTAGCTTTCACAACCCTCTGCACCATATCTTGAACCATATCATGCACCCGTGTCTTCTAGGAGTTCTTTAGAAGACTACATGCTTTTATTGAAGCACATAGGAAGACTAATCAAAGGCTTGAATCTTTAATTGTGCAGGTTGTTGAAGAACATAAGAAGATAAAGAGCCAAGTGTCCAAGTTAATGAGCTACTTGAGTGTGACTGAGCGAGGTAAGTTCCCTTCTCAAGCTCAATCCACATCTCATGGTCAGTACCTAGTGCAACAAAATGTGAAGGAGGTGAATGTCATTGAGACAGTAAGTGATAAGTTATTACACATCCCAACAACGAAAAAATCAGAGGATGTGGACAAAAGCCACCAAGCATACTTGATGGAGTCATTCATGAAAAAGGTCCAGCATCTTAATCTATTAGAGTCCACCCTTACTCATGGCTTCACAAGAGCATATGTCGAGCCAGAATTTACGGATGTTACTGATGACATCATTGAGGCCTCTCAAAAGCATACAAGCACCAAATTTGGAAATGAAGCAGTGGCTGGTGCATTCAACCTATGTTTTTCTAGGAAGGAATAAGGGCGTCTAGCTGAAGACGTAAAACTTAGCACTCATGGGAGGCACCCCACAGCATATCCTTTTACTATTATTGTTTTTCTTTCTTGTTTATTATTCGCATTTTTTTTGTTTTCTAGTATTAACTTAGTATTTCTTTTTCAAGAAAAAATATACGAAGCAGTTCAAATGGTGGAGCACAATTTTCAGCTTCTGTACACCTTTGGCTACAAGAGGAGTCTTCTTTACTCTTTCTTTTACATTGAGGTCAATGCAATTTTTAAGTTGGGGGTGGAGGAAACGCATCTCTTTGTTTCCATATTCTTTATTTCTTTGTTTCCATATTCTTTATTTCCATACATTTTTTTCTTTTTCCATTGAACTGCTTGGTGTCATTTTTTTTTTTCTAGCATGCTTGGTGTTAGCCTTAGAGTTAATTCACATGTCAATGATATGAGTTTAATTGAGATAACAGATAGCATGTAGAAGAAGTTAAATCTTGCTTCGGTTTGAAATTAATTTAAGTATCAATCTTCATTTGGTTTGAGACTCTAGTTTGTGGTAAGATTGTATGATTAGTCTAAAATATTTAGAGAAATTTGAAGTGTGATTGCTTTATGAATAATTTTGCGATCTTGACAAGCTCTAGAACTTACTTGATAATCACTTAAGGTGAATTCCTAGAATGCACACTACTTAGGATATGATATAGACCATTTTTGAACCGTTTGAGCCTTTCAAACCTACCATTGCTATATTTATCACTAGTCACCTATTTGAGCCTTTTTCTTGAAAAGAAAAATTGAGCTTTGTTTCTTTCGATAAACCATTTACTTACCTTTATGAGCCTAAAATTATTTTATCCTTACCTTTCTTTTAAAAGAACTTAGTTATACACATGTTATGAGAAGCACTTAAAAGGAGTAAGGGTGGAAATATGAAAAAAAATATATATATATCACTACCACAACCCAAGTACATTAAAGGAGATAAGTTGGGGGTTGTGGAAAAGAAAAGAAAAAAATGATGAAAAATAAGGTGAATTGTTATGTGCCAAAAAAAAAAAGAATTATGGCAAAGAAAGAAGAAAGAAAGAAAAGAAAAAAAATGGTGATTTGTTGAAAGAAATGCTTGAAAAATGGTTGAAAGAGTTGGGTGTTAAAGTAAAGGTTATCAAGTGCTTAAAGTGATTGTGTTTAAAGCTAAGAGATTGAGTTCTTTTACTTGTGAATCCTTCCCGTTCTTCCTTAGCCTTTACCTTAGCCTAACGTTACAAGCTTATTAAAGACTTTTTGATCCAATGTAGTGTGGTTTTTCTACAATAGTGGAGAGTGATTTGAAAAGTGAGCCTATGGAGCTTGTTTTTGTGATTGATGTCACGCAATTTATTATGTTTTTAGAGGCCAAGACTTGTATTCATGAATGTTATGCATAAAATCATCCGGGTGTTTGGATTAATGGTTTGTGGTAAGATGGATGTTAAGAGTCAATAACGATTTTAAGATTGATGTTTGGATTACTTTTAGACTTAGGTGAAATTTAATGATTCTATGTGCCGTATGTTATGTGCAATTTTTGAGACAAAAAATTAATTAATCTTGGTTCAATGCTAGCATTGCTTTACTTTGTTTTTAACTCTTACCATAGAATTCATCTTTTATTTTCGCTTCAATTGCTAGGGACTAGCAATAAGCTAGTTGGGGTTGTGATGAGAGTCATAAAATGCATCTAAAAAATACTTAATTGTTAGCATTTTAGGGTTGATCGAGGTTGGAATTACACTTTTATACCTTAATAACTCTAAAGTGTTATTCTTGAATTGTTGACTTATTTCAATGCATTTTCAGGTACTTTGAGCTTAAAAAAAGAGATAGAAAAGCTATCATCATTTTAAACACGAAGCTTCAATGAATACTCGAGTGAGATAATGGTCGTGGAAGAGCCAAGATGAAGAGAAACCAAGAAAGAAGTTTCACTAAATTGCCATAATTGCCCGTACAGATCAATCATTTTTTAAAATTAAACTGCATTGATGCAAGAAGAATCAGGAGATGAGCCATACATGTTTTGAAAGATCCGGAAGTCTATTTTTTGGAAAATTTTACGACTCATAAAAATGATTTTTCTAGAGAAAGTTATGGTAGTTTTAGTAGACAAAGGTCAGTCTGTGCGGGCTGTGCGGGATTTCAACGTGAGCAAAAGTTTTTGGGCTTAAATCCCACATCCCACATCGGTTGGAAAACACATTTCTATATCCCACATCCCACATCGGATTGGAAACACATTGCACTCGCGGTATTTCCCTATAAAAGGCATACTCCACTTCAGCTTTGAGGCATCAATCAGAGCTCATCTGAGAGGGCATTTAGGAGCAATCCAGAGGGTCTTTAGGACGAATCCGAAGTATAATTTTGGAGGGCAACCTGAGAAATCACCGAAGCTTTCGCTACCAATGAGGAGATGATCGTTGAGAGGCCAAAGGCAACTCAAAGAAGCATGAGCTCCATGGCCGGCTAGTCTCCAAGCAAGGCGAAGGGATGAATCCCTAGGTGTAGTTGTTCTTATTTTCCTTTATTTGATTCAGTTATAGTTTGGTATTATTTTCATTAAATATTGTTATGTTTTATTCTTTAATTTAATTAGTAGATTTTTATTAGTCCGGTGATTGCATGCTTCTTTTCCATATAAGTCTAGTCATGCTCTTCTTATGTGTATTTGTTTGGGTGTGATTGAGTCCGGTAGATCTCTCTTATAGATTTTTCCATTGCTGCGGTATTTTCATTTAGATATATCGTCATCTTTTGATAATTTATAAGTTAGGTCATGTGTGCTTGAAAGTAAAGAATAATTCATATCAATTACATTAGGGTTTACACATGCGCTTAATTGAATATTTGCCGATTGCTTATTTGGGATGTGAAACTTGCAATCGAGATAAAAATAACTGAATCAAGTTAGGATTAGGGCAACGAACCTAAGGAAGATTTTCGGAACCTTGTTGTTTCTTTATTATACTATCCATCAACTATTTACACAATTTTCATACAATTAACAAATCAGATTTTGTCACTTTAACTTTTATCGTTTGTGTTGAGATTTATACCTTCTTTTTTAATTAACTTGTTTCCCTGTGGAATCGACATCCCAAACCTGTACTACAACTACCACGTTATGTTTTAGGCGTAATCAAGTCACTGAAACAAGGTTTGAGTGTAGCCGAAGGGAAGGAAGTGACCCTTCATCTTCTTCTTCATCCTCTCCTTATCAGCGATCTTGGCCTTGCCCTGTCGGTCACGTGAGCGCCAAAAAGCAGAATGTATTTGGCTTCTTACTATAACACTCGAGCTAAGTAGACAGCACAACCACCAGGAAAGGACAGAGGGATTGGTATATAACGACGTGAGAGGAAAGAAGGGGATTTGGAATTCCTAAAAAGTCCATAGATACGATTAGATGATGTCCCATGTCTGGTTAATACATGTGAGATAACATAGTTAAAGGGCAATGTTGACAGAACGAAAACATTTGTTTAATCAAAATTAAATTTAATATTTGTAAAATAAAAAATTAAATTTCTTTCACATCAATTATAAATAATAATAAAAATAATTATAATTAAATTAATAATAATAACAACAAAAATAATAATAATAATAATAATAATAATAATAATAATAATAATAATAATAATAATAGCAAATGGCTGGAGTTAAATGATATTGGGTGTAAATACCCCTGCTGGCAAACGGGGGCCTAAAAAGGATTAGAAAGGAATAACTCAACACTGCTGCATGAAGGAAAGTCATGCCACAAACATTTCACAAGTCAAATATAGTATATTTCTTTTGTACGTCCCGTTAAGTTCAATACCTACTCCAATCCAAATGTCATCTACCCACCTAGAAGCTGGTCTTGGCAAAAATCCTGCATATATATCTTGTGGTGTGGCTTAAGGTGAACCTATTCACTTCTTGTTGAATCTTCCCTTCTTTGCTACCCTAACATCGATCATGACCACCTCCAGTACTGTAATCTTTGTGCTTCCCTTGCTTTGTTTCCTCCTTGCGGCCACGTTCAACTTTGGCATCTCCAACGGAGACTCAAAGGTTATTTGCAATGAGAAAGATAAACAAACGCTCTTGAATTTCAAAAAAGGCGTGACGTTAGATGGCATGAACCGGCTCAAATCATGGTCTATTTTGGAAGACTGCTGTAGATGGACAGGAGTTTATTGTGACAACGTGACAGGCGCAGTCATCAAGCTCGATCTCCAAAATCCTTATAAGAATTCCGTTCACAATTCTTTTACCTTTCTTGGAAAATATTATGAATCTTTAGATCCTTACAACAGGAGCCAGTTAGGTGGCGAGATAAATCATTGGCTGCTCGATTTACAACATCTGAATTACTTGGACTTGAGCGGGAATAGATTCGATGCAACTCCTATTCTGGGTATCCTTAATTCATCAGGAGGAAGTGAAAGACGTACAGGTTTTTTCTTGAACCTTGCTCACCTTGATTTGGGATATAATTCTCTGCTCAGTATTGATAACCTCAATTGGATTTCAATGATGTCTTCCTTGGAATACCTCGACTTGAGTGGCATGGACCTTCACGGGGAAATTCATGATTGGCTTCTGTCCTTGGTGAAGCTACCTTTCCTTTCAGAATTACATTTATCTGAATGTAAACTTTCTAACCTCAGTCCATCTCCGCCTTATGCCAATTTCACATCTCTTGCAGTCCTTGACCTTTCCTGGAATTACTTCAATTCCACAATGCCAAAGTGGTTGTTTAATCTCAGTGACAGCCTTGTAGAGCTCAAACTTGCTGGAAATTATCTAAAAGGCTCGATTCCTGATACCTTCTTAAATCTTCGAAAATTGAAGACTCTAGACTTGGCTAGTAACCAGCTCACTGGATTGATCCCAGATTGGTTTGGGCAGCTAAAGAATCTAGAAATTCTTTACCTTAATGAAAACTTATTTCAGGGTCCCATTCCTGCAACTATAGGAAATTTATCCTCCTTGAAAATGTTAACTCTCAATAATAATCAGATGAATGGCACGCTTCCAGATAGTCTATGGCAGCTCTCAGCCCTGACGACCTTAGTCATTGGAGAAAATTCCTTAGTTGGCGTTGTATCAGAAGTGAATGTATCAAAACTTTCGAAATTGGATCATTTTTGTATTTCTTCAACCTCTATCTTCTTGGACGTGGATCCTGATTGGGTTCCTCCTTTTCAGCTGGAAGCTCTTACTCTGCGTTCCTGCTATTTGGGTCCTTACTTTCCTGCATGGTTACAGACACAGAAGTCTCTCATTTATCTAGACATTGCCAATAATAATATTTCGGAGACAGCTCCAGATTGGTTTTGGGGCATGGCAGCGCGCATGCATATGTTCGATCTTTCTGGAAATGCAATGAGGGGAGACTTATCCAATGTTTTGCTCAAATCTTATTTCATTGATTTGAGTTCTAACAACTTCAAGGGTCAACTACCACTGTTATCTGCAAACGTTATGAGCTTGAATATTGCCAATAACTCTTTTTCAGGACCTCTGTCTCCTCTCTTATGTCAAAAGGTGAAAGGCCACTACAATTTACTGATTATGGACTTGTCAGAAAATCTTTTATCAGGTGAGCTTCCTGATTGCTGGATGAACTGGCCATCTCTTGCTCATGTAAACTTGGGGAGCAATAAACTGTCTGGTAAAATTCCTGACTCAATGGGTTCATTACAGAAGCTCGTGTCACTGCAGTTGCATAAAAATAGCTTCTCTGGAGATATTCCTTCATCATTGCAAAACTGCTCATCCTTAGGGCTGCTCAATTTGGGTGAGAATGAATTTTCAGGAACTATACCGAGCTGGAGCGAAGGTATAAGGACAAATCTAGTGGCTCTGCGATTAAGATCCAATAATTTCACAGGTGTTATTCCTTTACAATTATGTCAACTTTCTTCTCTTATTTTATTGGATCTTGCCAATAATAGCCTGTCAGGGTTCATACCTGAGTGCTTGAAAGACATCAAGGCCATGACTGTAGAAGACTCTTTGAACTACAGCAACAAGTTAGCGTTTTACTCCTTGTTTGCTACCTACAAAGAGAATCTTATGGTGGTCACCAAAGGAATTGAGTTAGAGTACAAAAACACTCTTGGCCTTGTGAGGATTATAGACCTTTCAAGTAACAACCTATCTGGATCAATCCCTGTTGACTTTTCATATCTCTCTGTGTTACGTTTCATAAACTTGTCCCGAAATCAGCTCACAGGAGAAGTGCCAGAGGATATTGGGAGCCTGAATTTGCTGGAATCTCTTGATCTCTCAAGAAACAATCTCTCAGGTGAAATTCCTCGGAGCATGTCCAATTTGACATTTCTAAGTAGCTTGGACTTGTCATATAATGACTTCTCTGGAGTAATTCCTACAAGTACACAGCTTCAGAGTTTTGAAGCAGATAAATACTTTGGAAATCTTCAACTCTGTGGAGCTCCTCTCCCAAAAACTTGCAGAAAAGAGGAAGAACATCTTGGTACAACACGTGATCATGATGATCACACAGATGAAGACGACTTTGTCATGTCGTGGTTTTTTTATATGGGAATGGGGTTTGGAATTCCTGTGGGCTTTTGGGCAGTTTGTGGTGTTTTGTTTTTCAAGAAGAGCTGGAGATATGCTTATTTCCGATTTGCTGATGACATGCAAGATCGGATTTATGTTGCTGTGGTCCTCAGAGTGAAGTGGTTTCGCAACAAGACAAGATGTTACCCTGTTGTTATGTGAAATCCATCATGCTTCACAATGTAATTTCTTTACGTGTTTTGTGCTTTAGTATGATTTTCTGCTCCTTGATGTTCAATTTCTAGTTTTCTACTCTGTAATTTTGATTAATAAATTATGTGATAAACATGATGAGACTTTTGTAGCTAAAATTTGCAATCCTTGCTTCATTTCTGTATTTTAACACGATCATATTTGTAGGTCGGCAACCAGGATATAAGCTATCTGCCCAAATTTAGCCTCTGATTATTACTAATATCTCTTCTAGATCAAGGCCCTGTGTTTTTGTTCTAAATTTTATAAATGTGGTTCCTCTAGAGACCTGGCTTCCTTAATATAAACAAAAGCAAATTCCGTAATGAAGATACCATGGAAAACAGATAGGCATCTGCCATGTCAAGAGTTCGGTTCTTCACGCACCAATGTATGCTGCATGATTTCTCATTCACAAGCTACTCATTGATGATTTTGCACTTGATCTAGATCATGTAAATTTTAGAAATGGGTAGACATTAATGTTGGAGATAGTGGATCAATTAATCTTAAAAGATCAAACAGGTGCTTCTTAAGCTGTTTGGGCATGTTTGGTGTCCTTTGTTTTATGCTTTTAGCAACAGAAAAAGATCTTTAAAATCCGAAATGCTAAAGGAGGAGACTAATTCCAAAAATACTTTCATTGGACAAAGACAAAGCACTTTATCCATGTGTTTCCACCTTTTCTGCAAACCTTGACTAAAATTACCGAAAGCAATTTTGGCAAGAACTCTCGTGAATGCACAATGGTTTCTTGAAGCCTATAAATAGGCTCTCATTTGTACTCAAAAAAACACACCAAGAAAGAGTATTAGAGAGAGTGTGAGAGTTACTACTTAGAGAGGAAAATTTGTTCCTTCTTTGTAAATAATATTTTCCCGATTTTGTCAGAGAGTTGTTTCTCCTGTTACAATAGAGATTAGAAAATTGTTATCTCATTGTAATTAGAGAAAAGTTGTTGTAATCCCTATTTTACAATAGTGAAATCCTCCTACACTTGTCCGTGGTTTTTTTACCCCAAATTTATTCTGGGTTTTTCCACGTAAAATATTTGTGTCCATTTTATCTTTATTTTTTCGTTTCATTTTAGTTGTATGTTAGCTTCGACCCAGTAATTTTTTTCTTAACAGTGATATCAGAGCTATTAGTTGAGGGGTGTGAAGCAGATAATTATGAACGAGATGTCAACTACAACAAAATTTGATGTTGAGAAGCTTAACAGGAGTAATTTCTCGTTATAAAAAATGAGAAGTTTTAGTGAAACCTCCATTGCATTATGATCTTAACTACAGTTGATGCATTTCTTTAGAACATGCTAGTATGTTACATTAGTAACCAACACCGGGACTATAACTGCTAATGTCAAACAAGTATTAACGTGAAAAAAGATGGTACTTTTGCAAGGAAAATAAAAAATAGAAGAAAAACTACATGTGCACGTAGAAAATTTGACATTGGTAACTTATTTTTAAATATTTTTTAGCTAAAATAAAGGACATCAAAATAGTATCTATTGTGAGGTCATTTGTGAATACGTGGTTGGTTCATGATCAATTTCCGAGACAAATGTTCTATTCTCAATTTTTTTTATTGTAATAATTGAAAAACCAAATTGAGATTATTATTGAACTTTCATGTAGATATTAATGAATTTTTTCAGTTTTGTACATGGTAACTTTCACGGAATCGGGTTTGTGGTGTAACCATTCTAAGTTTTCTAAATTACTTTTAATTTTAAGTTTACTAGAAAACTTTATCATTAAAGCTGGGTATTAAATAAAAATATTTTTGAAAAAGTGTGTTATAATTTAATTAGTTCTAACGTGAATTATTATATCTATTCAAAAAATTAAATTTTTTAATACATATCATTACATATGGGACGGATGAAATATGTATTTTTAAGTTTATAATGAATCCAAATATAAGATTAAGCTTTTAAGTTTATGTATCTTTAAGTTTATGAATGCAAATTCACAAGTTTTAATTTATTTTTAATTAACACACTAGTTTTTTTAAATTAAAGTTTAAGTGAATTCATAAAATTGATTTAGCTCATAGATAGACCAAGAAAAAGAAAGTGCTTAAATTCCAAGACAACGTTGCCTTTTATCTTCCTTTATGTACTTGGTAGGTAAAGAACGGCTACAAACGCCTGTTCCCACTTCACTATTCAACAGATTAATGCTGTTCTCTTAAAGAAAAATTCACGGAAACTTTGAAATGACAATGTCTTTCAGATCATATGGTTTGACATTTCTTGATGACATATTTCAAAAGATTACGTCATGGAAATCAACTTTTATGGGAACACTAGACCCCAATCAATTTTAAAGGTCAAAGTCTGACCAAAAAAAATATCTCTTTGAATTAATTGCTGTGAATTGCTCCACTGACATCTCTCTCAACTTTTCACATTCTTCAGTTAAGATTTTCATATATGCAAATGAAAACATGACACAAAATCATTTCCTTTTTGTGTGGTTCATTTTCTTTGTTTTTTTTCCTGCAACAACCTATTTAGACTTACGTGAAAGAGTCTTTGACCACAATTCATTTGTATTTTCCTCATGGTCCAACTTTTGAAAACCCTTACTTTTCTTCTCTCTATTTTTTTCGTCAAATACATGGAAGTCTAAATCATGGTTTATTGTCAGATGATCGGCACAATTGTTTTTCCTCACGGAAGGTGTGAGGAAGCTCCCTAACTCGAAGATTCATAACAATTGTCTTAAGATCAATAACAATTTAACATCAATCTCAACCTAAATATTTTAATAAATCATTTTAAAAATAAATGAAAAGTAAAAATGCAATCTATTGTGGTTCTATAATTTTTTTATCTATGTTCGTTAATAAATTTTTATTTTGTTAATTATCAATTATGAAGTTAAAATTATAATAATTAATAATTAAAAAATTATAAAGCGTGAACATTTTTTTTAAGACTCAGTTTGAGAGAATTTTATATATATATATATATATATATATATATATATTTTGAAGAAAACCCTTCTTTTTCTTTACCTCTCATAAAAAATATAAAAAACTTTTTAAATCTTGAAATTGACTCTCGGTGTAAATTTTTTTTCTTTTTTTGATAAAACCTATTATATTTAAGCGCTACTGCTACGTGCCAACATTACTGGTCATAAAGAGAGAATGGAGAAGACCCGCAGCTCTGCTCCCTTCTCCGCTCTCCTCCATCTTGTCATCTTCTGTTTTATTTTCTAAGTAATTTATGGGAATTACTGTTTATTGATGATTTAGTGTGTTAAATTCATGGAATGCTGTTTTTTCGGTGCAGGAGATTCAAGTGTATTTGGCATATTGGTGTTGACTTTTCTTCTCTATATTTTTTTTCAAGATTTGATTTAATTACTATACATGCTTTAAATATGTTTCAAATATATCTTCTTTTTTTGTTGAGAAAATTATGACTTAAATTTTTTGCCAATGGTTTCTCTTGTTTGACACGTTTGAGTGTGTAAAACCAGTAAGAGTAGACTTTATTACTCCATTTTTTGTTTCACATTGTTTTGGTAGGTGAATTACTGCACCAACAAAAAGCAGAATTTACTAGGCTTCTTACTATAACTGTTAAGAAGCCCAATAACTTGCCTAAATCTCAAAATGAAAAGACTGTGTTGCCTCTATTTTTTTCCTCCTTCGCCTCTGTTTTTGTTTCTCAAAGTCTCTCTCACACGCAATGTTTTAGCTTTTAATCCACTTAGATGGGGAAATGACATCAAGCTAAGTAGACAGCAGTCAGAGCACAAATACCAGGAAAGGACAGAGGGATTGGTATATATATATATAACGACGTGAGAGGAAAGAGGGGGATTTGGAATTCCTTGTCTGATTAATACATGTGAGATAACATAGCTAAACGGTAATGTTGACAGAACGAAAACATTGTTTTCAATTGACAAGTCCAATATAGTATATTTCTTTTTTCCGTCCCGTTAAGTTCAAGACCTACTCCAATCCAAATGTCATCTACCCACCTCGAAGCTGGTCTTGGCAAAAACCCTGCATATATATCTTGTGGTGTGGCTTAAGGTGAACCTATTCACTTCTTGTTGAATCTTCCCTTCTTTGCTACCCTAACATCCATCATGACCACCTCCAATACTGTAATCTTTGTGCTTCCCTTGCTTTGTTTCCTCCTTGCGGCCACGTTCAACTTTGGCATCTCCAACGAAGACTCAAAGGTCATTTGCAATGAGAAAGATAAACAAACGCTCTTGAATTTCAAAAAAGGCGTGACATTAGATGGCATGAACCGGCTCAAATCATGGTCTATTTTGGAAGACTGCTGTAGATGGACAGGAGTTTATTGTGACAACGTGACAGGCGCAGTCATCAAGCTCGATCTCCAAAATCCTTATAAGAATTCTGTTCACAATTCTTTTACATTTCTTGGAAAATACTATGAATCTTTAGATTCTTACAACGGGAACCAGTTAGGTGGCGAGATAAATCATTGGCTGCTCGATTTACAACATCTGAATTACTTGGACTTGAGCGGGAATAGATTCGATGCAACTCCTATTCTGGGTATCCTTAATTCATCGGGAGGAAGTGAAAGACGTACAGGTTTTTTCTTGAACCTTGCTCACCTTGATTTGGGATGTAATTCTCCGCTCAGTATTGATAACCTCAATTGGATTTCAATGATGTCTTCCTTGGAATACCTCGACTTGAGTGGCATGGACCTTCACGGGGAAATTCATGATTGGCTTCTGTCCTTGGTGAAGCTACCTTTCCTTTCAGAATTACATTTGTCTGAATGTAAACTTTCTAACCTCAGTCCATCTCCGCCTTATGCCAATTTCACATCTCTTGCAGTCCTTGACCTTTCCTGTAATTACTTCAATTCCACAACGCCAAAGTGGTTGTTTAATCTCAGTGACAGCCTTGTAGAGCTCAAACTTGCTGGAAATTATCTAAAAGGCTCGATTCCTGATACATTCTTAAATCTTCGAAAATTGAAGACTCTAGACTTGGCTAGTAACCAGCTCACTGGATTGATCCCAGATTGGTTTGGGCAGCTAAAGTGTTGAATTTAAGAGAGGAAGTGAGACAATACAAAGAGAAGAATTGTATTGAATGGTGTAATTTACTTACAAGGGAGCTATTATATTTATACAAGCCAATAGGAGAGGCAAAGCTATACACAACCAATGTGGGATATAATACATTAACTATAATACATTAACATCCTCCCTCAAACTCAAGGCGGTAAGTGAGAGGTGAACTTGAGTTTGGAAACCAGAGAGTGAAAGCGTCCGGGTGGATGAGCTTTAGTGAAAATGTCAGCTGTCTGATCGGCTGAACTGACAGATTGTAGACGAACCGTATTCTGGAGATTGTGATCACGGATGAAGTGGATATCATTCTCGATGTGTTTTGTACGTTCGTGGAAGACATCATTATGAGCGATCTGAATACCACTCCTGTTGTCACAATGTAGGATAGTGGCAGCAGGAGAAGAGATACCCATGTCAGCGAGTAACCATCGAAGCCAGAGAAGTTCTTGAGTTGCATCAGCCATGGCACGATATTCAGCTTCAGTACTAGAGGGAGCAACCACAGTTTGTTTCTTACTACGCCAGGAAATGAGAAAATTGCCCATAAAGAAACAGTAACTAGTGGTTGAACGTCTGTCGGTGGGGTCTCCGGCCCAATCGGCATCATAATAGGCTTGTAAAACAGGGGCAGACTGTGCTGAGAAATGAAGCCCATGAAATAAAGTACCCTTGACATACCGAAGAATGCGAAGAACAGCCGAGTAATGGGTGCTCCGAGGAGCGGACAAAAACCGATTGACCTGATGAACGGCATAGGCAATGTCAAGGCGAGTGACAGTAAGATATACAAGAGTTCCAACCAGTTGGCGATATAGAGTGGCATCCTGAAGATGTGAACCATCGAGTGTGGTAAGTCTGACATTTGGCTCGAGAGGAGTAGTGGCAGTGGTTGAGTCAGTGATCCCAGCCTTGGAAAGGAGATCTGAGGCATATTTGGCCTGAGAGAGAAAAAATCCATCAGAACTAAATGAGACTTCGAGACCAAGAAAATAGGTGAGCACGCCAAGATCTTTCATCTCGAATTGGCCACTGAGAAACTTTTTGAATTCAGAAATACCATGTGGATCATCTCCAGTAATAACCATATCATCCACGTACAGTAAAAGAAGGATAATACCGTTGCCAGTATGGCGGATAAACAGAGCCGAATCATGAGCACTTGGTGTGAACCCAAACTGATGAATGGCAGTGCTGAATTTGGCAAATCAGGCACGTGGAGCTTGTTTTAAACCATATAAGGTACGACGAAGGCGACAAACTTTGTTTCGAGTGGCATCCACGCTGGGAGGTGTATGCATATAGACTTCCTCAAGAAGTTCCCCATTCAGAAATGCATTTTTGTCATCCATTTGAAATAGAGTCCATCTTCGAATGGCGGCGACAGCAATGAGTGTATGGACAGATGTGAGCCTTGCCACTGGAGCAAATGTCTCTTCATAGTCAATGCCATATTCCTGAGCAAATCCCTTGGCAACAAGTCGGGCTTTATATCGTTCAATAGAGCCATCAGAAAGTATCTTGATCTTAAACACCCATTTGCACCCAATAGGAGTTTTTCCAGGGGGTAGATCAACAATATCCCATGTATGATCTTAAATTCAACATGGTATCAGAGCTATAATATTTATACAAGCCAATATGACAGGCAAAGCTATACACAACCAATGTGGGATATAATACATTAACTATAATACATTAACAGCAGCTAAAGAATCTAGAAATTTTTTACCTTAATGAAAACTTATTTCAGGGTCCCATTCCTGCAACTATAGGAAATTTATCCTCCTTGAAAATGTTAACTCTTAATAATAATCAGATGAATGGCACGCTTCCAGATAGTCTATGGCAGCTCTAAGCCCTGACGACCTTAGTCATTGGAGAAAATTCCTTAGTTGGCGTTGTATCAGAAGTGAATGTATCAAAACTTTCGAAATTGGATCATTTTTGTATTTCTTCAACCTCTATCTTCTTGCACGTGGATCCTGATTGGGTTCCTCCTTTTCAGCTGGAAGCTCTTACTCTGCGTTCCTGCTATTTGGGTCCTTACTTTCCTGCATGGTTACAGACACAGAAGTCTCTCATTTATCTAGACATTGCCAATAATAATATTTCGGAGATAGCTCCAGATTGGTTTTGGGGCATGGCAGTGCGCATGCATATGTTCGATCTTTCTGGAAATGTAATGAGGGGAGACTTATCCAATGTTTTGCTCAAATCTTATTTCATTGATTTGAGTTCTAACAACTTCAAGGGTCAACTACCACTGTTATCTGCAAACGTTATGAGCTTGAATATTGCCAATAACTCTTTTTCAGGACCTCTGTCTCCTCTCTTATGTCAAAAGGTGAAAGGCCACTACAATTTACTGATTATGGACTTGTCAGAAAATCTTTTATCAGGTGAGCTTCCTGATTGCTGGATGAACCGGCCATCTCTTGCTCATGTAAACTTGGAGAGCAATAAACTGTCTGGTAAAATTTCTGACTCAATGGGTACATTACAGAAGCTCGTGTCACTGCAGTTGCATAAAAATAGCTTCTCTGGAGATATTCCTTCATCATTGCAAAACTGCTCATCCTTAGGGCTGCTCAATTTGGGTGAGAATGAATTTTCAGGAACTATACCGAGCTGGAGCGAAGGTATAAGGACAAATCTAGTGGCTCTGCGATTAAGATCCAATAATTTCACAGGTGTTATTCCTTTACAATTATGTCAACTTTCTTCTCTTATTTTATTGGATCTTGCCAATAATAGCCTGTCAGGGTTCATACCTGAGTGCTTGAAAGACATCAAGGCCATGACTGTAGAAGACTCTTTGAACTACAGCAACAAGTTAGCGTTTTACTCCTTGTTTGCTACCTACAAAGAGAATCTTATGGTGGTCACCAAAGGAATTGAGTTAGAGTACAAAAACACTCTTGGCCTTGTGAGGATTATAGACCTTTCAAGTAACAACCTATCTGGATCAATCCCTGTCGACTTTTCATATCTCTCTGTGTTATGTATCTTAAACTTGTCCCGAAATCAGCTCACAGGAGAAGTGCCAAAGGATATTGGGAGCCTGAATTTGCTGGAATCTCTTGATCTCTCAAGAAACAATCTCTCAGGTGAAATTCCTCGGAGCATGTCCAATTTGACATTTCTAAGTAGCTTGGACTTGTCATATAATGACTTCTCTGGAGTAATTCCTACAAGTACACAGCTTCAGAGTTTTGAAGCAGATAAATACATTGGAAATCTTCAACTCTGTGGAGCTCCTCTCCCAAAAACTTGCAGAAAAGAGGAAGAACATCTTGGTACAACACGTGATCATGATGATCACACAGATGAAGACGACTTTGTCATGTCGTGGTTTTTTTATATGGGAATCGGGCTTGGAATTCCTGTGGGCTTTTGGGCAGTTTGTAGTGTTTTGTTTTTCAAGAAGAGCTGGAGATATGCTTATTTCCGATTTGTTGATGACATGAAAGATCGGATCTATGTTGCTGTGGTCCTCAGAGTGAAGCGGTTTCGCAACAAGACAAGATGTTACCCTGTTGTTATGTGAAATCCATCATGCTTCACAATGTAATTTCTTTACGTGTTTTGTGCTTTAGTATGGTTTTCTGCTCCTTGATGTTCAATTTCTAGTTTTCTACTCTGTAATTTTGATTAATAAATTATGTGATAAACATGATGAGACTTTTGTAGCTAAAATTTGCAATCCTTGCTTCATTTCTGTATTTTAACACGATCATATTTGTAGGTCGGCAACCAGGATATAAGCTATCTGCCCAAATTTAGCCTCTGATTATTACTAATATCTCTTCTAGATCAAGGCCCTGTGTTTTTGTTCTAAATTTTATAAATGTGGTTCCTCTAGAGACCTGGCTTCCTTAATATAAACAAAATCAAATTACGTAATGAAGATACCATAGAAAACAGATAGGCATCTGCCATGTCAAGAGTTCGGTTCTTCACGCACCAATGTATGCTGCATGATTTCTCATTCACAAGCTACTCCTTGATGATTTTGCACTTGATCTAGATCATGTAAATTTTAGAAATGGGTAGACATTAATGTTGGAGATAGTGGATCAATTAATCTTAAAAGATCAAACAGGTGCTTCTTAAGCTGTTTGGGCATGTTTGGTGTCCTTTGTTTTATGCTTTTAGCAACAGAAAAAGATCTTTAAAATCCGAAATGTTAAAGGAGGAGACCAATTCCAAAAATACTTTCAGTGGACAAAGACAAAGCACTTCATCCTTAGGGCTGCTCAATTTGGGTGAGAATGAATTTTCAGGAACTATACCGAGCTGGAGCGAAGGTATAATGACAAATCTAGTGGCTCTGCGATTAAGATCCAATAATTTCACAGATGTTATTCCTTTACAATTATGTCAACTTTCTTCTCTTATTTTATTGGATCTTGCCAATAATAGCCTGTCAAGATTCATACCTGAGTGCTTGAAAGACATCAAGGCCATGACCGTAGAAGACTCTTTGAACTACAGAAACAAGTTAGTGTTTTACTCTGTCTGCTACTTACAAAGAGAATCTTATGGTGGTCACCAAAGGAATTGAGTAGAGTACAAAAACACTCTGGGCCTTGTGAGGATTATAGACTTTTCAAGTAACAACCTATCTGGATCAATCCCTCTTGACTTTTCATATCTCTCTGTGTTACGTTTCTGACGCAGGGCAGAATAGCGATTATTCTGCAGGCTAGTTGAACAGATCGTTCACAGGGAGTAACACAAAAAAAACCCTAAAACAATGCAGAGAAACAGCTCTGATGTTTATTTAAAATTGTGCAAATTCAATAATAATGTTTACGAAACCCTAAGACCTTATTTATAAGGTCGAAACAAAATAGGAAAAAATAAATTAAGGTTGAAATTAAAATAACTAAAATAAAAATTTTCCTAAAAACATTAAACTGCCAATTTGAGGGCCTAAACATCGTTTTTTGGCTTAAAAATATCGAGGTTAATTATCAGGTTTTGTTCATTGGCCCGTTTCCAATCAGACTAGGGTCTTTCGGGTCTGATCTGAGCCCGTAGCCCGTTCTAGGCAGTCCACCTGTCAGTTCTGCGTTGATCTGCCAACTCTACATCATCTGACTTGGATCCTCCTGCGTCAGTCGCCTCGGGTTGGAAAGAACTCTTCCTCGAGTTCACAATAGCTTCATCGGGATGCTCAAAACAATGACTCAGGTGCTTCACATTAAATACATCAGAAGTCTTCAGATGACTGGGTAAATGTAGTCTGTAGGCGTTATCATTGATCTTCTGCAAGATCTCACAGGGTCCAATCTTTCGCTCCTTAAGCTTATTATACTCTCCCATGGGAAAACGATCACGAGTTAATACTGCCCAAACAAAATCACCAACATCAAAAAGTACCTGACGACGGTGACTGTCGCTCTGAGCCTTGTACTTGGCATTACTGTCGTGAATGGCTAGCTTCACCTGCTCATGGATATCCCGAAGATGTTCTGTCATCTCATCTGCCTTGGGATTTAATCGACACACTCGTGGAATAGGGGCTAAGTCAAGCACTCCGGATGGATTCTGACCATACACAATCTCAAATGGGCTCATTCCTGTGGTTTTGTTTTTCGACCTGTTATAGGCAAATTCTGCTTGAGGTAATGCGAGATCCCACCGCTTCGGTTTAGTTCCTGCTAAGCTCCTCAAAAGGTTTCCCAAACTTTGGTTCACCACCTCGGTCTGACTATCTGTTTAAGGATGATAGGCGCTGCTAAAATTTAACTTCGTCCCTAGCTTCTCCCATAAACTCTTCCAGAACTGACTCATGAACTTGGTGTCACGATCTGAAGTGATGGATCGGGGAACACCATGCAAACGCACAATCTCCTTGAAGTAAAGATGAGCGATCTTGGTAGCATCCATTGTCTTTCTACAAGGTATGAAATGGGCCGTCTTGGAAAATCTGTCAACCACAACCAAAATAGAATCCGAGCCTCGTTGGGTACGGGGTAAGCCCAACACAAAGTCCATACTAACATCAAACCAAGGGGTTTCAGGTACAAGTAAGGGTGTGTACAGACCCGCATTAGTGAGAACTCCCTTAGACCGCTGGCACACATAACAACGCTCCACATGATGAGCCACGTCACTGGTCAATTTGGGCCAATAATAGTTAGAGGAAATCAGGGCCAATGTCTTGTCTCGCCCAAAATGACCTTCATTATGAAGTTCACTAATAATATGCTGCCTTAGTGAACAATCTGGAACGCATAACTGCAATCCACGAAATAGATAACCATTATGCAAAATAAAATCATGCTGTTGACCAGTAGTTACCTCCTGAATTATCCTCTCGAAGGAAGAATCTGCAGCATACATATCGGAGAAGACCTCAAATCCCACAATTCTGGTGCTCATGGTGGTGAGAAGTAATGTACGACAGCTCAGTGCATCTACGACACGGTTCAGACTTCCTGCTTGGTGCCTCAGTGCAAATGTGAATTCCTGCAAGTACGCCACCCACTTGGCATGCCGCCTACTCAGCTTGTGTTGGCCATTGATGTACTTCAGGGCCTCATGATCAATGATAAGAATAAATTCCCTCTGCACTAGGTAGTGTCGCCAATGTTTCAGGGACTAAACTATGGCATAGAATTCCATATCATAGGTGGAGTAATTCTTTTTTTATCCTGATAACTTCTCACTGAAAAAAGCTACTGGTCGCCCTTTTTGACTTAGAACACCACCAATACCCACTCCAGATGCATCACAATTTACCTCAAACACCTTTTCGAAATTAGGAAGTGCTAAAACTGGTGCCTCTGTCATCTTCTGTTTGACCAATTGAAAGCTGGTTTCTGCCTCCTCGGACCACTGAAAATCACGCCCCTTAAGGCACTCTGTGATAGGAGCAATCAAAGTGCTGAAATTTCTAATGAATCGGCGGTAGAAGGAAGCCAATCCATGGAAACTTCTTACATCGTGCAAGGTCCTTGGTGTGGGCCATTCCAAGACCGCATCTACCTTCGACTGATTTGCTTGAACACCATCAGTAGATACAACAAAACCCAGAAAAGTAACAGAAGTAGTGAAGAAAGAACACTTCTTCTGATTGACGTACAGGCGCTCTGTCCTCAACAAATTAAAAACAGCACGGAGGTGCTCAAAATGTGACTCCCACGTCGGACTATAAATGAGGATGTCATCGAAGTAAACTACAACAAACTTCCCCATGAAAGGCCGTAAAACCTTATGCATGAACTTCATAAATGTGCTGGGCGCATTGGACAGCCCAAAAGGCATGACCATCCATTCATACAGCCCATGCTGCGTCTTAAACGCTGTCTTCCACTCATCTCCAGGCCTTATTCTGATCTGGTGGTATCCACTCCTAAGGTCAATTTTGGAGAAAATCCTATAACCAGATAGCTGGTCTAACATATCATCCAGACGAGGAATTGGGAACCGGTATTTCACTGTGATCCTATTGATGGCTCTGCTATCAACACACATATGCCAAGAACCATCCTTCTTCGGCACTAGTAGGGTAAGAACCGCACATGGGCTCATACTCTCACGGATGTAACCTCTCTCCAACAACTCTACCACCTGTCGCTGCAACTCTTCAGATTCCTTGGGGCTGTGGCGATACACCAGTCGATTAAGCAAACTAGACCCTGGAACAAGGTCGATTTGATGCTGAATGTCCCTCATAGGTGGTAACCCAGGAGGAAGATCCTCTGGCATAAGGTCAGAAAACTCTGCCATCAGCTGCTACACTTCGGCTGGTAATTCTGGATTCAGATCTGTTGCGCTATTCCCACAAGGTAGCAGAGCATAAACCACATCCACATCCTCAACCTCTGCTAAAAACCTGGACATCGAAAACAGATTAGTATTATTGGAAATCGGGGCAGGAGTGATTCCTTCCCGACGAGGTGCCAACACAATATTCTTCCCTTTGACGCTAAGGGAGTATGTGTTTTTTCGCCCATCATGAATAACATTACGGTCATACTGCCAAGGCCTGCCTAACAATACATGACAAGCATCCATACATACAACATGACACCAAGCATTATCAAAATATCTCTTACCAATCGAAAAAGAATCTAGGCAACGCCTATCTACCGTTACCTCACTGCCTTTATTCAGCCAAGACAATTTGTACGGCTTAGGATGACGATCTGTTTTCAACTGCAGTTTCTTGACAGCCTCTTCAGATACCACATTCTCACAACTGCCACTATCTATGATCATCTTGCAGACTTTATCGGCAACTGTACAGGTTGTGTGAAAAATATTGGTCCTCAACCAATCGTCCCCTGAATCGCCCTTGGGGGTCAGTAGGCTCTTATGAACGACCAAGGTCTCATGACCATCCCCATACAATACATCTCCATACTCATCATCGTCATACATAGGCTCCCCAATCTCCTCAGTTTCATCTACTCCATCGTCCTCAATCAGTAGATTTTTACCTTTATTACTAGCAGGCTTCCTGCACTCAGGTGATTTATGCCCATGTTCACCACATCTGAAACATCTAATATTCAGGTTAGGGTTACCTTGAGGTGGTTGCTAGACAGGACGGGATTCTTGAGGGTGAATTGGCCGATTATTTTGATCGCCTCTGTTCAATGGCCTCCTGTTCTGCTGTTTCTCCACTGCAAGTGCACGCTGATATGCCTCTGAAACTGTCCACGGCGAGTGAAGGCTGAGGACATCCTGTAGGGGCTGCCGTAATCCCCCCAAATATCATGCCACCATTTGTTCTTCTGTTTCAGATAATTCGTTCCGGGCAATTAACTGATAGAATTCCTCTGTGTAATCATTCACCGATCTCATGCCCTACCTCAACGAATGAAGACGCTGAAACAAGGTCTGAGTGTAACCGAAAGGGAGGAAGTGACCCTTCATCTTCATCTTCATCTTCTCCCAATCTGTAATCTTGGCTTTGCCCTGCCGATCACGCGAACGCCTCAACTGCTCCCACCACGCAGATGTTCTGCCCTTCAATTTGATGGCGACCAGTTTCACCTTCACACGATCTGGGACTTCCTTGTACTCGAAAATACGCTCCACTTCATTTAACAAATCAAAGAATCCCTCGACCTGTAACGTTCCACAAAACTTGGGCAGATCCACTCTGAATCTGAGGTCGCCATAACGTTCTTCCAGACCACGGTGCTCCCAGAATCGAACAGGATTGTGATGTGGATTTTCAGAACTGGAACTGGAATCGGAATCGTGATCTTCAATCTCACGATCTCCGAAATTTTACGCTGCTAGACACTGGGTTAACTCGGCAACTTGCCTCTTAAATCCTCAATCATCGCATTCTAAACGTTACGATCACGACGTGGGGCTTCCTCGTTCGGAACCTGCCCGTGACGACCACGACCACGACTACCAACCATGGAACTGATAAAATCTTGCCCTAGGTTAACGCTGAAGCTCTGATACCAACTGACGCCGGGCAGAATAGCGATTATTCTGCAGGCTAGTTGAACAGATCGTTCACAGGGAGTAACACAAGAAAAACCCTAAAAAAACAATGCAGAGAAACAGCTCTGATGTTTATTTAAAATTATGCAAATTCAATAATAATGTTTACGGAACCCTAAGACCTTATTTATAAGGTCGGAACAAAATAAGAAAAAATAAATTAAGGCTGAAATTAAAATAACTAAAATAAAATGTTTCCTAAAAATATTAAACTGCCAATTTGAGGGCCTAAACGTCGTTTTTTGGCTTAAAAATGTCGAGGCTGATTGTCAGGTTTTGTTCATTGGCCCGTTTTCAATCAGACTAAGGTCTTTCGGGCCTGATCTGAGCCCGTGGCCCATTCTAGGCAGTCCACCTGTCAGTTCTGCGCTGATCTGCCAACTCTGCATCATCTGACTTGGATCTTCCTGCGTCAGTTTCTTAAACTTGTCCCGAAATCAGCTCACAGGAGAAGTGCCAGTGAATATTGGGAGCCTGAATTTGCTAGAATCTCTTAATCTTTCAAGAAACAATCTCTCGGGTGAAATTCCTCAGAGCATGTCCAATTTGACATTTCTAAGTAGCTTGGTGGTGGGAGTTAAATCCAACAAATAATAAAATACTCGCTCTCGAAAAATACCAATTGTAACAGTGATGAGCAAGGTCATATCCACAGGGATTAAGTAGATTTATTTTAATGAAAATTAAAGCAAAGAAAAAGGGGGGTTTGAAATTTCGAAGTGAAATAAAAGAGAAAGCAATTATAATCAACTAAAAACTAAGGAGAAATCAATATCAAGCAAATATCCAACCAAAGGTATAATTTCATAATTGGTTCAGAGAATTGATCATAGATACAAGGATGAAATCTTCTATTCTTCACTAAATTGGTTATGGTTGTTAACAAGCTCTAACAATCTATCTCTCCTTTATTCTTGATAACCAAAACAAGCTCTTTGGTTACTTCCCTTGTTAATAAACAACCCTAAACATGCTCTTAGGATTTAATCTATCGACATCATTAATAATTAGAGAGACTACCAATTCTAGCTAACAAATACACAAGCTGGATTCATTTAGACTAGGTTATATATCTCCATAACATAAATCGAAAATCTCTCTATAATCAAATTTGTTATTTTACCACTAATATTAGAACAATTAAACAATTACGGATTTAAAGTTCTAAATGGCAATTTATTGACCTGATAATTGAACAACGGGCCCTTTGCATCAATCAACCAAGACAATAATTTTTAATAAACACAGAAGATATATAAATAGAGAAGAAATAAAGGAGCAATGAAAATTATTTAGATCTCACAATTCTTGAAGAACCAAAACTTCAATTATCCTTCAGCTGGAAGAAAAGTATTTAGCTACTCATAATTAAAAGAAAACCTAAAGAAAAGAAAAGAGGAATTTTCTGTTCAACAGCCGCGCCTTTTATCAGAGAGCTCTTTTTTCGTTCGGCTAGGGTTCTATTTATAATATTCTGAATCCACCGGTCGGCGCTGCAGCGCCAGGAAAAAATCAGACCCTAGGCAGCGCTGCAGCGCTAGGTTTATGTCCAATCTTCGCATCTTTCGCAAATTCCAGCGCTACAATGCCAACTTCCCAGCGCTGCAGCTCCAAGTTGCTGTCCAATCTTCATAAATCTTGCCATTCCAATGCTATTCCAGTGTTGCAGCGCCCTTAAACCAGCGCTGTAGCTTTGAGCTTCGACTTTTCTTCACAAATTTCTTGATTTTGGATTCAATTTGATTTAACTCTTCAATCTACTCCATAAAATACGAAACATAATCAAAATCCAAGATTTAAGCATTTATAACCATTAAAACATGAGGAAATATAACAAACATATAGATATTATGAATCCTTATCAAATTCCCCCACACTTAAACAATGCTTGTCCTCAAGCATACAATAGCTCAAGTTTGTCACCTTTTCTCATCATCGTTCCTTCTTCTACCTTTACTCATCCTCTATAATCCAAATTATCATGCCTTAAAGATTTAAATCTAAATACAAATAAGAAACGAACAATTTCATAGTGTAAATTCTTATAAACCACACCATGAACAATCACCTCAATGATCTTCTCGAAATCAAAATGCAATAAGATCTAACACACTCTCATTGGATTCACTCAATACATTCAAAGTGTTTAGGATATCAATGAACTCTAAAGTCAAAACATAGAAGATCTTTACCATAAGCTTGCTAATATATCACATCAATGGATTGAATTGAATGCAAAGAATCTAAGGGTCTTAAATGGGTTGTAACGGGGCTTAGGTAAGGTGTGGTGAGAAGGAATTTTTAGATACTTTTATCAAAGGAATTATACCAACTTCTCCACACAAAGCACAACTCAATAACGTCAAATTTTTTCTTCAATCAATTCATTTCCAAACAATTGAAATTGCACAACTTTTCTCTCTTTTTTGGCCGCCTATTTTCTTTTCTTTTTCTTTTTTTCTTTTTTTTTTGAAGAAATACAAGGCACTTGTAACTTGAATCACTTTATTCCCAGCATCTTTCAATCCTTTCAGAGATAATTTGAAGCTTTATGTGAACAAGCTAGTACGATCCTTCAATTCAATGTTCAAAAAAGGGAAATCGATAAAAGGATGGGTTGACATTGCTTATACCATGGTTAACTTCCAACAAAAGGGCCAAGGTTCAAAATTGGCTTTCTAAAGTAAAAATCAAGGTAGGTTTTTTAAGAAAGCTAAATGGCTTCACCTAAATGCCCTTATTAATTCAATGCATCCAATTCAACAATGTAGTTTCTTAACATGCATAACAAAGCAAGTTCTAGAAAAATCAACTATGTATGACAATCACTCAATTAAGAAAATGAAGCATAATATAATATGAATGCTCATTGGCTCAAAAGTGCACAAAAAAGGTCATTTGCATTAGATCCCACACACTTTTCATTCAATCAATCATCAAGAGAAATTAATCACTGTGTAGTAAATAAGAATTCAACCATTCATGCTAATCCCTTATTATGCCTCAATTTATCTCGATAATTCACAACAATCCAGATCATTTAAGACAAGCATTGACAGAATCTAGAATTCAGAAAAGAATGATCACAAACAAGAACTAAAGTATCACTTGGATTTTTGAAAATTTTCTTGAAAAATGACGCAAAAATTTGATCAAAATGGAGCTAAAAGTGAAGTTCAAAGTAAAATCAAATTCATATGTCAATGACCCTCCCCCACACTTAATCCATACATTGTCCTCAATGTATCAAAAATAGATACTCAAAAACTATAAAAGAACAAGAGTAAGTAGAAAACTCCCTTGAAAATGTTGAGCATCAGCCAAGATATCGGTCACGTGCTTGGGGGTGAAAGTGGTGTGAATCCCATGTAAGCAAGGAAAGCTGTCATGTTCATGTCCAATCTGGCAAGTGATTTAACAATTTCGTTTGGTTTGTTGCCCAATTCCAGGATTCAAGATTTTCCATAAAGCGTGCCCACGGGTTACAAAAATCATCTTCTGCCAAAAAATTGGAAAGAAAATCAAATGCACTTTGAAAAATGATTGAAAAAAACTAAAAATAATCTAAATAAAAGAAAAAATAATAAAATAAAGAAAACAAAGAAAGTAAGACAAAAATTTGGGTTGCCTCCCAAAAGCATCGTTCTTTAATGTCTTTGGCTAGACGCTGCCACCTCTTAATCGCCATAAGTCGGACATTCCAAAATAATTTTATCAACATTATATACTTGAAAACCGTTATAAAAAGGTTTCAAACGATGACCATTGACCTTAAAAGTTTTATCTGTATTCAAGTTTTGTATTTCAACTACACCATGAGGAAATACATTAGTAACAATAAAAGGACCTACCCATCTAGAACGCAATTTTCCAGGAAATAACTTCAGTCTAGAGTGATAAAGTAAAACTTTTTTACCAATAGAAAAAATTTTCCTAGAAACCAATTGATCATGAAAGGCTTTGGTTTTTTATTTGTATACTCTCGAGCTTTCATAGGCATCATTGCGGATTTCCTCCAATTCTTGCAATTGTAATTTCCTTTGTCCTCCTGATTCATCCATTCCCATGTTGCAATGCTTGACAGCCCAATATACCTTGTGTTCTAGCTCGACTGGGAGATGACATGGTTTGCCAAATACCAAACAGTAAGGAGAGAGTTGGATATGTCCAATTCAATCAAAGATATCTGAGAACCAAGCCATTTGGGAAATCATGGGCCCAAACGCCAAGATGAGAGACCGAGTCCCACAAGTTGAAAAGTACGAACCTAATTAGGACCAACTTTCAAAACCAGTGGGTTTGAAAAGCCATAAAAATACTTCAACTTTGAGAGATTTACAAAGTGAATTTCTGATATAACACCCTCCAACAAATTATTGCTGACATCCAAGATTTGCAAATTCGTAAGTTGTCCAAGGAATGTTGGAAGAGTTCCGTTGAGCTTGTTGTGCTAAAGGGTTAACACTCTCAAGGATGAAATCTCTCATAAAGATGTTGGAATCAACCTTGAAATTGAGTTATTATATAGATCAAGCATGTCCAGGTTTTTAAATCGGCCAATTTGATCGGTCAAATGACCAAAAACTTGATTTCTACTCAAATCTGTGGGATTTTGTGGCTCAATCTCCAGCAGCCATTATTGACTCTATCTCCAGCAGCCATTGTTGACTCCCTCTCCAGCAACCATTATTAACTCTCTATGCTAGCAGCCATGAGAGTTCAATCCACCTTTCAGTGGAAAAGAAATGAGCCCATGCGATGGGCTCTTGTTTTTTCCTCTCTATCATTCCCCTCCTTCATGTATAAATAGAAAGCAACTGAGTTATCAATAGACTCATAAGAGGGAGAGAGAGAGTGAGGTGTAGTTTGCTTTCTAGTGTGAAAATTCTCTTTGTAATTCCTCCTCAATATACAAAAATCAACTCTCTGCCCGGGGATGTAGGAAAATTGCCAAACCTCGTAAATTATTGTGTTTGTGTATGTTTGGTGTGTGTTAGATTACTCATGGGCATAATAAAAATGGTATCAGAGCTCAGGTCTATAATCTAACCGAACACCTCAAATTTGGAGTTTTAATTATAGAGCTCGTCGATACGAGTTCAACGGTATCTTACGCGTCGAAATCAGAGCAAAAATGAGGCCGTAGCAGTCGTTTAAAGCTTTCATTTTTTATGTTTTTGCCAAACGCGGCCTTAACTCTGAAATTTAGAATTTATGCAGAGAAGATGAACAGTAGCTGAGTTGACTTGGTGACTCGATTGGTTACTCAGTAACCCAACTCGATCCATTTCTCTTAGACCAGCCCATTATTTTTTTTTCAGCCCAGTTGCAGAGGCCCGGCCGAACATCAAAAAGCCTAGTCAAGACTTGACTTGGCCCAGTCTAGAAGCCACAAGCCCAGCCCAAGTCCACTGGTCAAGCCCAGAGTTGACCAGCCTAGTTCACTTCATTTAGCCCAGCTCATTTAGAACGGCCCAGCCCGCGATCGATTGGATCAACTCGATCCATATCCGACCCGACCCGCATTTGGATCTGTTGACCAGATTTTGACCAGCATTGACCAGATTCGTTTTTTTTTTTGCCATTTTCGATTCGATTTTGGCCTTTTTTTGCCAGTTCAAACTGGCTCCCACCATTTTCGGCCGTTCCAGACACAACCATGGTCTCTGTTTCTGATAATTTTGCTCCTAAGTTGCTGTTGTACCTTAGTGGAGCCTTTGGAGAGATTTTCTGATAGTGGGAAATTGTTAGCAAGGCAGAAGAAAGATAGAAATCTGTGGAGAATACAGATACCACCACATCGAGTAGCTCTACAATGAGCAGCTCCTCGCGAAGGAGTACAGCATCCAATGCGAAGTTTGAGGTGGAAAGGTTTGATGGTACGAACAACTTCGGCATGTGGCAGTGCGAAGTGAGGGATGTCTTATTCTAGCAAGACCTGGAGATTGCCCTGGAGGAGAAGAAGCCCCAGGACATGATGGATGCAGACTGGGAAAAAGCGAATCGCCAGGCCTGCAGCACAATCCGACTTTGCCTCATGAAGGACCAGAAGTACTTTGTGATGAATGAGGCAAATGCAAAGGTACTCTGAAAGAAATTGGAGAACAAGTACATGACGAAGAACATAGAAAGCCGTCTCTACTTGAAAAAAAGGCTCTTTAGGTTCTAGTTTCGTGAAGGTATATCTATGGCCGAACATTTAAATAATTATAATAAAATTTTAGCTAATTTAGAAAACTTGGATGTTGAAATTCAAGATGAAGATAAAGCTTTGCTTTTGTTAAACTCTTTGCCCGACACATATGAACACTTAATTACCACACTGTTGTACAGAAAAGAAAATATTAAATTTGATGAAGTATCTAGTGTACTTCAGAACAATGAGTGTCGCATGATAGACAAGCAGATACACAGAGATACTTCTGGCAGAGTCTTTGCAGCTAGAGGCAGGTTAAAAATGAAACAACCTGCAAGCAAGGGAAATAGGAGAAATTCTCGGTCAAGGCCTCATGGCAGATCTCGTGGTCTATCAGATAGACGGAGACCTGCCAAAGACGAGTGTTCCTACTGTCGCAATAAGGGACATTGGAAGAAGGATTACCTACAGTTAAAAGGGCAGCAGAAGGATAAACCCTCCACAGCCAACACAGCCAGTGATGAAGAGAAGTTTGCTTTCACCGGATCTTCACTCATGTCCCAATATGACAAGTGGATCTTAGATTCCGGATGCACCTATCACATGTGTCCCAACCGAGAATGGTTTGCTGAATTCACGGAGATTGACAATGGATCAGGACTTATGGGCAACGACTTTGCCTGTACGATGAAGGGGATAGGCACCATCCGTTTGAAGTTGCATGATGGAACTATCTGGCTATTGACAGAAGTTCTGTATGTACCTGACTTGCAAAAGAACCTCATCTCACTTGGAGCCCTGGACTCGAAAGAGTTCAGAATCAGTATTGAAGCCGGAGTTCTCAAAATGGTAATGGGAGCTCTCGTGGTCATGAAGGGAATGAAGCATGGCAACCTGTACTTCCTACAAGGGAGTACCATTGGAGGTGGAGCTTCCACAGTTTGTGAAAAGCTAGACGAGACTGATGCGGACACGACTAGACTTTGGCACATGTGTCTTGGTCATCCTAGGGAGAAGTCCATGCAGATTCTAGCAAGGCAGAGTTTGCTCAAAGGTGCCAAGACTTACAGGTTATCTTTTTGCGAGCATTGTGTTATGGGAAAACAAACCAGGATCAAGTTCGGCACTGCAATTCATCGGACAAAGGGAATTCTTGATTACGTGCATACTGACATTTGGGGACCATCCTGAAAAGCATCGATTGGCGGTAGACACTGGTTTGTTACTTTTTTTGATGATTACTCTCGTCGTGTGTGGGTGTACACAATGAAACGCAAAAACAAAGTATTGGAGATCTTCCAAAATTAGAAGAAATTGATGAAGACCCAGATCGACAGAAAGATTAAGTGGCTCAGATCAGGCAATGAAGGAGAATACACAGAGGATCCATTCTTTGACTTATGCTAAATAGAAGGTATTGTCAGATACTTCACCATGCGGAAGATGCCACAGCAGAATGAGGTGGCAGAACAAATGAATCAGACTTTGGTGGATAAGGTTCGGTGTATGCTTCTGAGCGCTGGACTTGGGAAACATTTTTGGGCTGAAGCTTTAGTTTATGCTAGCCACATGATCAACCGATTGCCCACAGCTACAAATGGCGGGAAAACACCAATGGAAATGTGGAAAGGTAATCCTGCTACTGATTATGATTCTTTTTATATATTTGGTTGTCCTGCCCATTATCATGTTCAGGAAGACAAATTCGACCCTAGAGCCAAGAAAGCAAAATTCTTGGGCTTTAGCACAGGCATAAAGGAGTACAGACTCTGATGCATCAAGTCGAAGAAAATCATTGTCAGCAGAGATGTAAAGTTCAACGAGTCTGAAATGCTTCATCTACAGAAGTATGAAGGCTCCAGTGAAAGCAGCAGCAGTAACAGCGAATCAGCCAGGAATTTGCATAAGGTGGAGCTTGAGGCTCCAGTATATGTAGATGATTCAGCCGTAGATGAAGAGAAGGAGGATGATCAGAATACCGATAATGATAGCCCAACCACTGCACCTCCACCACAGCCTAAATCTATTGCAGTCAACAGACCGATGAGACAGCTAGTTAAACTGGCTTGTCTACAAGATTACGTCACATATGCACTACCAACAGTTGGGGATGATATCCCTACCACTTACAGGGCAGCTGCACAGTCCACTGAATGGGCTGACTGGAAGACAGCTATGGGTGAAGAGATGCAGTCTCTTTACAAGAATCAGACTTGGGAGCTTGTGCAGCTTCCAAAGAATAAAAAGGTAATTGACTGTAAATGGGTGTTCACCAAGAAGGAACCAGCAAAGATGGAGTACGCTACAAAGCTAGACTGGTAGCTAAGGGCTATGCTTAGACGAAGGGAATCGACTACGACGAAGTGTTCTCTCCGGTCGTCAAGCACTCTTCGATTCGCATTTTGCTAGCTTTGGTGGTCCAGTTTGACCTTGAATTGGCTCAACTTGATGTGAAGATAGCATTTCTCCATAGTGACCTGGAAGAGGATATTTATATGTCTCAACCAGATGGGTTCAAAGAAGTTGGTAAGGAAAAGATGGTTTGTAGTCAGAAGAAGTATTTGTATGGATTGAAGCAATAACCTCGACAGTGGTACAAGCAGTTCGACAACTTCATGTTAGATCTGGATTATATGCACAGTCAGTTCGATCACTATGTGTATTTCAGGAAACTTGCACATGGTTCCTTCATCTATTTGCTCTTATATGTCGATGATATGTTAGTAGCATCTAAGAGCAAGGTGGAGATAGATCGTTTGAAGGCTAAGTTGAGCCAAGAATTCGAGATGAAAGACCTGGGAGAAGCACGAAAAATTCTGAGCATGGAGATTACCAGAGACAAGGCGAAGGGCACAGTTCACCTGACTCAAAAGCAATACCTAAGGTGAGTTCTGCAGTGTTTCGGCTTGGACAAGAACTCGAAACCAGTTAGTACTCCATTGGCCCCGCACTTCAAGTTCAGTGCAGCGCAATCTCCCAGCAGTGATTCAGATAAGGCTTACATGTAAAATTACCTTACGCAAATTTGGTTGGTAGTCTGATGTATGCGATGGTGTGCACGAGACCTGATATCTCCCAGGCCGTCAGTGTGGCGAGCAGATACATGAACAATCCAGGAAAAGCACACTGGTATGCAGCCAAATGGATTCTACAGTACATTCAGAGGACCGTGGACCATGGTTTGAAGTTCGAGAGAAGTGATGCAGTTAATCATCTAGTAGTTGGTTATGTTGATTCTGATTATGCAGGTGATCTCGACAAACGTCGTTCCATTACTGGTTATGTGTTCACTATGGCAGGAGGACCAGTAAGTTGGCGTTCTATATTGCAGTCCACGATTGCGCTATCCACTACGAAAGCTGAGTACATGGCTGTGACAGAAGCCATCAAAGAAGCCATTTGGTTACATGGATTGGTAGCAGACCTTGGCGTTGAGTAGGAACAGGTTACCGTCTATTGTGACAATCAGAGTGCAATCCACTTGGCAAAGAATCAATGCATCACGTTCGCACGAAACATATTGATGTCTGTTTCCACTTTATTCGTGAGATTTTGGAAGAAAGGGACATAGAACTTCATAAAATTGGTACAACAGATAATCCGACAGACATATTAGCGAAGATCGTTACTGGGGTCAAGTTTCAACACTGTTTTGGACTTGATCCACATCTCGCAGTATTGAACACCTAGGATGTATGGCGTCTTAGGGCACATTGGCAGGAAGTTGATTTGTGTAGGCGATAAGATTTTCGCCAAGGTGGAGATTTGTGGGATTTTGTGGCTCAATCTCCAGCAGCCATTATTGACTCTATCTCCAGCAGCCATTGTTGACTCTCTCTCCAGCAGCCATTGTTGACTCTCTATGCTAGCAGCCATGAGAGTTCAATCCACCTTTCGGTGGAAAAGAAATGAGCCTATGCGATGGGCTCTTGTTTTTTCCTCTCTATCATTCCCCTCCTTCATGTATAAATAGAAAGAGCAACTGAGTTATCAATAGACTCAGAAGAGAGAGAGTGAGGTGTAGTTTGCTTTCTAGTGTGAGAGTTCTCTTTGTAATTCCTCCTCAATATACAAAAATCAACTGTCTCAGCCTAGGGATGTAGGCAAATTGCCGAACCTCATAAATTATTGTGTTTGTGTGTGTTTGGTGTGTGTTAGATTACTCATGGGCATAACAAAATCCAATCTTGTTAGTCCATCAGCAGCACACCCTGATAAATCTCAAAGATGTCCGAAATGTCTTGCCTCAGTCTGACATCTGAAAGCTAAAGACTCCTCATGTTGCAAAGATTTCCCAATGATTTTGGGATTCCATTATCCCATTCAAAGTCATTGTATGACAGAAAAAAAGAAATGGAGTTCGCATCAGAGTCTTAGTTTTTGCTTCATTGGTCGTCGATTGAATTTGTGGTCATTAAAAAAACATTAAAAGTAATCTAAATTTTTATTTTTAACGTGAGATAAAAGGAGAGGTTCAGTCTCAATTAATAGATCATCATTTTTCCACCAGCATTTCTCCAACATCATTTCTCCACCTGCTGACAAGTTAATGCATATTATACAAGTTGCAAAATGTGAAGTTTTGTAGGGAGTTTAGGTGCTGATGGTGCAACACTTTTGAGGCTGCCAAGATTATTTTTAAGCAGCAAACTTATATATATTTACACTAACTTGTAAACATAATTTTAACACTTACCAAATTTAGTTTCGTTTCCTTTAAATTTTTCTTTTTTTTAAACACTTGGGGATCGAAACAAAAGTTGAAAGAGCAAAATTTTGAAGAGGTTTATGGGAGAATTTTATAGAGAGTCACGAGAAGCTATCAGAAAAACATAAGGTAATAACATAGTGTTTATTTTTGAATTTTTAACATATAAGAAATTTTTCGAATTTCAAAGTGAGAATTTTCAAAGGGTGTGGTTTATGAAGAATAAATCAAAAATTTAATCTAAATATTATGTCATGTATTAACGATCAGCAACAAGGGAAAATTTCTTAGAGGAACGAAAAAGGTAAGAAGGTGATCCACAGGTAGCTTTAAGTGCTACGTGGTGAGTTAGATTTACTTTAAGTAATCTAAATAAAAATGAAATATCTAGTGATAATATTACATAAATTATTAGCTTATGTTTTGATGGTAGATAAAAATTTGATTGATAGGTATGATATGAATTTTGGACATGTAGAAAATTATTAGGTGAGAAATAATATTTTTGGCATGATAAGTTGATTTAATAATAAAGCAATACATGAAATTCTTGATGAACTATGGTAAATGTTTTGTTATGAGTTATGAGGAGATAAAATTTAGTGGATCTTGAAAAGCTATGATTGATGATTTGATGTGATTTAGGATGAGAGGAATTTAGTGAAATTTTTTTATATATAATTTGAGAAAAAATCAGGATTAACCAATTTAAATATTTGAATTCATGTTTATTTTTTTTTCTGTTATTGTTCAGATGTATATTTCATATCATTGTTCATATGCATATGCATTAAATAAAAGAAAAGAACTGGGAAGGCAGCCGGTCTAATGAAAATGAAAGAACCGGGAAAGCAGTCGGTCTAATGAGAATAAAAGAACTGGGAAGGCAGCCAGTCTAAGACAAAAACATGTCGATATGTGGGAAGATGTTCCCTAATAATAATTCATGCATTGCATCTATTTTAAATATTGATTGAAATGCTGATGTGTTGTGTTATTATGAAATTATTTATAGATGAATGAGTTTCACAGAGAGATAATTATGGTGAGAAAGAAACCTAGAAATATGACATGATAAGAACCATCTAAATGGTAGACTTAATGATGTGAACCTCACTGCGAGGTAATTATGAGATAATTGATGGTCTTAAGGTGAACCAATAAACAAGAAGAAGAGATTGATAGAGCATGGATCTCATGACATGTGTAGTGATAGTAGAATACTAGTATCAATTTGTATGAGATATAAATGATTAAATATTGAAAGACTATTTATACAGATCGAGTACTTCTAGTAAATTTAATTCACTGAACTTGTGAAGCTCATCCTTCATTGTACAATGATTTCAGGTAGCAGACAAGACAAATAGTCTGGTGGGTTGAGAGTCAGACAAAATCATTTTTGTAAGCCACATACGTGTCAGCATCCTCAGACAAATGAGAAAATCAAACAAAAATTTTATTTTTAAATATTTATGCATTTTACATTGTATATTATGTTTAAATTAATATCAGATTGATGTACCTCCCTTGTTAAGGGTTGAGGATTATAGTAAAGATTTTTGTTAGTATTATTTTTTTTTTTTTTGCATATATGTGTCGTGTTGGGATTTTCAAAATGTGATGACACCATCTCTGGGGTGGCCAACCTGGGATGGGTCGTTACACCTGCACAGGGGCTGGTGCAGCACCAACACCAGATAGAAATCAATTTGAACTAAGCAAACTTTGGTTGGGCATGTTTTTCCCCGCCTACGTTATGCCACATGGAAGTAAACATGGCTAAATATAGCCATATGTCCAGTGATGTGTCAGCTACAATAAGGGTGTTAGTGAGGAGTAATGGGGGATGAGGCACATTGAACTAAATTAAATCTTTGGGGCCATAATTGTTGCAATTGAAATTTGGGGGAAATGGAGAGAAAAAGAAAGGTGCAGAAAATAGAGAAAAATTGAAAAAAACAAAAATTGAATTCATCCGCCATGGAATAAATAGCAATGACAGTTGTGAAAGAAAGAAGAAACAAGAAAAGTACTCCAAGAAATGATAGTTTTTATTCAATTACATATAAAACAGTTTTTTCAATTCAAGTATATATTTTTCAACATTTAACAATATTGAATATGAAAATATGGCCACCCACTTCATTTAGATACAAAATAATTTTGTTGCTAGATACTAAAGTCTATGTTACGTGGACTCGAGTATGAGTGTCGGACACGGATACATATCCTAGTATCGGACTATCTATTTTTGCAATTCTTACCACTTTTTCCTTTAATTTGGAGTGTTCAAGTGTCATACCTATACTCTTATCCGGAGTGTTTGACATAAGTACAACAAAGTGTTGTGCGATAATATACCTAAATAAATAGGTGATTAATCGCACTTTGTTTTACTTGCAAGTGCACAAGGTCAACAGTGTAGTATAGTGTGCGAATGCAAGATCATCTCCACAGGGATTGGTAAAGTTCAATTTAGAATTATATTCACAATATAAAAAGACAGAAATAATAAAAGTATTGAGAAATAATAAAGATAAAATACTAAGGATAAAGGCGTAGGGACTTGATATCCACCACTAATTATGCTACCACAATATAACAGTATGCCAATGCTTTATTCATGCCATGTCTACCTACTGGTTGCCAACCTAAGGGCATGGTATCTACTCCTTAAGCTATTGATTTCCCTAAGCAATGAGTTAGGCATGGTATCTACTCTAACTCTTTTCTTCCTTAAGGGATTCAGCATGGTATCTGCTTGAGTTGTTCCTTAAGAAAACATAAGTACTATGGAAATCGACAACCACATGAGACCTAGGGCATGGTATCTACTCCCGGTTTCCCATGTTGATTAACCCGGGTATCCGAATAAGATATCCCTTGTTACTAATGTTAGACCCAGGACTCGGTCATCCAAATTGATCTAACTAACAAGTCCATACCACATGCACATATTGATCAGACATATACATATGAGGAATTTAAATAAAAGCAGGTATTAATCAAGTTTAAGCAACACAACATAAATATCGCAAAAGCGTCAATACTAAATTTATTGAGTAAACATAATTAGGGCTTCAACCAAGCCCTACTAAGAATTTAATTACACATAATAAAATAAAAATGAAAGAAGAAACCCGAGAGAAGAGTCGTCAATTCCGCTCCCAAGCTCTCCACTCCAAGTAAAAGAAAAGAGAAAAGTGTTTTCTATCTAAGGTTGTAAGGTGTAAGGTGTAAGGTCTCTAGGTGTCTTTTTGTGTGTGAGTTTACAAGTGTATTTATAGGTCTTTGAGAAGTCCTAATAGACTCATGAGTTTCTAAACTTTCCTAAAACACAAAACTCCTTTATTTCCAAAATAGAGTTATTTCCAAAATAGGGTTCTGCAGTTTACTATTCACGCCTGTACATTTGCGCTCGATCGCATGTGTCCTTGCGCTCGATCGCAGTGTGCGCTCGATCCTACAAGTGTGCGCACGATCATGTGCGCTCGATCGCAAAGCATGTGCGCTCGATCGCACTTTGTCCAGAAAGTGCTCCAGGGCTTCTAGATTTCTTCCTTAAAGTGCCAAAACTGCTTCTTTTTCTCCAAGTCCCTATAAAAACATGTAAAACACACAAATGGAGTAAAAGATACCAAATTAACGTAATAAAGGATCTAACAAGTGTAAATAAGGGGGCTTAAATATGTATATTTAAGCGTCTATCACACCCCCAAACTTACATATTGCTAGTCCCTTAGCAATACTAAATTAAGAACTAAAACAAAAATATAGATAAATCCAATGTTCATAGTGTCAATCAAAAATATAGATTTTACACAAAACTATGATACGCATTCATGAGCAAGTTTAACAAGTGTAAACATATATCTGCAATGAATAAGAGTTTTGAACGTAAATCATATTCACTAGGTATTCTAAGACATCACAAGTTTGACTTCGGTGTGTGGTGATTAGCACATAAAAGATTGATTTTCCAAGAAATTCAAATGGGTAGTGTTTCGATGACTCAAGATTCACCAAACTTCCTATTAGAGTCAACAAATATGGCATAGACTTTTATTTGCGAGATTTTTGCCAAGTTAGTTCCCTTAAGCTTTCTTGATGACTCGTGTAACGAGTGTTTGGCCAACGACTCCCAAACCAGATGGTTTTAGGGCATTAGGTGTAAAGACACCCCAAGGACTTACTGGCTCGAGTCAACAAGGCTACGAAACTAACTGATTTTTATGCTACCATTTAGAATTTTCCACCTTTTGACGTGACACTCAATGCTTACTGAGGCAAAAGGGCCAGTTACTCAGCGAAAAATTCCTTTTTTAATGATCACTTAAGATTTTCCACCTTTTGACGTGACACTCAATGCTTACTGAGGCAAGAGGGCCAGTTACTCAGCGGAAGATTTATTTTTATTGATCATTAGGAGCATTTTTTTTTCTTTTTGAGCACGAATCAATCTTTTCTATTTTTATATGCCAAAATGTCAATCTAATAGGTCATCTAGTTCAAAGTCAAGCAAGAGAAACATACCAATCCAAATATCATGTCATACCCCACACAGCTATGTGTTAATGTGCTCGTGATAGTTCAAGTTAAACTTGTGAATTCTTAAATGCCAAAAGGGCAGTGATCTAGGTTCAAAACTTGTTTATTGGCCTATATGTTTAAAGTGTTAAGCTCACTGATGAAGTCGAATCATAACATTTTGTTTAGATCACAAAAAAAAAAAAGTTTATTGGACAGAATGAACATGCATTTATCTATGAAAATAACAACAGAACTAAAAATGTAGGATATAGTGTAGTGTGTGAATGTGTCTCCCATACCCCCAAACTTAAATTACACATTGTCCCCAATGTGTGAATAACAAGGAAAGAGCTGACCTGGGAGATGGAGAACTAGCTAGGTTGGCATGACTCATAGCATACCCCCAAACTTGAACGGATGCACACATTGTCCCTAAAAAAGAAAAACTAACGTAATACGGGAAAACAAGAAGTAATTAAAATAAATCAATAACAATAAATACGTAAAATAATAAAAATAAAAGGATAAGCTGTGGGGTGCCTCCCATGAGCGCTAAGTTTAACGTCTTCAGCCGGACCAAACTTTATTTTTCCCCAAAACTACGAGTGGCAGCAGCTAGCATAGGAAATGTCTTATTCTCTCCCATATAAGCATATGGTAAGTGCTCTGACAACTGCTTGAATTCCAAGTTAGGTACCTGTACAATAGAAGGGAAAATAATATTAGTAGGCACATGATGGTCAAATGGATCGGTGTACTTACTTGGATGCTTTGGAAAGGCCTCTAAAAGGTGCATAGTTTCAACGAGGTCTTTAGTAACATCTTCTGATTTTGGCTCAATATCTGATCCTTTGAAATAATGGGTGAAGGTGGTCTCCAAGGGATCAATATGATGGTCATGAAAGACTTGTTTAACAACACCTTACTTTTGTTCACTTAGCTCTTTAGCTAATTCCCCCATTTGTACTTCCAATATATGAATAGCTTGCTCATGCTTGGTATTGATTTGTCGTTGCTCAATCATGAACTGTTCTTGTGAAGTCATCAGTTGCCTCATAAGACTTTCTAGGTTACTATTTTCTGATTCTGGCACTGGTTGGGCTGCTGGTTGGAAGTATTGGTGTTGTCCTTGAACATTTAAAGCATTGTGATTGTTGCTCCATGAGAGGTTGGGGTGGTGCTTCCATCCAGGATTGTAGGTATTTGTATATGCATTGTGCGGTCCCTCATAATTTGCTTGCTCTTGATCTGCATATGAATACAAAGGGCAAGTGTTAGTAGTGTGATCAAAACGAGAACATATAGCACATACCTGGAGTGGTTTGCCTCGCGGACTAGGTGATATGTTTTGACTAGTCATGGCATATATGAGCATATCTAGCTTCCTCTCCATAGCATCTAGACAAGTATATTGAGCTTCTGTCATTGGTGCTTCTCCTTTTGAATGAATTAGTTGAAAAGCTTCAGTGCAGCAGTTTTAGTACTGCTGCTCGGGTACTCTCTGGATCTTTTGCGCTCGAGCGCACCCTGAACTGCGCTCGATCGCACTGGGTTTGCGATCGATCGCACTGGGCTTGCGATCGATCGCACCAAGTAGTGCGCTCGATCGCAATGAGGACAGAAACTCCTCCTCTGCACACCTAAACAAAAACAGAAAAAGAAGGAATAAATCTGATTTTTGATAAAAATAAAAAATAAAACAGAACAGAATCAAATAGAATAAATTAAAATCATAATAATAAATAAAAAAACTAACAAAAATAATTCCAAAAAGAAATTTAGCACAATCCCCGGCAACGGCGCCAAAAACTTGTTGTGCGATAATATACCTAAATAAATAGGTGATTAATCGCACTTTGTTTTACTGGCAAGTGCACAAGGTCAACAGTGTAGTATAGTGTGCGAATGCAAGATCATCTCCACAGGGATTGGTAAAGTTCAATTTAGAATTATATTCGCAATATAAAAAGACAGAAATAATAAAAGTATTGAGAAATAATAAAGATAAAATACTAAGGATAAAGGCGTAGGGACTTGATATCCACCACTAATTATGCTACCACAATATAACAGTATGCCAATGCTTTATTCATGCCATGTCTACCTACTGGTTGCCAACCTAAGGGCATGGTATCTACTCCTTAAGCTATTGATTTCCCTAAGCAACGAGTTAGGCATGGTATCTACTCTAACTCTTTTCTTCCTTAAGGGATTCAGCATGGTATCTGCTTGAGTTGTTCCTTAAGAAAACATAAGTACTATGGAAATCGACAACCACATGAGACCTAGGGCATGGTATCTACTCCCGGTTTCCCATGTTGATTAACCCGGGTATCCGGATAAGATATCCCTTGTTACCAATGTTAGACCCAGGACTTGGTCATCCAAATTGATCTAACTAACAAGTCCATACCACATGCACATATTGATCAGACATATACATATGAGGAATTTAAATAAAAGCAGGTATTAATCAAGTTTAAGCAACACAACATAAATATCGCAAAAGCACCAATACTAAATTTATTGAGTAAACATAATTAGGGCTTCAACCAAGCCCTACTAAGAATTTAATTACACATAATAAAATAAAAAGGAAAGAAGAAACCCGAGAGAAGAGTCGTCAATTCCGCTCCCAAGCTCTCCACTCCAAGTAAAAGAAAAGAGAAAAGTGTTTTCTATCTAAGGTTGTAAGGTGTAAGGTGTAAGGTCTCTAGGTGTCTTTTTGTGTGTGAGTTTACAAGTGTATTTATAGGTCTTTGAGAAGTCCTAATAGACTCATGAGTTTCTAAACTTTCCTAAAACACAAAACTCCTTTATTTCCAAAATAGAGTTATTTCCAAAATAGAGTTATTTCCAAAATAGGGTTCTGCAGTTTACTATTCACGCCTGTACATTTGCGCTCGATCGCATGTGTCCTTGCGCTCGATCGCAGTGTGCGCTCGATCCTAAAAGTGTGCGCATGATCATGTGCGCTCGATCGCAAAGCATGTGCGCTCGATCGCACTTTGTCCAGAAAGTGCTCCAGGGCTTCTAGATTTCTTCCTTAAAGTGCCAAAACTGCTTCTTTTTCTCCAAGTCCCTATAAAAACATGTAAAACACACAAATGGAGTAAAAGATACCAAATTAACGTAATAAAGGATCTAACAAGTGTAAATAAGGGGGCTTAAATATGTATATTTAAGCGTCTATCACAAAGTAAAGTAAAGAGTCCATGTAACATAGACTAAAGCCAATAACTAGCTCATTAATAAAAATCCCAGAATAATGTTCCTCTTAAATATACAGCAGCAGCAAGGTGCCAGGGCACCACGCACATCAATCCTCTTTCCGCACTCCATTTCTTAAAATAAAAACTAATATCAAACAAAGATTTCAATTTATTCTTCTTTACTTGGTTTTCCTTTTAACCAGATGCAGATTTCAGGCTTATTTGTATGCCAAGACTGCAATATCTAGAATATGATAGTTAAAAATGCAGAAGGTAACATGTTACTATAAGACAGGAGGTAATTGAAAGTTTAATAGGGATGAGACCACTAGAGACAATTCCACCAAAAGTCCACCAAAAGAATAACTTTGGTATCAACAAAAATCTCAAGCCATCATCCATGATGCACATACAAACATTTACGAAAGGATCAGTAAACTTGACAGAATTTGAAACATCACTAACAAAGTACTTTAAATGATGAATGCATTCAATCGAGATTCAAGAATGACATGTTTACTTACACCTATGTAAAATACAAAGGACCATTTAGATCTCTAGGATTTTGGCAAAGGAAAGTATTGACAAGGAATATGTCACTGAAAGACAAGTTCTCAATCATTCGTGCAACACCAGCCCTTATACAGGTGCTGGTGCAAAATAAGATTGTTTACCTACCTCAGTTCGTTGTAAATTTCATGCTAAATGAAGAGAATTCAGGTATAAATTGTACGAAGAAACAATGCAACAGAATAAATGTTGATTGCCTAAGGCAACATTTTTCAATTCATCAAGCAACCAAACCAAGTACACACACTGCCTACTCATGTAACTACCTCAAAAAGAAAATGCAACAAGAGAACCAAAAGAACAATAAATTAAATTAAAGATTGGTATCTTCATCAATGTCCATCCTAGCCCAAGTTGAGATACAATCTAATTGATCGTCTACCACTACATTAGAAGGCATGCATTGCGTTTCCCCCCCCCCCCCCCCCCCAATTTTATATAGGCCCCTTGTCTTTGTGATCACAACTTGATACCATTCTTTTCTTGTTAGGTCTTGCACATAAAACACTTGTTTCTCTTGAGATGAAATAACGAATGGGTCATCCTTCAATAACCAACCAGTGTGTATGAACCTAGACAAGTTCACGAGAATGCACCCACCTGCATCTTTCTTTAAACCCCTCGATGAATTAATATCCACCCAATCATAACGGAACAACACAATCTTAAACGTCCCATAGTAATCCAACTCGATGATATCTTTGAGTACACCATAATATATTTTATCTTCTGCTTCAACCATAACTCCCAATTTTGAGATCTTCTAAATTTTTCGTGTTCCTTTGTGTGGAATTTCCAGCCATTGATGTTTGAATCCATTAAATTTCCTAACAACATTATTCGGACCTCAAGCAAAGGAAATTATTTCATTTAAATAATTGTTATCCACCATCCATGACACCTAAACATTTTCCAACAATTAATATGAGACAACATCGGTCAATGTTTTATTGAACACACTTATAACATTCAAAGACAATTGATATTATGCCGAACCTGCCTCATAAGCCATGGGAGAAATTTCTCAACCAACCACATCTGTTTGAGACTTTGTATTGGTCGATTGGAATAGTTGGTTAGTCTTTGAGCAGCCAAAAATTCACTGCAATGATTGATGTTTTTATCAAACTATTAGCCCTCACAGAGATAACAAATCATAATAACTACTCAATTTAAACAGATGACTAAGTTCTTTTATTGATACTAACCTACGAAAGTGAGAAAGTTTATCATTATGGACCAACACATAACGATGTGCTTGAGCCAATGACATGTCATTGAGCTCAACACTTATAATATTTCCCGTAATCCGTCCACCCGCGGAAAACATGTATTCATCCGGATAATTTACAGTATCATTGTTCTTTTGGGGGAGGTTGAATTTTGTCTCTACACCTTTGAAGTATTGTGACAATATGTTAGACACTCTTCCCCATTGTACCCTTCAGCAATTGACCCCTCGGGTTGACTGTTATTACGTACATAAGATTTCAAGCGCACTAAATACCTTACAAAGCCAAAAATTTAAAAGATAAATTTACTAGCCATTAATATACAAATTAAGTATCCACAAATGAGATTTGAACATCTAACCTCTTAATAGGATACATCTACCTGTAGTGTACGGGACCACCAAGTCTAACTTCCGAGGCTAAGTGAATGATAAGATGAATCATAATGGTAAAGAAACCAAGAGGGAATATTTTCTCCAAATGTCAAAATGTCAAAGCAACACGCGACTCCAGTATGTCAAACTCTTGGGGATCAAGGGCTTTAGAGCATAAAGCTTTGAAAAGTGATGATAACTCAGAAACAACTACTACAACATGTCTAGGCAAAGATGTTCTTAAGGCAATAGGAAGGATTTCTTGCATCGATATGTGACTGTCATGACTCTTTAAGTTTGACAGCTTACGATCTTTTAGGTTGACACATCTTGAGATGTTTGATGCATACCCATCAGGAACTTTAAGATTTGCCAAAACTGTCAAGAAATTATGCTTCTCCTTCGTAGACATAGTGTAGCATGCTAGAGACGAGTGATCTTTTCCATTAGGAAGAACAACTAAATGAAGGTCTTTTCTAATACCAATTTCCTCGAGATCACAACGTGCCTTTTTATTGTCTTTACTCTTACCATCTATATTCAACATTGTTCCAATCAAATTATCACATACATTTTTCTCTATATGCATCACATCTAGATTATGACGCAATAGATTTTTTTTCCAATAAAGTAACTAAAAAAATGCTTTTTTTTTCTTCCTACAAAGTATCTACAACCTCCTCATCCATGGGAAGATCCTCTTTATCAACATTTTCTATGAAATCATCCACACCCTCAAAAAGGTTATCAACTTCATCCACTAGTACTTGCCCCGTAGAGGTACCAACATCCTCTCTTGCCCTTTTCTTAGAAGGCTTCGAGGTTTTACCATAGATATAGTTTCCACCCTCTAGTTGTCTTAAAACATAGTGTCCAAACGGTGGAACAGGAGCAGACCCCAACTCTATAGTTCCATCAAACTGATCCTTTTGAAAACAAAACTCATGGTTTTCTTCTAACCATCGACGATGACCCATATAGCAAAACTTTTCCCCGTGCTTTAACCATATAGAATGTGTAGAGTCCCCACAACATGGACAAGCAACATGCCCCATGTTGCCCCTTGGTGCTCCAACCAGATAAGTTTGCATATGCTGGAAAATCATTAATGGTCCAAAGAAGAGAAGCGTGCAGCTTAAAGCTTTGATTGGTGGACGCATCAAACGCATCAACATCATCCCATAATTGTTTCAACTCTTCCATTAGAGACTGCAAAAAGATATCAATATCATTACCTGAGCTTTTCTCACCAAGAATCACCATTGAAAGGATAAACGATGTTTGCTTCATGCAAAGCCACGGTGGCAAATTGTATGGGACCAAAAGAACGGGCCATATGCTATAAGTAGAACTCATTGTGGGCCATGTGCTGTAAGTAGAATTCATTGTTCGAAAGGGATTGAACCCGTCACTAGCTAGGCCAAGCCTAGCGCTATGAGAATCAGCTGTAAAATCGGGATACAAAGTATCAAATTCATTCCAAGCTAATTCATTCGTCGGGTGTCTTAAAATCCCATCCTTTGTCTGATCTTTATCATGTCATCTCATCAACGACGCCATTTTAGATGACATATATATCCTCTTCAATCTCAGTATTAGAGGAAAATAACGCAATACTTTAGCTGCCTTTTTCTTTTTAGATGGAGCATCCCTCTCATTCAACGTATCCTTATCATCAACATTGTTTTTAACTCACCGTGGCACACCACACGCATGAAAAAATTCATCATTCACATGCTCACTCTAATACAATGTGCAATTATTAGGACAAACATGAATCTTCTCATAGCCAAGACCTAATCCTTTGATAATCTTAATGGCTTCATAATAATTTGATGGCATTGGAGCATACATCGAAAATACCATGTTGATAAACTCAAGCAACATAGTAAGAGATTTACCAGACCACCCATTCAAACATTTGATGTGTAGTAGGTATAACATAAAAGTTAAATTTGTGAAATTCTTACAACTTGGATAAAGTTCATTATCATAATCTTTCATCAAATTGTGATATTGAGTCGTCTCATTAATAGCAGAATGAACTGGATATTCGACGTGTAAAGGCTCACCACAATTATTGAACTCAAACACACCATGGGCTTGTTGCTCTTCACCATGCTCATTTGAAGATCCCACTTCGATTTCTCCACTTAACAGTTCATTGTTTTGGTTTTCACAAGTAACCTTGAAGGCACCTCGGAGCAAACCTAACACATAATCTCGCCCCATGAAACCAACTAGAACACTAATGGGTTTTAAACTAGTGTGAGTATGGTCTATACGAGAGACTTTCTCCCTATGAAAAACCTACTCGTGGTAACCTAGACTAAACTCATTATACAATAGATGCTCCTGAACAACTTCCGGTTCGAATGAAGAACAATTACCACATCTCTTACATGGATAAACAATACTACCACTACCATAAGCTTTCTGACACGCAAATATAATGAAGTTTGCAACACCATCCATATAAGCTTTACTCGACCTCAGTTTATCTATCCAACTTTTATCCATTTTAAGATGATACCAAAACACTTTCCTAAAACAATATTAAAATGGTCATAATTGAACTATTTTAGGCAAAAGAAGGCATAATCACAAACTTAGATTTGATTGCTAAGTGGATGAACTGAAATCGATAGCAACAAATTGATAATCACAGGTGCTACTGTGCAGCAGCCCCCTCACAGGTGTTGCTATGTGTTGTGAGTTTTAAATTACTCGCAAGCGCACGAGTCATTTGCAATATAGTGTGTGCAAGTGCGAGGTCGAATCCACAGGGAATTGCATCGTGAAAATAGATTTTTGTCTAAACTAAACCTATTTTAACCTAGTTCTGAATTTTGAACTATGTCGTACAAAGAATATAAACTAAACTAAATTGATTTAAAACAAATGATAAAGACACTAAGGTTTCTGAATCCACCTCATCAAATTAAAGTATATATTTTCATAACTGACAAGCAATTACATCCTATGCATGTTCTATATAAAAGTAATTTATCAAATAATTCAATGAATCCATCGATATACAAATCACAACGAATACCCTAATTAAACCAAAACATCCAATGTATCTGTTTACTTTAGAATCACAATGGATATCCAATTTACTTTGGATGATTCGCTGTATCCATCAGATGAAACACATGGAATATCAAATTTGAACAATTTATAAACAAAATAATCAATCATAAGAATTTACTCAAACAATTGAATTGAAATAGAACATCAATACTAAAAAAATATCGGAATTATACTAACATATCTGAAAATATAATGCTAAACAATGGCGAGGCTTCATCTTCAACCTTAGATGAAGGTTTTAGCCTCTCATGATTGTGAAAATAAATTTCACAATTAAAGTGCTAAATATTAAACTTTAAAACTAAAAAAAATAAATTAACACTGACAATACATGGATAGAGAAATTCCACTTGCAGCTGCTGTGCGACACTTTCCTCCTTTGGTAGCAATGCCTTCCAGATTGCACACTGATTGCCCCTGAAGATGAAGTGAAATAGGGCTTTTGTAGGGAAACTCCATGAGTGCAATGTGTTTCCAACCGATGTGGGATTTGGGATGTAAGCCTTCACATGCCTTTTAAAACTTTTGCCCACGCTGAAATCATGCACAGCCTGACCTTTGTCTACTAAAACTGCCATAACTTTCTCTAGAAAAATCATATTTACGAGCCGTAAGATTCTTCAGAAAATAAACATCCGGATCTTTCCAAGCATATATGGCTCATCTCCTGTTTCTTGCTGAATCATTACAGTTTAATCCGCAAAAATCACTTCTATCACGCTGAAATCACGCACAGTCTAACATTTGTCTACTAAAACTGCCATAACTTTCTCTTAAAAAATCATATTTACAATCCATAAAATTCTTCAGAAAATAGACAATTGGATCTTTCCAAGCATATACGGCTCATCTCCTTGTTCTTCCTGAATCAATATAGTTTAATCCGCAAAAATGACTAATCTGTACGGGCAATTCTGGCAATTTAGTGAAACTACTTTCCACGTGCTTGTAAACCTGTAAAACAAAGAAAAAAATAACTTAAAGTAACAAATTCCTAAGCTAAACATATAAATAAATACTTGAGCGTTGTTGTGCTCGATCGTAACAACAGATTCCAGCTTTTGCATTTTTTTCACATTAAATCCCCAATTTCCTTTGCAATCCTATAAAACATTAAAAATCATAGAACTAACACAAATATCAAATTAAGATACAACTAAAGAATTAACAAATATAAATTAAAAATTATCACTGTGCAACAACCCCTGACAGGTGCTGCTGTGCAGCAGCCCCCTTACAGGTGCTCTCTTCGTTCTCAATGTAAATAGGCTAAATATTTCTGTTCTCTCTTCTTTCTCACTGTAAACTGGAAATAGGCTACATATTTCTGTAGTTACCAAGATCAAACTTTTAGAAGGAAATTTATAAAATCTTTGACAAATAGCTTTGATAGGAGTGAACAACTCACAGGACGAAGGATGAATGCTTGAGATCAGGATAAGTATCTTACATTTAAGTGTACAAAAATTTATCAAAACAGTAATGCTAGAATACGAAATATATTCAAAGGTTCCACTGCATATAGAAAGACATGAGGCAAACTTTTTTGTTTGCCTAATATCATGGTTACGATGGCTGCCAAAGAATGTCAACAAAAGCTATTCTCCAGAATATTTGATGATAGCCATAAAATCAACTCTCGTTTGCGAAGCATGACCATGGGCGACTAGGAGTGACATGAATAGACTGAATGTAAATAACATGAAACTATCCATACATAAGTCATTGAGAAGAGTTATGACTGAAAAGAATCCCATTGCAAATAAAGTATTTTCTGATTAAATAGTAAAGGAGTGTGATTAAATTGCAATAACTTCAAGGTACTTGCAAGAGGGGAAAAAGTTGATAGAATTTAAAGATGGAGATGATAAAAGGGACTTCGAAAGATACAAGACAACTGAAGTATGGAAACTAACAGTCTGGACTTGGGAAAAATGTTGTCTCATGAATTATACAACCCCAACAAGATGAGATAATCTAGTGATGATCAAACAACATAGTGGAAATGATGATGGAGTGTATGAATATGCTACCTAGACATTAGATAATATTTCTTAAAATCTGAACTTGAAAATCATGAAAGTCAGCCCAAAAATCCCAGGCTAGATCTGTATGCCCTGACCATAACAGTAAGTACAAGTTACAATTTTATTTTTATCCAAAGGTTACCATGCCTGCAGGTGTATGAAATTCTTTTCCCAGTCATTTGATTTCTTTATTGCAACATTAAACAGCTGCAGAAATAGCCTTAAGTTTAAGTAAGAGGATCATGATTTTCCTTTCTGTGCTTATTGTTTTTTTTCCTTCTCATATGCAGAAGTAACTGTTGCAATAAGTTAATGCAAACTGGCATGCGAGTTTTTTTTTTTTTTTTGATAAATGTAAATTTTATTACCCCTCTACATTGATGCACACATATAGACCCAACATAATTTGTGTGGTTCTCTCTAAAACCTACTGATAAACCGCCTAGAGCTAACAAATTTACACTACATCTGCAAATATACAATCTGATAACGAATAAAGAAATCAAATGAATGAATCTAAAAAGTGTAATATTAATACCAAGAATTTTAGAGCTCTCACCCCCACTTTTTGTTACAGGTTAGCCTCCTTTAGCGATCCCACTCAGAACTGTCTTGCATCAGTAATCAAGCCCATATCAGAAAAATATGGAAGCACAAATATGTTGAGGCAGTGTTTGTATGTAGGGAGCAGCAAATGGGCAAACTAATTCTCTAGCTGACAGCTGAACAAACCCTTGTTCTGAAATTAATCTATCCATGAATGATAGCAAAACCAAAAAAAGACTGAATCTCATGACACCAGCATAATGCAAAATGCTAAAAGAATATCGTTAATAAGGAAAAGAAATTAACAATGTTATGCAAGAATCTAAAATTTCATCATCTAGTGAGTTTAAGAGCAAACTGCAATATAAATCTATTACATTTATAACTCTCAAGGGTAATATGCATTTCAAGGAAGCGAAATGATTAATTATACTATTAATAATAATATAAATTCCTCGAGATTCACACAATCAAGTTATTAGCATTTCGATTCCCCCACCCCCCAAATATCTGATGTAATTGTTTCTTCTGCTATTAAAAAGAAAAATTTGTAAGCTAAGGAATTCCCATGACATAGGATCTGTATGATTTCAGGAGTGCTCAAAATCCAATTATGTTACTCCTATTGCATGCTCATTTGACTACACCACTAGGCATCATCATATTCCATGCTTACTTTAAGGGCCAACATGCTTATGTGACACTTCTTTTCAAAAGCACCAACTAGGAATTGAGGAAGTCCTAAATCCACCAATGCACTGAAATCTACAGAAAAAGAAATTCCCCTTCAACTTGCTCGCATATGTGTAAAATCTTTTTCATTTTCTTTCGCATATGGTATTTCGTTTTCAAGAAGTAACTGAAACAAAGTACAAACTCTCAAGTAAACTTTACTTTTGAGGCTATAACTATAGCTTCAAGAAATATCACAGTGTACTCTTTATAAGGGTGAATAAAACAGAGTCAAGTTTCAATCACTACTCAAAACTAACTTCAACACATGCAATCTTTTCGTGAGTGAGTATAGAGCTAATTAAACGTACCTTTTTAACAGGATTGAAGACCAGCTGTTTCCTCAAGGTGCAAAATTGGAAAATAAGTAATTAAAATATTACTGAAAAAAATGAAAAGAAATAAATCAGTGAAAATCGATGAAGCAAAGATGAGGAAGAAGGGTTTTCTCACCTGTTGAAATATACCTGCGCCGAAATTTTGAAGAGAGAGAGATGAAGAAGATGAGGAAGAAGCTAGAGACGCGAGCAGGAAGAGGAGTCGCGAGTGTTAAAGGTGGAGACAAAAAGGGACAGCAGGCCATGTGGTGAGACTTGTCTATAAAGCAAAAAAGGACAGCAGCCCATGTGAAGTAGCCGCAGCCTTGGACTTGATAAGAGTTGTAAATGCAGCAACAACTCTCATTAATGCAGCAACAACTCTTATTAATGCTCAGCTGTATTTTCAAGCTTCTCATACAATCGGTACTGCGTTTCTGAGCCTATAAATTGGTGTTGGTTCTGTAAAAGAAATATCGGTGTATAGTGAATTAGAGAGAGCTTGAGAGAAAAGCCTAAGGGAAAAATACAATTGGGTGTGGGTTGTGAGTTGTAAGTGTTGTAAACACTTTGTATATTTTCTCCATTCAGTAAAAACGATTTGTAGCAGGTCCGGAGACGTAGGTACAATTGACCGTTATCAAATTTGTGTGTGTTATTTCCGCTCTTATTTCGCATTCTCACTAATCTGGTTTATAAGGAAATCTGTGTAATTTCCCCAACAGTGAGTAGGAAGAAGGAATCGCGAGCAGCAAGAAGATGAGGAAGAGAACACCCGCGTTGATTGAGAAATTACGCTCAGTGAACCTATCACCGGCTATTTTAACTCCTATTTTGGCGCTTCGCAAGGGTTGCGGCACTTACAAGCGCGGTAATATGCAGAAACTCATTTCAAGTGTCGGAATATGAAATAAGTTTTGATCATATTTTGGCGCTTGTAAGTACTGGTATATTGCGACGCTTAGAAGTGCCGAAATAGGCAATAGGTTTCGCATATAACGGCGCTTTGAAGCGTCGATATATGCTCTTTGGACATTGCGACGCTTTTAAATGAAGCGCCAACAGATGACTTACGGCGGCGCTTATAGTAAGCACCGAAAATAAAGCGCCAGCAAAATCCATTTTTCATCATGCGTTTGGTTGATGATCAAAATGTAATAGACAAAAAAGCAAAAATAATTAGCTTTCACTCTCCAATCCTCCAAACTTGGGAAGAATTTGACTTGTACATGTGACCAAAAAAAAATCAATCCTTCAAAAATTTTCTTTTCTATCAAACAATAAAAAAAAAATTTCTGTTGCTTTTCTTTCTCTCTTCCTTCATTCCTCCCACTTTTCCTCTACACCAAGGTCGCATTTATGCAATATTAGCAAACTTTTCTTCTTTTTCTTTTACATTTTCTGGCGTTCAGAACTTAATTTACTGATTTTTTTTTCTTATGTAGGTCGCCTGATACATCAAGGGTGAGAATGAAGATGGTGAACGCAAGCTCCAAAGATAAATTCAAGAGGGAAATGGATGGGATCCAAGTTGAGTTGCAAGCAACAGATCCTAGCGAAATGAGCCTTCACATTGTAAAAGGATTAGCGCTTTAGATCCTGCTCCGTTTCTCTTCTTCCATACTCAGCATTTCATAAGCAATTACTACTACATTCTGTGAGCAATGTTTATTGTAATTTTTCTCTTTTCCCCCGTATATTTGTTGCATGGGCTTCATACTTTCCATTTACTTTAATGTAATATTATGCAGTACTTTTGTCGTGTTTAATACATTTCTTGTCACTTGTGCCAGATTGTGTTTCAAAAACTTGTTTCTGAAAACATTAACAAAAAAATTTCGGATTTTAAAGATCTTTTTCTGTTGCTAAAAACATAAAACAAAGGACACCAAACATGCCCAAACAGCTTAAGAAGCACCTGTTTGATCTTTTAAGATTAATTGATCCACTATCTCCAACATTAATGTCTACCCATTTCTAAAATTTACATGATCTAGATCAAGCGCAAAATCATCAATGAGTAGCTTGTGAATGAGAAATCATGCAGCGTGCATTGGTGCATGAAGAACTGAACTCTTGACATGGCAGATGCCTATCTGTTTTCCATGGTATCTTCATTACGAAATTTGCTTTTGTTTATATTAAGGAGGCCAGGTCTCTAGAGGAACCGCATTTATAAAATTTAGAACAAAAACACTGGGCCTTGATCTAGAAGAGATATTAGTAATAATCAGAGGCTAAATTTGGGCAGATAGCTTATATCCTGGTTGCCGACCTACAAATATGATCATGTTTAAATACAGAAATGAAGTAAGGATTGCAAATTTTAGCTATAAAAGTCTCATCATGTTTATCACATAATTTATTAATCAAAATTACAGAGTAGAAAACTAGAAATTGAACATCCATACTTAAGCACAAAACACGTAAAGAAATTACATTTGTGAAGCATGATGGATTTCACATAGCAACAGGGTGGCATCTTGTCTTGTTGCGAAACCACTTCACTCTGAGGACCACAACAACATAAATCTGATCTTTAATGTCATCAACAAATTGGAAATAAGCATATCTCCAGCTCTTCTTGAAAAACAAAACACCACAAACTGCCCAAAAGCCCACAAGAATTCCAAGCCCCATTCCCATATAAAAAAACCATAACATGACAAAGTCGTCTTCATCTGTGTGATCATCATGATCAGGTGTTGTACCAAGATGTTCTTCCTCTTTTCTGCAAGTTTTTGGGAGAGGAGCTCCACAGAGTTGAAGTTTTCCAATGTATTTATCTGCTTCAAAACTCTGAAGCTGTGTACTTGTAGGAATTACTCCAGAGAAGTAACAATATGACAAGTCCAAGTGATAAGGATTCATAATATCTATATGTTTGTTATATTTCCTCATGTTTTAATGGTTATAAATGCTTAAATCTTGGATTCTGATTATGTTTCGTATTTTATGGAGTAGATCGAAGAGTTAAATCAAATTGAATCCAAAATCAAGAAATTTGTGAAGAAAAGTCGAAGCTCAAAGCTGCAGCGCTAGTTCAAGGGCGCTGCAGCACTGGAATAGCATTGGAATGGCAAGATTTATGAAGATTGGACAGCAACTTGGAGCTGCAGCACTGGAATTTGTGAAAAATGTGAAGATTGGACAGAAACCTGGCGCTGCAGCCCCGGGAAGTTGGCGCTGCAGCGCTGGCTAGGGTTTGATTTATTCCTGGTGCTGCAGCCCCGGGAAGTTGGGGATGTAGCGTCGGCCGGCGGATTCAGAATATTATAAATAGAACCCTAGCCGAACAAAAAAAGAGCTTTCTGATAAAAGGCGCGGTTGTTGAACAGAAAATTCCTCTTCTCTTTTCTTTAGGTTTTCTTTTAATTATGAGTAGCTAAATACTTTTCTTCCAGCTGAAGGATAATTGAAGTTTTGGTTCTTCAAGAACTGTGGGATCTAAATAATTTTCATTGCTCCTTTATTTCTTCTCTATTTATATATCTTCTGTGTTTATTAAAAATTATTGTCTTGGTTTATTGATGCAAAGGGCCCATTGTTCAATTATCAGGTCAATAAATTGTCATTTAGAACTTTAAATTTGTAATTGTTTAATTGTTCTAATATTAGTGGTAAAATAAAAAAGTTGATTATAGAGAGATTTTCGATTTATGTTATGGAGATATATAACCTAGTCAAAATGAATCGAGCTTGTATATTTGTTGGCTAGAATTGGTAGTCTCTCTAATTATTAATGCTGTCGATAGATTAAATCCTAAGAGCTTGTTTAGGGTTGTTTATTAACAAGGAAAGTAACCAAAGAGCTTGTTTTGGTTATCGAGAAAGAAATGAGAGATAGGTTGTTAGAGCTTGTTAACAACCATAACCAATTTAGTAAAGAATAGAAGATTTCATCATTGTATCTATGATCAATTCTCTGAACCAATTCTGAAATTATACCTTTGGTTGGATATTTACCTGATATTGATTTCTCCTTAGTTTTTAGTTGATTATAATTGCTTTCTCTTTTATTTCACTTCGAAATTTCAAACCTCCCTTTTTCTTTGCTTTAATTTTCATTAAAATAAATCTACCCAATCCCTGTGGATACGACCTTGCTCATCACTGTTACAATTTGTATTTTTCGAGAGCGAATATTTTATTATTTGTTGGATTCGACTCCCACAAAATTTTTGGTACCGTTGCCGGGGATTGGTGTTAATTAGATTTATTTTAATGCTTCGTTCTTCTCGTGCAAGTGACGCTAGAGATTTGATCTCCATCATGGCCGTTAACTCACAACAATTTGGATTCAGGCAGGACACATATCCAATAAGGGTGAATGAGGTAAGTATATCTTCCCTTGAAAATCAAATATCCAACCTAGCTTCTATTGTTCAACAGTTAGCTGTAGGAAATATGCAACAAGTGAAAGCTTGTGGGATTTGTGCTACCATCGGTTATCCAACTGACGTGTGCCCTACACTTCGAGATGATTCCTATGAGCATGCCAATGCAGCTGGAGGATTTCCAGGCCCACCACAATAGAGATACAATCCCTACTCAAATACCTACAACCCAGGATGGAGGGATCATCCCAATTTCAGCTATGGAGCAAAACCACCATTCCAACACTTTCAGCATAGACCACCTGCTCCACCACCACAACAAACCTCCACAAGTTCAGGTATGTCTCTAGAAGAAATTGTTAAATCACTTGCAAATAACATATAACAATTTCAACAGGAGACAAAAACAAGCATTCAACAATTGGAGAATCAAATGAGTCAACTGGCATCTTCTGCGAACCAATTGGAATCTCAAGGTAAATTGCTCTCTCAAACTGTTGTTAATCCAAAACAAAATGCTAGTGTAGTTACCTTGAGAAGCGGGAAGGAGTTGAAAGAACCCAGTAAGGCAGCATATGGAGAAAAAATCGAAAAAGAAGTAGTTGCTCCTCAACCTCAATCTGATCAGCCTAGAGGACTCGATAGTGAACAACCAAAGGCATTGGTGACAAATTCTCCATTTCCTACTAGATTGACTAAATCCAAGAAAGAAGAGGAAGAGAAGGGAATTCTTAAAAATTTTCACAAGGTTGAGGTAAATATTCCCTTACTTGATGTAATTAAACAAGTGCCTCGATATGCTAAATTTCTCAAGAAGTTGTGCACCAACAAGAGGAAGTTGAAAGGTAATGAAAAGATAAGTATGGGGAAAATGTTTCAGCTGTCCTTCAAAAAAAATTACCTCCAAAATGCAAGGACCCAGGTATGTTTACTATCCCTTGCAAACTAGGTGATGTTAGGATTGAGAAAGCAATGTTAGATCTAGGAGCTGCAATAAATGTCATGCCTCTCTCTATTTATTCATCTTTGAATCTTGGTCCATTAAAAGAAATAGGTGTGATTATTCAACTTGCTGATAGATCTAATGTATATCCTGAAGGAGTCTTAGAGGATGTCTTAGTACAAGTTAATGGGTTGGTTTTTCCTGCTGATTTTTATGTTCTTGACATAGAAGAAGATGACTCTTCTAATTCAACACTAATGTTATTAGGAATGCCATTTCTAAAAACATCTAGGACAAAAATTGATATGCATGCTGGTACACTCATGTTGAGCGATTATCTACCTAAATAAAAAAGTAAATAATCGCACTCGTTTTACTTGCAAGTGCACAAGGTCAACTTAGTAATGTAGTGTGTGAAAGCAAGATCATCTCCACAAGAATTGGTGAATTTCTTTTTAGAATTATATTCGCAATGTAAAAAGATAGAAATAATAAAATAGTTGATTTTGATAAAGGTAAAATAATAAAGATAAAGGCGTAGGGACTTAATATCCACCACTACTCATACTACCACAACAAAACAGTATGCTAATACTTTACTCATGTCATGAATACCTAATGTTTGTCAACCTAAGGGCATGGTATCTACTCCTTAAGCTATTGATCTCCCTAAGCAATAAGTTAGGCATGGTATCTACTCTAACTATTTTCTCTCTCAAGGGATTCAACCTGGTGTATGCTGAGTTGTTCCTTAAGAGAGCATAGGATCTGTAGAAATCGATAACCACACGGGACCTAGGGCATGGTATCTACTCCTGGTTTTCCATGTTGATTAACCCAAGAATCCAGTGTGAAAATCTTTTGTTACTAATGTCAGACCCAGGACTCGGTCATCTAAATTGATCTAACTAATAAGTCCATACCACATACACATATTGATCAGACATACACATATGAGGAATTTAAATAAAAGCAGGTATTAATCAAGTTAAGCAACACAACATAAATATCGCAAATGCGCCAATACTAAATTTATTGAGTAAACATAATTAGGGCTTCAACTAAGCCCTACTAAGAATTTAATTACACATAATAAAATAAAAAAGAAAGAAGAAAGCCGAGAGAAGAGTGGTCAATTCCTCTCCACGGTCTCCTTCTCCAAGCTAAAGCAAAAGATAAAAGAAGGGATAAAAGAAGTCATAATTTGTGTGTGCTTTACAGGTGTATTTATAGGGCTTAAGTAGTCCTAGAAGGCTCATGAGTTCCTAAACTTTCCTAAAACACAAAACTCTTTTATTTCCAAAATAGGGTTATTTCCAAAATAGGGTTCGGCAGTTTACTGTTCACGCCCGTACATGTGCGCTCGATCGCATGTTGCGCTCGATCCTTCATGTGTGCGAACGATCGCATGTGCGCTCGATTGCGTGTAGTAGTGCGATCGATCGCACTTTGACCAGAAGCTGTTCCAAGATTTCCAGGCTTCTTCCCTTAAATGACAAAACTGCTCCTTTTTTCTCCAAGACCTATAAACACATGTAAAACACACAAATTAAGTAAAATGAACTAAATTAACATAACTAAGGACCTAACAAGTGTAAAAAAGGGGACTTAAATATGAATATTTAAGCACCTATCACACCTCCAAACTTACATATTGCTAGTCCCTTAGCAATACAAAGCTAAAAACTAAATGAAGAACAAAAATTAAAGATAAATTCATTTCCATGATACTCAAAGATTTGGGTTGTGCATAAAACTATGATAACCGTTCATGAGTAAGCTTATAATAAAAACACATTTTTGTATTGAAAAAGGATTTTCAAAAGTTCATGTTACTTACCTAAGGTTGGCTTAAGGCATCGCAACTTTGATTTGTGTGTGATGAATTAGCACATATAAGATGGGGCTTCCACTTAATTTTAATGTACAGGGTTTCGATGCCCAAACCTTTATCGAATTCCTTATCAAAGAGAACAAAAATGGCATACTACTTGCTTCTTCTTTCTTTTTTCTTTCATCATGCAATCTTTGCCATGTTGAGTTCCATCGAACTTTCTATTTGACCCTTGTAACGAGTGTTTAGCCAATGACTCCCAAACCATATGGTTTTAGGGCATTAGGTGTAAAGACACCCCTAAGGACTTACTAACTTGAATAAAAAAGGCTACGGAACTAACAGGTTTTAATGCTTCTAAATGAAATTCCCACCTTTTGACGTGAACACTCAATGTTTACTGAGGCAAGAGGCCCAATTACTCAGTGGAAAGCTTTTTGATCATTTTTTGCATGATGAACATATTTCTTTATTTTTCTTATGCCAAAGTGTTCTTTTCAACAAGTTATCCGATTACAGTTAGATTATGGAAACATATACAAGAGAATTATATATCATACCCCACACAAATGCGTGTTAAATGTGCTCGTGCAAATTTGGATCAAACTCGTGAATTCTTAGGTGTCTTAAGGTAGGTAACTAAACTTTGTAAAATTCCCATTACAAGACTATGTGTTCTAGCTTTTAAGCTTACTAATGAAGTGTTAGCAAATTTTTAAATCAACCAAAATTTTTGTTTACCAAAAGAACATGCATTTATCTTCCTAAAAAAAAAAACTTGGACTTAGTGTAAAAAAACTGGGACTTAGTGTGTGCATGTGTTTCAAGTGCGTGTGTGATAGTATCTAGTATCTCCCGCTACCCCCAAACTTAAAATACACATTGTCCTCAATGTGTGCGTGGCATGGAAAGATCTGACCTAGGAGATGGAGAACTTGGTTGCTTGCTTCCTTGTCCACGCCTCCAAACTTGAACTGGATGCACGCACTAAGTACCTGACAAAGAAAAATAAACGTTGTTCCGGAAAACAAGAAATATAAATACTAGATACGTAAACATAAATATAAACAAAAGAAAAAAATACTAAAATGAAAAGGATAAGTCTGGGGTGCCTCCCATGAGCGCTAAGTTTAACGTCTTCAGCCGGACCAAGCCTTATTCTTCCCCAAGACTAAGATTGGCTGGTTCTAGCACCGGTAGTGTCTTATTCTTTCCCATATAAGCATAGTTTAAGTGTTCTGAAAACTGCTTGAATTCCAAGTGAGGTGCCTGTATAATAAAAAGGAAGAAAATAGTATTAGTAGGCACATGAGGGTCAAATGGATCGATGTACTTACTTGGATGCTTTGGAGAGGCCTCTAGGAGGTGCACAGTTTTAATGATGTCATGAGTAACATCTTCAGATTTTGGCTCCATATCTGATCCTTCGAAACAATGGGTGAGTGTGGTCTCCAAAGGATCAATATTATGGTCATCAAAAACTTGTTCAACAACACCTTACTTTGATTCACTTAGCTCCTTAGCCAATTGCCCCATTTGTACTTCGAGCCTTTAAATGGCTTGTTCATGCCATGTAGGGGTTTGTCTTTGCTGATCTAGTGAAGTCGTCAATGTTGTCATTAGTTGTTGTTGTTGAGTGGCTAATTGCTTTACAAGACTTTCTATATCATCCGTTCTAGAACTGGTTGGGCTGCTTTATGGAAGTTCCTTTGTTGTCCTTGAAGATTCAAAGCATTGTGATTGTTGTTCCATGAGAGGTTGGGGTGGTGCTGCCATCCAGGATTGTAGGTATTTGTATATGCATTGTGTGGTCCCTTATAATTTGCTTGCTCTTGATCTACATATAAATATAAAGGGCAAGTTTCAGAAGTGTGATTAAAACGAGAACATATTGCACATACCTGGAGTGGTTTGGCTGGCGGACTAGGTGGGATGTTTTGAGTAGTCATGGTGTTTATGAGCATATCCAACTTCCTCTTCATAGCATTTAGATAAGCATAACTAACTTCCACCATTGGTGCTTCTCCCTCAAATGAATTAGTTGAAAAGCTTCATTGCAGCAGTTTCAGTACTGCTGCTTGGGTACTCTCTGGACTATTTGCGCTCGAGCGCACACTGAATTGCCCTCGATCGCAGACTTACGCTCGATCGTACAAGTCTATTAAAATAATAATAAAAAAAACTAACAAAAATAATTCCAAAAAGAAATTTAGCACAATCCCCAGCAACGGCGCCAAAAACTTGTTACGCGTTTATTTACCTAAATAGTCGTTGTAGCATAGTGGTGAGTATTCTCGCCTGTCACACGGGTGACCCGGGTTCGATCCCCGGCAACGGCGCCAAAAACTTGTTGAGCAATTATCTACCTAAATAAATAAGTAAATAATCGCATTCGTTTTACTTGCAAGTGCACAAGGTCAACTTAGTAGTATAGTGTGCGAAAGCAAGATCATCTCCACAAGGATTGGTGAATTTCTTTTTAGAATTATATTCGCAATGTAAAAAGATAGAAATAATAAAAGAGTTGATTTTGATAAAGGTAAAATAATAAAGATAAAGGCGTAGGGACTTAATATCCACCACTACTCATGCTACCACAACAAAACAGTATGCCAATGCTTTACTCATGTCATGAATACCTAATATTTGTCAACTTAAGGGCATGATATCTACTCCTTAAGCTATTGATCTCCCTAAGCAATGAGTTAGGCATGGTATCTACTCTAACTCTTTTCTCTCTCAAGGGATTCAACCTGGTGTATGCTGAGTTGTTCTTTAAGAGAGCATAGGATCTGTGAAAATCGACAACCACATGGGACCTAGGGCATGGTATCTACTCCCGGTTTCCCATGTTGATTAACCTAAGAATCTGGTGTGGATATCTTTTGTTACTAATGTTAGACCCAGGACTCGGTCATCCAAATTGATCTAACTAACAAGTCCATACCACATGCACATATTGATCAGATATATACATATGAGGAATTTAAATAAAAGCAGGTATTAATCAAGTTAAGCAACACAACATAAATATCGCAAAGGCGCCAATACTAAATTTATTGAGTAAACATAATTACGGCTTCAACCAAGCCCTACTAAGAATTTAATTACACATAATAAAATAAAAAAGAAAGAAGAAACCCGAAAGAAGAGTCGTCAATTCCTCTCCACGGTCTCCTTCTCCAAGCTAAAGAAAAAGATAAAAGAAGGGATAAAAGAAGCCATAATTTGTGTGTGCTTTACAGGTGTATTTATAGGGCTTTAGTAGTCCTAGAAGGCTCATAAGTTCCTAAACTTTCCTAAAACACAAAACTCCTTTATTTCCAAAATAGGGTTCAGCAGTTTACTGTTCACGCCCGTACATGTGCGCTCGATCACATGCTGTGCTCGATCCTTCATGTGTGCGAATGATCGCATGCACACTCGATCGCGTGTAGTAGTGCGATCGATCACATTTTGACCAGAAGCTGCTCCAAGATTTCCAGGCTTCTTCCCTTAAATGCCAAAACTGCTTCTTTTTTCTCTAAGACCTATAAACACATGTGAAACACACAAATGAAGTAAAATGAACTAAATTAACATAACTAAGGACCTAACAAGTGTAAATAAGGGGACTTAAATATGAATATTTAAGCACCTATCAATTCACAATGGAATTTGATGGTGAAATTATTAAATTCAATATTTATGACGCCATGAGGTACCCTAATGATGTGTCTTCTGTTTTTGTTATGGATTTTATTGACCTGTTGGCGCAGGAAATCTTTGATCTAATTGATGATGATAAGCTAAAAGTTACACTTAGCAGACATCTCACTCTTGAAGGGCTACAGAAGATCATGAAGAAGTTTGTGTTGGAGTCCGACCTGCAAGATGTAATCTACGAATTGGAATCACTTAAACCTATAAGGTATGATGTGTCTTACATTGAGTTGCCTCTTTCTCACACAAAACTTCTTCCTTCTACTGTGCAGGCACCAAAATTGGAATTGAAACCCTTACCAGATCATCAGAAATATGCATTTTTGGGAGAAGGAGAAACTCTTCCGGTGATAATCTCAAACAAACTCTTCATATTAGAGGAAGAAAAGCTGATTCGGATGCTTAGAGAGTATAAAGAGGCTATTGGCTGGACTATAGCTGACATTAAGGGATTGAGCCCTTCCACATGCATGCATAGGATACTATTAGAGGAAGATTGTAAGCCATTTAGAAAAGCCCAATGCCGACTGAATCCACCAATGATGGAAGTGGTAAAGAAAGAGATTTTGAAACTTCTCGATGCAGGTATGATCTATCCAATTTCAGACAGTTAATGGGTAAGTCCGGTTCAAGTTGTGCCAAAGAAAACAGGTATAACAGTAATAAAAAAATCTTGATGGTGAGTTGGTGCCCACTCGAATTCAAAACGGGTGGTGGGTTTGTATAGATTATAGGAAGTTAAATGCATCAACTAGAAAAGACCATTTTCCTCTTTCATTTATTGATCAAATGCTTGAATGTTTGGTTGGTCGTACTCATTATTGTTGTCTTGATGGTTATTCAGGTTTTCATCAAATCCCAATCGCACCGGAGGATCAAGAAAAAACCACATTCATATGCCCGTTTGGCACTTTTGCATACCGACGAATGCCATTTGGACTTTGCAACGCTCCTGCTACATTTCAAAGGTGTATGGTTAGTATATTTTCAAAGTACGTAGAAAATATCATAGAGGTATTTATGGATGACTTTACAGTCTATGGTAATTCTTTTGATACTTTTTTAACTAACCTTACAAAAGTGCATAAAAGATGCATAGAAACGAACCTTGTTCTGAATTATGAAAAGTGTCACTTTATGGTTGATCAAGGTATTATTCTAGGCCATACTGTATCTTCTAAGGGAATTGAAGTTGATAAAACTAAAATAGAAATTATCAAATCTTTGCCTTACCCCGCAAATGTGTGGGAAATTCGCTCTTTTCTTGGACATGCAGGATTTTATCGATGCTTTATCAAGGATTTTTCCAAAATCACTCAACCCTTATGTAGGTTATTGCAAAAAGATGTGGTGTTCGAATTTGATGAGGTGTGCAAAGGTGCATTCGATAAGTTAAAGGATATGCTGACTTCGATGCCAATTATCCGGCCACCGAATTGGGATCTTCCGTTCGAAATCATGTGTGACGCAAGCAATCATGCAGTTGGTGCTGTTCTTGGACAACGAGTTGGACGAGTTTCTCATGCCATCTACTATGCTTCAAGAACACATGATAGTGCGCAGAAGAACTATTCAACGACGGAAAAAGAACTTCTAGCTATTGTTTTTGCTTTAGAAAAATTCCATCCATATTTACTTGGCACTAAAGTAATTGTTTATTCTGATCATGCAGCTCTCAAGTATTTGCTTTCAAAGAAGGAGGCAAAACCCAGGCTCATTCGGTGGATACTTTTGCTACAAGAGTTCAATTTAGAGATACGCAATAAAAAAAAGTGCAGAGAATTTGGTCGCAAATCATCTCAATAGATTACCCACAAATGAAGAACCATCACCATTACAAGATGACTTTCCAGATGAGTATCTCTTTTCTATTGAAAAGTTAATCCCCTGGTATGCTGATATGGATAATTATCTAGTTACTAGAAAACTGCCAGATGATTTGTCTAGAGCTCAAAGAGATAAAATCAAAAGTGATGCTAAATATTATGTTTGGGATGATCCTTATTTGTGGAAACATTGTTCTGATCAAATTATTCGAAGGTGCGTCTCTCAACAAGAAACTCCTTCCATTTTGAAATTTTGTCATTCTTATGCATGCAGAGGATATTTTGGTCCCAAAAGAACAGCTCGTAAGGTGTTAGAATGTGGATTATTTTGGCCTACTTTGTTTCGTGATTCATATATGTTTTGTAAAGAATGTGAACAGTGTCAGAAAAGTGGAAATTTAGGGCATAGAGACCAAATGCCACTTACCCCTATTCTTGTTTGTGAAATATTTGATGTGTGGGGTATTGATTTCATGGGCCCTTTTCTTCTTCTTATGGTAATGTTTGCATCTTTCTTGCTGTGGATTATGTTTCAAAATGGGTAGAAGCTGAGGCTACTCGGACTGACGATGCTAAAGCTATTGTAGATTTTGTCAAATCTCATATTTTTGTCAGGTTCGGGACACCAAGAGCTATAATCAGTGATCGTGGGACTCATTTTTGCAACATAGTAGTGGGGGGTTTATTTAAGAAATATAATGTTACCCACCGCATCTCCACTTCTTATCATCCGTAAACAAATAGGCAAGCTGAAGTATCTAATAGAGAGATCAAGTCCATACTCGAGAAAACTGTCAACCCAAATAGGAAGGATTGGAGTATGCGGCTTGATGATGCACTATGGGCCTACCGAACAGCCTATAAGACCCCCTTTCAGATACCGTTCCTGATTGGTTTTGGAACTCATTCCAACTTAAATACTTAAATCTTTCTCACAATCAAATTTATGGATAGCTTTCGGATATGCCCAAGACGGTTAGAAATGTGTGGTGACTTACTGGAGTTCAAATCATTTCAAAGATGAATTACCTCATATCCATAATCATTTATTTGGATTAGATCTTTCGAACAATTCTTTGTCAGGATCAATTTTTCCCTTTCTGTGCCATATTCCGATTTATGCGCCTAATCAATTGAGAGTTCTCAAACTTGGAGAAAATTATTTCTCCGGAGAGATTCCTGATTGTTGGATGCAGTGGCCAAGCTTAATTTCCCTAAGGTTGGATAACAACAATTTTACCGGTCAAGTTCCGAGCTCCATAGGAACTTTAAGTTTTCTTAAATCTTTCTATCTACATAATAACCACCTCTCTGGAGAATTGCCTCTGTCACTAGAAAATTGTAAACAGTTTGTGACACTTGATTTTAGTGAAAATGAACTTGTTGGGAGCATTCTAACGTTCATTGGCAAAGAGCTTTCAAATTTAACAATTCTCAGCCTTCGTTCAAACAAGTTTCATGGTCACATACCCGAAGAGCTTTGCGATTTGATTTCACTACAAATTTTGGACCTTGCAGGCAATGATCTATTTGGGGGCATACCAAAATGTATCAGTAATTTTTAGTGCCGTGGCTGCGATGAATAGCTCATTTAACTACATAAACAACATCACTTCTATGTTGGATTTCTATGAGGATGCATTACTTGTGATGAAAGGAAGGATGGTCGGGTATAGTACTAATCTTAAATTGGTAAGAAGTATTAATCTTTCTCAAAATACTTTATCAGAAGATATCCCAGAAGAAGTGACGAGCCTCCATAATATTAACTCATTGAATTTGTCACATAATCTTTTGGCTGGTAGGATCCCTGAGAACATCGATGATATGCAATCCGTAGAATCTCTCGATTTAACTGCAAATAAACTTTCTGGTGAAATCCCTCCAAGCATGTCCAGCATGACATTTTTTAGTCACCTCAACTTATCCGATAACAATTTGACAGGGAAGATTCCTTCAAGCACTCAATTATAAGGCTTCAGTTTATCCAGTTTCATTGGCAATCTTAAACTCTGTGGAGTTCCATTGATGAAAAATTGCATAGACATGAAATCCCAAGAAACAACTCTAGCCGGCAAAAGTGAAGAAGAATTTGATACACAACAGTTTTATATTGCCATGGTAGTAGGATTCCTTGTGTGCTTTTGGGGAGTTTGTTGTTCTCTTCTTGTCAAAAGGACTTGGAGGCATGCTTATTTTCGATTTCTTGATGGCACGAGAGATCGCATCTACGTAGTCATAGTCTTGAAAGCGAATTGGTTTCGCGAGAAGTTGAGAATGAGTCACATAGCTGGTATATAAGGTATTTATTCATATATTTTGTCCCAAAAGATTAAGAACGATATTTATGATTTCTACCATGTTAATGTGCTTCATTATAAACTATCTTTTCTTGTTTATTATGATGAAAAATATATTGTTGATTACTAATTAATTATATCTATTATTTACAGAAGATAATTAGTCCAAAGATTTTTTTTTTTTTATTTGTGAGCAGTCCCAGTTGTGCTTCTCAAAATAACCTTGTCAGGTTACTTTAAGTTAATTAGATTGTTGTTTTGTTGAATTATATTTGAAGTTGGTAGTGTTGGTTTCTTCTTGTAATATTTGGTGTTTTGATTCTTTTGTAGCCTTTTCTAATTGATGAATTTAATAGTTGCTACGTATGAGATGTATGAGTTACATCTGAACACGAGTTACTAAAAAGAAAATAAAGATATATGCATAATGGATTACTTAAGTTAAAATATGCATTTCAATGAGATAATTAAGAAAAATTGAATAAGTTATATTTTTACGAGAAAATTAAGAAAATATTATATAGAAAAGAGAATTTTGATCTTATTCACAATATCATCATTTAAAATGTAATAAATAATTTTACCATGCTTAGTGTGGACTGAGATTTTTGACGATAATAAGAAGCTTTAGTTAAACCTCAGTCGCATTATGATCTTAACTAGTATGTTGCATTAGTAACCAACACTTGGACTATAACTACTAATGTCAGTATTAGTTTGAAAAAAGATAATACTTTTGCAAAGAAAGTAAAAAGTAGAAGAAAAAATATATGTACATATAGAAAATTTGACATGAGCAACTTATTTTCAAATATATTTTAGCTAAAAAATTGATATCAAAATAGTATCCATTGCGAGGTCATCTATGAACTTGTGATTGGTTCATGATCAATCCCTGAGGCAAAAGAGGGTTGATCAATTTCTTTTCGAAATGCTCTCAAAGTTGTTCTATCCCCAATTTCTTCGGCAACAATAATTGAAAAACCAATTCGAGATTACTAGTGGACTTTCACATAATTACTAGTGAATTTTTTCAGATCTGTACGTGGTAACTCTCACAGAATTGGGTTCGTGGTGTCACCACTTTAAGTTTTCTAAATTACCCTAAATTTTAAGTTTTTTAGAAGACTTTACCATTAAAGCTGAGTATTAAATAAAAATATTTTTAAAAAAGTATGCTATAATTTAATTAGTTCTAACATGAATTATTATGTCTCTTTAAAAAAAATTAGATTTTTTTATATATATCCTTACATATGAGACGGATGAAATATGTATTTTTAAGTTTATAATAAATCCAAATACAAGATTAAGCTTTAAGTTTATGTATCTTTAAGTTTATGAATGCAGATTCACAAGTTTTAATTTTTTTTATTAACACAAATCTTAATTTAAGGTTTAAGTGAATTCAAAAAATTGTATTTAGCTCATAGATCGACCAAGAAAAACGAAAGTGCTTAAATTCCAAGTCATATCAACGTTGCCTTTTATCTCAAGATAGTTGCTGGAACCCAAAACTTTGTTGTTTTATATGGGGGGAGTCCCACCACTTATTGGTTTATTCACTATTCAAGAGTTTAATGCCGTCCTCTTAAAGAAAAAAGATCATGGAGACTTTGAAATGGTCAGGTCATATAGCTTGACATTTTTTAAGTCATATTTTAGAAGGCTTTGTCATGGAAATCAACTTTTATGAGAATGCTAGGCCCCAATCCATTTTAAAGGTCAAAGTATGACAAAAAAAAAATATATATCTATTTAAATTAGTTGAAGCGAAAGAATTATTGTGCACAAAGAACACAAAATTTATGAATAATATCAAGTGAAAGAATTAAAGCCATAACTTGTTAACTTAAGCTTGTGGTGTGCCCTGCGGTGAATTGCTCCATTGACGTCTCTCTCAACTTTTCACATTCTTCAGTTAAGATTTTTGATATATGCAAATGAAAATATCAATGAGTGCATCTGTTACTGTTCTTCTTTTCGGGCTGCTGACCCTAGCAACTACCAATGTTAGCTTGGGCCAGGGAAGCGCAAATTACAGTACTTGTTGCACTGAAACGGAGAGACGAGCGTTATTGATGTTCAAACAAGACCTCAAAGATCCTTCAGGCAAACTTTCCTCCTCGGCTGGTGACGATTGTTGTACATGGCAAAGAGTCTTGCGCTCCGATGCGAACTCCATTTCTCTTTTTCTGTCGTACAATGACTTTGAATGGGATAATGGAATCCCAAAATCATTGGGAAATCTTTGCAACTTGAGGAGTCTTGAGCTTTCAGATGTCAGACTGAGGCAAGACACTTCGGACATCTTGGAGATTTTATCAAGGTGTGCTGCTGATGGACTCGTAAGAGATGTATGAGTTACATCTGAACACGAGTTACTAAAAAGAAAATAAAGATATATGCAGTATGGATTACTTAAGTTAAAATATACATTTCAATAAGATAATTAATAAACATTAAATTAGTTAGATTTTTACAAGAAAATTAAGGAAATGTTAGATAGAAAAGAGAATTTTGGTCTTATTCAAAATATCATCAATTAAAGTGTAATAAACAATTTTATCATGCTCGATGTGGAGTGAGGTTTTCGACTATAATGAGAAGTTTTAGTGAAACCTCCGTTGCATTATGGTCTTTAACTATAGTTGATGCATTTGTTTAGAACATGCTAGTATGTTTCATTAGTAACCAACACCGAGACTATAACTGCTAATGTCAAATAAGTATTAGCGTGAAAAAAGATAGTACTTTTGCAAGGAAAATAAAAAATAGAAGAAAAAATATACGTACACGTATAGAATTCTTGAAATGCTCCACATTGAAAAATGGATTGCATTGTGAGGTCATCGAAAACTAGAGGGCAACTTATTTTCAAATATTTTTTAACTAAAGAAAGACATCGAAATATATCCGTTGTGAAGTCATTTGTGAACATGTGGTTGGTTCATAATCAATCCCTGAGACAAAATAGGGTTGATCAATTTCTTTTCGAAATGCTCCCAAAATTGTTCTATCTCCAATTTCTTTTGTTGTAATAATTGAAAAACCAAATCGAAATTATTAGTAGATTTTCACATGATTATTAGTGAATTTTTTCAGTTTTGTATGTAATAACCTCACAAAATTGAGTTTGTGGTTTAATTGAAGCAGAAGAATTATTGTGCACAAAGAAGACCACAAAATTTATAGATAATATCAAGTGAAAGAATTAAGGCCATACCTTGTTAAGTTAAGCTTGTGGTGTGCTCCATTGACATCTCTCTCAACTTTTCACATTCTTCAGTTAAGATTTTCTTTGGTTTTTTCCCTGCAACAACCTATTTAGACTTATGTGAAAGAATCTTTGAACACAATTCATTTATATTTTCCTTATAATCCAACTTTTGAAAACCCTTACTCCTTTTTTATCTCTTTTTTTTTTTTTTAAAATAACAATTTGACATCAACCTCAACCTAAATATTTCAATAATCATTTTTAAAATAAAAACCTCAGATTTAGCAATAGAAGTACCATCCTTGTTCAAAGTTTAGCAGCTTGAACGCTGGACGTCATAAACAAATTTCTTGTAAAACCCGCTAATCAATGTTCCATATCACAACTCTCTTTAGTTAATCAATTACTCTGATTGATTTGTTATCATGATAAATTTGTTATGTGTTTTTATTATTTAGTGTAGCTTAAGAGTCGTATGTCTTATATGTTATCTCTAAAATTTATTTTATTAAATTTTAAATAAATACATAATTACAATAATTAAATAAACAAAGAGTAAAAATACGATATATTGTAGCTTGACAACCTCTTTATTTACGTTACCAATAAACTCACTATTTTGTTAATTATCAATTACGAAGTTAAAAATATAATAGTTAATTATTAAAAAATTATAAAGCATGAACACTCCTTTAATAATCTCTCAATTTGAGAGAATTTTATATATATATATTTGAAGAGAACCCCTTCTCTTTACCTCTCGTTAAAAAAAAAAAAAAACTTTTCAAACATGAGATCCGCTTAAAAATCTTGAAATCGACTATCGATGTAAATATATATTTTTTTGATAGAGTGTATTATACTTAAGTGCTTAGAAGTCCTATGAGTTTCCCGTAAAAATGGGAAAAGATAAATATATATTTATATGTCCCAAAGTCAATATTGCAGTCAAAGTTAAGGCTTTGAAGCCGTTTCCCATTTGCCCAAAAACTTTCCAGCGTCTTTGTGAGTTGCAGTCAATTTTCCAATCAACGGGAGGGATACAAGTGTTAGGGATCTGCAGAACACTGTGCTACTGCTACGTGCCAACATTACTGGTCATAAAGAGAGAATGGAGAAGACCCGCGGCTCGGCTCCCTTCTCCGCTCTCCTCCATCTTGTCATCTTCTGTTTTATTTTCTAAGTAATTTATGGGAATTACTGTTTATTGATGATTTAGTGTGTTAAATTCATGGAATGCTGTTTTTTCGGTGCAGGAGATTCAAGTGTATTTGGCATGTTGGTGTTGACTTTTCTTCTCTATATTTTTTTTCAAGATTTGATTTAATTACTATACATGCTTTAAATATGTTTCAAATATATCTTCTTTTTTTGTTGAGAAAATTATGACTTCAATTTTTTCCCAATGGTTTCTCTTGTTTGACACGTTTGAGTGTGTAAAACCAGTAAGAGTAGACTTTATTACTCCATTTTTTGTTTCACATTGCTTTGGTAGGTGAATTACTGCACCAACAAAAAGCAGAATTTACTAGGCTTCTTACTATAACTGTTAAGAAGCCCAATAACTTCCCTAAATCTCAAAATGAAAAGACTGTGTTGCCCTCTATTTTTTTCCTCCTTCGCCTCTGTTTTTGTTTCTCAAAGTCTATCTCACACGCAATGTTTTAGCTTTTAATCCACTTAGATGGGGAAATGACATCAAGCTAAGTAGACAGCAGTCACAGCACAACGACCAGGAAAGGACAGAGGGATTGGTATATATATATATATATAACGACGTGGGAGGAAAGAGGGGATTTGGAATTCCTTGTCTGATTAATACATGTGAGATAACATAGCTAAACGGTAATGTTGACAGAACGAAAACCTTGTTTTCAATTGACAAGTCCAATATAGTATATTCTTTTTTCCGTCCCGTTAAGTTCAAGACCTACTCAAATCCAAATGTCATCTACCCACCTAGAAGCTGGTCTTGGCAAAAACCCTGCATATATATCTTGTGGTGTGGCTTCAGGTGAACCTATTCACTTCTTGTTGAATCTTCCCTTCTTTGCTACCCTAACATCGATCATGACCACCTCCAATACTGTAATCTTTGTGCTTCCCTTGCTTTGTTTCCTCCTTGCGGCCACGTTCCACTTTGGCATCTCCAACGGAGACTCAAAGGTTATTTGCAATGAGAAAGATAAACAAACGCTCTTGAATTTCAAAAAAGGCGTGACATTAGATGGCATGAACCGGCTCAAATCATGGTCTATTTTGGAAGACTGCTGTAGATGGACAGGAGTTTATTGTGACAACGTGACAGGCGCAGTCATCAAGCTCGATCTCCAAAATCCTTATAAGAATTCTGTTCATAATTCTTTTACCTTTCTTGGAAAATACTATGAATCTTTAGATTCTTACAACAGGAACCAGTTAGGTGGCGAGATAAATCATTGGCTGCTCGATTTACAACATCTGAATTACTTGGACTTGAGCGGGAATAGATTCGATGCAACTCCTATTCTGGGTATCCTTAATTCATCGGGAGGAAGTGAAAGACGTACAGGTTTTTTCTTGAACCTGGCTCACCTTGATTTGGGATATAATTCTCCGCTCAGTATTGATAACCTCAATTGGATTTCAATGATGTCTTCCTTGGAATACCTCGACTTGAGTGGCTTGGACCTTCACAGGGAAATTCATGATTGGCTTCTGTCCCTGGTGAAGCTACCTTTCCTTTCAGAATTACATTTGTCTGAATGTAAACTTTCTAACATCAGTCCATCTCCGCCTTATGCCAATTTCACATCTCTTGCAGTCCTTGACCTTTCCTGGAATTACTTCAATTCCACTATGCCAAAGTGGTTGTTTAATCTCAGTGACAGCCTTTTAGAGCTCAAACTTGCTGGAAATTACCTAAAAGGCCCGATTCCTGATACATTCTTAAATCTTCGAAAATTGAAGACCCTAGACTTGGCTGCTAACCAGCTCACTGGATTGATCCCAGATTGGTTTGGGCAGCTAAAGAATCTAGAAGTCCTTTACCTTAATGAAAACTTATTTCAGGGTCCCATCCCTGCAACTATAGGAAATTTATCTTCCTTGAAAATGTTAACTCTCAATGAAAATCAGATGAATGGCACGCTTCCAGATTGTCTATGGCAGCTCTCAGCCCTGTCGACCTTAGTACTTGGAGAAAATTCCTTAGTTGGCGTTGTATCAGAAGTGAATGTATCAAAACTTTCGAAATTGGATCATTTTTGTATTTCTTCAACCTCTATCTTCTTCGACGTGGATCCTGATTGGGTTCCTCCTTTTCAGCTGGAAGCTCTTACTCTGCGTTCCTGCTATTTGGGTCCTTACTTTCCTGCATGGTTACAGACACAGAAGTCTCTCATTTATCTAGACATTGCTGATAATAATATTTCGGAGACAGCTCCAGATTGGTTTTGGGGCATGGCAGCGCGCATGCATATGTTCGATCTTTCTGGAAATGCAATCAGGGGAGACTTATCCAATGTTTTGCTCAAATCTTATTTCATTGATTTGGGTTCTAACAATTTCAAGGGTCAACTACCACTGTTATCTGCAAACGTTATGAGCTTGAATATTGCCAATAACTCTTTTTCAGGACCTCTGTCTCCTCTCTTATGTCAAAAGGTGAAAGGCCACTACAATTTACTGATTATGGACTTGTCAGAAAATCTTTTATCAGGTGAGCTTCCTGAATGCTGGATGAACTGGCCATCGCTTGCTCATGTAAACTTGGGGAGCAATAAACTGTCTGGTAAAATTCCTGACTCAATGGGTACATTACAGAAGCTCGTGTCACTGCAGTTGCATAAAAATAGCTTCTCTGGAGATATTCCTTCATCATTGCAAAACTGCTCATCCTTAGGGCTGCTAAATTTGGGTGAGAATGAATTTTCAGGAACTATACCGAGCTGGAGCGAAGGTATAACGACAAATCTAGTGGCTCTGCGATTAAGATCCAATAATTTCACAGGTGATATTCCTTCACAATTATGTGAACTTTGTTCTCTTATTTTATTGGATCTTGCCAATAATAGCCTGTCAGGGTTCATACCTGAGTGCTTGAAAGACATCAAGGCCATGACTGTAGAAGACTCTTTGAACTACAGCAATAAGTTAGCGTTTTACTCCTTGTTTGCTACCTACAAAGAGAATCTTATGGTGGTCACCAAAGGAATTGAGTTAGAGTACAAAAACACTCTTGGCCTTGTGAGGATTATAGACCTTTCAAGTAACAACCTATCGGGATCAATCCCTGTTGACTTTTCATATCTCTCTGTGTTACGTTTCTTAAACTTGTCCCGAAATCATCTCACAGGAGAAGTGCCAGAGGATATTGGGAGCCTGAATTTGCTGGAATCTCTTGATCTCTCAAGAAACAATCTCTCAGGTGAAATTCCTCGGAGCATGTCCAATTTGACATTTCTAAGTAGCTTGGACTTGTCATATAATGACTTCTCTGGAGTAATTCCTACAAGTACGCAGCTTCAGAGTTTTGAAGCAGATAAATACAGTGGAAATCTTCAACTCTGTGGAGCTCCTCTCCCAAAAACTTGCAGAAAAGAGGAAGAACATCTTGGTACAACACCTGATCATGATGATCACACAGATGAAGACGACTTTGCCATGTCGTGGTTTTTTTTTATGGGAATGGGGCTTGGAATTCCTGTGGGCTTTTGGGCAGTTTGTGGTGTTTTGTTTTTCAAGAAGAGCTGGAGATATGCTTATTTCCGATTTGTTGATGACATGAAAGATCGGATTTATGTTGCTGTGGTCCTCAGAGTGAAGTGGTTTCGCAACAAGACAAGATGCCACCCTGTTGTTATGTGAAATCCATCATGCTTCACAATGTAATTTATTTACGTGTTTTGTGCTTAAGTATGGTTTTCTGCTCCTTGATGTTCAATTTCTAGTTTTTTACTCTGTAATTTTGATTAATAAATAATGTGATAAGCATGATGAGACTTTTGTAGCTAAAATTTGCAATCCTTGCTTCATTTCTGTATTTTAACACGATCATATTTGTAGGTCTGCAACCAAGGTATAAGCTATCTGCCTAAATTAAGCCTCTGATTATTACTAATATCTCTTGTAGATCAAGACCCTGTGTTTTTGTTCTAAATTTTATAAATGTGGTTCCTCTAGAGACCCTGGCTTCCTTAATATAAACAAAAGCAAGGCTTCCTTAATATACACAAAAGCAAATTCCGTAATGAAGATACCACGTAAAACAGATAGGCATCTGCCATGTCAAGAGTTCAGTTCTTCATGCACCAATGCATGCTGCATGATTTCTCATGCACAAGCTACTCCTTGATGATTTTGCACTCAATCTAGATCATGTAAATTTTAGAAATGGGTAGACATTAATGTTGGAGATAGTGGATCAATTAATCTTAAAAGATCAAACAGGTGCTTCTTAAGCTGTTTGGGCATGTTTGGTGTCCTTTGTTTTATGTTTTTAGCAACAGAAAAAGATCTTTAAAATCCGAAATATTTTGTTAATGTTTTCAAAAACAAGTTTTTGAAACACAATCTGGCACACGCGACAAGAAATGTATTAAACACGACAACAGTACTGCATAATATTAGATTAAAGTAAATGGCAAGTATGAAGCCCATGCAACAAAAATAAGGGGGAAAAAGAGAAAAATTACAATAAACATTGCTCACAGAATGTAGTAGTAATTGCTTATAAAATGCTGAATATGGAAGAAGAAAAACGGAGCAGGATCTAAAGCGCTCGCCCTTTTACAATGTCAAGGCTCATTTCGCTAGGATCTGTTGCTTGCAACTCAACTTGGATCCCATCCAATTCCCTCTTGAATTTATCTTTGGAGCTTGCATACACCATCTTCATTCTCACCCTTGATGTATCAGGCGACCTACATAAGAAAAAAAAAATCAGTAAATCAAGTTCTGAACGCCTGAAAATGTAAAAGAAAAAGAAGAAAAGTTTGCTAATATTGCATAAATGAGACCTTGGTGTAGAGGAAAAGTGAGAAGAAGGAAGGAAGAGAGAAAGAAAAGTGAATGGAAAATTTTTTTATTGTTTGATAGAAAAGAAAATTGTTGAAGGATTGATTTTTTTTTTGTTACGTGTACAAATCAAATTCTTCCCAAGTTTGGAGGATTTGAGAGTGAAAGTTATTATTTTTGTTTTTTTTTGTACATTACATTTTCATCATCAACTAAACACGTGATGAAAAACTTCAATTCTCTTTTTTTGCGTCATCCTTCATTATTTTTCTTCTCTATCAATCAAAGCATTGATGTATTTGTGCAAGATATGTTTGTTTAAAATAATTTAAAGAGATAGAAGATTACCATGCAATGAAGAAAATTTTGCTTTTCTGGCAATTCTCATCAGTGATGAAATCAAAATCAAAAACAGCATAGCGGCACTCATTAGCAGGCAGAGAATCCGCGAAATCCTCATAGGTTTCTTCAGGGATACCAAGTTTCTCCACCACTACCTGTTGCCCTTCAATCTTGAAAATGATGAATCGATAGTTCCTCTTTGTTTTTAGTTCAAAAAACTTCAGCTTACATTCATCATCCACAGCCATTCCAGACACCGCGTTCGCCTAATAATTAACCCAACATTTCATTTTGAAAATATAAAGCAAACAGAAAATAGTTATGTATGAATCACAAAATTTCCAATCAAAGTCGTCATTGTCTCTAAACTCAGCATAATATAAATTTGAAAATCTAAAGAGACAAAAACTGATATTAATTCCATGGAAGTGGTGAATGGCATTTATAATGCAGTGCAGTAACATCAATATTAAGATATGATCATGAAAGCTGCCTTCTGTTGGACATTTCTAAAGTTTGATCTGATCCAATGAGAAAAAATTTCAATTTTGAGGTGTATTGGTCATTTCTCTTACATTTTTCATATAAAAAAACTATAGTGAATCCACATAAATCTGAGAGGAACAAGATTGAAAAAATTCTCCAGAGCAACAGGCACGCAATGCCCAGGTTTAAGGGCCATATAAACCATTAGTAAAAATTTATAACCAACAAACTGATCACACTAGCAGAAATCTTGGTGGGTTCATATTTTTCTTTCCCTTGTTCAATTCTGGATTCCTCACCCATCATATTTAAATGCTAGAAGACTGAAGAGTTGGCACATTTTGATACCCAAAAACAAAATGGTCTATTGGATTTATAGAGTATAATTTACAGAACAGAGAAAAGAAAATCAGAGAGCGAACATACCATGTTGTCGTTCAACTAGAGACAAGAGCCTTGTGAGAAATGAGGAAGAATGGGTAGAAGAACAGAGGAAAATGAAGGGAAGGAATGAAAGTATAGGATAGGAAAAGGGAGAGATCCACATTTTTGGGTAGAGAGGTTTTGAGATAAATACGGTGAAGAAGAGAAATTTGAGGGGTAAAACAAGGGCTGAGAATTCTCTAGCCTTCTAAAGCTAATCATATCCACAACCACACCAATAGTTTCCTGCTACTCCATTCATCAAAATTTCCACTTTAGAATTGCATTTGCATGGCCAACCTTTGTTACTTATCTTCGCCATTTTTTTTTTACATAGGGGAGAAAAAGATCGAATTTGAATCCCTTATATAAAAGATTGGGATATGACCATTGTACATAGAGGCCCATGTCATTTTTACCATCATCACGTAAATATGCCATTTTTAACAGATAAAAATCTCATTTACTTTTGCTTGACAAAATCAGTTCCTGAATAAAATCTTTATAATCCTCTCTATCATGAAATTCATGATGCTTAAGAAAGATACATATCACTTGAGGAATAAAATTTCATATGAAATCCCTAAATATAATTTCTTTAATAATGATAAAAATGTTCAATTTTTTTTTTCTCTATTCTCTTTTCTTTTCAGTGCTTTTTTGTTTTTTTGGGGGAGGGGTATAGGTTTATAATGAATCAAGTTCTCACGAAAGTCTGGCTCAACATAAAGCCAAGCCAATGTCATGGCAACTCGGATCTTCAAACCCACTTCTCAAGCCCACGGTGCCAATTAGAGTGTAACACAAAAAGGTTCAGATCAGCTTCATTCTGCAAAATTTTGCTCATTTTTTATCAGATCTGGTTATCAAATACTACCACCGTCACATTCCAACATATGCCGTAACATAGCAATTATATCATAGCAAAATGTCACATATTGAGTTCAGGAATTTCATTAGAAAAAACATTTCATCCTACAAAATTTACTACTTTGGGCCCCTGTTTCTTCTTTGATTTTACATTACCATCTTTTGAATCAGAAGTATGTCCAACTTTAGATTCAGATGACTCGTCTTTTTTACTGCTACTTGTGCCTTCTGTCAGGTATTCATCTCCGCTCACAAACTTGGTTACTTGTCCGCTTGGTCTTTCTTCATATTCAATTGCTGAAATCAAGACGAGTGCTTTACTTCTTCTGCAAAATAACTAGACAATATAGCAGAAAAAAGGGGTATATCTTCACAATTCCTTCCAGATGACATTCAAAATGATTACCATTAATCCTCTCTGATAGGGTTCACCTATCCCAGTTATATTTCTGGTTCCCATTTTTAAGCATTGATATAAACATTCACACGTGAATCAAGTTTCTTATCCAGTGGATGCAACATTTCTCCAGCATGACCCAAATAACAAGATTTGGACATCAAGAATGTTCAAAATACTTGCTCGCTTTCCCTGATTTTGACCCAGGCCATATACCATGTCCTCTGCTCCTTTCTGATGAATTAGAGATAAACTACTGGAACAATTCAACTCAACATACGATTGTCCCTATAAAATCCATATTTCCCAAGTCCTGCAACAAGCACCATTGAGGACACTATGTCAAAGCAATCTATCCCTAATTCCTCAAAAAGAATTTTGGAGAACAATCCAAAGAGCTACCAATACTTTCCTGTGCACCATAAGAAGCTCCAAAGAGCTGAGTTTGTTATCCTACCCAACTTCCTGTTTAGTTATAATCGTTCTAACAACTTATCATGTCTTACCAAGAGCATCAATGTCCAGAATATATGAAGACAACAATACTACAATAAATATTCTTGCAAATAACAGCAGCAGGATTCAACAATATTACCAAATTAAATGAATTTTGTAACCTTCCTTACTAGACTAGATATATAAGAACGATAAAGAAGTATAATAGGTCTGCATACTATAGAAGTAGAAGACTAAAAACATATGACAAATTTGGCCTCACTGTATCAAGTTTCAAGCCAATGTTTTTTTTTTAAATAATAAGTATCAAATTTCAAGCCAAATTAACCAATGTAAACAAAAAAAAGAAATGCATTTAAGAGTCTATGGTAAGACTTGAGTGATGATAGTGAAAACTTTTCGCATTACCTTCACTAAAAGCATGAAAAGAATCTCTGCTGCCTTTCTTAGGACAATCTCTTGCCAAATGTGTCACACCACCACAGATTTTACAACAACCACCCTATATAAAGAACCGCATTATGAGATGTCAGATTCAATGCAGAAGAGGAACGCCGGAATCTAAACAGTAGTCAATAAGCAGCAACACCTTAAAGATATAGTACACCTCTCAAGAATATTATGGCCTATGCACTACATAGTTAAAGATTAGAATACTGAAGTTTAATATACCTTTGGGTATATACCATGAGAATTTTGAGGACAGTTCTTGCTCAAATGTCCACGTCCATTGCAGACAAAGCAATTGGCAAATTTAGTTCCCCCTACAATACCAAAGACGGCAATCAATCATTCATCACAATGAATTATGAGTGGCTCAAACTTAAACAAGCAGCATTGCAAGTGCACAAACAGTTACTCTTCTGTATGAATTTGGTTAAGGAAACTGCTAAGAATGCAAAATGTCATATTTTTCTCCTTTAATGTTTAGTCTTTTATACTCATTTGGTGCCTAAATGTACTCATTATTCTTATATTTTGATTTAGGATGCAAATGGAGGCGTTAAGTGCAAAACGAAACTAAGTGGACGATTTTGGACAGTTTCGACATGGCTTCGTAATCTGGATATAACTCTCTTATCCGAGCTCCGATTAAAATGATTCAAGATGCTATGGAACGCCAAGAAAAAACTCTACAACTTTTATGTTTCGAGTTTGCATCAAGGTCGAAATCGGGCTTGAAGTTGTTGCACCTGCACTGTTGACGTTCTGGAACGTCCCTTAGCCTGCAATTCAAATCGAGTCAAGTTTGCTATCTTAGTAAGATGAAGCTAAAAATAATATAAGCCCAAGGCCTAAATGATAGAGCTCAATTCAAGTGAGCTTGGCCCAACCCAATCAAAAGAAATGAAAGCTGAATGGAAAGGATCAAACAAATGGAAGGCATGGTGGGTTTAATGTAATCCCGAATTGGAAACGTCTCTGGACAGTCTCAAGTAATCTCACCATATCTTACTCGTATGACATCGTATTGAGCTGATTCAAGAAGTGTTGGAAAGCTAGGTCAACGGGCTATAATTATTCCTTAAATAAAAGTTTCGTGATTCGAACGTTTTGGAGGCGGAAACAGCCCCGCAATCTGAGGCCGAAAATCTGCAGAATCTATGATTCGTAAATGGGGAATTATTTTCTTTTCTTGGGAGGTTGGTTCCAGAACAAGGGGGGAGAGGAGTCTATCACTTGGGAGAGAACCAAACACACACTAGGTTCTTTCATGGTTTTTTTTTTTTAGGGATTCATTTTCTGGAGGAATCAAAGGAAGCAGAACATCAAAGGGATACTAGTTTTTGAATTTTTTTCTTTATTCTGAATTTCCTTCAATTTCTTGATTTTAAACCCTTTGATTATGTTTTTATTCAAGTTTATCATGAACTAATCTCCATTTTTTAGGGTTGAGATGTAGCCTAACTATGATTATGTGAATCTTCCTTTAATTGAACTAATTTAGTAGTTGTTTCATATTGTTAAGTATTTCATTCTAGACTTGATGCTTGTGAATGATTGATCAACATTTGCATGATTTGGGATTCAATTTGAGACTGAGAAGTGATAATTGTTTCAACATATGTTTGAAATACCACAAGGAATCTGTAGGATAGAGATATCTATGGACTTGCGTAATCTTTATGGGGTTTCTTGTTCTTACTGAATTTTGATAGGTTTAGAGTTTTCACAGAGATGTAGAAAATTTGCTTGTTGGAATATTTTGTTAATGCTTGAGAATGATTAATGAATAAATTAAAGACTCGATTATCAACAATAGGAAATAATTGCAATTAGTTCAAGTAGGAAATTCGCATAGGATCAGTTATGGTGAATCAAAAGCCCTAGAATCTTGTTTCCTTGATCTCAACTTGCTTATTTAATTTCATTATTTTAAACTCTCTGGTTCAACAATTCACTCTCATTCGAATTATCAAATAGATTATAGTTTAATATATTTTGATACTTGTTAGTAATTTTTCAATCCTCGTTGGACGATACTCTTACTCATTCACTTTATTACTTGTTACGATTCATGCACCTGCGATTTCAATCAACAAAAACATGCATTAATGAGGAGAACCAAATCATGCACTCAACACGATAGCAGTCTACAAAGACAACAAGCAACCATGTGATTGACCAACTGTGAGAGTGAGAGAGAATTCCATTAAGTTCTTCAGTAAATTTCACTGAAGACATCCTTTACCCCTTTTTGTGAGAGCAGAATCTCAGAAAAAAGGAACTGCAAGCGCTGCATGCCTATTATTTGAATTTCATCATGCAATTCTTTGACCATGAGTAGATGCCTTGTTACGTAGCCTATTGTTTCCAATCATCACCTAACTTTGTCTTAACTAAAGACCACTTCTGCAAAAGAAACCTTTCTTTCTTATTTAGCTGCAAAATCATATACCTGATAGTGCTAAATGTTCATCTTAAAAAGCCTTTTCAATCTCTCGTATGTATATTAAAAAGTAAACCTTCAAATAAGTCACACAGGGAAGTTTTTGTTTCTTTATCCCACATATTATAGAATGCTGTAAAAATGTAAACGTATAACAATCATAGATAAGCAAAAGCTTACTTCAAAAGACTTATAATTCTTTAATAATTTACATGGTATAATTCATTTATAAGTCAGCCAATTCCCAAACCTAAAAATGTACCTAGTTTCGTATATATAACATTGATAAAGAACCAATACTTTATTGATAATGACAGCCAATCACGCCTATCTTAAGAGGGGGGAAAAACTATTCACCGCAACTGTATATATAAAATAACAACGGCTTCATTCAAACTTCCAAAGAATGTTGCATGAATGTATATCTAACTTTTTAATCAAATTGAAAGGTAAATTACCGTCTTGAAGAGGCTGGGGACATCTAGCAAGTGAATGACCAGTTTGCCCACAGTTATAGCACAATTTTTTATCCATAGTTTCGTCAGTCTTGTTAGGGCAGTTCTTGAGACTATGCCAACGCCACCGACAAAGTAAGCATATCTGCAAGCATCACAACAAAATACAATAACACCGCCATCACTTGGTTAGTGACCAAATCCCAACAGCATCCAATATTCAAAAAAAAATTCACTGTCACTTATCTCTTCAAATGGCAAAGCAAAATCCATTCATGACTTGAGCACAAATTTGTTTAATTCATGGTAACCACTAACCAAAACGCAAATTAACCAAAAGCTAATTTAAATTTCAAATGCATAATTCCTTTTTTACAATGATTAGTAAGATACCACTAAAGCAGAACCGACATGAGATTCAATCACGTACTCATTTTATATTTAATTAGTAAAACATCCAGATGATGAACACCCAGAGAGAAGAGAAGCATCGATCAAAATAAAACAAACCTTGCGCCTTTCACATTCAGCTTTCTCAGGGCAAAGCTTTGCGATAGGGTCCTTGGCTTTGCAAATGAAACAGCTCTCACCAGGCTTCATGCCAGGGACTCTAAGTGGGTGATTCTTGAAGCCTTTTCTAATGGGTTTATTTGGGTCTTTAGGTTCTCTTGATGCAGCTCTTTTGGGCTTGAATTTGCTCTTCTTTTTCTTTTTGTTGGCTCTGGTTTTGGGAAAAGCTCTGGGTGAGCTTCCTTGTATCTCTTGCGGGCTAGTCTCTGTCTTTGGCTCACCATCTTCACTGAATCTGTGAAGACAGAAAGATTGTGTGTGATAAGAGTGAAGACTCGAATCAGGGCCGAGAGCTTTCAGGGTTTAAAAGGCTATGCTACTATGTGGTACGACTTACGAAAGGTTCTCGCAAAGGGATGGGTGCAATCATACATACGACTGCGTTTCGAAACCCTCCGATTTAATATTTTCTATTTTGTGGGCAGACGCGTAGAACCCTCTGATTGGAGAGCTTCTTGACCTCCTGTTGTAGTTCAGAGGACTAGCTGGGAATGGACTGCGCTGTTAGATAGAAATCCATTTGAAGCCCAATAGTAAAGGTTAGCCCAAGGAATCCTTCAATTTACAATACCCCACGCCCCTACAGTTAGAAATTTCCGTTTATAATAGGTGCATTTAGAAAAATAATAAATTATTTTTTTGTCTTCTTGTCAATAATTAAAAATATTTATGATATATAAATTTTTTTATATATACGAAATTTTTAAGAATTTTTCATGCATTTAGATTGAACTTAACAACACGTGAAATTATATATACTCTTTTTTTTGACAAAATATTATACATGTAAAAGGTTATAAGAAAATCGAGTTATAGACTAGTAATAGGTTAGTTGTACATCTTACACACCAAATAGCAGACTTATCAGAGCATAGAAAAACAAATATATTTGTTTGATAAAGATTTTTAAACGGATTTTGTTTTTAATAAACAAAATTTATGTTTATCATAAAAAAAATTGAAAAAAATCAGAATCTGAAAGTGGTTTCTAAATAATTAAATTCTTGATAAAATGACGTTTTTTTTTAAAAAAACGTTTTGAAGGGTAAACTAAACGGCAAGAAAAAGGAAACAAATCGGTGTTTACACAGCACCAAATTGCTTTTATCAAATTTATGAGTGGCTGTTTGGTATGCCGCAATGATGACCAAATGTTTTTATAGTCCAAGTTCAATTCCTTCGAAGTTGCTTCCAAGAGATCTAATAGCTTAACCATGATTGAAGTGGGCATTCTTAGCTTTGTGATCACTGCATCCGCTCTCACTACTACTTTTTATGTCTCAGTTCTGATCTACATTGCTTCTCTCTTTTTTGTCCAATTAAATCCATTATTCTTCTCTGGGCTTTCCCTAAATGAAGCCACTTTAGAGTTTAGAGTGAAATGCACGCTTGGTATGGGCCTTGGCCATTCTATACATCTGACGTGTGGGTCAGGAAGGGCTTGTTGGGTAGCAGAAAACATTGTGGAAGATTACACACTAAATTAGGGCACATATGGATATTTTGAGGAAGGTGAACATGTGCTTATATTTTTATATGAATTTATCAAAGATTATAATAAAATAATAACAAACTACATTATTATAAAAGTTTAAATTATAAAATCTTAAAAGAGCTCATATTAAAAGTGAAAATGAATCGAGTGGAGTCGGATAATTAGATATTTGAATTGAGTCCGAGTTAATTATACTCTGTTTGAACTCAATTAATTATAAAATTCTGACTCGAACTCAATTCGTTCATTTTCTCGAACTTGAACTCATGCGAGCTCAAATTTTTTAGTTCAAATATGTATATTTTGAGCTTCATAACCCAAATAAAAACATGTCAAATAAAAAAAAATCAAAATGTGTATAGCAAGATATAATTGAGCCAATCAAGTTAGGTCGTTATGAATCAAGCTTCAAACAATTTGATTTATGAGACCACGTTAATTACCGTGTTATCTTAAAGATAATGATTTCATATATTGAAATAATTAAATAAAAACATTAAATATATTTAATATGATCTCATTTAAAAAATTTAATAAAATTGAAATGAAAGATAAAATTATTTTATTATAAAAAATGTTAGTGATAACCACAATTTATATTTTTATCATTTCCCTACTAAAAATATATAAAATATTGTGCGTGCTTCCACACACGGTTGGGATACAACTGTCCTTAATATTTCTCTCATTTGATATTTATTATTTGAATAAATCCCTTTTTAATTTTTTTAATATATAATATGACAAGTCATTTTATTTTACTAAAGATCTTAAAAATTGACATTTCTAATCATAACCTTATATGGATTTAATTTGTTTTTGGGTCCGAACCGGATAAGCAGATTTTTCGTTAAAGTGCTAATCACATGATACTCTTTCACATCACGTGCCCTGCTTGCCGCCTTCAAGTGCACGGATTCGCAACTTTTCTTCACATGCTGCCAGCGCGTCCAACTCAACCCCTCCAAACGCACGTGAGATTCTCTCTCGCTAGTCATCCCGGGCCTTTAAGAAACCCCAGGAGAGGTTTTCCTTTTTCTTGAATTTCAAATTTTAAATTCCCACTTAAACCAAACGGCGCCGTTACTTCCTTCCGTCAGCCCTAGCCAAATTCAACGTCAAAACCCACATCCGTTATCTCCTCACTATAAAGCATATCCTCACATTTCCCCATCTTCACTCATTCCCTCTGTGTCCAAAACTTTCAGAATTTCTCTATTCTCAACTCACTTCCTTTACCACTCTAAAACTCGGTGACAAACTCTGTAACCGAAAATGCGTGAGATCCTTCACATCCAGGGAGGCCAATGCGGGAATCAGATCGGGGCCAAGTTCTGGGAGGTGGTCTGCGCCGAGCACGGGATCGACTCGACCGGTCGGTACCAAGGGGACAACGATCTGCAACTAGAGCGAGTTAATGTGTACTATAACGAAGCGAGTTGTGGAAGATTTGTACCACGCGCCGTTCTCATGGATCTGGAACCAGGGACCATGGACAGCGTCAGATCCGGGACGTACGGACAGATCTTCAGGCCCGATAATTTCGTGTTCGGGCAGTCCGGGGCGGGAAACAACTGGGCCAAGGGGCACTACACGGAGGGGGCCGAGTTGATTGATTCGGTGCTCGATGTTGTCAGGAAGGAGGCCGAGAACTGTGACTGCCTCCAAGGTAACTCATTAGGAATTTTGCTCCGTTCAAACTCCCACGGAACCTGTAACTTTACTCTTAATTACAGAGAACTGCAGTAGTAACTGAATATTTAAATGTTTTATTTTGTATTCAGTTACAACTGCAGTTCCATGTAATTACCAGTAAAGTTCTCGGTTCCCGAATTAGTACTACTTTCTACTTTTTTTTCCTTCTATTTTCGTATTTCTTATTTTGTAAAGTGTTTTCAGTAAGTATTTGCATGCTCTGTTTTTTGTATTTACTTTCGGTGATTTGAAGTGATTTTGACTGAGAAGCAAGTCTGTGCTATGTAAATTGTTTGTGTACTTTTTTGGTGAAACTGCTGGTTTAGTTGATTTATGCTCTAGAAAGATATTTTGCGTATTACCTTTCTCGTTGTTGCGGATCTGAGTATTTCTTGTGTATGTTCGCTTATCTGTAGTGTTTTGTATGGTTTTATCGGTATTTCAACTGATTATTCTTATTTTTTAAAATGAATAATGATTCTTTCATTCACGGTTGTATTTTGAATGTGTTTTTGTTAACGAATTTGTGAACATTGACAGTTGTTTAGAATGATATGGTTTTTGTCCTTTGATTCTTGCATGTTAGTTTGCTCTTTCATGTGGTAGTGTTGAAACATTAATTGATAATGTGAGAACGCAGTGGAAAATTTGCTCTCTCTTGAATTCAAATACAAATTTGAATTTAATTTTTTTTTTCATAATTGAGACCTTCGATCCATGTTATTGAAGCTTCAAGTTGATTTGTTTTTTTTTTTATAATAGTCAAACAATAACAACACAATGTGTTTGATATACCCTTTGATACAAAAAATAGGGTAATAAAATTTCCTTGTATTGTGCTACCCTACTTGTGATAGTTGTTTCCCAATAACATTTTAGAAATAAAGATGGAATGAAATTTTGTGAACCAAACATCTAAAGTTTTTACTCACAGTTCCCTTTAGTTATTGAAGTGTTGCATATTTTTTCAGCTGTTGTAATGTTTTGAAGCCTCAATAATTTTTTCTCTTTTGGACACTTTTGTAGGATTTCAAGTTTGCCACTCTTTGGGAGGTGGAACTGGGTCAGGCATGGGAACACTCCTTATTTCCAAGATCAGAGAAGAATATCCTGACAGGATGATGCTCACTTTCTCTGTGTTCCCATCCCCCAAGGTTTCTGACACTGTTGTTGAACCTTACAATGCTACTCTCTCTGTTCATCAGCTTGTTGAGAATGCAGATGAGTGCATGGTTCTAGACAATGAGGCTCTCTACGACATCTGCTTCCGAACTCTTAAGCTCACCACTCCAAGCTGTAAGTCTTTCACTTATTCCTTTTGCATGATCTTTTCATTTTGTACCATTTCTTTGGCGTTGTTATGGTTGGAGTTTGTCTCCTCTCTCTCTCTCTCTCTCTCTCTCTCTCTGGTTGTGCATGTGCCAACTCAAATTTGAATGGTGAGTTTTGGTTATTTATTTGCTGTTTGGGAATCAAATACACGTTCTTTGGCTCTGCTCTGAAGGTCTAGAAGTTGTTTTAATTAATAATTCTATGTAATGTTTGTACTAATTTTAATAGTGGTTTTGTTTTTTAGATTCTAGACTAATCATGTGTAAGCTCGGAACATATCCATCAAAAAATGGTTTTGTACATTTTGTGTCCGTTTTGAGAATTTGAAAATTGTTATGCTGGTGTATAAATAAATCAGTTAATCCTATGAGTACACCTGGCTTGTGTACTTCATTATGCATCGAAGTGGATTGTATTGTTATGTAGATATCCATGTCCAAAGTCTAGACTTTTATCACATGTAGCCTCTGACTGTATTGTATGATAAAATAGTATTCTATCTATTTGTTATTTCCACTTGTATATACCTGGTTGAGCTGGGAAATTAAAAGAGGTCTAAGAAGGCATCTGAACCAAGGTTGTGTGATTTTTACTCTGCTAGTTGCTAATTACATATCTTTTCTGTTATGTTATATTGTTTAATAGACAATGTTTGATTGTCCCTCAGCCAAATGCACATTGGTAGTTATTTTTTTATACTCCACCAGCTGACTCTTTGTTTCTTTATAAATCAGTTGGGGACCTGAATCATCTAATCTCTGCCACAATGAGTGGGGTAACATGCTGCCTTCGTTTCCCTGGGCAACTCAACTCAGATCTCCGCAAGCTTGCTGTAAACCTGATCCCATTCCCTCGGTTGCACTTCTTCATGGTGGGGTTTGCTCCACTCACATCTCGTGGGTCCCAGCAGTATAGATCCCTTACTGTTCCAGAGCTCACCCAGCAGATGTGGGATGCCAAGAACATGATGTGTGCTGCTGATCCTCGCCATGGTCGATATTTGACTGCTTCAGCTATGTTCCGTGGCAAGATGAGCACCAAGGAAGTTGATGAACAGATGATTAATGTGCAGAACAAGAACTCCTCATACTTTGTGGAGTGGATCCCCAACAATGTGAAGTCTACTGTGTGTGATATTCCTCCAACTGGTCTGAAAATGGCTTCCACATTTATTGGGAACTCCACATCAATTCAGGAAATGTTCCGTAGAGTCAGTGAGCAGTTCACTGCCATGTTCCGCAGAAAGGCTTTCTTGCACTGGTACACAGGAGAGGGGATGGATGAGATGGAGTTTACCGAAGCAGAGAGCAACATGAACGATCTGGTGTCTGAGTACCAACAATACCAAGATGCAACTGCTGACGAGGAAGGCTATGACTATGAAGATGAGGAGGATGTTCAAGAGGAGGCCTAGATTCTTATCTGGTTCTTCTGTTTGTTGCATTTATGTTGTGGAGTTATGTTTTTTTGTACCTGAATACCTTGTTTGGGTGTCTAGATTGTGATTATGTGGCTTGTTTCCTGTCCTTCGTTTTTTGTTTCCTTCTGGTATCATAGTTTAGAGTACTGGTTTTCTTAACATGGTTACTGTTTGTAGGAATTAAGTGGCTATTGTTAGATTGGAAATTTTCAGCTAAATCAAATTTGCTATGGCTGTATCTGCAAGTGGTGATAAATATGATACTTGTTTTTACTGTAACTTGTGAGTGTAACCGTCTGGGTAATTTTACTGGTTTTATGCCTGTTGTTGATTTCCTGTTGCCATATCATTGTTTATGTCTACAAATGAAGACATTGGACTAAAATCTGTACTGTTTTTGAACTCTGCTAATGTACTTCTGGAGAACGTATCCAGGAGTTGCCAGCAGCAATTTTGTATTGAAAAATTCTAATCTTTTGCAACTCGTGCTTCAGATGTTTATGCACATTACCATCTTTTGGCGTATGGACTCTAGCATTTGCAAATCGGTCAAGAGGATGTTTTGTGGCCAGCTCCATTGACGGTTAAATATTGATGGACCTCAAAAACTGTATCTTATGCAAACTGAGTTAAACCATCTTGTCCCATAGTATGGTTATGGGCAACCAGATAGGGATTAGAGTCTGTTTGGCGTAGATCCTCTCCAGCATTGGGACCATTCTCCTATAGATTCATTCCATAAAATTTCTATTGCAAATTATTACAACGAAATATAGGTCAACAGAGACGGCAGCAGCAACTAGGACAACAGCAAAGTAAACCACCACACCAAAACAAGCATAAAGAGAGTAATGGAAATTTTCTTCTTTTCTTAAAATATGAATCAAGGCTGTGTCAAAACTTTGAAAAATTATGACAATTTATTAACTACTGAAATAAACAGTAAATAAGAGTCGAAATAAGAACATCAACTTTCGTACCTATTGAATTTTAACTGCAAGTAGAATGATCTACCCAAAGCTGTCAATCTAAGCTTTCCTTTCAAGTAAAACATAACAACTGCAGATAAATGGTATTTTACTTGGGCTCCAAATTTGTGGACTTTAGCAGTTGAGATTTAAGCAAGGAAGTGCTCTGCCACAATTCTCCGCTGAATTTTCCCAGTAGCAGTCTTTGGGAGAGAATCAGTAATGAAAACTTTCTTGGGGACCTTGAAAGCTGCTAGATTCTTCTTGCAGAACCTTAGCACTTCAGCCTCATCAATGTTTGATCCTTCTCTAGGAATTACAGCACAATTGATCTGATAGTTACACACAGAAGATCCAAAATATAGTTAGCATTTTCCTTTTGGCCGGGAACATTATAAACATTACATAGACAAATTAGCTTAAAATAATGATGTGGTCATGTTAAAACTTGTTGCTAATATTAGTGGGATGGCTTAATCTATTCAACAAATAACTGTACAGCAATAACCACGAAGGCACTTGAAAATAGTAGAATGGTCGTGGCAACTGGCAAGGTTGCTATAGAGGAAACGTGTACTATAAAGATCATACTTAAAACAAAAATTTTCTATTAACATAGGTTTTGCGAAGGAGCGAGGTGGTCCTGACTAGTGACAGTTCTTGTGAGCACCGCACACTTCCCTTTAATTTAGATACTCCCTTTTTTTTAAGAAAAAAAAAAAAGCTGATGTCTTTATGCTACACAACTGGGCTAGAAATTTGTGAAAATGGTATTGGTCACAGAAATGCCAAAAGATTCTGATTTATGGTTTGTGGCTTTGTGCACTCTGGTAAACGTTACTATCAGAGAGTGGGGTCCAAATTCCCCAAACTTCGCCACATCCTGACATACATGAATGCAAAGACGCGTACCTCTTCACCGTATGGTTCAAAGTGAATATTCCTTTGGGTATTGTGATGGCTACATGGAATGATCCACCATAAAATAAAAAATAAAAAAATGAATGTAATAGAGAAACTTGTCTCTTAATCATACATACCTCTTCACCGTATTTATCATCAGGAACTCCAAATGCAACTGCTTGAGCAAGGTCTGGATGAGACAAAAGCACGGCATCCACTTCAATTGGGGATATCTTCTCACCTAATAAAAAGAACAGAGAACACAATAGGTACTGTATTATTCATTAAGACGATTTAAAAGCTCTACGTAACTGGCAATGAAAGTGGTCAAGCCAATGTAGCTGCCAGTGGTGATCAAAGAACATCTCAACTTCAATAGTCACTGCAACCGAAAAGCTTGAACCAAGTTAAATTTTGTTGGTAAGCTTGAATTGAAACTCAAATTGATCACTGACAATTCCAACATGGTCTTCCAAAATGACAATAATAACCATGAAAAAAGCATAACATAAAACATTTCCTATGGTCAATTCTAGTGATTTGTATGTCAAATATGAACTACATAAGCAGAAAGATAAATCTCTTACCTCCACGATTAATTAGCTCCTTGATCCGACCCACGAGATGCAAGTACCCATCCGAATCAAAAAACCCGAGATCTCCCGTATGGAACCAACCGAATTGATAAGCCGACTTATTAGCCTCAGTGTTATTCTTATACCCCTTGGTCACATTAGGCCCCCTTATACACACTTCACCGCTAACTTGTGCCCCGTTTGCCACACCATTCTCATCCAAAATCGCCATCTCTTGACCTACGGGTTTCCCCACCGACCCGGGCTTATGCGTGCCATCTTCGGGCAACGGGTTCGAGCACATCAAATGGGTTGCCTCCGTCATTGCGTAAGCCTCCAGAACCGGCGCGCCAAACGCCTCCTCGACCCGAGACAATATAACCGGCGCCAAAGACGCGCTACAGCTCCGAATGAACCGGAGTTTCGGGTAAACGGGTTCTGGGTTGCTAGTGTGGCGATCCAGTATGATCTGATGTATCGTAGGGACCGCGGTGTACCACGTGGCGTTGTACTTGTTCATATCTGCCCAAAATGTTGAAGCCGAGAATCTGCCAGCGGCAGGGAGAGTCACGGCGCCTCCAGCTCCGAGTGAACTCAGCAGCCCGGCCAGCAAACCGTGAACGTGAAATAACGGGAGGACGATCACGGTCGAGTCTGACTCAGTGAGTTTGTAGACCGATTTAATATTTTGAACCGAGGAAGCTAAGTTGAGCTGAGTCAACGGCACGCCCTTTGGCCGGCTCGTGGTGCCGGATGTGTGGAGGAAGAGTGCCACGTCGGACGGGTCGTTTGTGAGCTTCGTGAGGGAGTTGGGATCCGACTCGGAGGGAGGGAGGGAGAGAGCGAGCTCCGAGTTGGCATCGGGAAGCGTGGCGGTGGCGTGTGGGATCTTGAGCTTGGAAGCTGCGGCTTGAGCCGAGCTGTTGCCTTCTTGCGAGGTCAATAAGAGCTTTGACTCTGAATCAGATAGGTAGAACTCGAACTCCTCCGTGGTGTAGGCTTGGTTGAGAGGCGCAGCCGTGGCTCGTGCCCGAAGTACAGCCAAAAACATTACGACAAACTGTCCAAATTTAAAAAGAAATAAATTAAAAATTAATATTAACAATTTCTAGTGATTAGCATTTTTCTCTTCTCATAATAGCAAAACCAGAAACAAAAAGAGAGAAATTAACACAAAACATATTCAAACTGCACAAACACATTTCGACAAACTGTCCAAATTTAAAAAGAAATAAATTAAAAATTAATATTAACAATTTCTAGTGATTAGCATTTTTCTCTTCTCATAATAGCAAAACCAGAAACAAAAAGACTGCACAAACACATTTCCATCATCTACGGAGCAATTTTTTGTAACATGTGGAATTCAAAAAATATTTATTCTTTTCCAATATCATGTGCAAATTATAGTGGAAGAAGAATATGATGATTCAAATTGCACTTTAATATTAAAATTTTAGTTTCCGTTTTAAAAACAAACAATTTATTTAATATATGTTTTTTTTTATTTTCTACCGCTTTCTTGCCATCCAAACAGAAAATAAAAGAATGAAAATCAGTCAAACCTCAACGTGGTTGGGGAATGTAAGAGCAACAACATCTCCGGCGTTAATCCCGGCAGCGAAAAGGCGAGAAGCAGCGCTTTCAACTAGTTCTTGAAGCCGCGCATGTGTTAAATCGAACTTTCCAGAAACTGAGATCGCTCGCCGAAGAGGGAATTCTCCGGCGACCTTTTTCAACAATCCAGTGAGTGTATCACTCTCCATAGTTACTTTTTTTTTCTCTTTGCAAATATCGATAAAGAATATAAGAATAAAGATTGAGAGATTCAAGAGGAAAAGAAATTCAGAGAAGAGAAAAAAGATTATGTTTTGAGGTTGAGCGAAACGATCGGGTTTACATATGGAGAGAGAGGACAAAGTGGAAGTTATATATTGATTTTTGCGGTGAAGGCATAACATGGGGTAGGATTGACACGTGCCAAGATCCTGTGTGCACATGAAGTGAATATTTTCATATATTTTGATAATATTGTAACTGGTCGATATTTTATGCTCTAAGGCATTGTACGTTGGAGAAAATGTGAAGTTTCAAAACAAGAGATAAATGGTCATACGTACAACTAATAGGAGCCATAATTGATAAAAGTATGAACTATAGATAGAGGGAATGTAGAGGTAATAAGGGTTTTTTAGTCTCTTCAGTCAGAATTGTACACCCATTGGCTGCTTAGGTCGTTACGTGTGTGTTTGCTTACTCGGTGCGCCTCTGTGTTTCTATGACCTGGTATTATTATTTTCGTTGGGTAAGTTATTTGTTTGATTGTAGTATGAATATGAAAATAATTAAAATATTTTAAAATAAATAAATAAAAAATACAATTACCCAAAAAAAAATTGAATTTAATGTTTTCTTTGTAATGACATGTTAATTGTCAGTTTTTCAAACTAATAAGTGCAAAATTCAAATTTACACCTTTTTATTTTTATAACTATGTTTGGAAATGATGACGTATATTGACTTGATTCAGAACAGTGACTTTTGTGCATACACGTGTCCGTAATTTATTCGTTGAAGAGAACAATTAGTATTTGCCTTGTCACTCGCACAACTGGCTTATTTAATTTCTGCACATTCAAAATAAAAGAGTAACAAGTTGGGCAAGCCTACAAAACCAATTTGAGATTTAATACTTCTTTTGGACTTGATACCTTCAACTTCCGTCATCTTACAATCTTACCCACCAACTCTTATTTACATTTTACATATAAGAATTTTTTGTATGGCGTCCATAATTATACGAAGGGTGATTTTACATATTTGATTTTATAAAAATTATATTAAATCAAAAAAAATTATTAATAATTATAAAAAATATAAATAATAATTATTTTTAAAAAAATTTAAATATCAAAATTATTCAATTTTTTTATAATTACTACTAAATTTTTTTATAGTATCATCTCTTTATTTTAAAATAATCGATTCAATTGGTTTAAATTTAGACGATAATATACTTTTTCCTCAAATGTTTCGTACATTTGTCTAAAACATTAGATTCATACACCTTAAAAACTTAAAGGATGGCTGACGGAACAATTTTAATCTAACAGCGTGACGGAACCCATGATAGCTGGAGCTCGTAGTGTTCTAGTTGTTAGAGATTTGGAGCCGAGAGAGGAAATACATGTCTAAGGCAGGTGATCAAGTAGCCCATTGCCTTGCCAAGAAGGCACTAAATTTGGATTTCTGTATGACCTGGATAGGTTAGCAACCTGATTTTGTTGAACATTTGCTACTTTAGAACATGCAATTGATTTGATGTCAATAAATTTTATCGCTGTACCATAAAAAAAAAGGAATGGACAAAATTATCAAATAAACAAAGTTGTCATTTTATATTAGGTCATGAGGTCTATAACGTTTTCGGTTTGATTTTTATCGGGGTAGGTTATTTGTTTTATTTATTTTTGAATATTTCTCAAACAAGTTTGTGGTGGTAGCATGGGAAATAACAAGAGATCACACGAACACGAGCTTTATATGTATGAATAAGCATTCGTAAGATTCAAATGTTTAAACTCATGAGTTTTGAACACAAATCACATGTATAATCAATCATTGTTTTATTTTATTTTATTTTACGTGGGATAACTCGTATATAAATATCTTAATACAATCTTTTTCTTTTTTTAAAAAAAAAATGTCAAATTTATTTTAAAATTTGGTGATTCTTATGTTATGATTTTGTTTATTATGGATTAATCAGTATTCACGTATGCTTCTGTATATTGTAAATCACCGATGAATAGGTTAGAAAGAATAGTTGCTAAGGGTCAATAACCCACAAAATATATTTTTTTTAAAAGTTAAAATAATAAATTATTAATTTAACTTCAATAAGTGTTGCTCAATTATTTATCAATTAACAATGTTACAAATGAGTGTCTAAATTGAATATTCCCCCATTCGACTCTTTCAACTACTAGGTAAGCTAAACATTAACCTGTGCGATGGATGGAAATGTGTTAGAACATAATATGAAAGTAATTAAGACTTTTAAAAATAACCCAAAATATAAATCATATGAAAAGAAATTTATAATACTTTATTCCTCCAATTATTTCCATAAAAAGATTCGATATTTTGCTCTCTTAAAATATCTAAGACGAATTGAATATTTTCTCTTTTTTAATTTATGTCATTGTTGATTTTTTGAAGCAATTTTATCTTTAACTTTTTTCAAAAACATTATTGATTTAAAATTATATAAAAAATAATTTTTGAAAATTTTTAATTATTTTAAAATTAAAAAATTATTATTATTATTTAATTAGATGAATAGTGCATTGTGTTACATAAATTGAGACGAAGGGTATAATAAAATATTTGAAAAACTTCCGAGTTGTAATAATAATGCTATGAAAAATAATTGCAAATCCATTACTATAATTCCACTTGATAGTTGACATACAAAACATTGGCTCTATGATGATGTATTCAGTAATTAAATTACTAGATTATTTTAAGGAAAAATGAACATATATTCATAAGAAAAATAACTCAAGCCTAAGCAAACAAGCTGTCAAGATCAAAAAGTGTCGAAGTTAACATTTAGCACCTTTAATAACTGTGTCACTGTGTGTAGAAGCATGCATGAAAAACACCAGGCAGTTCTTTTTTTAAAAGTGAAAACTGTATGTAGTTTACCAAATCAAAAAGATTTTTTACATGAGGAAAAGTAAAAGTCATCTCTTCTTCAATTAATGAAATTTGATTTTTGCCTATTCGGTTATGTAGAAGAATTGAAACCTTTAACACCAAATAGGAAATAAAAAGAGAGAGAGAGAGAGAGAGAGAGAGAATAAAAATCAAAGAAGATTCGTTTTCTTCTTTTTTAGGTTTGAGTTGGTAATCATTTTTATTCCAAAATGTCAAAATCTGCACAAAACCTTTGCTTGGTTAGGGAAGTTATATCGGCCTATTAGGCCCATTAGATCATGGGATACTGTATCAGATGGTTAGGCCCATTAGATCTGGCTAAAACCAGTCGTTAGTGGGTTTGATCCGATGGTTACACGTCACTTTTTATGGGTATTGTCTTTTGTCACATACTCAGAATAGAAGAAGATAATTATTAAGAGGCCTTGATAGAAAAAAAGATAATTTATTGTATTTTTATTTTTTTTGGCAAAACATATTTTTTTGATAAATTTATATTTATAATGGTAAAATTATTTTTTTGTATAATCAATGTTTTGTTTTTAGTTTCTCTTTTGTAATACAAGTTTATATTAAAATAATAATATACCCTATATATATATGTATAATATAATATAATATAATATTTATACTAGTCGGGCTTGGTTGAATCAATTTATATTTTCAATTTCTAGACTCAATCATTTTTTAAATCGAATATAATTTTTTATCTAGACATAACTTATTAATTAATTTTTTTTTGTTCAAACCCGTAAAACTTATGAACCCAATGAATCGGATTGGGCAAACCCCAGATGATCAGGTCCTTAATTTTAACTGCCATTCAACAAAGATTGGGATGGAGATTAATCTTCTCCGGGGATTATGACTTATGAGAGTGCATTTAGCTGCAAAATGATGTTTGTCCCATAATTGATGCATTTGCTACGGGGCTTTGGTTGGATGTGAAAGGGTCTAATAGCAAACTAACCTATTAGATTTGAAAACATTGAACCTTAACCAAAATTAAATAACCTTCGTTGACAACACAATTTTTTTTTTTTAGTTTATCAATGACTGAGATAGTTTAATAGTTAGTTTAATAGTTTTACTATCATATACGGATATGATAATTGAGGTTTTAGAGCATTCTCATCATTACAGGTTATTTGTGTAAAATTTGATTTTAGGATTCAATTTGTTAAATAACGAAACCTTAGTGTTCATTTACCATTAAAGTTCTTTAACATTTAAAATGAAACCGTTTGTAACAAAATTTAATTTAATTTTTTTAATATGATTCTACTTTCTTATTTTCCATTGAAATTCTTTACCTTTTTATGATTGAGCTCAGAAATGCGGCAACATATTAAACTAACACTAATTAAATTGAGCAATAAAGTCATGTAAACCAAAATGATTAATATATATAAATTAATCTCAACAACACACTCCCCCAGCACGTGACTTTCATGCACACACCAGTCAATTAAGATGATGGTGCACCAGATCAGCCGGCTAGCTACAAGTTTACAACCTTGGTGCAACTTCATTACTGTATACTAAATATTAAAGCCTTAGTATAAAAACCATACAAGTAAGAACCTTTTTTTATTTTCTATTTCTGCAAATTGCTAATTAATGAGAAGGTGACATTGCTGGTGCAACCATGTACTTGTCAGGGTTAATAGGTCCTGGTGCAACCAAACCAGAGCTACGGATCTCAGACATTCCTCTGCGTGCGTTTCCTCCTTGTGCTTCACATAATTTTGGAAGGAAAACACCTAATACCAATAAAAAAGAAAGCATTCATTTTTAAATGTACATAATTATATAATCATTGTTAATTTAGGGGAGGACATGAGCCTTGGAATAATCGAGTTTGAATCGAACCAAGTGTGATATGTTTGAGTGGAGCATGAAAATATAGACTCGAGCTCAAATCATACATATTTTTTCGAATTCAATTCAATTATAGTTCAGATCAATTTGAACTCGAGCCGAAGCTTGAATCATAAGCATTGACTCGTGGCCATCGTTAATTGTTAGCATTACCTTCACCAGCTGCGAGGTTGAAGTAAAGGTCAACGACGTTGGGGCAGCTGTTGTAGCACTGAGATGAGCAGAGCTTTTGTGTGAAGCAAGATTCGAGGAGAGAATCTGATGAGATCCCGAGGGATTTTCGATCAAGGCCACAAGCTTTGATGCATTGATCGGTCTCGATCCAGTTCTTCACTCTATCAGTCTCAATTTCAGATGTGCGGCATGTGTAAGCTTCCTCTCCGCTCCTCTTCACTTTTTTCTCCAATACACAACGCTTGCTTGTGGATGATACCGCAAATGCACACTTGTCCTCGTCAAGGTGCTCGCATGCTACTTCTCCTGTAATGCAGAGTAAGTATTACAGTTTCAAGTTCAAATTTATTTACCCTTGTTATTCATGATTGACAGGCAAAAAAGAATTCCATTTGAAAATGAAAAACTAATTTCAAAAACAATATTGTTAGAAAAATCTAGTTAAGTGAAGAAATATTAGTAATAAAAATTCTTTTGGGGTACGTGTGAAGAAATATATACTTATTTTAATCAAAGAATGAGATAATAAGATTAATTTAAATGGATTGAGCTTAATTACCTAGAGTGCCTTGAACGCAGAGGGCCAGAGCAAGTGCCAAGACTGCCAATCTCTTCATGGAAGCCATTTCGGGCACAGTTTAAATTGATGGGAGAGAGAGAGAGAAGACTATAGGTTACAGGGTATGTAAGTTCAGTAATTAATTAAGCAATTTTGTGCTTAATTAGATCTCTTAGTTATAGCTTAAGATGAATGTATTGTGAAGATTCATGTGATGACTAAGGGCCATTTTATAGTTGTATCAATGGACAGTACTGTAGCTAGATTGGAAAATAAAATCAACGTCCCATAAAAAAAAAGGGCCTAACTTCAATTACGTGGAAACCCACGTAAAGCGTACTTAGTTTAGATGTTTGTGAAGGTAAAGGTATTGTCGTTGGTGTTGACCCAACGTAAGGGCTGTGCTGCTAAGGGTTCCGGGTCCCAAAAGAAACTTATTAGTTATTAACGACTCAATTACTGCCGCTATCAGCGGCGAATATTTGCTTCGCTCTACCTTGCCACGTGGTGATCAGCCTGTGAAATTAAATAACTGTGTCGAATCAAATGAAAATTTATTTTATTTTCAAAAAAATATTTAAAAATATATTAAATTATAAAATTCAATTGAATTACTATATTTAAAATGTTTGTAATAAATAAAGAATTCAGAAAAAAAAAAAAAAGCAAAGTGGTGCAAGGAAGAGAAAGATGGAGGAATAAAAAAAGAAAATAGAGTATTTTGATTAACGTAATTTTTTATTTTTTATTTTGTAAAATTAATTTATAAATTTTATTAATTTTGATAGAATTTGTAATAAATTAACTTAATTTCACAGTGATTTCAAAATAAATTAAATTCATAATTTTTTTATTATTTTAAACATAACAAATATAAAATTACAAATAAATTTCATAAAATTTATAAAATTCCAACTTTCAAATACACTCTTAATCATATTTTTTAAGGCCCCTTGTTTTTGTCATTTTTTTATTTTTGTTATTTTATTATCGGCTTTTAATTTTTTTTATTATCTTCATCAATTAAATACATGATGAAAAAATATTTAATTTTCATTTCACCCTCTCTTTATTTTTTCCTGTCACCTTTTTTAACCCATCATAACTTCAATTTGAACACCATTAAAGTTTTATAGCATCATTTATTCTATTGCGTAGAAATTTAACATCTTGAATGATTCAACTTTGTTTGCGAAAAATGGGAGGAATGATACAGAATTTATTTTTATTTTTTCATCAATAATTATAAATGTGTCTGACAAATGATTTTTTTTTTCTGGTTGCAAAAAATGTTTAAATTAAATAAACATGTATGTAGACCACTTTAGAAAAAGAACTCCAGTTATGGTCAAGCAAAGCGTCCATGTCGGAAAAAACAAAAAAGAACAAAGCATCGATTGTCTATGAAACATGACTCTCAAGCACTTGCTCTGGTATTACCAATTAGGTGGAGATTTTTTACAATAATTTAGACAAAATTTTATTCAAATGCATAATTTGATGAATGTAACTGTAATGTTAACGTGGTATTTATTAAATTATTTATTTAGAAAAAAATTTCTCCGAAAAAGATCTTGATTCCCTACCAATTTACCATATCAGATAAATTCTCTTATGAAGTTGATCGGTGATCTTATGGATCTAGTTTTAAGGAAATTATCGTGAAATCAAAAAGTTTATTAATAATCACAAAAAAATTGAATAAAAATTTTAAAAAAATTAATATATATATAAATATTAAAATTATTATTTAATTTTTTATAATCATTAATAAATTTTTTAAGATTATGTAGTAATTTTCACGTAAGCTGATCATAATATGACCACTTTATGAAGTCAGGTGAGAAGATATAAAGTGCCCCTCCGTCATTTGCGGGGCAAACTCGAAAAAGATGCATAATTTGTTGGGGCATAGACTACGGCGACGAGTTAGTTATCAGTTCATCGACTGGACTTTTGTTTGGACTTTAAAGTTTCGCACTTCCCATGATTAGGGAGAAAAACTAGGAATTAGAGCTCTTAGTATTCTACTTACTAGAAAAGTGGTCCAAAACTTTTAAAAACATGTGCTACTTGGATTTATTTCAACAAGGTAGATTTTTTTTTTATTGTATCAGAAACATTATCATTACATGAGAACTAAAAGAAAAGTTACATGCATGATCACGGCTTGAATCTCTGTTCACAAGTTGGAGGAGATGTTCTTAATCCAAATGTCACATAGGCGCACGTTTTAAGAAGATAGTTATAATTTGATAAATCATAAAAAAAAAAATAACAATTTGATGAGTTTAAACTCAATTAAGCTGGATTTCAAAAATTATTCACAAAAGCTAAAATTTACAGAAAAAAGTTTCATTTTGATAATTAATTTGGTAAATTTGAGTTTATAACTATTGAATCTCGAGAATATTTGAATATTTCTTAAATACTAGTTGTACATGTCACATTAAGTGAAGAAATATTAGCAATAAAGATTATTTGGGGTATGTGTGAAGAAATATATACTATTTTAATCCATGAATGAGATAATAAGATTAATTTAAATTGATTGAGCTTAATTATACTGATAAAAAATCTATTTGAATTATTTTGTTTAAAATATTTGAAATAGATGAAAAAAATCAAAAGAGGAGAGGGGAAGTGAATTCAAATAGGTTAGACCATCACTAGCTGTAAATAAAAAAAAATCATTTGATATACCTTCTAGCAAAAGTAACGATGTAAACCGAATAATTAATAAGTTAGTCCATTAATAGCATCTTTGAAACAAAAGAATTTTATGAAATTTATTTGTTTTTTAATATTTAATATAATTTATAAATAAATTTGATAAAATAAAAAATTACGTTGATTATTCTTTTTTTGTACTGTTTGATGGTTGATAATTAAAAAAGTAAATTAGTTCATTCTCCTTTCTTTTGTGTTTACTTGGTTATATAACTTATACCGAAAAAATCACATGTACTTTTAACTCACAATCTATTCATCTATGTCAAATCGTTCTTATTTTGAGGTAAATAGTTAAGTAGGTTAACGGTAGAAAATATATGATCCTATGTTTATATAATAGCTATAGCCAAAGTAATTTTATAGATCGATCGGCTTGATCTATTTGGATCAAACCCCCATCTGATCTTGAGCATGGTGTTTGGCAAAAATCACAAAAGATTTGATTACCTCAACCGGTTAGAAGGTATTGAGTGCGAATAAAGATAGAATCTTCTAGTTTCGATGATGGTGATTCGTATTGAATCAATGGCATAGTCCTGCACAGAGGGAGGTATGATCACTGGACCAATTTAGCCAACGCACCATGTTGATAAATGTATAGGGTCGGAGGAGCTGATTTGGCTGGGCCACGGGCTTACAAAAATTTATCCTCTACAAGAGGGTCTATTCTTAGAGTACTGTATTAATGCTAGCCATTGACTTGATTTTTTGGGCAATAGCATATTAGCATACATATCCCTAGCTATAAAGGAGCATATAAAGGGAATATATAGGGTTAGAGAAATATAGGTTCTGCCACTGTGATCTCTAATCTCCTAGTCTATTTTTTAATTAAAACTAGTAGGATTACAGTGTTATTTGATAATGATTTAAAACGATCTTAAAAAGTAATCAAATTTATTTTTAAACTTTTTAATTTGATTGTTTTAAATTTTTAAGTTGATTTTAAATCATTAAGCAGATAACGCCTGCTGCTCCGCACATGTTTTTCTCTCGATTACTTCGGTTAAAAAAAAAAATCCATATTTTTGAAGTTCATATATTTAAGCCATGACATGAGTTGATTTTTGCATTAATTATGTACAGTCATCAACTATCATGACTATACATAATAACGTTATAATGATCTTAAACTTGATTTATGAGTTTTTTTAAATCGAAAATAATTTTAACCATTAGTAAAAGAGAGAAGGAAAAAAAAATTTCTACCTCTCTTAGTCTGAAATTGAAGAATACTTTTAATGTAAAAAATAATATAAATCAAATCTAAATAAAAATCTCTTATTTTAACAATGTGACAACTCCAATTTTATATCCCTTAACTGAGAATTAGATGGATACAAAATAGGGATGACTATCATTGTGCAGCCGAACTGTTAGACCACATCTTTTTATTTTTATTTTATTTCTCGTTTGTAAATTTCAAACTTTGTTAATCGTCAATTTGGTCGTAGGCTTTGATCAAAAAAGAAAAGAAAATTGGTCGTAGGTTTGGGTTGGGCTTAGCATCTACAGTCCAGGATGATAGAAACTGTTATGGGCGCTCAATATGCAGAGGTCAAGGCCCAGATAAATGTAGAGCATGGTGATGTGGAAGTTTAAATGTTTGATTACTCCCCATACTGACTATTGAGAGGGCAAAGAATTTCATTTATAAACAAGTGCAAATGATTTTATCACCAATCAAGAATAATCAATATAATGATATCAACTATCATGATTATACAAATTGGATAAGTAAACAAAACACTCTTAAACTTGGTTTATGAGTTTTTTTAAATCAAAAATAATTTTAACCATTGATAAAAGAGGGAAGGAAAAAATATTTCTACCTCTCTTCGTCTGAAATTGAAGAATACTTTTAATGCAAAAAATAATATAAATCAAATCTATATAAAAATCTTTTATTTAACGACGTGACAACTCCAATTTTATATCCCTTAACTGAGAATTAGATGGATACAAAATAGGGATGACTGTCATTGTGTAGCCGAACTGTTAGACCATCTAGCAAAAGCAAACGACGATTAATCTTTTTATTTCTCGTTTGTAAATTTCAAACTTTGTTAATCGTCAATTTGGTCGTAGGATTTGATCAAAAAAGAAAAGAAAATTGGTCGTAGGATTGGGTTGGGCTTAGCATCTACGGTCCAGGATGATAGAAACTGTTATGGGCGCTCAATATGCAGAGGTCAAGGCCCAGATAAATGTAGATGTTTGTTTTGACTTGGGCTGGTGGGTTCCATAATTCATCTTGATAGCCCATGTTAATAAATTATTTTTCAAATGGCTGAAAACATACCCAACAAATAAAAAGAAAGGATACTTATTTTTTTATAAATAAAATAGGGTATTAACATGTTCACGAAGAGAATAAACTTGTTTTTTATTATGAAATAAATACAATAAAATAACAATTGAGGTTTTATTCCTAAAAACTATTGTACACTATCTCTCAATCCAAAAAACACTATCACCCTTGTCAAATGTGTTTTTCACTTACACTCTCAATGCCAACCTATTGAGAATACAAATCAACACAGCTCATCCAAGGAGGAGAGGCATCTTGCTTTCTCACTCAGTATGCTGCTCACTCTTGCTTGCTTATCTTTTTTCTCATATAGCCAATGTACAAATATATATAACCACCTAAAACATGCTTACCAAGTCTTAGACTTCAATTAATGCATGATTAAATACTTAATTAAACTTTTGGTTACCAAGATGCATTGATCTCCACATCAAGTATACTTAATTAAGTCATTGATTAGCAAAATACAAAATTTATGTGTTTAAGCACAATTCTGCATACATTCATAGAGAGAATAAACGCGTTCTTTACTATAAGAAAAATACAAGAAAATAACAATTGAATTTTTATCCTCAAAATCCAATCTCAAGAACCCTTGTACACCATCTCTCATCCCAAAAAATACCCTCTCACCCTTGTCACATGTGTTTTTCACTTATGCTATCAATAGCAACCAATTGAGAATACAAACCAGCATATCACAAACACACAACTCCTCCAAAGAGAAAGAGCCCATCACTTTCTCACTCATTTTGCTGCTAACTCTTGCTTGCTTATCTTCTTTTCTCATATTTCCAATGTATGTGTGTACGCACACACATAACAATCCAAAACTTACCCATTAAATTTTAGACTTCAATTAATACATGGTTAAATGCTTCATTAAGTCATTGGTTACCAGATGCATTGGTCTCCACGCTAATTAACTTACCAAGTGCATTGATCCCCATGCCAAGAATATGAATCAAATCTCAACAAAAAGGTTGCAAAGTGCATGCAAGACCAGTTGATTATTGCATGAAGTTGGTATTTAGTTAAAAGTTGTTAATAAAGTAACTGTCAAACTGATTTATATTTAAAACTGGATATGTATTTTGATTAAAAAAAATCAACTTTTACCAACCATTATTCAATTTCTAATTCCTCTTAAAACCTCATTTTAAAAGTGTTTCACATAGCTTTTGTATTTTATAACAACACCTATTTTAAAAAAATTTACAAAATATTTGAGTTAACAACCAACATGGACATTAAGCGACTTTTGTCGGCGTTTTGAAACAATTTTTAAGATTTGAAAATTTTGATTTAATGATCATTTTTGAATCCTTGATACACACCAAAATTTGATCACCGCCCACCAATATAAATAAAAAAAAACAATAATTCAAATTAACAAAGCCAATGATTGGTTTAAAAGGAAAGAAACAAAAAGTTAAAGAAAAATCTAGCAAGACTTATCATTTTACTATAATTTACCAATTAAGAGTTTGCATCTGGTATGTGACAATTATCTGGACACGAAAAGACTGTAAAACAGTAAAATCTGTTGCGTCAATTCTTATCTAAAATATTCCCTAAGGACTAGAGATCTTTGTTTGAAAAATATTGATAAAAATTAAGTTAGTAATACTTGAGCAGAATTCGATATTTCATGAAATTAAGCCCATTTGCAAAAAAAGTTTATAGGATTTATCACAAATTTAATTAATTCTATAATAAATTCATTTGCGAAGCATATAGACTATTAAAAACTCATGTTATCAGTTTATCATATTTGTTTTAGGATCAGTACCTACAAAATTAAATACTCAGCAATCTTCATCAAAAAAGTAGCAGGTGGAATATTTTTTCAAATAAGAAAAACCAATTCTTTAATCTATATACAGCCAAAAAAGTAAAAGATACAGTTAATTAATAGACTAAATTCGTAGATGAAAAAGCAACACTAAACTTACCTGGAAAGGATGAGGCGTATTTGTTTAGAGCTAGCGATGGAAAATTCCTAAGGGATCGCATGATCCAATTACCGACGAAATGAATGAGTAAATCAAAGTGATCATCCCATATATTATTATAAGTACTCATTCAAGCAGCGATCAAACATTAGATCAATGCGATCCCTTTGGAACTATCCACCATGCTCTGAGATCTTGGAAAATATTTTTTGTTCTTGTTTTTTGGATCAAGAAATAACTTTTTTTTAGGGGAGAGTGCGTGGAGATCGATGAAAAGAATTGTGGTTGAGTTAGCTCTAGATTTATAGAGAAAAAGGGGAAAGGGACGGTTATGTTCACGCATTCTGTGTGAAAGGAAGTTAGCCTATGGGAAGCTTGAAATATAATCTTTCTGATCTTCTGTGTGAAATTACTAATTTAGTTTTATGTACGGAATTATTAGCCTATGAAAAAAAAAAAGACATTTTCCCTTGGGACAGCAACATATTTTTCTTATTAACAGGGGAGGGGATTTGAACTTAATTTAAGAGTTTGACCAGAAAAAACTCACCAGTAATTACGTAAAAATCCATTATGTATTTCTGTATATGTTAACTTTTGAGTTAAATTTTTAACTTATATGTTAGTTATTTTTTTTTTTATTACGTGGGAGTTTGTGTGGATTTTTATAGCGATGGTCGGGTTGTTGTTTATTGAGCTTATAAATTTGTGTTCGAATGGTTATACTTGTATGATTGTACTTATATTTTACCGTTTTCAATAAAAAAAAAAATCATATCAATATTTTTTGATTTAATTGTTATTGAAATACATGTTATTTTCTGTGTGGCTTTGTCTAAAAAATTAATCATCGATTGAATCCGAATAAAAAAATTTCTTTTAAAATAAAGAGGTATCGATTGAGTCTCAATCAAACACCTAATGTTGCCGGTAAGAGTCTCAGCATTTAGTCCATTTCAGGAAATGACCATTTCACTTTCTTTGTCCATTTTAACAAATTTTCTCTTCTGCTCTAATTGTTAATTATATCAGTAATTAATTCTGTATCATGATTCCATCCATAAATAGAAAGCAATAACTAAGAAGATGTTTAAGACCATATTATATCTTAATTTATTTATCCAACCTTATAGATTATTGTTAGTGATGGGTGTTCACGGACCGATTATATTAACACCATTTAAATTTTAAAAAAAAGATTTTCTTTTCCAAATTACTCAATGATGTCCACTAGTTATTTCAATTTTAAGTAAATTATTTAATGAACTCAATCTCAAGCAATTTCGATATTAGAAGACACCAGGTTCGATTTCTTTTTCAATAATATAAAGAAATCTAACTATTATTTCACATTAAATAATTTAAAATTTTATTAAATAATTAAAATTTTAAATAATAAAATAAGATTGATTTAATCTGCAAGACTAACCTATAATAAAGTCTATAAAAAAAATATACGCAATTATTGGGTTACTATTTTTTTTTACTATAAAAAAATAAAAAATAAACATGATCTATATATATGATTTGAATTTAAAATTTATGAGTTAAAATTTTTTAGATAATTTAATGTTCGTTCATATTTATCAAACTCGTGTTCATGTGATTTATCACGATCTTAACAAATATGATATCAAAGCCAATAGTTTAAGTTGGTCACGATCGTGTGATTCCTACAATAAATCCCGTAATTGAGTTTATGGATGATCGCATGACTATTGATTTTATAACTTACGAGATTTGTTATAATATCTACATACACATTTGAAAGAAATAAAAAAAATAATGATAATTTTTATTGAAGTCAATGGAGGTATCGCTTATTATTAGAACAATAGGTAAAGCCATTTTCTCTCTTTGATACGCAACACAAGCATGCTCATGTGAGGTGTTGGGGATTAAGGTCAAAACTAACCAATGCCATATCTGAGGCACATTCCCCTCACCAAACCCACACGCATGTCCTGCATGATCTATTCGCTGTGCATTGACATTGATATGCCCCCTCTAATCGATACCCGTGGGGCCATTCTGTTCCAATTGATTCTTTTTTTCTTCCGCGTTATACTTTTACTAGGTTGTCCACTTTGATCAAACTCTGTTTTCCTTTACTTTGGTTTCACATTGGTTGTACAGAGAGGAAATGAGTAATCACCCACGTGATTCTATTTTGCATGATTGCAGATTGTTGCTCAAGGAATTCAAAGATTTCCAGCTTTGTCATGTCTTTAGGAAACTGAATCAAATCGTTGATATGCTTGCTAAGAAATAATGGATGCTTTTGATTTGTCTATTTTTATACCTTTCCCATATGGTTATAACGTATTTTGGATATGGGTAGGAGAGAAATTGATTCCTAGATATTTGTAACTCTTTGCATATGATTTATGGTTTTGTTACTTTTTTCACAAAAAAAAAATATTTTGTTTTTGATAAACAATCGCAATAATAGTTTATGTAATCCAAATTTAGTTTTTTTATAATTTTTATTTTAGTTTTAATTTTTTTTCAATATTTTTTAAAATGATCATTAATCTAATTTATATTTTTTAAAAATATAAATTATTTTATAATCTCTGTCAAACAATACACGCTGTAATAAACAATATCTACAAGAACATAGCACCACTTTCTCAATTAGAAAACCGGCCACAGAGATCCTTTATCATTTCTCATTTAGGTAACATAAGTTTTTTTTTTTAGGAAAACTAAAATTTCTTAAATAAAGAAAATATCTTTCAACATAAAAAAGGAGAATCAAAAGATGGAGTCTCCCACTCTGCAAACATGCATATCAAAGAAAGACCTACCCTCTCCAACTAGTGCATGAGTCACAGATTTGACATCTCTATGAACAAAAATTTGTAAGACAAACATTTGAAGAGCTCAAATCTTAACTAATTACCAATATAAAAAACAACGGACTGACAAATCTATTTTATGTCAATAAACGATAGAATTGATCAAAACAAAAATGAGTAATAAAATAATTTTAATCTTCCAGTATATTTATTAGAAATTAACCAATACACGTTTACTCAAGTCTTGTGAGTTTAATTTAGTATCACAAGATAACAATCCATGCTCACGATTGAAGATTTGTCATGCCTTTTTTAATGTAAAGTTATTTCTATTGTAAATTGGAACACTTAAAATTATATTAACAATGAAAGCTTCTAAAAAATTATTAATAGAATTAATCATCCTCATTCGTTACAACGATTTCATTAAGGATAAAATGTTAAATTGCACAAATTACAAGTAAGAGCTTCCCAATGATTACTAAGAGAACTATCGGTGTCAAAAACATCTAAAAAATCGGGTGTATGTATAGCCGTGTTCATTTTTTTATTGAGAAAAAAAATATCATAGTTACATTTAGAAAGTATTATGGGTTAGCCTCATCCTTGTGAGAAATCAATTAGGCAAGTTTGGCTCATTAACTACTTATAAGATTAAAATATTTCTATTCTCACAAGTAACCTTAGAATTGCAAATATATATTTGCTTGTGATGAGTAATTTTTTTTTTTTTACATATAAAAAGTAGTAACTGAGTAGTATTAAAAAAATATAAAAAATTCTTTGAAAGGTGTCCCATAGTTCCATTCTTATACGGATTTGGAAATCAGAAACCTAATCCCAATCCTAAACGGATTTGGAAAATTAAATTATTTATAGGAGTTGTATATTTTTTTTTAATGGACATGTGATATGATAAGTCAGTTTGTGTATATCGTGTTACGTTTACTTTTCTTGACGGGTTAAAAATAAATCATTCACGTCCGAACTTGACTTAAAAAAGTTACAAAAAAAACTTTACTATCTAATCTTTAAAAGATTCGAATTTATGATCTCAAAGAGAACATTAAAACTATATCGCCCGTTAAACTAACCCCTTGGGTTTAGGAGCTGTATAGTTGATACTCAGAAAGAACAACAATCTCTTTTTACCTCTCAAATAGGACTACTTGAGTTTCCAACTGTTACTAGCCAATAATTTCTCAGCAAGCAGATACTTCCTCTCAGTGGGTACAATAATGAATTTTCAATTAAAAGCAAGACAGCGAGCAGAATTTCTACTAAAGTACGAAAGACGCTGTCTCGGGACATCGATGGCCTTGAAACCGCAATCCACGAACGCCGACTTTCTCCAACATGTTTGCTTTCTCTCGTGAATTATCTTTTTCAAATACTACCAATCTCTATGTTGTCTTGCCTTTAACTTTAAATCTTAACCGTTCGTTTTGCAATATCTTGAGCAAGGAAATCTTTATTTCCACCCTTAAATCTGTCTTGTTCCTTGTGTTGGGATGGGTTCTTTATGAGTGCTTATTTTGGTACTGATATTACCAAAATACGACTCTCTCATAGGATGACGACACGTGGATCATCGTGATCTCAGAGTTCAAAAAGACATGCGGGTAATCCAGGCCCAGACAGTTGGATCTTCAGGTCATGACCGCCCTTCAGGGCATCATTGCCTCCAGCTGGGCTTCCACGTCACCACCGCCCTCCAGATCATCATTACCCAACCAAGTTGGGATGTCAGGAAAAAACACCGTCCTAACGCATAGACGGCTCTGGAGTAAGCCAGCAAGGCAAAAGCCCTACTGAACGGTTCTCAGCTTCCTAGTTGGGCCTCATAGGCATCATTACCCAACTCAGTTGGGGTATCCTGTCACAACCGCCATGGCCCACTATCGCCTCCGAAACTCTATAAAAGGGACTTGGTAAGTAGTCCAGGAGACACTTAGTTTTTCACTTGAAAACACTTACACTTTGAGCTTTCTCTAACTTAAGTATCGGAGCATCCTCGGATGCATCCCCTCCGTCGACCCCAATAGCTACTCTCCCTCTCTTTCCCTGTGCATGTACTTCTATAGTCTAAACCTCCAGCTCAGCGACACATATTTGGCATCAACAGGTACGAAAATTAAAGTCAGTTTGATTTGCAAATAAAATTAAAATGTAATAGAATAAAAATTAATATGAGATAAGATTGAAAAGATTAAATAGATAATAATTTAATCTTATGTCTGATTTACGAGAATAATTAAATTAAAGTTAAAGTAAAATAAAAAGTTTTAAGTAACAAAATATTTTAACACTACTTATTATTTTTAATAATCTTTAATTTTTTCACAAACTTTAAAATTTTATTATTATTATTTTTATCATAAAAATTATTAAAATCATTATTATGTTTTATAATAATATTAATAATAATTATCAAAATTCCTATTTCAACACGGGTATGGATTTGCAAGATTTGGTGCATCTCTGTTTTGAAAGCGGGCATTGGCTTTGTCCTCGTCTCTGTTTCAACGCGGGTATTGGTTTACACTTTACAATTTCAAAAGGGCGGGAAAAACTAGTCTTGTCAACGTAAGATAAAAGATTATGGTTTAACACTTTACAGTTTCAAAAGGGATGGGAAAAACTAGTGTTGTCAATCAAGGACAAAGATTATACATTTATTTTATTAAAACAACACTTAAAATCATATTTAACCAAAAATGCTACTCCGTATTTAATTTCATTAATTTGAATATAAAATAAAATAATAAATACATATACATATATTCTTTCACAGTTTGACAAAAGATCTTTTTATGTTTTTGACTAGTTGAATGTCAAATTCATTTAAAATTTAAATCAAAGAGTAAGATTAAACTACAAAAAAAATTCTTAGCAAAATACTCATTTACCATGTCAACAAAATAGGTTGTTTGTCAAAAAATTTAATTTTTCAAAATTTTTAAAAATCGCGGAGCAATGTCTAAAGCCACCCCATGTGTGGCTAGTCTGCGCGTGGGGAGCATGCGGCCGACTCCAGTCGTATCTCAAGCGGACACTTCCAAAGCTTTTTCATCTTCCAAGATATGGCTTAGTGATGTAGGTGGTTTTCGACAATACTTGTCAAAAAAAGTAGATCTAAAATCAGTACCTTACAATTCGTACAAACAACGTGTGAGGGTGGCTAATGCGAATCCGATGGAGTGCGATGAATTTGGTAACAGATTGCATATCTCGTCGAGCTTTTTTTAACGATATCGGGGTTTCACTTTTCTAACCATTGATAAGTCTGACATTGCAAAAAGTCTCAAAAAATTAAAAAGTTTATTGGATTACCTAAATATCTTTTTATTTGTTTAAACAAATTTGAATTCTTAAGATTATTTTGATCATCTCACCATCAACCGGATAAAATTGAGAAGATTTGTGAGTAAAGAGAATATGTTATCAATTTGGGATGAATGCATAATTTAAGGAAAAATGAAACTATAAAAAGCAAAGATGAAATAAGAGATTGAACGAAAAGAAAACTTACAAGAGAAGTCGCGGTCTTTAAGAGTGATGGTGCTGGATCGTACCAGAAAAGAGGAAAAACGAGTCATGAAAAAATAAAGAATGAAATAATTCAAGATGCACCTCATAATTATTTGGATATAAACAATATAAAGTTAGATCAATACTCTCTTTGTCCCATTTTGATTGTCTTTACTTGGTGGAAGATAAAAGTGGTGGATACCATACACCTACCATTTATATATGCTAAAGGTATTATTGGGAATTGCTTGTTATTTATATTCTATTTTTGGAGGGCGAACAAACAATTTGGGACATTTATTTTTTTTAAAAATAAATGAAAGTTCCAAGTTATAACCTATGGAAGATTGGAAAAAAATAGAAGATATCATTATAAAAGCTGCATTTCATAATTATTTGAAGGTAAATTATGATCAACATACAATATAACCTTAAATTAAAATAATCACATTTGAAAATATTTCTTTTTGCTAATTTAGGTAGTTTTTTAATTGCGGAAACATTTTGCTGAAGAAAAGTGTAAAAGGCATATGTAATTTTGAAATTGAATCCCAATATAAAAGGTCGATGCTTTATGCTATGGCCTAAGAAAAGAAAAGATGCAAGTGACCTTTACGCTATGGCTTATGAAAAGGGGAATGAAAAACAAAGTTAAAGGGCCCAACCGGGTTCGAACCGGTGACCTCTTGATCTGCAGTCAAATGCTCTACCACTGAGCTATGGACCCATTGTTGCAGTGGTTTCTCATAATATAAATGAAATCTTAGAAGTCAACCCCTAGAAGACTAGAGGTCCCGTTTCTTCTCCTTCCCTTCCCTACTCCCCTTTTCAGTTAGTAACGCAGTGAATGGTGTTGAGTCAGTGCGGCGTCAAATACGTCCTGCACACTATTACCAATCACTTCGGCAACATAGTCGCTGCAATATCTCTCTCTTTCTCTCTGAACCTATACATATACATGTTATTTATATATATGCGCGTGTATTTATGTTTGCCAATCGGATTGATGTGTACAGAAAGTGTCTGAATGTCTTCCAATTCATAAAACGATACACCGAGCTCAACGCTTTGCAAGTCAAGGATAGCTTGCCTGTCTTGATTCAACACAATTGCGTTCAAGCTTTCGTTCTCTAGCAACACAATTGAGTTCAATTATACTAACTTTTCGATTGGTGAGTGGTTATTTTGGCGGGACAAAATGACTTTCCTTTTCGGATGCTTCTATTTGTTGTTGGGCTAATTTGGAAGTAGTAGACTACGTGAAACTGTTTCAGAAACTAACTTGTTCTTCAATGAATTCCAAGACGCTTATGATTTAGTTTATGAGGGGGGGTGGGGAGGAGACACAGTATTACCAAAAATTAACATAAGTGAAGCATTAATTTTCTTATCTTAAACTAGGAAAATATATCTTCCCCAGACATTTTTTAGGTTTTTAGCATTTCTCACAAGTCAATTAATCCATTAATTCATACTGTATATTCTTTTTGGGATATGCAATAGTTCCAGATACTGTACGAGAACCCCTTCTTAAACTTGTGACTGCCCATTATGTTGAACGCTGCCCAGCCTCCGAACCAGTTCTTGCCACACCAAGTGAAGAAGAAACTACTACAAAAAAACGTGGTCCTAAATCTTCTAAGTTACATGCTGATTCATGTCACATTGGCTGGTAACTGCTTTGCGCAGAAGCAAGAGTATAGTTGATTTACATATATGCCTGTATCTGCTTAATGTCCTACCTGTAAATCAACATGTTCTTTCATTTATCTGCCTTGACTGTGGCAATAGAGTTAATAATTTGAATAGCATAGTGGTACGTACCCAGTCAGTCTCGAAGCTAGGAAACATGCAGGCTTGTAAACTTCAATAATGTTGATTGATGGTGAAGCAGTACCACATATAATGGGAATTTCACACGATGAGGATGTGACTGTCTTCTCCATCTCGTTATGGGTGGTCAAGGCATCATCTCTTGTTTGTGGGATGGGGATTGACCAGAACCGATTAATTCTTTGGCGTGCCAATTTTGAGGAATTTATTCGCCTCTCTAGGCATAAGGTTGATTTTACCTTGTCATTTGAATTGTGCTGGTACATCTTTGTGAAAGAATATTATTTTGGTAGTTAAATTTTTTATATTGAGAGAGAATTTTTTATAATATGATCAAAATAAGATAAAATCATAAGTTGGTATATGATTTAAGAACTTCTTTTGTTGAGATATTAAAATAAAATAAAAACACGTATACTTGAAAGACTTAAAATATTGTTGGGGTACTAAAATAAAAAAATCGCATATGAGAGGATTAAAAATATTGTTTACTCTATAAACATTACACGATTATATACTCGTCTAATTAAATCCACTTTGCAAATTGGCTAGCTTTAATATATATATATATATATATATATATATATATATATATTGTAAACTAGGGTGCTTTTCTTCTTATTTTCCAAATAGGGTAAAAAAATATTTTTCCTAAATAAGAAGAAAAATACCTTATTCTAGTAAAAAGAATAGATTTTTAATTACACATAGAAAAAACTCCACTAATTTCTAGCCGAATTTTATTGAACAGTCTATTAAAATTCTCAAAGGTTTTTACTAGCCATAGTTACCAAAATCTTAATCTTTGTTTCTACTTTTAGGAATAGCCAAATTTTGCTGAATAATTTGAGAAAGGAAAAAATTGTCCACAGGAATTTGTCCATTAAATTAGCATCTGATCTTAAGGGATCGACACATTTTTTTATAATATTGGTGCAAAAGGTAATCGAATTCGAATTTTTTTTATAAAAAATATCACAAAGTAACCAATTAATTGGTACACTTTTCAACCCGTATTCCATTGACACTAGGCCAAGATTGAAGTGGGATTCTTTGCTTTTTTATCTTCAATTTTTAAAAGTTGATCCTTTCCGCTCCATTTCAATAAGTGTGCTTGAAGAGTCGCAGGCCCACTGACCGCGGGCCTTTGGATATATTGAATTGTATGTTCATTAAAAAAATCATATAATATATTTTTAGCACCTCAACATTCGTGTATCTGTTTTTTTATGTGATAAATCAATATGGGTTGAAGATAAAAGAGATACAGAGAGTAAATAAGTTAAATATGAGTAGGATAATGAGAGAGAAAAACATGGGTTAAAAATAAGAGTCCTGATTTTATTATGAGTGGGATAAGGAGAGTAAAGAAATTAAGTCTATGTGAGATAATGAAAGAAAAAAATATAGGGATTTGGAATAAATTAAGTTTATGGAACATTTGAAAGGTAGACACCAAATAATAGGTCATGATTTTATTGATAGTATAGTCTATAGATATATAATACTGATTATATTAAAAGATTGTTACAAACTTACAGTTCTACTAAAGTTAGCCTAAATTGCGAAAGTACATACCATCTTTGAATAGAGATGAGCACTAAAATTCATGGGCAAATTTATCATAATAATATAATAAACCATGCTATTTAGGCATACGATTAAAACACGTATTATGGTAAATTATCACTCAAGTTTTTAAGTTATTTTTTAATATGTTTAGTGTGAGTGTCTCATAATATTAACTCTAATGAAAATGATGACAAATTTTAACAAACGAGATACTCTCCTAAAAATTTTAATTGACGTAATAATTACATTCAAAGTAGTTAACAGTTAATTAATAGTCTTTAACTCAATAATTATCACCCCAAATCAAAAATACTTGAGTACTATGATGTATTGAGTTTGATTTTTAAAACTAACATCTCTCTCATGACAAAGATGATTATTGTTATAAATTAAAGTCAATCGTTATAGCAAAAATGAATAAAATTCTTTTTTGACAATCACTTAACATCGGATTTGTTTTGTTTTATTAAGAATCAAATTGTTTATTACATATGTAATAGATATTAATAAAAAAATATTTATATTTTTTATTTTTTTTGTTTTTATTAAAAATTTTAATGGTGAAATAATTTTGTCTAAAAGACGTAAGAGTGAAGGTATTATCACGTCATTGACTGAAAATGGGAATTACACCCGGATAGAAAATCAATCCATTATAATAATAAATAAAAAAAAAAGATTTAAATAAGTGGACGACTTCCATAAGTTTGACTGAAAATGAGGAGAAGAATTGATCCGTTAAAATCAATTTTTAAATTTTATTTTCATGTTTAGTAAGTAATTTTTAAAATATTAGTTTTGAAAAACTATTTTTTGAAAATTTTAAATTGGTGTTTTTTGATATAATTTTTAAAAAATAATCTTAAAATCAGCGTTCACTTCTTTATTTCATTATTACTTTATGGTATATAAAAAGTATTAAAATTTTAAAAATAAAATAATATTAATTATTTGTAAGTATTTAGTAAATATGAAAAATAAAATTAATATATATTTTAAATTTAAACTCAAAATTAAAAATAATTACAAGGTATATCAAAACAGTTTTTAAAATAAGATTATCCAAACAACATTTCATTGTTTTCTGTTTTAAAAATATTTTTCAAATTAAAGTTATTCAAGTATGTTTTCTTTTAAAACTAGTTTCAATTTTTATTTTTAAAAATAATTTTTAAAAAATGAAAACAAAATACTATTTCACAAATATTGACTGAATCCAACAAATAAATAATTAAAAAAAAGGCTAAGACGGAGACGGACAAAGAACCATCTTAAGCCTTGGGCTTTATATTAGTGGTTGTAGGTCTTAACTCATCGTCGAGTGCTTCAGTGGACATCCCACCTCGTAGCTTTCACATTATATTTATAGTTTGGGTTTTCAACTCAAAATTAATTTTTAAAAATTTATTTTCATGTTTAATAAATAATTTTCAAAAAGTAAAATTTTAAAATATTTTTTAAAAAATTAATTTTTAAAAACTTTAAATTAATATTTTCTGATATAATTTTTAAAAAATAGCTTTAAAATTAATGTTTATTTCTTTATTTCATTATTACTTTATGATATATAAAAAATATTAAAATTTAAAAATAAAATAACATTAATTACTTTTAAATATTTAATAAATATAAAAAATAAAATTAATATAGATTTTAAATTTAAATTCAAAACTAAAAATAATTACAAGGTATATCAAAACAGTTTTTAAAATAAGATTATCCAAACAACATTTCATTGTTTTCTGTTTTGCTGTTTTGAAAACATTTTATGAGTTACAGTTATCCATACATGTTTCCTTAAAAAAAAAAAAAAATTTGATTTCAATTTTCATTTTTAAAAAATGAAAACAGAATACTATCACAATTCAACAAATAAATAAAAATAAAAAAATGCTAAGACGGAGACGGACAAAGAACCATCTTAGCCTTAGACTTTATATTAGTGGTTGTAGGTCTTGACCCATTGTCGAGGGCTTCAGTGGACATCGCACCTCGTAGCTTTCACATTATATTTATAGTTTGGGTCTTCAACTCTTTATGGAACCTGATTTATGAATTTAGCCAATCATTCTATTATATTACGAGCCATTTGGATTAGCTGCATGTATGTTCTCTCCCTGGATGTCATAATGGTTTTTGAAATAATTTTAATAAAATAATCATAAAATTAAAAATTATTTAATATTTAATATATGATAAAATAATAATTTAAACAATTATCTTGTTTGTATGTAAAATTGGATGTGTTTCAAGAAAGAAAATCAGCTTTTAAAATTGGTGGTTTGCATGACCACATCATTTTCTACTGTGCACCATGACACTTAGGGTTTATTTGGTTTGGCACAAAAAATGCAATGGAAATAGAATAAAATTAATGCTTTAAAAATGAAGTTTGAGACGATGAGATATTGGTAATTTTGTTAAAAAAATATATTATTTTATGTCCAATAATAAAAAAAATAAGATTACCAAATTTAAGATGATATTCATATTTTCTGTTAATATTGAGACAACGTATCTTACCAATGAAAATATTATCATATTATTCCTCAATTGTCAAACTTCATTTTAGGGTACTAATTTTGTTTAATTCTCGTTTCATTCTTTGTGCAAACCAAATGCGGTATTGATATAAGAGAAAAGTGAGAAAAAGAAAAACGTGTAAAACAAACTTTTCTGCAAATCATAATATTCCAAAATTAAAATGATTGGAGAATGAAAAATGAAAAAAAAAATATAAGATTAACAATTTACCAATCGATTCTCATCTAATCTTTCACTAATATCCGTTAATATTTAACATATGAAAAATATAATTGTAAAATTGATTTTAAACTTACCCAAGCACAACAACTAACATTTATTTTTCTTTGCATCCCCGGCCATATGACTACCGTAGTCCTTTACTCCATTAGGACGTATCATTGTACGTACTTACGGATGTTTTATGAAGTGTTGGTATTACTTGACGAGCCTCAATATGGGCCATTTTATTGTATTGGTCTTTGAAATTACTACTCTCTCTATCTTAAAATTTTAATTATTTATCACTTTTTTACTTAAGTTTGATTTTAATTATTATTATTATTATATATTATTTTAAAAATATATATAAAATAATTTTTAAAAAATTTTAAACTCTATTTATATATATGAAAAAAATTATTCATTTAATTAATTAAATAGTAAACATGATAAAAAAATACTATTTTTTTTATAATTCATGAAAAATAATGTAGTACGGAATATCATTTTTGTGAAAATTGGAAGGTAAATTTTGTGGACCTCATGCTGCACATGGTATTTATGATGTTGGTATCTGAAACTTTGATCTAATTAATTTTTAGATATATGAATTGATCGGTTCACATGTACTGACCAAAATTTTGAAATAAATGGGTCAATCTTGTGGTTAAGGTATAATCCATTTAGTAAGCCATATGTAAAATTAACAGAAGTACTTTTTTTTAATTGTTTGAAGAAATGCTTTTGATTTTTACTTCTTATGTTTCATAATGTTTGTCTGATCGAATTACTCATTCAATTAAATAATTAAATTTTTTTGTTAGTTTTAAATTAATAAATTATTTAATTTTTTTCAAATACATTTTTATAGAGTATATTAGCTTTTAAAATGTTTTTTTCGTAATTTTAATTAAAAATATGCTTTAAAAATAAAGGTTAAAATTACACTAAAAAATCAAAATGGGCAAACAATGTGTGACATGAGTTATGATCAAACCTCAACTCTTAATCATTGTAGTTAATAGAAAAAATGCTAAAACTTAAGAAAGATAGTATTTACATAGTCTTTTTACTGTTTCTTACCATTTGGAAGAGTTATGAAATAGTCTTTATTTTTATAAAAAAAATAAAGTTAAAAAATAATTTATAATAAACTAATTTTTTTATAAAAAAACTTATTTTACTGTTTTATGAGCTAAATACTTATTTTTTTTTCATATAATTATTGAGTATTTTTTATTTTGGCTATACATCTATGGATTGTTCCAATATAATCCTCAAACTATCTTTAATCTCCTAATTAAACTCTTTGTCGATTTTTGATAAGAAAATTTATCATAACTCCACTCCACTTCAGCGTCAACTTAATGCTGAGATGGTTTGAGAAAGAGAAAAAGAGAGACAAATTAATGTTTTCACTATAAATTATATTGAATCATTATCAACAACTCAACAACTCATTATTCAACATCTTTAATGTGAGATTGAAAAGAGAAAACGGTCATCAATAAAGCATATAACATGTATTTTTGGGTTTAATTAATTAATGGGGATTTTGTCACAAAATTCATCTCTCAAGCCACATTAACTTTGAGTTGACGTTGAAACGAGTTCCAATAAAATTTTAAGTCAAAAATTGATAAGAGAGTTTAATTGAATAACTAAAGATAGTTTAAAAATAATATGAAAACAATCGGTAGATATATGATTAACATTAAGTTGAATTATTATCAACAACTCATTATTCAACATCTCTAATATGATATTGCAAAGAGAAAATGGTCATCAATAGAGTATAGAACATGTATTTTTGGGCTGAATTAATTAATGAGGATTTTGTCGTCAAATTCATCTCTCAAGCCACATTAACTTTGAGTTGGCATTGAAACGAGTTCCACTAAAATTTTAAGTCAGAAATTGATAAAAGAGTTTAATTGAATAACTAAAAATAGTTTAAAAATAATATGAAAACAATCGATAGATATATGATTAACATTAAGTTGAATCATTATCAATAACTCATTATTCAACATATCTAATGTGATATTGCAAAGAGAAAACGGTCATCAATAAAGCATAGAACATGTATTTTTGGGCTTAATTAATTAATGAGGAATTTGTCACCAAATTCATCTATCAAACCACATTAACTATGAGTTGGCGTTGAAGCGAGTTCCACTTAAAATTTAAGTCAAAAATGGATAGAAGAGTTTAATTGAATAACTAAATATAGTTTGAAAATAATATGAAAACAATCGGTAGATATATGATTAACATTAAGTTGAATCATTATCAACAACTTATTATTCAACATCTCTAATATGATATTGCAAAGAGAAAACGGTCATCAATAGAGCATAGAACATGTATTTTTGGGCTTAATTAATTAATGGGGATTTTGTCACCAAATTCCTCTCTCAAGCCACATTAACTTTGAGTTGGCGTTGAAACGAGTTCCACTAAAATTTTAAGTCAGAAATTGATAGAAGAGTTTAATTGAATAACTAAAGATAGTTTAAAAATAATATGAAAACAATTGATAGATATATGATTAACATTAAGTTGAATCATTATCAACAACTCATTATTCAACATCTCTAACGTGATATTGCAAAGAGAAAACGGTCATCAATAGAGCATATTACATGTATTTTTGAGCTTAATTAATTAATGAGGATTTTGTTACCAAATTCATCTCTCAAGCCACATTAATTTTGAGTTGGCGTTGAAGCAAGTTCAATTAAAATTTTAAATCAAAAATAGATAGAAGAGTGTAATTAAATAACTAAAGATAGTTTGAAAATAATATAAAAACAATCGATAAATATATGATTAAAATATAAGATGGTCAATAATTGTATTACAAAAATATATACGTGTAAACCTTGTTTTATTAAATACTACATATTTTTTATTAAAACTTAATTTAAAAAATGTTCACGTTTTTTTATAAGTATTTTTTTTTATTGCTGAACTACAAGTACCGAGGACGGTACCTACTAAGATAATCAATGTTCACGTTTCAAACGTGGATGGATCCCAAATCAAAATGGTAACCTTCTGCCATAGTAAAGGATGATGAAGTCATGGTAGACGTTACTACTACTCTACTACTGTACTACGGTACTTTGGTAAGTAAACACCGTAAATTCTTAAAACACAAATTACCTTTAAATCCTTCCAATTCACCACGCAATTGTCTCACTGTAAAACCATTCATAGGCACAGGACATCCTAATTTTACCACTTTACCACACGGACTACCATAAACCCTTCTTAGAAATACTTTTGCTTGCATGTACATCAATTATTAAATGTCTTTATTTTCTTTTGTAATTATGTTGTACGATTTAATGGGTAGTCATAAAAATGGGTTGAAAATGAGTCGAGTTTTTATCGAATTATTTAAGTTTGAGTTCGACAAAACAAACTCGATTCGATCAAGTTCGAATTCAAACTCGAGTCAGAAACTTAGACTCGAAAACTTTAAGGTTCGAATCGAAAGGCTCTCGAACAGTTCGATAAAGCATTATCGAGCTTGAACTCGAATCAATATTTATTTAATATTTTTATTTATTGAAATTATAGTTAGAGGTTGCGTTCGACCTTGAATAGGTCTGATTTTTATTGAGCTATAGCTTTCATAAAATTTATCGAACTCGAACTCGTGTTTGTTCATTTAAACTCGAGTCGAGCTCAAATATTTTAGTATTCGAGTTCTATTATGCTCAAATTCACCTCTAATTGAGAAGGTATAATAAAGTCGAATGAAAAAAAAAAGTAGAAAAAGAAAAATGAGTGAAGAACTATTATTTATTTTTTTAATAAAAAATAAGAGGAAAAAAAGTAAAGTAATCGGTATTATTTTTTCATATGTATAAATATATTTACTTTGTATTTGTAGAAGTGGAATTTTCAAGAACTATAAAATTGACTAAACAATTGGAATGGTCAACCATTTGTGAGTAAGTGCAAGACTTGGGTTCCACCCGGAGAGACTTCAAATGCATTTTAACCCGTCTTTGGGTGTTGATCGGATTCTCACGAGCATTTTTTACCTCAAAAGACTTCTATAATTTTCCTACGTTTGTTTTCCCTTTCGTTAAAAATAAAAGGTACTAAAGTGTATATGTTCAGACTAAAATTTAATACTAATAAATGATAACACCAAGGAATGAGCTATCTCTCATCTACTTATATGTGAAAGCATTAATTAATTAGTATGTTGTCGAATGTAAGTAAAATAATGATATTTTCATTAAATTCTTTTGATGAAAGAAAATAAGATGATTGTGACGTGTTTTTTCGGTTGCAAAGACTTTTGTGTTAAATAAAACCGTGAAATCATTAAAAATGAAAATATTGAAATAAAATATGATAAAAAATAAATAGTACTAAATAAGAACTCACCGTCACAATTTAATGGGAAAAAACAAAAAAAAAGTTGTTGATTATATGATATGTTTACATAAACAGAAAAGAGGAATTAAACGGGTCCCAATTAATATTATTTAATATTTGATTTTGACACCAAAGTTTCATGGCTTTGTCTGTAAAAGAAAAGATCAGATAAAAATATTTTATATAAAATATAAATTAAAAAAAAATAAAAACAGTGTACAGCATAGAATAAGAAAACTATGAAAAGGTAACATTTGTTGCGGACATTTCGTGTATTTTTGTTGCTATGCTTTCACAGATGTATGAAAAAATATTAAACTAAAAGAAAAAGAAGGAAAAGAAAATGTTTTCACTTGATTTTTAATCAGTGCTCAGAGCCTAACAACCCAAGACACTTGCTTGAACTTTGAATATTATATATTTGACGCTTTCTCAATTCTCAATTCTCTTCCGAATGAGATCATCCCTCACGAAATCCGGAAAAGGATTTTACTAGGGTTTGTAGCAATTCTGGAGGTAATCTCAAGAAAATTAATTATTTGCGATGGATTCCGAGCGACGAAAATTTTTCAATCCTAATTTGGTGTTATACCTGACGGATAATTGCAATGGTCGAAATCACATTTGGTTCGTTTAATTAATCTAAATTTCTGGTATTTTTATGTTAACAAAATAATGAACCAAATGAAATAATAATAATAATGTGATTACCCATATTGGAGGTGGATATGTTGAGATTATACTTAAACAGTAAAAGTGTGTTTGGGAAGAGGGTTTTAAAAGAAAGGTTTTGGGGTTTCTTTATAACCTTCCAAAACTCCATACCTGTGAATTTTTTAACCATCCAAATCATGGAAAATGAGATTATTTAACCTCTATTACTCTTCTTTACTTCATTGAACTCCCAAAACATGATAAATATTATTAAAATAATTTAAAATAAAAATTGGAATTAATATAATGAGAATATTATAAAAAATAAAAATTTTAGTATCATAATATTAGCTATAATTATATAACAAAAATTGTATTAAAATAAACTAATATAGTACTATAATTATATATATAATATTAAATAGTATAATATATTAAATTAAAATTTACAAATAAATATGTAATAATATGATATATAATATGAAGCAACTAGATCAGTTTTTATTTTTATTTTTATTTCTTTGGGAGGTAAAGCTGAAAATTTGTAGGATTACTTGTGAATTACTAGCAATATGTTATGTAAACTAAATAAAGTAATTTGCTATCAATTTACCTGCCAAGCCAAACAATATAAACTCAAATTATAAGTAAGCAGATTCATGTAGTGAGATTATCCATTAATTCAAGATTATTTATAATTGGTTAATTAATTATTATTTTTGATTTGAGATAATAACTACTTTATTATAATTTGGTGATGAAGAGATTATGCAAATGGTTTTTCATTCCCACGAGTGTTCTGGCAGCCAGCTAGACAAAAGTCGAAGGATCCGACGTGTAAATGACCCATTGGGTGGATCTTTCCCACACTGGATGGCGCATTCTGTCTCTTTCGAAAAAGATTTATCAGACGAAACTGGCCCAAAACGCAGGTTGACAAAACAAAAAGGAACAGCGTAGGAATATACATGAAAGACCTGCTCTTATTCAATGTTCCGACGTTCTTGACATCTCCCTCTATAAAAACCCATTTTATTCTCCTCTTATCACATATCCAACATAGAGAATTTACCCATAGCTAGGAATATCAACCAACTACTGCTAGTCCTTTCAAAGCAAGAAAGAGAGATGGAATTTTTTGAGGCTCTTAATTGCACACTGATCATGGTGTTCTTTCTTATATTTTTTTTCTTGAGATTACTATTTTCTTGGTGGGTAACGCCTATTTGGGCATGCCAAAAGCTAAAGAGAAATGGGTTTACAGGTCCATCTCCAAGCTTTCCCCTTGGAAACCTTAGTGAGATGAAAAGGAAGAGTATAACTAATACAGGAATTAGCTCATCATCAATTGTATCTCATGATATTCACTCAACTGTATTTCCTTACTTTTCCCGGTGGCAGAAATCATATGGTACGTAAGCTTTAGCTATATATTATTTTTTTGTAAAGTACCATTTGATCTAGTTATAATTTGCTTTCAAAATGGTTTTTGATACAAATTTACTTTAATAAAACAATTGTGAGCTAAAAGTTTTATAGCGATTGATAAAATAGACGTCAAAATGGTTTTTGGGTTAAATTCAGTTTTTTAGAAGAAAAAAAATTCAATTTCTGAATCTTTTCAAAAACTGTTTTTAGCATTTGGTCGGTAAAACCTAATTTGTTTTATAGTACTCATTTTTACTCTGTCTAGCTATTTTGTTCACTTTCATTTCTTCTCCATATTGATTGGATAAGATCACCGCACATATAAATTAAAAATATAATAATATAATGTAGTAAGTAAAGTAAATTTGTTATGCGTGCAGGGAAAGTGTTCATATACTGGCTAGGGACAGAGCCATTTTTGTATATTGCAGAGCCAGAGTTCCTGAAGAGAATGTCTGCAGGAGTAATGGGCAAGAGTTGGGGAAAACCCAATGTGTTTAAACGTGACAGAGAACCCATGTTTGGTAATGGTTTGGTAATGGTTGAAGGTGATGATTGGGTTCGTCACCGACATGTCATCACTCCTGCATTCACTCCTGCTAACTTGAAGGTTAATCTCTTCTTCTCTCTCTCTCTCTCTTAAGTCCGATAGCACCTTTTCTTTTGTAGAAAAAGCTCCATTAGTTAGTAGTATTTTATGCTTACCTCATTTCAACCCCATGCGTTTGAAAATCCTAACGCGGCCATTTCACTTTTATCACATGACGTTTCCGTAAGTTTCTTAAAATGGTGTCTTAAACTTTAATTTTATTTTGTCTAATACATGGATTATAGAGTAGAAAATATTCAGTACAACACCATTTTAATTTTTTTTTTCAAATTTCAAAATCACAACAATTATAGTGTTAATTAATTATTTTGTAGGATATGGCAAGCTTAATGGTGGAGTCCACCAATAAGATGCTGGACAGGTGGACAACCGGTATAAATTCCGGCAACTCGGAAATCAATGTTGAAAGAGAGATCACAACAACAGCCGGAGAGATCCTAGCGAAGACAAGCTTTGGCATAAACTACGAAAATGGGAGCAAAGTGTTTGAAAAATTAAGTGCCATGCAGTCAGTACTATTTAAGTCTAATCGCTACGTGGGCGTGCCCTTAGGCAAATTCATGTCCCCTAAGCAAACCACAGAGGCGAAAAAACTTGGAAAAGAAATCGATCAGCTCCTCTTATTGATCATAAATGAGCGAAAAAAATCCATCATCCACGGTCAGAATCCTCGACGAGACTTGCTAGGGTCATTGCTAAAGAAAAATCATGTTAATGGACAGCCAGCAGGGAAGACATTAACATCGAAGGAATTAATTGATGAGTGTAAGACTTTCTTCTTTGGTGGCCAGGAAACCACCGCGTTGGCATTGACGTGGACGTTGTTGCTTCTAGCTATGAATCCAGAGTGGCAAAACCAGTTGAGAGAAGAGATTAAAGAAGTGATTGGAGATGATGTCAATTTCTCCAAGATTGCTGGGCTTAAGAAGGTAAGATATGATTCCAAATCCTTTTTACCATGCTTAGTTAGGCCAAGTATCATATATATAATGAGCATGACAAAAAAAAAAATGTTTAGTTAGTCATTATATCTCATTAGATATGTTATATATTATACAATAAAAAATTATATTTAATGAAAAATTAATATGTTGTATAGTAAAAATCCTATATTTAATGAAAAATTATATTTTTTCTCATTCAATTATTGAAATTGATTTTATACTATTATCTTTGTCTTATTTTTTTTGTCACGTTTGCTATTTAACCGATTAAATGAATAAATTTTTTTATTATTAAACCATTAAAATTTAATTTTTTAATATATAAATAAAATTTAAAAGTTTTTAAAAGAATTTTTTTATATTTTTAAAATAATATATATAAAATAATTAAATCATAAAAATAATAAATAACTAAAATTATAAAACAGCAAATATCAAATACCTTTCGCAAAACAAACAAAACACGTAAAGCTTAAAAAGTATTATCAAAACCCCGCACCGACATTTTCTGCTTTTTAAAGTTCAAGACTTCCTCAAGTTCAATAGTTGATTAGAAAAAAAATTTCAATAGTCAAAAGGTCAAGAAAGACAAATCAAATCAAAGAGCGACAAAGTGCTAGTCCACGCGTTGAAGCGCGTGCTCATGAAAATCATGTCATGGGTCCCTTTCACAGGATGACATGTCAGTTTCACATATGACAACAACTACCACTTTTAATGTCTCTGACCCCGATAAATTATTTAATATTTTAAAAATATTAATTTTTCGCATTAACTTTTTATAAGAAATTTACAAAAAAATACTAAACGTAGAAGAAAAGTATAATCTTAAATTATTGGATATTTTTTTCTCCTCACATCGAGGGTAACATAAAAGTTTTTTTTTTAATTTTTTTTAAATAGATTGAATATATCACATCAATCATAAATCCAAAATATTAATCTATTTTAGGTAAACAAAAGAATGTACAAATAATTACGTTAGCCTGACGTACTATTGATATAATCCGAATTGATAGGTTCGACCTACACTGACGTGATAGTTTCAGTTTACCTAAAAACATTAGTACTAGATGTAAGCTTTCATGCAGATTAATTATATATTCTAAGCTATAAATTATCAATAAATTCTTATCTTCATAATTTATATTTATGCATGTAAGCATATCCACATTCATTTGGAATACAATCAGGTAGACAAAAGCAGCTTGCTTCAAATCTTGCCGTTGATTATGTGGAATTAGTAAGTATAAAATTATGTTAAACCTTCTGTTGAATTATGCATCTTATAAATAAAATTATGTGTGACATGTGCAGATGGGTTGGGTGATGAATGAGGTATTACGGCTATATCCACCAGCACCAAACGTACAAAGGCAAGCACGCGAAGATATTGAAGTCGATGACTTAGTAATCCCTAATGGAACCAACATGTGGATTGATGTTGTGGCGATGCACCATGACCCTGAGTTATGGGGCCAAGATGTGAATGAATTCAAGCCAGAGAGGTTCAAGGATAATTTATATGGTGGGTGCAAGCACAAGATGGGGTTTTTGCCTTTTGGGTTTGGAGGGAGGATGTGCATTGGTAGGAATTTGACGGCCATGGAGTATAAGGTTGTCTTAACCTTAATTCTCAATAGGTTTTCCTTTTCACTTTCCCCTACTTATTCTCATTCTCCAGCTCATTTGCTCTCCCTTAGACCCTCCTATGGGCTGCCTCTCATAGTTGAACCTCTGTAGGCTAGTAATATTTCTATTTTTTTTTTTACTTGCCCAAGAATTGTTTGCATGTAGTTCTTGTGCAACGAAGCTGTTTCTTTTTGTGCCACCGCTGTCAGTGAAAAATAAAGAATAATATAGCTCATCTTATTTCTTTATCAATTGAGAGGCCTAAATCATCTAAAGTATCTATAAACATATTACAAAACGTTACTAGCTTTCTTGCTGGCAGAGGAAATTGAACTTGAAAAGCTATGGATATGTTTGGTTTCCGTTTCCAAAAGTACATTTATGGAGTAGAGAACAGATATTCTTTCTATAAAATGTATTTAACATTACAACGAGATGTGAAAAAATAACGAGATGTCAACATTTACCCAAACATGTTTCTAATAAAAAGATAATAAAATGAAAATGGGCCAAATTAAAAAAAAAAAACAAGAAAAAAAGTTGATTTCACCATTTTCAACAAAAAAAAAAGAAAAAAAAACGTTCTATGAAATTAATAAGTGAAAATAAAAACAGAAAAATGAGAACAATGTTCATTTTCCAAAAACACAAAACAGAAAAAGAAATATTTTACAAATCCAAAAGCGTATTGTTTCCTCATTTATATAACATTGTTTTAAGAGCAAAAAAAGAAAGAAAACAAATCCTAACATTACCCAATGCTTCTCGTTATAAGATCAATTAATCAAACCTCCAAGCTTAATCACTTTCGCTCACTAAAATTCACTGGATCTCAGAATTTGTTCCTGAACCACTTCGCCTCTTTTTTCCAGTAGGTGATCTATGGTAAGAAACCCACGAGACTCGATTGTTGATGTAACAGCATGACATTTTACAAAGAATACTGAAGAAACATTTTCTCAATGCTGATACAGACGTACTTAAGTTTCCAGATTGGTCATCAATCTCTCTGCTTCTGCAGAAGCATTAGAGAATCCTCCATGGAACTCAGCAAGAAGCACTAAAATAGTAAGAAAGAGCAATAAATCACCAAAAAAATGATCTTTTTTTTATTAAAACTGAGATCCCAACGATGCAACAATTGAAGTAGGCCAGACACTAAACCTATTTATTTTACCTGGTACACCTTGATCTTGTAAAATGAAGCAACCTTAAAAAAGAGGCAAGCTTGTTGGGAAGCGCACATGCATCCATTGTCTTTCATATGTTGCCAAATGAGACCACCCTATCTCATCAATCAAAGAGAGCTTTAATACATACAGTTTCTTCTTTGGAGGCTCTCCATCTTGAATAACGTCATTTAATACCTGAGCCATTTGGTTGATTAAGTTAGAGGACTTGACCAATTCACTCAGGAAAATTGAAATGGAAAATAAAAATAGAAGTAGAACTTTGGAAAATCTTTTTACTTATTTTTCTTCTTTCATTTGGGTTGGCGCAGTAATGTTTGGATATTCCTTGTCCTAAAACTAAATAAACATACGCTAAATGAGAAATGAAAATAACTACAAACAGCACAAGGTGACCTACCTCCTGCCACCAAAGCCAAGGCCTAGATTGTAACAAAACAATTACAGTCATAGAGATTACACTAGTGTGTCTACCTAAAGAAGTTGCAAACATTTCACTAACAGTAAGGTTGCAAGTTTCAGACACTTTGTCCTCCATATAGGATCAGTGATAGCAACGAGCAATGCGGTTTGACTAGAGTTCTTAACGATAACAGAAAAAGGAGAATAAAAAAGGGAAAAGTGGTCCTCCATCTAGGATCAGTGATACCAACTAGCCGCGGTTTGACAAGGAGAGGATAACAGAAGAAGAAAAAGAACACAGAATGGAAAAAAGTAGGGAATGTGCGACTTCTAAAAAGTAAAAAGTCAATCATTGACTCGTCGTTCTGCTAAGACAAGAAAAACAGAAGGGAAAAGGCACAAAAAGAAACTTGTAAAGGTTATGATGACATCTAGACTAGGATAGTTGGACAGAGAGAAAATACCTTCAGTGCAGTTCCAAGCCTTCCACATCGTCTTTCACGTAGCACTAGAAGGGTGCCATATTTAGAGGACTTCACATCTACCCATTTCTTCAGTTCCTTGAAGTTCTCTTCAAATAAATCTGCCTGGATACAAGAGTCTGGTGCATCTTTCGTTTCCTCAGTTGCAGATGCATTTGAAATTTTCTCACCCTACAACAATAACAATAACGATGGTGCTTTTAAAAATTCTTTATATTTATAGAAAGTGAAAAATTTGCTTCTCGTTTTTTTAACAAAGTCAAATCATGTTAAATTATCCTTTTACTTTTTAACATTCCAAATTGAAAAGGGATAGCAATTATATCACTTGCAACACACGTATGAGATTAGCCAGTCAGCTAAAAAAGGGTGTTAAATTATCCTTTTACTTTTTAACATTCCAAATTGAAAAGGGATAGCAATTATATCACTTGCAACACACGTATGAGATTAGCCAGTCAGCTAAAAAAGGGTGAGCATTTCGAAAATGATAAGTGACAATCAATTCATACAAAATTGCACACAAATATGGGCATATTTTGTATTGTAACTTGATGAGAGTCATAAAATACATCTTAACAGTACTTAATTGTTAGCATTTTAGGGTTGATCTAGGTTTTAATTGCACTTTTATACGTTAACAACTCTAAAGTATCATTCTTGGATCATTGATCTACTTCGGTGCATTTTCAGGTACTTTAAACTCAAAAGAGGAGGAAAAGTTATCATTGCTTGAAGCACAAAAACTCGAGGCATACTGGAGTGAAGGAATACTTCCGGAAGGACAAGATGGAGGGCTTAAGAGAGCAACAGCTGCTGCCCGCATTGGAAAGGAGTTTCACTAAATTGCGAGAATTACCCGTACAGATCAATCATATTTGAAAATTAAACTGTATTGATACAAGAAGAACCAGGAGATGAGCCATATATGCTTAGAAAGATCCGGAAGTCTATTTTCTAGAGAATTTTACGGTTCGTCAAAAGGATTTTTCTAGAGAAAGTTATGGCAGTTTTAGTAGACAAAGATCAGGCTGTGCGGGATTTCAACGTGATTTTGGGTTTATATCCCACATCTCACATCGGATGGGAAACACATTGCACTCTTGGTATTTGCCTATATAAGACTCAATCCACTTTAGCTTTGAGCATCAATCAGGGATGAATCCAGAAGGTCTTTAGGAGCAATCCAAAGGGCCTTTAGGAGGAATCCGAAGTTTAAAGTTTGAAAGTCGGGAGAGATGATTGTCGGGAGGCCGAAGGCAACTCGAGGACGCATGAGCCCCATGGCCGGCTAGTCTCCAAGCAAGGCGAAGGGATGAATCCCTAGGTGTAGTTGTTCTTATTTTTCCTTTATTTGATTCGGTTGTAGTTGGAATTATTTTCGTTAAATATTGTTATGTTTTATTCTTTAATTTAATTAGTAGATTTATTATAACTCCGGTGGTTGCATGCTTCTTTTCCTTATAAGTTCAGTCATGCTTTTCTTATGTGTACATGTTTGGGTGTGATTGAGTCCGGTAGATCTCTTTTATAGATTTGTCCATTGCTGCAGTATTGTCGTTTAGATATATCGTCGTCTCTTGATAATTTATAAGTTAGGTCATGTGTGCTTGAAAGTAAAAAAGATTTCATAACAATTACATTAGGATTTATAAATGTGCTTTAATTGAATATTTTTCGATTGCCTGTTTGGGATGTGAAACTTGCAATCGAGATAAAAACAACTGAATCAAGTTAAGATTAGAGCAACGAACCTAGGGAGGATTTCCGGAACCTTGTCATTTTTATTTTAAAATTATTTACAAAATTACCCTTTTTCTCAAACAACTCAGATTCTTTTAATCTTTTATCGTTTGTGTTGAGGTTTACACCTTCTGTTGTACTTAACTTGTTTCCCTATGGAATCGACACCCCCAAAACTATATTATAATAACCGCGTTATGTTTTGGGCGTAATCAAATTTTGGCACCGTTGCCAGGGAAACTCACTTAAGTACAAGGAAGCTTGTCAACTTTGAGTGTGACGGTAAAAAAATAAAAAATAAAAAATAAAAAATTCTTGTTTTATTTATTTTATTTCCTCTCTGATTCATTTGGTGCATGCTTAGACAAGAGATCTGCGAGGTAGATTCATTAGAGGACCTGAGCTAGAATTACCCTCCTTCAGAAGTCTGATAGTGAAACCTCGCCTAGATCAACCCATAGAGAAAACCCAAGTGAGAATCTAGAGGATTTTGTTAACATGGCCGATAACCATAATGAGAATATTGCTAGGACACTTCAGGATTACCTCCACCTTACACGCACAGCCATACCATCATGCATCATGTTTCCAGCCAATACTTGCCATCAAGATCTTAAACCAGAGATGATTCAATTACTCCCTATATTCCATGGCTTGGATAACAAAAACCCATATGTGCACATTAGAGAGTTTGAGGAAGTAGTTGCGACTATTCGTAGTCAAAACGAAACTCATGACATTATGAAACTTAAGCTTTTTCCTTTCGCTTTGAAGGATAGAGCCAAGAGTTGGCTATACTCACTTAGACCACGATCTATTGGGTCGTGGACTGAGATGACTCGAGCTTTCTTTAACAAATACTTTCCCCAACATAAGACCAACACTTTGAAAAGGCAAATCTCCACTTTTGCACAAAAAGATAGTGAGACTTTATATCAGTCTTGAGAGAGATTTAAGGAGTTATTGAGTCTGTGTCCTCACCATGGGTATGAGAGTTGGCGCTTAGTGAGCTATTTCTATGAGGGACTTACCTATAGAGCGCCAATTCGTAGAGATGATGTGTAATGGTGGGCTTTTAGAGAAAGATCCTAATGAGGCCATAGAGTACCTCAATGAGCTTGCTGAAAAAGCTCACACTTGGACTGGACCTAGTGCTACTGAAAACACAAATAGGTCACGACCTATAGGGCACCCAAATGGTGGTTGAATTTACCATCTTAGGGAAGAGGATAACCTTAGAGCCAAGGTCGAGATGCTCACTAGGGAGATAAATGAGTTAAAGACTAAGAGCTTAAAGCCAACACACGTGATTAATCATGCAAAATCTTTTGAACCATGTTTTGTGTGTGGCGGGGTAGATCATCTCCTCCACGAATGGCCCACATTTGCTGATATGAGAGGGCTGTATGAGGAACAATGTAATGCCTTAGGCATGTACAAAAAGCCCCTTGCACCTTTCTCTAACACTTATAACCCAGAGTGGCGAAATCACCCCAACTTCAACTGGAAATCTGAAAACCAGCATGCACAGCCCCCTAGATCATCCCCTGCACCTTATCATGCACCCGCATCCTCTTGGAACTCGCTAGAAGACACCTTACAGGCCTTTATAGAGGCACAAGGTAAGACAAACCAAAGGTTTGAGGCATTATTTATGCAGGTGATGGAAGAGCATAAAGAAATTAAGAGCCAAGTATCCAAATTAATGAGCTACTTGAGTGTGATTGAGCAAGGTAAGTTCCATGCTCAAGCTCAGTCCACACCCCATGGTCAGCACCTGATGGAACAGAATTTGAAGGTGAATGCCATTGAGACACTTGGTGGTAAATCAGTACACATCCCAACAGCGAAAAAATCGGAGGATGTGGCTGAAAGCCATCAAGCACAAGCATACATGATGGACTCGTTCATGGAAAAGGTCCAGCACCTTAATCCATTAGAGTCCACCTTCACCCATGGCTTCACGAAAGCATATATCGAGCCAGCATTTGCGGATGTTACTGATGACATCCTTGAGGCCCCCCCAAAAGCATAGAGGCACCGAATTTGGCAGTGCAGCAGCGACTGATGCATTCAACCTATGCTTTTCGAGGAGGGAATAAGAGCGTCTGGCTGAAGACGTAAAACTTAGCGCTCGTGGGAGGTAGCCCACAACGTATCCTTTTATTTTTATTGTTTTCCATATTTCTTTTTTTTCTTGTTTATTATTATTATTTTGCTGTTTTCCAGTTTTACTTTAGTATTTATTTTTCAGGGATAAATAAACGAAGCAGCTCAAATGATCGTGCACAACTTTCAACTCTACGCACCGTTGGTTAAAAAGGGAGTTTTCTTAACTTTTGCTTTTTCATTGAGGACAATGCTTATCTTAAGTTGGGGGTGAAAGATATACATTTCTTATTGCATATCATTGAACTGCTTGGTGCCATCTTTGTTTTGTGTTTAGCATGCTTTGTGTTAGCTTTAGAGTCAATTTATATGTCAATGATATAAAACTTAATTGAGATAGCATATAGCATTCAGAAGTAGTTAAATCTTGCTTAGGTTTGAAATTAATTTAAGTATCAATCTTGATCTGGTTTGAGACTCTAGTTTGTGGTAAGATTGTATGATTAGTCTTAAACATTTAGAAAAGTTTTGTGTGATTATTTTGTGAATATTTTTGCGGTCTCGACAAGCTCTAGAACTTACTTGATAACCACTTGAGGCGAATTCCTAGAATGCACACTACTTAAGATATGATATAGGCCATTTTTGAACCGTTTGAGTGTTTCAAACCTACCATTGCTATATTTATCACTAGTCACCTATTTGAGCCTTTTTCTTGAAAAGAAAAAATTGAGCCTTGTTTCTTTGGATAAACCATTTACTTACCTTTATGAGCAAAAAAATATTTTATCCTTACATTTCTTTTAAAAGAACTTAGTTATACACGTTGTGAGAAGCACTTAAAATGAGTAAGGGTGGAAATATGAAAAAATATCACTACCACAATCCAAGTACATTAAAGGAGATAAGTTGTGGGTTGTGGAAAAGATAAGAAAAAAAAAATGATGAAAAAGAAGGTGAATGGTTATGTGCCAAAATTAAAAAAAAATGAATTATGGCAAAGAAAGAAGAAAAAAAGAAAAAGAAAAGAAAAAAATAGTGATTTGTTGAAAGAAATGCTCGAAAAATAGTTGAAAGAGTTGGGTGTGGAAGTAAAGGTTATCAAGTGCTTAAAGTGATTGTGTTTAAAGCTAAGAGATTGAGTTCTTTTACTTGTGAATCTTTCCCATTCTTCCTTAGCCTTTACCTTAGCCTAACGTTACAAGCTTATTAAAGATCTTTTGATCCAATGTAGTGTAATTTTTCTACAATAGTGGAGAGTGGTTTGAAATGTAAGCATATGGAAGCATATGGAGCTTGTTTTTGTGATTGACGTCATAACTTCATATCAATGTTGCTAGCAAAGCAGAATTATACTTTTGAATGACGGTTATGAAAAAGAGCAATTCCTACCTTCAAAGCTTCAATCTCTGCTATAGCCAATCCTTTTTGATATAATGCCTCTGCTAATTGATCACGAGTTGTCTCCATCTTCTTCTTAATTTTCTATTTTAAAATAAAAATATCAGTAACAGTATAAGTAAAGAGTTGCTACTAAAGTCAATAACACATGCTAGAAAACAATAAGCTAAGCGACGAAGTAATACGCATCTCAAAAGGACAATAACAATAGAAGGGATAGAATAATTGAGGTCTTGTCTCTTGAGGACCATCAGAATTCAGAAAGTTGAAGCAAAATTTTTTTTTGGAGAACACAGAGTTTAGTAACTTTAATTTTGAGGGAAAAAAAACTGACCTAGGTTCAGTTGATGATTTCTAAACGAGTTAATAAGGATTTCTGTCCAGATGGGGAAAAACAAAATGCAAGAAATTGGAAACAGAAATACATACCTCTGCCTCCTCATCTTCTGGATCACTTCTGAGTGAAAAGACTTTTGCCAACTCATCTCTGTCAATACTTTCAACTACCTCATTTGCTGCATTTATAACCTGCAAAGTGGAATTTATCACTACAAATGAATTGGCTCTTTTCAGTATGCCCCCATCATTTAGGGATGTGAAGACTTCATGTAACAACCTATAAGGATATTCAGATGCACGGTCTCTATCTCAAGTATTTAGGTACACAGTTATTTTTGCTTCCAGAGATGAAAGTGTCACTTTTACAGCAAGCTAATTATTTCTTCTAACATTCTGGAAAACCAAGGTGCAAAACACACAAATGATATTTCTGTTCACAGTTTTAATGAATTCAGACCCAAAAGAGTGAAAAATCTGGTGCACTAAATGCTATGGAGGACTATTTATAGCAAGTAGCCATGTCCTTCTCTTAACTTGTGTGAATAGATTATGACACGTGTAAAGCTCATGGAATCGATCAGCTTATGCCACATGGTGGCATGTAAATATGGCAAGTGTTATAGGCAGATCTCATGCCTTTGGAAAGGCCTTAGGTGACAGTAAGACACCTTGGGGCGACACTCACTTCAGCCTCCGTGCTGAAACATTCAAGAAGTTCCCTGTTGGTTGAGTTCCTTGGATTCTGCCACTAAATACTTGAGGTGGATAATGGTGGATTGCCACAGGGTAACCCCGGTTGGTCCTCGTGTCATTATTTGTACAGAGAACAATGATCTATCAACATAGGGTGGTGCCATGCATATAGCTTTAAGAAGTCACTGCAACCTATTTTCTCTGGCAGATTGTATAAATTGTATTTGCTAAAAGATAATTTAGACAACCATTTCTCAAACCGGAAAGGAGTTTCCCAGGGTCTCCAAACCCTGGTTTTTTTTCTCTCCTTGCTTCTTGAATTGTATGTTATTTAGTTGGATTTAGTTATTCTTGCTGGTTATGCTAAACTTTAAACTTCAGGTTTTCTCCCTAGCTTTTGGTATCACAGTAAGCCTAGGCTGAAACCCAAGTCTTGAGAATGAGTTAGCCTTCACTTCAATTCTACTTGCACCCTATGAGAATTGACACCATTAGGCCTTTGCGGGGTCCAACAAAATCTAAAGTCTGCATGCGCGTTTTCTGTCTTTAGGGCCATTGAGGTGCATTCCATTCTGTTTGGAATGGTAACAGTTCTCCCAACCAAGGCAATTAGCATTTGAATGGAGGACACTCCAAATTCATCCAGCAGCTAGGAAAAGAGCACTTGTGATATGTTCACATGAAGTACCTTTAGGAACCTAACGGAATGTGGGATGCCACAACCTTTTCCTGTTGCGGCTTTGGTTGTGCTCTCAAGAGTTGGTTTACAATTTATTATAAACAACACTCCATGAAACCCAGAACAAATCTAACAGGAGCAACCTGAAATCTACATTTCGTTACTTGCTTTATTGATCGGACTTCATATAGTATGGAATAAGCTATAGTTCATTCACATTCACCATCAGATTGTCAAAAACTTACCTCTTCATCATGCTGAATTTTGTCCCCAACATCACTCCCAGAAAGCAAACATTCCAAGATTTTAGCTAGCAATGGAGTGTATTTTGGATATTCAGACTGCCAAAGAACAGATGTACTTGTTACTTGACAGTATGGAATGAATATTAAGGACTACTATACAGCTCAGGACAAGTAGTTCTGAAAGACTCAAACGCAGATTATTTCCAAATGTAAAACATCATAGCAATATATCAATGAGTTAAACTAAACGGAGGAAAAAGAGAGAGCAGGGTCCAAATTAGGGTAATCTCTTCAGGTTCAAGAAAAATTATGCGAAGTTAGATGCATTTGCAATTTGCATTACTGTTTTTGCAGGAAAAAATGAAAAAAAAAAACATTCCGTCTGATCAGGCTTAGATTGTAATATGTGGACCATGGGGTAGTAACTTAGTGGAGAGAGAATAGAACTTAATCATAATGTCCACAAATAGCCTAAATCATGCAATTACATTTAATAAAATATATCCTTTCAACACATAGTGAAAAAGGAAAAGGCATTGACCTTAAGAGAAATGGATAACTTTTTCCATTCTGACAGCTCTTCCTCAGTCTCTTGTTTTAGGCTTACCAAAACCTTCATCTTTGCATCTCGAACCTGATCGACAAATGGTACCAGCGTGACGTGGTTGAAAATTTGTAAATAACTACAGAAAATATGCTTGTACTTTCTTCATATAATGCAAAGCAAATTTGAACATAAATACTATTCAAAGATCCAATTTATAGCACTAAAATATGAAGTAATATGAATAGCTTATGACTCAATGTAGCGTACATTTATGGTTTGACAAATAAAGGCACACGATAAATTAATCTGGCGACTCAGTTTATTATAGATGACAGAAACAGACTTATAAAAAAAATTGAAACATAACTGATCTGCCATAAAAAATTAGCACACATTATATGAAGAAACTTCCACTTCAGTGTGCCTCAATGTACCTCTTCTTCTAAACGTTCAGACACGGTTTTAGTGCAAGTTGGAGAAGAACCTTTTGCCTTGTCTTCGTCAAGCTGTCAAATAATATAATGGAAAAAAAAACATAAACAAAAGACAATTGAAGGTATAGAGAACATGAAAAACAGATTACATAAGTAAAGCCTAGCTGGTAGTCACTTGAAAACATAAATCTTTTGTTATATCAGGCTATCATGCCTCACAAAATGACTTCATATGTGAGACACAGGAAAGAAAAATAAAGGGGGAAAGGAAAAAGTCAGCATATACCACAACCTTATTTGGTGGCACTATATAAGATATCTGATAAGATACAGGATTCTTTTGCGGATTTTTTCCATCTTCCTTACTGGCAAATGATAGCTTTCCATATGAAATTGCTCCCAGCAATACAGATCCTTGTGGAGAGTTCTACAAGAACAAAGAGTACAATCAAGTACCTTCTTTACTATTAAGGGAATATATAAATAAAAATGTATCACGGATTGTAATACCTTGGGGAGCTTGTCTTTGGTTGGTTGGCCCAAATAAAATGCTTCTTTTTTCCTGCCAAAAAATACTTTAAGCTAAGATATGCATGACATGGAGAACAAATGAAACGAATGGACCATAGGATGTTGGTCATGAAGAAAACATACCCTGGAACTAAAACAGAGGATTTATAGGCACCATTTCCCATCACAGGGCCATCTGGTTGAGAGTAAAAGCTCAGCCTAATGACATCCTGTGTTACATGGTAAAAACAAGAACATAAACATTTAATGGGTACCCAAATCAATGACGAATAACAGCCTCAAGAAACAACATTCATATTTTGCACCAAATATTCAATTAAAAATGTCGATTACCCTAACCTATCCTCTTTTATTATCCAAACAAAGAAAGTCCTGAAAAGTGAATCTTTTCTTTTGTTGAATATGTAACATAATCTGTTAGAAAATTCAAGAAGAAGCAGAGCCTCGAGTACACAAGATGGATACAAACAAGCCCTAACCTTATAGGGCACTATCTTCTAAAAAAAAGCAAGAAAGGAAAAGAGAGATTTCTGCAAACTTGAAACTCACCACCACATAAAACTTCTAATATTGCAAACAACAATTTCCACATACAGCAACGGTCTCAACGTCACATAAAGGTAAAAGACCTAATGAACACTTTACACCATGAATGTAGAAAGTATACAAGAAGCCAGCATATATATCAGCGATTACTATATGGAACTAGTGATTTTATTCCATGTTACTTTATTCACACATACCAGACATCATTAACCCAAAATCAGGTTCATTAGTTATGAAGGTAGATTAAAATATTATGAAATGTTTAGGTCATGACCAAAGGAAAAATCTACCACAATAGGCCATCTAAACCGAGGTTCATCATAAAAATGGATTTAAAATCAATCTCAACTGTCAAGGTGGTAATAGGTAAATTGTATATATTTTGTAATATATTATTTGTATCCTTTCAGATCCATTAAATTTAGAAACAGCAATAGTTCTGCAAGATAGATATCAATTTCGGTCGTTCTAACAGTTCTTATTAGAACCAATAGACCAGAATAGCGCTACGAAGAGAAGTCAAAGTCATGCCCAGGTTAACCAAGTTATCAAATAACTTGGACCAGATTCTATATATAACCAATCACAAATAAAAATGGAGTTAAGAGTGAACTGAAATCCCATAATATGTAAGAAAACTAACAGACAACCATGGTGGGGAAGCATATCTAGACCAAACATGAGAAAATTCTAGTAAAGCAAGGTTCCACTAATAGAGGCTTTATCTAACCAGAGACGGTAGAAAAAAATAAAAAATAATTACAAAGCAATAAAAAATTAAACCTAACACAATATTTTACCTTCTCCTCCAAAGTTCTTTCAGTGAATAACACCAGTTGCTTCAATTTCTCCAAGTACTGTACATTTTCATGCCTAAACAAAATAATTACCATAAGAGGAAATTGAGGTTGAAGCACCTTGCCAGATGAAACTTGGAACTATTTTAGAAGCATTTAATTTTAATGTAGAGCCAATTTTTGCCTATTGCAGCTTCACACCAATTAAACCAACTTTCCTGATCTCAAGAAACACCAGTCGATTTAAGTTCCATTAATAGACATGGTGTTCAGGAGTTTCTTTTGGTAGACAAATGCATTTTAGGATTTAAACAGAAGTTGGAATAACAAATCTAGTTAGCAAATTAAGCAACATCACAGAGAAACAACATGTATGGGTCAAAGATGACAATACATACCTTAGGTATAGCTGCAGATTGTATTCGCCCTTGGGAAGTTTTGAAGAATTTGGATAAACATCACCCATAGCATATACACACTAGAACCAGAAACAGGAAAACACATCCCCCCCCCCCCCCCAAAAAAAAAAAAGAAAGGAAAAAAATATAGGAAAAAGAGGAATCCGGCCGCTTAATGAGAAAGAAGAAAGTAAATGTCCTTTCAAGTAAAAAGAATGTCTTATCTTTTAAAAAAAGAAGTAAAAGAGAATGTCTTTCACCTTGTTTGAATCGGAAATCATATAAAATTGAGACTCGAATTTAGTGTCATATATGCGATTGTTAAGCAAAGGAATTTGAGGTTTTACTTCAGCCCCATCTTCCAATTTGAACCTATAACTGCAGATGCAAAAATGAGAGTGAATGATTTTTAAAATTTGAAATTCAGCCAAACAAAGCATCAATATGAGCAAAAGCAACACTGTAACCCACGTTAATGTCAGTGCCAGTATCTGTTTGCCAGAGGGCAGTTTGTCACGATTGGTTGGAAGAGCACTAAGTTTAGCCTCAACTGGTCGACATGGAACTCTTATCTGCAAATTGAACATAAAGAAGGAGAAGAGATGCAGTATTAAAATCTGAACACAAAAAGAAAGGCAAGCAGAAAATTTATCTTTTTAAGAAAGACACATACGATCCCTTTCATCTCCAGGGGAACCTACTTCACCTTATTTAGAATAGCAGCAGGGGCAAGTTTTTCGGATGCCAATAGCGCTTGAGCATCAATTCTGATGGGTGCTTCACTTCCATCAAGTACTAATTCCTCTTTGTTGATGTCAATTCCATGAAACACAATCTACAATTTTACATGTAAGCTCTTCAACGAAAAGGGTCGTTAAATTGAGTTCTAATATGAATTCAAACGAATATCCTCCCGTTATTCTTCAACCACATATTACAAAACATATGACACTAAATTCAGCACAGTGAACACCAGCTGCAAGCATGTTTTGCATTAAAAAGAATAAAACATCTTATAAAATAAATGGACTGGGTATGAAGGGGCATGTGTAGAAAACGTGAGCATAAGAAAGTAGGAATCAAGAGAACGCTATTAAAGAAGATAAATGAAGAAAATTGGCATTCAAACTCAAGACAATGCTCCACGGTAACAGAAAAAAAAAAGGAAAAAAAGAAGTATAAATTGAATTAAGTTACATTGCAGCAAGAAAAAATAAGACAAGAAGTTGGCGTAGTCATTCCAAATAAAGATCATAATGGCTACTACTAAAATAGTCAACATACTTATGACAATCTAGAAGAAAGGAAGAAACGAGTCCACAAAGTCATTTAAATCAAGAAAATTAATGGAAAGTTTTTACATAGCCCTTGATGTCTATCCACAATTGCACCCAACTACATAAAGTTTCCAAAGTTCTAATAGGAAGGTGATACCTCGAAATCTACAATAGTGGGCTCATGACTTCCTAGGCCACTTGACCAATACTGAGCTATTGCTAATTCTATTGTCTGACCACCAACGACAGGGATGGCAAAGCTTTTGGCCGCTGGAGAAGAAAAGGTCACAACACTCTCCCATTTGACAGGCCTTTGCAAGGGACAGATCTGCACATTGCAAGCATATCAAAAACAGGGATACAGAATTTGATATTGGTTCTCACCAGATGCAATACCTGCACCGTGTCAACAAAAAATCGCCGAGTAGTATCAAACCCTGAGGTTCGCATGGTTGCCTCAATCCAAGTAGCACCAAGTGGCACCTCTATATATCTCCGTTCTATGCCACCTAGGTACAATCATAAGAGGGATGAAGAGCTTAAGTTCCATCATTTAATGATAAAGGAAAAAACTAGACCAAAGGATTGCAGGTCCAGTTGACCTGCCCCTGCCTCAAAATGAAGAACTTCCAGGATGACTCAATTTTTTTTTATAAGTAGGATAACTCAACATTGTTGATGATAAGAAATGGGAAAGACAATTGGCACCCAGTACCTAAACAAGCAGTTCAATTTCACAAATCACATATACCACCAGAATGTGTAGAATATCTAGAATAACTGCTCGATACTTAAGGCTTTAGTCTTTCAAACACCCATGTGGTTCTTCATAATTTTAAGCAAGATGTTAAGAGGCCAGTAGAAACATCTCACTGAAATCAGATAAGTCCTTCATGTTTCACAATGCAGTCTTTCATAGCATTTGAAACTGTTCTATAACATACAGGACCAGATTCAAACTTCAGAAATTATCAACTTCATTAGTGGGACTGCATATAAAAGGGACATCGGGACACACCCAACTCCAATTACAATCATCATTGTATAGTATCAAACCACAACTGAGATTAAACTTTGAAGATTCAACTACATCTATGATTTTCCAGGCATTACATAGTCCATTTTTCAATTAGAATAATTACTTCATGCGTCATAAACCATAATATATGCATGTTAAAGATTTCTTTAGTGTACAGTTGTCACTGTAATTTTAAAATGTCCAAAAAAGTAGCAGTAAATATAACCTGGCAGAAATGACATCTTTGAAAACGAAATTAGCGGTGGCCGGTTCATTACAGCCTTAGGCTTTATTATGGTAATTGGAATTCTAAAAAGAGGACCACGCCATGGTGCTTTGCAATCAACCCCATAAACTTCATAGTAATGTAGACCATCATCAAGATTGGTAGGATCCACCACTATGCTGAAAATAAGGGACAACAAATGTTGCTAACAGATCACAACCTTTCAGCATCAAAAACTAAAGTTGCAGATGATGATAACTACTTCAACTCTACAAATGAAGAGACTCAGAAAAATAAAAATATAGAAATTTATTTTCAAACAAAACATACTGCAATTAACATGCACAACATGAGCATAATTATATGGATAATAAAAAATCAAGAAAATATACTTTTTTACTTGTTTTACTTATAAAAAATCAAGAAAATAAATATATGAATACTTAATGAGGAAGTGGAGTAATGCTGACTAACTTGAAGCTACGCCCGTTATAAGTGAGCAGGAGATACTCAGGAGCCCTAACAGCTGCCTTTCCGGTAGAATGTAACTCTATGCACTCCTTGAATGGAACCAGTTCTTCTAAGTTACTAGCACCTTCATGGAACTTTGGTTCAACTTGCACTGTCCACTGTCAATATACATGTTAGCTGCTGTTAAGTAACAGATCAGTGGAACTATGAATATTGGTAGCATAAACACTCCCACAAGAACTTAAAAGTCTTCTGTTATCCAAGGCTAAAGTGGCAGTGCCAGATTTTTCGTACGATTTAAGCAACCACTGCAGTATGAACATTTACTGCAATCTCATAGGGTCAAATTGTTTTCCCTTTTTTTGGATAAGAAAAAATAAAACATGTCTCAAAGAGGACAAAATTCCACTGTTTGTTCGAGAAGACTGGCATAATTTTTTTACGAAATATAGTCTATCATTTAAAATTCACCAAGTTCTATCAATGATCTCACCTCGGTAGATTGTTGACTAGCAGTAGCCTCCCTTAGGTATATGCCTCGTGATGCAGGAGCTGCGGTTAAAACACATCACAAAAAAAGAGATGCAGTTTCATGGCTCAATACCCTAAATACAAATGAAATTCCATGAATCTTAGTGAATTGATCCCACCCCAAAAAAGGGAAAAGAAAAATTAGACTGCATTGCTGAAACTTACTAGACAAAAAGAATGTCCATAAGCCAGTGATATGGACCCAATAGTCCAGAGCACATTGCCAACTCCCATTATCTAATGAAATCCCCTTACAACCAATGCATTTCAGTAGAATTATTTTATGATACATATTTGTCCAACAATACCTCAGTAATCAAGTTTGAGATTCCTTTGCTAATAGGAAGATCTTCAGACGTAACATACCTTTTGCTTCTGTTCCTATGCTTCTTTTTCTTTTCTATTTTTTTTTTTTGGGGTTAGGGAGTCATTTACATACAGTACTTAAACTTACTTGATTTTCCAGATTGATTGATCTTTATTTGATAACAAACACATGGAAAATCCTGGGACTTCTGTATATATTCATATGCCCTGTCATGAAATAATAATAAAAAATTAAAATAAATGTCAAAATTACATAATATCAGTTAATATCTTGTAGTTATAGAGGAAAAAGGCTTAGAGCACAAAATCTAACTTGTCAACTTGAATAAGCCCTTGTCCAGTGGTTAGTTTATCTTCTGGCAAATCACCTACAGGAACAGACGTATTCTCAAGAGCCCTCCTTACATTGTATGGGCTCACAGCAATGCCCTCTGCCTGGAGACAACATAACATACATGAAACTTCAGTCGGATGCATGTGGGGTAGCTCAATAATGTCAAATGAACAAAACCAAAAGAAAAGACTAGAAAGATTCATTTAAAACCAAAAATACCTTCATTGCACTGATAAGTAATGCAATTCCGCCACAAGCAGATGGAGATGCCATTGATGTTCCATTCATAAGCATGCGTCCTTGAAGGGTCCATGTAGGAACAGGAGCAACGGCTGCACCAGGAGCACTTATGCAGACTCCGAGATCTCCATCAGCTGTTGGTCCCCGGCTGGACCTGCACCCCATTTTAATAAATCTTTTTATACTCAAAATGCAAAATACAACAATGGCCTAAAGGTGGCCAACTGAAAGAATTCATGTTTCAAGGTTGAAGCTAGAAAGCAAGTAGATGTACCAAGTGTATTCAAGACCGTCACAGGGAGGGGGAGGTTCAACTGCAGAATGAGCACCAGCAGCCATTGCAGGAGAGATATATGCACCCACTCCTATAATGCTTGAAGAGGTACCACCAGGTGCACCAACCGTGCTCAATGCTGGCCCGCTATTGCCAGCACTACTTACAAATATCAGACGGTGCTTATTCACCACCTAAATGTAAAACCAAATGTTCGCACAATATATTAGAGAGAATGAAAATTACAATGGGAGGGGGAGAAATGGGATGGTTATCTCAGTGAAGGCAAGGTTCAGAAATGATACTTCGTCAACAAGATCAACAAAACGTCCATAATCCGGAAGCAATGTAGATTCTCCATAACTCATATTGATGAGATCGCATTTGTGCTGCAAAATTATATAGTTGAAAAATTAAATGTAATATATCAAACATCTGGAATCTCTCTCTCTCTCTCACACACATAGAAAGAGCATAGCATATTGTGACATACCTACCTAACTACCTTGTACACATATTGACACACATACAAGATGGAACACACATACATGCATACATACACACATACATACATACATACGTACACGTGAAATTGTATAAACACGTGTCTTGCTGTATATGTATATTTAAGACTCAAAACAGTAAATTACGAATTAGATATTACTAGCATCTCAGTACACGTATATTTAGGACTCAAAACAGTAAATTACGAATTAGATATTACTAGCATCTCAAAATGTGCGTAGCGCATTTTGATCTGCCTTCTATGTGATGAAACAAGATGCTAACATTGATTAGTTAAGATGGAATAAAGAGAGATTGATAAGTTAAGATAGAACAAAGAGAGAGAGAGGGCAAGATAGAATTGACATGAGTTGAAGATGAGAGAGATAAGGAGAGTGTGGAAGACATGGGTTGAAAATGAGAGATAAGGAGTGGGGAATTTAAGCTTGGGTGGGATATTGAGAGAGAAAAACATGGGAGAAAGATGTGAAGAGTTGGAGTTATATATATATTTTTCTGATAAGTTAGTTAGAGTTATATATTTAAGCAATGATTTTTTAGACATTTTTGGGGGTGGACACCAAATAGGGCTTTTAGCTTAATAATATAGATAATCATAATGCTATGACCCCAACCAATACACAAATCACATTTCCAATGTTTAGATTAAAAATAATCATCAGAACAAATAAACTATTACTCACTGATGACCTTGCTCTGGGCAACACTCACCTCCACAGCAGCTATCAATGCCCGTGTCAAGCCAGTTCCAGTCTCCATTGAACCTAAGCGCGAGTCTCCAATTTTACAAGATATTATTTGTGCCCCAGGTGCAACACCATTCAACAGGGGCTCCTAACAACAACAACACATGTCAGAAGCTAAGTTAATTTATTTTGAGAAAAGAATGCAGCAAAAAGAATAACTTTTGCTCATGTGGACACACCTTTGGGTGGAAAGCAGTTGCTATACCGGCAACGTGAGTACCATGAGGAGAGCAATCGGTTACAATACTTAAGATATTTCCCTCATCATACACATTAACAACAAATGAACAGGCATCTAATTTGCTAAACACACCAAACTTCCGCTCAATCCTGTAAGGTAATGTTAATGAGTTAAAAAATTTATGTTCCTCAAGTTCCAAATACTCCCATGTTCATCACTAATCCCAAGAAATTTTACAACCATATAATATTGTTGATAGTGAATACACAAACCTATAATTGGTCAGGGGTGAGAACTTTGCCAGTTTCCCACAATCTGGGTCATCCTCAAGACTCTGTGTGTCAAGTGCAACCCTCCAAACATCTTCATCATGCCATACAACAGCATCTATGACAGGTCCTTTGTCATCATAGTTCTAAAATGTGAAACATGATTACTTTTCATAACTAACAGATAGAGGAAAGAATAATAGTTGATAATCCTTGGCACTCACATCAGCCTGCTTTCTCAAAAAATCAACCCTGTTTTGCAAGTCTTCACGAGCCATTTTCAAATTTGCATCTTCCACTTTGGTGTGTTTCTGGAAAAACATGAAGATCATAAAAAATCACATGAAAGAATAGGGATAACATTGCATCTTATGCAATAATGCAAGACCCTGTCAGTCAGCAATATCATCATTCTATGCTAGCAAATAAATAAACCATGCATCTCAAAGTGTAGAATGCATTTCAGCTAAATTCATAGCATCCTTTGTATGTTTAAATTGGAACTAACTACTGTCCCCAAACAAGCAAGGAGTACAAAGGCGGAAACTACAAAGAAGCTGCATCCACACGAAAATATAGGTACATTAAATATAATCTAACAACAAAGACAAGTGATACAATAGTTGCACTGGAGGAAAGTGCAGAAAAATTCTGAAACTCATTAGACAAATTTCATGTGAATATATTATGCCTACAGTAAATTTAAAACAAAGAAAAAAATGTGCACGTAATTTCAAGATTGATTTATCGTATGCGTAACAAAGAAATAACAAGCAACATTTTCCACCAACCTGATCAAATTCATCAAGATGCTTTACAGCCTTGGCAATTTCCTCCTGATTTTTTTCATCCCACTTTTTCTTTCTTTCTTTCTGTCAATAAAAAGGAAATAAAGGTGGAAAAGATACAAATAAGCTGATTAACCAAATCTAGCAAGGTTTTAAGATAGAGAATGCAGTTCAAAGATTCCAACAAATGGATCACGACAATGATGGTTACCTTCAAACGAGAAGTCAATGTGTTCGTAAATAGCTCATACACCAATTTATAACCCACATGCCATTCACCGGAAGGGTTTTTCCATGAAGAATTGACAACCAGAGAAGCCCCTGTTTGAAATTATTTTATCAAATGCAGAGAAAGAAATTTGAGAAACAGAAGAATTCACATTGTACTCAACAGGAGCCAAGAGCATGATCTATTATATGTGTCAAAACATAATGCATCTAACGATGGGGCCTCCATAAGCCAAGAGCATAACTGACTGGATACCCTGAACCTAATGTTGCAGCACTACAGAACAAGGAAAGTTCCTCTTATAATCTCATCTATAAACCATGTGTATGATTCATGGGCTTGTCAATTGTGTCATAAGGCTCAAACTACATATTCATCTAATCAAAGAGTCACATATTTGCTAAACTTACCTCCAATTTTATTCCAACAGCAACCCAAAAGAAGGACAAAAATACTGTACAATAAACTTCTAAGTGAAACAACTATATATTTTCAATCAGGCAGAAGGTTCAAATCAGAAATGTCCCCACTAGAAACCCATAATAAGATGTTTGTGCTATGAAGATAAAAAGAAAAAAAAATTCCCCCTTTTTCATGGAGTACAAGTAGGTTTTGTAACACAATCTCCCAGAAGTGTGTGTCATAAATCAACCTTAATAAACCATTACAGTATTTAAAAGAAGCAATTCAAGAATATATGAAACAATAAATTAAAATTTGAGGCGAGCATTCATGCTTATGGGCTAATCATATTTAATGACATCAACCTGAAGCTCCATGAATACAACCATCTGCATCAGCTTTCACCACTTTTGAGATGTCAATATCACCACTCCCAGTGCTGAGGAAAGGAAAAACTATCAGGTTAACATCATTTCGAAATATTTCAAAAAACACCAAGTTCATGATCAAGTAAGCCTGCGAGTACCAGTCCAGGACATCTAGGATCTTCGGCTTCCCATCAGAGGTAACTTGCAATCCAGCAGCAGCTGGGTCTACACCAGAATCTGAAAATGCACGATTGTTTTTCTAAGTGGAAGAGCATACAACAATTCTACGAACCAGTCAATACACAATATAAGCACTTCCAAAATTTGAAGTCAAAACACTCTTCAACAAAAGCCATGTAATGATTACATGACCTCTTTGCGTTCTAAGTTTCTTATTTCTATTGCATTTACTAGAATATTATGCTCCTTGACTACCAGTTTGGCATGATTTAGTAAACAAGCAAGCAAAAAAGAAGAAAACCATCGTCCAATTCCATCAAATTATGTAGTCTTGATTACACTGAAGTAATTCAAGTAAGCATACATACAACTTTCTTAGTAACCAAGCAGAAGCTTTACCAATCCAAACGGGACTAAAATACTATGCTCCTTGACTAACAGTTTGGCATGATTTAGTAAACAAGCAAGCAAAAAAAATAAGAAAACAGTTCGTTCAATTCCATCAAACTATGTAGTCTTGATTTCACTGTAAATACACTGTAGTAACTCAAGTAAGCATATACCCAACTTTCTCAGTAACCAAGCAGAAGCTTAACCAATCTAAACGGAACTAGAATACTATGCTCCTTGACTACAAGTTTGACATGATCTAGTAAACAAGCGAGCAAAAAAGAAAAAAAAAGGAAAAAAAACAGTTCGTTAAATTCCATCAAATTAAGTAGTCTTGATTACACTGAAGTAAGCCTCATTCAACCGCTTAGCTTTATCCCTTCAAAACCTAAGTAGCAGCATATATTAAACTTTCTCAGTAACCAAACAGAATCTTAACCAATCCAAACAGGGAATAAGAATAAGATCGATAACAATAAAGTGCGTACCAAAGATAGCGATAACGACACCGCGACCATCGTAGTGATGGTGAGCTTCGATGAAGCGATCGGCACCAATCTCTTTCTTCGGCATCAGAGAGGCTAAGAAGGTGGACTCGTTCAGCTTGAAATTACGAAGACAACCATTCTCTCCTCCACCACCAGAAGCACTTGTGTCAGTTTCAATTGAAAAACAAGGCATTGCCTTAAATCCTCTCAGCCAGGTGACTCCACTACTACTTCTATGATTAGTTCTTCGGTTGTTGAGCCTTATATTGGGTCTAATAATGAGCAGAGAAGAGTGAAATGGCGGAGAAAATGACGGTGGTGGTGTGGCCCAATACGGCCTTTTATATAATGGGTTTTGCATTTCGGTTGGGTTGTTAAGAGGGGTGTTTTGGTAATTTGATGGTGTAGTGCAGGTGGAGAAAGCTGGATGGGTTGGGGTGGCATCTCCTTACGTGCCATTTGGTGTCTGGATGGCTTTTGGTTGGATGTGGTTTGGGTGGTGTTTGTGGTGAAATTACCGGTTTTGTCCTTACAAGGCAATGTAATGACATCTAGCTCGCTTCACAATGAGGTGGCAACATGAGAGATAAGTTTGCTTTCGTAGTAAATTACGTTTTTGCACCTTCATTTTCGTTCGGCAATATATATTACCTTCTGATAAAAATGATTGAATTAAAAAACTTAAATTCTAATCTAATATGCCAAAAAAGTAATACTATTAAAACCACGCCGCGTTATAAGTTCTAGTTCACTGATTCAAGGACTCGGTTTTGGTGTGCATAAGGCATTCTTATCGGGCCATAGATTGTTCTTGATATGCAAATGCAGCAACATGAGTTCACAGGCTTGATGTCCACATCAATGCCACATTGGTGGATTAAACAAAAGTTTACAGTTGTGATTTGTTTGAATTGTCCACAAATAGTTTGAACGAGAAATCGAGGAAATCTGACAGAAACATGTTCAATTCAAAGGCAATCTAAAATGCTGAATTGTATAAAGTCAAAAGAATAGTTTTGAATTACAACCATCCAAAACCCTAATTAATTGTAAGGTTCTTCTGTATTCTCAGCATCCTATAAAGTCTACCAATTCCTGTTAAAAAAATAATGAAGAAAAATAAAAAGAATAAAAAAGTTCATGGATTGATTTTAATGAAATGTAAAATCCTTGTGTAGTTTTGCTTGTAAGAAAATTTGAAGAGAATCTCATCAATGACTATCTATAATTCCTTTAAGTATCTCCTCCTTTCTTGATCCGAATTTACCGAACAGGTTGGGCAATTGAGTAACAAAACAAGCTTATGCAAACCTGCTTGTTGCCAACTAATATAAGGATCATCTATTGAACCTGCAAAATTCACATTTTAATTAGAAAAAACAACAATGATATAGATACACGCGAATTCTGAAGGACATTACCTAAGTTGATGGTATAAGATTATGACAGGTAGTGTCACAAGGATATGCACAGTCAATCTCCTTAGTTACCCTTGTGCTAAAGTACCAATCACCAACGGCTTCTGCAATGGTCTGTAAAAGGTATTGAGTTTACTCATTGTACAAACTGGTAAGATAAAGTTTAATAATTGCTGCAAAAATTTAACATTGTTCACTCCCTAAACTATAAGGCCACGGAATGTAAATTAGACAAAGTATCTAGTTTTCATCCAACAATAAACAGGAAAAAGTGGATTGTGATCGTGGAAAGTTCTAGATAAAATCAGCTATATGCATAAATGAAGTCTTCATATAGAGCAGTATAACTGGACTTAAAGTTGAAACTACATTTACAACACACTGATTAAGACAATTACAAACAAAAGTTAATATAAAGCAGCTGGATTTTTATATGATCGGGTGGGTTATGACCCATGATTATTATTATTTTTTAAAACCCAAGATTAATTTAAAAATACCTGAATCTAATTCAAATGCATATCAAATTTTGTATGGAAAATCATCCTATTGCAAGATTTGACACAAAATTTTGGAGCTTAAACCGCATAAAGCACAATTGAAGCAAGCCAAGCAAACTCATTCGCATGCTTTTAGAATGTTCAACGGGCAGAATGTCAGTTACCTTATTGTGTATTCTTGGGGAATCAACAGCAAACCATGTGTCTTGTGATGCACTTTGACAGTGAGCAAAGCATGAATTTATGAACATCCCCCCTCTACTTGAATATTTGAAGAAAAAAATCAAAGCTGCAAGCATGTCACGCCTGAAACCTGAGAATAATGGTTCAATATCCACTAATCAATTAACTGGTAAAGTTAACCAATTCCCCCACCCCAAATAAAGATAAATCTGGAGCAGGATTAGAACTGATAATATATAAATCATTAAACAACTACTAAGGAAACCAAAGAGCAACCTTGCAATGCATTAGTCTGGTTTGCATTACATGCTGCAGGATCAAACTTGCAGTGATTCCAGTGTCCATGAGGATCAGCAGAAGGTGGCACTAGTGCATGATGAAACTGTTTTAACATTTGAAAATATACATCAACTAGAAATATAAGGTGGATGATAAGTGATTTCAAATCAATGAAAACAGAGGAAAATTTACTTGGAAAACATCATAAGCTGAGTTCAGGATAAAAAATGGTGTTATAATATATCTTAAGGCATACTGCGGGAAAAAGCACTGCAAAAAGACATGGTAAATGTCAGAACCATGCAGGCACAAAAGAAAGTCATACATTGATGGGGAAACATCAAAAAATCATTGTAAAATCATACCAGAGCTGGCTGGTAAAGGGAACTGGTGCAGTTTTTATCCAGATTTTTTTCTATCCCCTGCCACATTCACTTCCACCATGTGAATATAAACGTTCATGATTTAAAACACACAATAAAGAATGATTTTTGTCCTGTGATGCCGCAAAAGGCACTTAATGCAAAAAATATTATCAACATCAAGGCATTTAGTTGGTTTTCTCATTTCTTTAAAGTAAAATTCACAGGCAGCAGATAAATGGTTCTCGTATATCATAATGTCAGAGGGATGTCAATATGATATGGGAGAATGAAAGGTCTACCTGTAGGGAAACAAGTTTCTCGTAGAAGGACCTCATAGTATAATTCAAACTTATGTCTCTCCTGTAAAATGAAAAACATTACAGCAAGATACGTAAAATATGGAGTAAATGGTAGAAAAATTTCTTCTATGAATTGTGGTAGCAATATACTTGTGAGAACTAAAATGCAGACTGCAGGATGACCTAGAGAGCAAACTTACTCATCTAGAAAAAGTCCAGCATCACTCAAGCATTTCACGCTTGCATTCCTTGGCAAATATGTGGTGAAGTTGTCACAATGCAAGAAGGTTGCTAAACCCCCAGCAGAGCAACCTGAAAGCAAAGCCTAGAGAAGAGGTAATAAATAGTTCAGAGAATTGATCAACTTCACATCAAATACTAAATAAGACCAAAAGCATCTCATTTTGCTTCCTGCAGTGTGTGTGTGTATATATATATATATATATATATATATATATATATATCAAAAAAGCACCCATATTTAAATTTAGATTCATCTTACAAGTCGTACATCCACATTATATGAAACTAGTAGCAATAAAAATTGATAAACCCTCAATTTCTTAATCAAAACTTATGAAGAGGTAATACCATGTGATTCTATGAAGGGCAAGTTTACCTTACGTGCAGTTGCTAATCCTTTGGGTAGAAGATCATGAATGATTGCTTCCCAAATTTTTTGCCCTCTGAAATAAAGCAATGATGTCTGTAGTTCGTTTTATGCACATACACAGAAAGGAATCAGTTAATAGATGGTCTATCCCATCATCCAATAAAAAATTATCATTGTCCCCCATGCAGGCTGAGACTTTTACTGCTAACATTTGCCCCCTATGAAACATTTCCATATTCCACATAGGTTATGCAAGGGATTTTTAGTTTCACAATGTCAGAAACATTGGGGAAACACACGTCGATAGCACTCATGAGAATTTGCACAATTTTGAATTAACATCAATGAAAACCCAAGAAACTAAATGAAGTGGCCAATAACATTGTAGCAGGGTTTGGCAGTTCTGACTAACTAAACTTGCAAACCGGAAAAAGAGATTAACCAAATAGCCAAATCAATAGCTAGAACTGAAGTTTGGGTGAGAGAGTTACCCCATTGTCAAACTTGCTATCTCCAGCAAATGAGGCTCCATCACAATATCTGAGCTTCACACGGTTCCAATTGTAAAAATCTGGTTCATGAACAGGATTTAATCATTATTTCAACTAATAAACAAATGCAAGTTTTACTTTATTCTAGCTGTGAATATTTCGTCAAAAACTTCATTTGGTATAATAGGGTTTTTTTTTTTTTTTTTTCGGAATGAATTGGAACTATAATTCATTTATAAATGAATTCACACTCTATTTTTAAATGAATTGAATTGAAAATATAATTTATTTACTACTAAATTTAAATGAATTTTTATGTTTGGTACAGTGTTACTTGAACAATAGAAATAAAATAAGACTATATTATAAAAGCGCGAGAGACTCGTTAGAGGTAAAAAAATAGCTTAGAATGATTTTGTTCTTTTAATAAGTTTATAAAAGTTCTAAAATTCATTTACAAATTTTAACAATTTGATATAGAATTTGTTTAAAACTTACTCAATTCCATTATAATTCAGTTATAAACGAATTCTATACTTTATTGTTAAACCAAATATGAAGTCAATTCATTGGTAAATGAACTCCACAATTAATTAGCAAACTAAACACAATAATCTATTCAATTCCATAAAAGTTGTGAAATTCATTTAAACCAAACAGACTGTTAGTGTTTTGAACATTTGAAGAACTTATCAGCAAAAAAAATAAATTGAATTAATCACAAAATGTTATGTTATAATCAAAAAGTCAACTCAATCACTTGAAATGAGCCAATCATAAGTTAACACGTGCTTTTTTTTATAACACAAACAAGCCAATTAACGTTGGTCATATGTAATAAGATTTCATATATCAATTGAGATTATAACTCAATCAATTAAGTTCCTTCATATTATATTAATATTTATCTTTAATAAATAAATTAAATTATAAATAATTATTAATGGTGGTTTAAATTAAATACAACTCTTTCACAAACCTTTATGAATAGGGGAGCCTATTAGTTTCAACGGAGAGTTTTCCTCTATTTTTACCAATGAAGTATTGTAGCATTTGAAAAAAAATAAATATGTCAAAATTTACAAAGAAAATTAAATTAATTGATGTACAATTATAAATAAAAGCAAATATTATTATTAAGTTAAATTAATTTAACAAAAAAATATAATTAACTTGTCATGACTCATGAGTTATACGGTTGCTTTAGGATGCTTAAAAAAACCGATGAGGATAGCTAACAATTATTCATCGTCTTTATCCATTTGAATAATTATGTTCGAATAATAATTTTAAAATAACAGATACCCAACTGATAACGAATAGATTCTAGATAAAACTAAAAGCTGATCAATTTATTCGCAAGGCATGGTGGGCTCTCTTTTATTGAGTCCGCTAATAGACAATTTAGATGATTACCGTTCTTTGTTTAAAACAAGTACTATAAATAGATGCAAACAAACACGAAGGTGATTACCGTTCTTTGTTTACAACGAAGTACTATAAATAGATGCAAAGAAGCAGGAAGGTCAACTGATGAGGATAATTGTTGTCTTCCTAAATATTTTTCATAATTGAGAAATTTTTATTCATACTCTATTTAATAGATTAAATTAATCAAAAGTTGTTATTATTTTAAATAATTTAAAATTTTATTACACGAGATTTTAAAATCTACAAATATTATTAAATGGTAAACTTAAACCAAACCAAGAAAACTATACATTTTTTTTTGGAAACACCAGTAAACCACATGTTACGGTGGGATTCAACTAACCTCTATTAGTTTATTAAAAAATAAAAAGTAAAACGAGAGGCATGAACCTTAACCCCTCGAAGAAAATAACCAAGCAAAATATCCAGCCTAAGGAGGACAGAAAACGCTAGCTTTGTGAAGGCAAAATTCGTTCATATTAACAGGGCAAACTGGTTTTGTTACAAGTAGTTAATAATATCGATCTTTCTTGCTTCCTGTTAAAAATAATTAAAAAAAAAAAAACATTGAAACGATTTAATAAGATGGATTCCAAAACGGTAGGGTCATATTCATCTTTTGAAGCGCTTAAGGACAACAATGGCTGACAAAAAGTTAGCAAGACTGGCACTAAAATAAAGCTGGAAGGTCTCAGAAACCATAAAGAAAAGAATGGAGTAATTAAACAGTGAGCGGCAGCTGTCTGCTTAGCCGTCAGATATTAATCACGTGAAAGGGACAATGGCAAATGTCATGCACGCTACTCGTAGATCTTTTCAGGACGAGTCTACTGGATACCAGCTGTTGAGAATTGCCACATGTATAGCTGTTTCTGTTTAAAAAATAAACCCTACATACGCTACATACCCTTTACTAGGACGTCAATGAAGTTCTTAAGCTTAATTAAAAAGGGGTTTAGCTTCATTACTGAATAATTTAACTGGACCACCATGTGACTCTGTAAGGACAGTAATGTCAGGAAAGAGTAATTAAACACTCATGCCTCATGGATGTCACTTTTTCTTTAGCATCACTGCATCAGTCCTCTCATCTTCTTTTTGACGTAATTTGCGTTTTCAGTACCACCAAATTGATTACATATTATCGGGAGAAGATAAAAAATTTGGTAGAGACAGCCGATATTAATGTGGGTTAATTATAGCTTTTCCATATTATCCACCCTAAAAATAAAACAAATATAACATTACATGATTAATATATATATCTCACCAACTTTAATTATTAATCAATCTGGGCAGTTGAATATCAGGTTACTTACCTGGATTGAGAGAGGCATTGTTATTCAAGATTCCAGAGAAGACCGCCCGCTTGTCCATGTAAAGTGTCGATCCACGGCGTGTTTTCGATCGGTCCAAGCAAGATTCTACATCGTTACACCACCCGCCTCCCTAATATTTATGACCATAAATTGAACATTTTAAGAACATTATGAAACGACCCACTAACTGTAACTGAGTAAATAAAATCATTATTCCTTATGTTCAACGTTTGGTATAAGACTAAATTATTCTTTAATATTTTAACAGCTGAAACTGCACAAGAATTTCATTAAAAAAAAATTACATGAGGAATCACATACTATGGTTTAGATTGAATTGAAATAAAAGGAAAGAAAAAAGAAAAGTACACCGTATCTTTTCATAAAATTTAAAATTTAATTAAAAAAACAATTTTTTATTTTCATTATCTTCAATCCAAAAACATTGTTAATTTCATAGTAATTCTTTTCTACCGTAATTGCATAATATAACTGTATAAGTACTCCTTAGAAGAAAAAACATGTAAAAGTCGAAGGTCATCAAAATAACACAATTTTCAAACATAACAGGATAAGACTTAATCATGTTAAGACTTAATCACTTCACTTTAATGGCATAGCCACTTTTGATATATGCAACAGATGTGAGAAAAAGTGTTATCAATTTTTATTTAACACATATCACTAAAAAATACATAATACAAAAATTTATTTTATCGTTGAATGTCATAAAAAAAATATATATATTTTTTTTAATGATACAAAATTTATATCATCATTAATTATCATGAAAAAAAATATTTTTTTTATTTAATAATAAAATAAATTATGCATTTTTCGTGCACTTGTCAAATTTTTCCAACAATAACTACTGATCAGAATTTCTGCATTTTAAAAGCCGCCCAGTCTCGGAAAAGTTAACTGCAAGTTGCAAAAGGGCAACCTGCACGGGACACTAGACAGTCAACCATGTCGTATTGATTTCCCAAAACATCCAATCATCTAACAACCCAATACATTTCAACCGAGAATTGCTGATGTAGCAGGTTGTGATTGGAAACTAATACAGTCCTCTTCTGTTTGCTATTGGCTTCAATCAGTATTTTAGTTATACTGCTAACTTTTTTCCCCTCTTTTAAATTTTAATAATGCAAAATATTACCTCAAACTGTAAAAGCCAGTTGCGTGTTCCAGCACCAAATCCTCTGTGCAGATGATACGCAGGCAAACTCCCATCCAAGCAAACTAAAAGCATTCATAACCATATAACAATATTATGGAGTAGTTATATACTTTAAAAACCAAAAGGAGAGAAGAATTATTCATCAAGATGGAAAAAAAAGCATAAACGTAAATGTAATTTCCATTGAAGAAGCTTACAAGCACCGAGGGCTGCAGCGTTTTGAACCAGAGTCATCTTCACCATGAGCTGCTCCTCTGAGTAAACGCACCATGGCAACTGAGTTATCGAAACCAGTATTATCGCTACTGCTATTTTGATTTTCTTCATTTCCATTTCAGCGAGCTTGGCTTCTCATTGAACTATATTCAGAAGACGATTGGAGAATACTCTTATGTTTTATCTTATTTCGAACGCTAATGGAGAGGACAAGAATGAAATAGAATGAAGTTAACATATCAGTGAAATTGCGATATTATATGAAGCGAATAAATGACACGCGCGATAGGTTTACCCATTAAACCGGTATAGCAAATCGGTTTAAGTCAATGATTCAAGAATTTGGTGACGGTGTTTGTCTTCCTATAAAAAAAAAAAAAAAGGGGTTAGAATATCGGTTTGGGTAATGTAAGGGACCCACCACACCTACTAGCTAACTGATAGGTGATGGTGATCAGTGACCAATCTTTGGTTCGTATGTGTAAGCTGATTTGGATATAAGCTAAGGTTTGGTCGTTAACCACTTAACCGGGTCCCTCTGTTTGGTATATCTGTTGAAATTCAAGGCCAATTTATTGTCCGTGACCGGCGGATTTCTGGAACTGTATGATCAGTTGTGAAAACTGGTGACGAATTTTGCCCATTGAAAGTCCGCACTCTCTGAATTTCCTTGCGATATAAGTTATTAGGAGAATTTTTTTTGAGCTTTACTATTTACGAGCTTTTTCATTATTATCCCATTTCAGTTTTGAGGCCCACACAAATGTGTGGATTCAAAATTTAAATTTGTTACTCCACTAAATTTCAGATATTTTGAATGTTAAATTTTAATTTTTATTGTATTAATGGTTAAAAAATGCTAATGATTTTTTTGTATGTTGAAAGTAAAAAAAATAAAATTAAAATTTAGTAGAAATTGAACCCCTGAAAGGGAAATGGCTGCAGCAGCTTATGACGTGGCAGCTTTTAGGGCTATTTTTGGATAGGACGAATTTGTCCATCATTTGGCTTAATAAACAAACTATCAGTATAATTATTTTTATCCAAAACAGTTGAGCCACGATTCTAACTTATGCTTTAAATAACTTAAGTTGGTATTCCCCGTGGCCATAATACCACCATTTTTTTTTCCAATATCCTTCCTCTCCTCGTATAAGGAAGTCAGGATTATGGTTTTTTATTTTGAAGACTACTTATTCTTTTGGGATTGTTTGGAAAACGGTTTACTCTTGTTCCATTTTGTTCTTAAGTTCCGTTTGTTTTGGTATAAATTGTATTATAACTAAAATTCAATTTCATGTAAAATTATAAATTGTTAATTAAATTTTATTTATGCGATTGAAATATGAAAATAAATAATAAAAAATATAAAAATAAATAAAAAGAAAAAATTAGTAAAAGAGAATCCATTAAAAACAGTATGTGAGCAAAAATATTTAAGAAAAATAGAGAACGATTTATTTTACAAAGAAATAATCACTTTTTAACTAATTACAAGTTTATGAGACGCCATTAAGTTTTATTTTTTCGATTTAATTATGTGATTATTTTCTTAAATTTGTATTTAAAAAAAAAGATAAACTAAGCCAAACTACTTATCAATACTTACAATAATTAAATAATTGGTTTGATCTGACTTGATTATGTTTTTTTACAAATATTTAAAAATAATTATCCAATTAAATCGGTAAAAAAATTTAACTAAGTCAAGCTATCAGTAATCTAATTCACTAATGCGTTTTGTTCATGAATAATGTCGGGATTCGAATTTTTTTAAGATAAATTATCAAAGTAGTTATCTTTTATTTTATTTTTTGGATAACGGATCATTACGATTATCCTCACAATCTTTGTCTTAAGACTCTATGGATAATATAAATCATAAGATGTACAGCGTAGTTATCTTTTATTGAACCACTGGAACTTGGATCGAAATTGAGATGTTGTTCTCACCTGAAAAACATGTACTTGAATTAAACTCATGATCATGACAAAGTAGGTAAAGGAAAATGTGAGGTGTTTTTCATTCTTGAACCTCATCACCATGATATTACGTTTTATAGCCCTCACGTGATGATTTCTCATTATTATTTTTTTTTTCATTTTGTGTTTTAATTAATCCATAAATAAATATGATTTAATCGTGTTCCTCGTTAACTAGTGGAGAGAGACATCAGGGGCTACTCATATATCATTTTATCTAACCCAAGTTACTTTTGAAATCCATAATAGGTTAACAATGGATATCATCTCTTGGAACTGGGGTGAGTCCTGATTCCTAAATGGACTTATTGGGCCATCTGGGTAATCCATAACATTTCTGGCTTTTAAGCCCATAAATCATGGTCCATCAACTTAGGCCAATATATCAATCTGGTCCCTGATTATTCAATTGAATCAATTTAATCCCCGTCTAATACACATCGTATCAATATTACCCTTTTCCTCGTCTCTGTTAATGGAGGCAAACGTCTGTTACAATGTAAGCGTTGTTGACAAGAATCAAAACACAACTCCCAAATTCTATATCAAAGTCTCTCTGTAGTCTTTCTTCCTTTCTTCCTCATCATCAACCCTACACTACACTCATGAAAAACCCAGATTGTCACTCAACACCGTTTCTTTAAACCTTTACCCCCATAACCCATTCAAACCCTTACACCATTCAGACGACACATAGAGAAGGAGAGCTCTCTCCTTAAACACTAAAATTCAAATAAATTTAACTGCAAAACCAACACAGAACATAGAACCTCTTGAAATTTAGACTAAACAGAGAAGCTTCGAATGCTTCAACATCCAAAATTTTCATTTCCACCAATTTCTGCAAGACCACTTCACTCATATTTTTTCTCTTCTTTAACATTTGTTTGAAATGGATGTTGGAAATTTCTACCTCCAAGAAAAATATCCGAGTACGCAAAATTAAAAGAAAAAAAAGAAAATTAATGGGAATTTATAAAATGGAGGACTTTTGGATCCATAAGTAAACCAAAATCTCAAAAAGTCAAAAACTTTCTTAATGAAAAAGCAAATTAATAATTTGGATCTAAAGTCAAAAATTAAGAAGAAAAAAACATCAATAGAGTAAAATGAAAAAAAAAAAAACAACATCGTCATCTCCGTTGCCATTGTCGGTCTCCATCTCGTCGTGGGTCATGAAATAGGAAGGGAATGGGATAATAGGTAGTATGCAGTAGGTAAGAAAAATAGATTAAGGATTAGGATGGGGCCAAAGAACCATGGTTTAGGGCTAACCAGGTGTAGAGGTAGTAACTTTTTGGACTCAGAAAAAAGAAAATGTTGTTTGTTTGGCGAGAAAATGGAAAGAAATCTCTCTACTTTTGCTCAGAAAAAAACGAAAAATGAAAGGATTAGATTGTTGTTTAGTTTTTAGTCTTTAGCAGAAAAAATTGAATCATGACCGGTTAGTAATTTCATTTTTACCTGAGATATAGAGTGAAGATGAGGTGCTGTGGTAACCTATGACAGAAAAAAATCTGCGGAAACTGTTGCGGCGATGTCTGATTTCACCGCCAAGTAGTGGAGGTATATTGGGATGGAGATCGAGACTGCTGTTGTTCGCGTGAAACGACGGCGCAATGAGGTTTCATGGCGGTAACAATGGTAGCGTGTCGCAGAGAAAGAAAAGAGCATGAGAGAGAAAAAGTGGAGAGAGAGGAAACATTGATAACGGACGTTTGCCTCCTTTAACGGAGATTAGAAAAAGGGAACATTGATAAACTGCGCATTAATTAGAAATTAGATTAATTCAATTTGACAACCAAGGACCGAATTGATATACTAACCTAAGTTGAGGGACCATTCTTAAGTTTAACCCAATTAAAACTTCTCCATAGTGAGCTAAATTCTAAAGGAGAAAAGAAGAAAATAGAGTTAAAAGTTGGTGACAAAATATAAAACGGTACAAACTTTGGGGCCATACTGAAATTTAGCTCAATCTTGTTTCCCTTCCTTATACAGCTACGAGGAAAGGTTACATCGTTGATCAAAGAGAAACGTTCAAGCTGTCTTAATTCCAAAGTCAAAGGTTAGTCCTCTCAAAACCGTTCTTCACAATCAGCCGAAAAGAAATCCCTAATTCTCTGCTTCTATTTGATCTTGTTTCAAGAATCCAGTTGTTCTTGTTTCAGATCTTTAGTTATAATACAATTGTATATACCCATTGTAGCTATTCATAAATGGCAGTATGAGATAATCAAATTAGTGTTGTATGTGTTTTATCTGTTTATTTATGAGCCCTAGATGTTAGGCTTTTCAGTGTTAGCGATCATTTGGCATGGGAAATAAATGAAATTGACATTTTGAATCTTAAACGTCTATTTGGTTGCTAAGTTTTAACTGTTTCCTTGAAAGTTGGGTTTGAACGAAAATTGAATTGCTCAACTCAAATTCACTGGTCAAAGTAGTTGTATTTAGTTCAGTCAAGTTGAGGCCTTTGTTATCTGGATTCACTGGAAAAGAAAGAAAAGCCCATTAAAAAATTATGATTTCTTCTCTTGGGAACCAAACAGAGGTTGAACTGTGATATATGTTAATGTTGTTTTAGATGGAATTCAGGTTAGTTTTCACTCGAAATTTTCAGTTGTTTGTTATGGTGTGCTTTATTTTTTGTTTGGCTGCTGATAAAAATTGTATGTTTTCTGTAGTCTCTGAATATAAGTAACCTGGGAACCCAGGTTGATTAAAAGGAACGTCACATTTCTGGATTTATTTGTTGGCAGGAAAACACATTTGAAGTGTTATGTTTTGTTAAAAATTGTTGCATGAAGTTCACTGGGAAATGACCCTACTTATGCAAATGCTGAAGAGTTGTTTCTGCCTTTCCATGTCCAAATTTCACAGGGAAACAAAAACTGGAGAAGGAAATGTTCTGTTATAACAGCCATTTCAAGTTTAAATTCTTTTAATCTGTCAATATTAAAAAATATATATATGTTTGCAAAAGGTCCATAAAGTTTTATTTTTGTTATTCTTCTATAAAGTATTTTCATGATTAGTGTTTAGCTTTACTTTTAAGTCCTTTTAGGTACTCATATGTCTAGCAAGTATTGCCATGCGCTCTTACATGGTTATTTTGACATGATTGTTTTGCAGGTTGCATGATACCTCTGGATAAGTGTTCGCCAGAGAAAAAATGCAACTTTGGGTGCAAATTGTGTAATTGTTAGTTTTCTGGTGTTTACTTGTATGCACGTAAGGGTAATTTGAGATATTTAATTGGAAGGAACTGCGAGTTAGTTATGGAACCCTTGTGGAAGCTCTTATATTTGCTGGAGCCTGCCCCTGTTACCCTCATAGTGACAGCAGTGGCAGTGACATTCGGGTCTGCTTTTCGTGCCCTAAATTTTGGGAAAGAAATGGAGCGAAATCGTGAAATGTCAGAAGCATCCATTACATTAGATAGGTCTCAAGCGCTAATGATCCCAATAATGAGCTCTTGCAGTTTGCTTTTGATGTTTTACCTGTTTTCTTCTGTCTCACAACTCCTCACCGCATTCACGGCTGTTGCCTCTGTTTCATCCCTTTTCTTTTGCCTCTGTCCTTATGTGGCCTATGTGAAGTCACAGTTTGGTTTGGCTGACCCGTATGTGTCACGGTGCTGTTCGAAGTCATTTACTCGAATCCAGGGGTTACTTTTGTTGGCATGCTCTATTATAGTTGCTACTTGGCTTGTTTCTGGGCATTGGATATTGAACAATTTGTTGGGAATCTCCATTTGTATTGCATTTGTAAGCCATGTGCGCCTTCCAAACATCAAAATATGTGCTATGCTCCTTGTATGTTTGTTTGTATATGACATATTCTGGGTTTTTTTCTCTGAGAGATTTTTTGGTGCTAATGTCATGGTATCGGTGGCAATGAAAAAAGCATCAAATCCTGTTCACACAGTGGCTAACAGTTTGAGTCTTCCTGGGTTGCAATTGATTACAAAGAAACTGGAGTTACCTGTGAAGATTGTCTTCCCCCGGAATCTGCTGGGTGGTGCAGCTTCTGGCGGAAGTGCTGCAGAGTTCATGATGCTTGGTCTTGGTGACATGGTATGAAACCTTTTCTCTTCAATGGTACTTAGTGAGTTAGTGGTACTAAGTAGTTTTACCAAAATTTGTATGGTTATATGTCTATTAACTATAATACTACGGTGGTGTGTCAGATATAGTTTTCGGAGATACTTTCCGTGAATTAACAACAATAATATCTTAGGGAACTACCTGCTGTGTTGTTTGTGCAGTAAGTGCTCGGCCTATTCTCAAGTGTAGTATCAGTGTTATGCTTCCGGTGAAAAGATTTCCTGAGTTTTTCCTATTTAGGAAATTGGATGCATGGAATTTTCCATGCTCTTTTTTTATCTTTCACAATTTTGTTTCCTAGTGATGTCATTTGTCTTGCACTTAGATCCTCAATGTTCTTTTATGATAAAACTGCTAGGCAATTCTTCTAAAAAAATTGGAAGTATCATTTACTACTATGTGTTGTATTTGATTTGCATAGTCTAGGATGCAATCAAACACACATGTAGCTTAAACGAGAATGCACTTCATGACTCTGAGGTCCCAATGGATGCTAATTATCTTCACATGGGTCCTTGATGTTCTGTGATGTTTTTCGTGGAGGCTCTTCTTTTTCATTTTTTAACATGGACATACTGCTATATTTCCAACATAGCAGTTTTGATTGGGTTGGTTTAGTCTTGGCATGTGAGTGTAATCTATTGTTAGCAAATCTTCTATTTACCAACCTTAATGAAAGAGATAGTTACATTTGCAAACTGAATGGTTATGATGGTCCCATAATTGAGACTTTTTTACTATGCCAGTTGTAGGATTACAGTTTATGGAGCAGATATATCTGTTTTTAAACCATATTTTCCTTTCATATGGATTTTAGCCAATCCGTTGCCTTGGATCTAATTCTTTCATATATCATCAATTCTTTGATCTTGAAGGTAAAAGACGTGGACTGCCTCTCTTTTTTCCCGTTTCCTTATCATGTTTTTGGTAGCAAATGAGAAGCTATTGTAAATGATCATAGTGCTGTCCAGTATTGAATGTGCTATTTTGTCCTTGCATGTTGAAGTTATCCTATGACTTGAGCAGGATGTGCTTGTTATGCTGCTATATGTAAGGAAGAGCCAAAATTTTAATCTTGGTTAGAGCTTTTGGCCATTAGTGGGCATATGAGGGTTCGGTATCTGGTTAGTCTAAGATGTGCCATATCTAAAATGGTATGCACACAGAATAGTCCTGCCTATTGTGCGTTTATGCAGCTTCTGTTCTTGATAGTTATTTCTTGTGGTTGCTTTCGAAGTTATTGGAAGCATTTACTTCTTATTTTGGTCATGTCATTGCAGGCTATTCCTGCTATGCTTTTGGCGTTAGTCCTTTGTTTTGATCATCGAAAGAGCAGGGATTCGGTAAATCTTTTAGATTTGCATTCCTCAAAGGGACACAAATATATATGGTATGCCCTTCCTGGATATGCCATTGGCCTGGCGACCGCTTTAGCAGCTGGTGTTTTGACCCACTCACCTCAACCAGCACTTCTTTACCTGGTAATTTCTTTTTTATTGTTATTTCATTATTTTTTTACTTTGATGCTCATGCTTTCATGAGATTTTGATGCAATTTCTTCGTGGCCTAATTTTTAAGTTGGCTTTAATAAATTTATACTAGCTTATATGGTAAATATAAATTGCACCTCGTACATATAAAAGTGTAAGAGGTAAAATTTTATTGGAATTGTGGCCACCTTCATAGGATGTGTTAGCTTTGATGGTTCATATGACGTACGTCACTGTAATTTTTTGGTTTATTCCTCTAAGAGTTACTTCTCTTACTCTTTCATAAAAATGCATTCATTGACCAAATCGGGTGGTTTGAGAATGTGATATAGTCACTCTAAAATCAGATTTGCAATGATAAGATTGGGAGGTTGGGGGAATATGACTGTATTTAAGGGCATATTACTACTTAAGTAATTGCTCTTTTATATTGCTCATTTTCTTTTGGATTATTTCGCTGACTCAATCAGTTTTTGGGTTATCACATTTGCAAAATCGATATTCTTCAAGGCCATTTTTGGTTCTAGGAATGGCTGTTGGAAATTGTTATAGAGAGCTCTTTCAGTTTTTGCTTTATAGCACTGAACACTGATATAACCTAACTTCGCAGTTAGCACTTTGAGTTGACTGATGTCTATGAGATTGTATCTGGGGTGGGGCTGGTAGGTCTTTGGTTTAAATTTTATCTGACCAAGTGAGGAAATTGCGAGTAATAGATGAGGAGAATACTAACTGTACATACATTTCTGATCATATATTATGCAAACTATTCACAAATAGCATATTGCCATTACAAACATGATGAGACATGTTTCCAATATCAGTATTATCAATCCAATGTTACAATGTCCTCTGAACAAGTTCCTATACTTGTTCTTCCATCCCTAATTTAGAGACTCCCACCAATCTATCCAATTTCTTCATCCAGTTCACCACCCAAACCGATGCTTTCAGGTTCACCTCCAAATCATCACCCGTTTCATTAAGATTCCACTGATCCTTCTCACCAATACACACTACAGCTCCCTCTTACCAACAGCAGACTCAGAAACCTTGCTAATCAACCCTCCTCCAAGAAAGTTCGGCCCAGACCGTATTAAATCGGCCACTGTCTCTCTGCCCACAGGCCCAGAGGAATCACAAACCCGTTTATCTCCAGCCAGATCAAGGTTGACATTCTCAGCAGAAAAATTCAGAAGAAGGGAAGATGAATCAATGGCAATAGGAAAAGCACAGCATACCTTGTCTTCACCTGCATCAGATAAGGAGTGAACGACAAGGCATGTCTCCTCTTGGTGGCCAACGTTTTCTTCTGAGAACAAAGCTTGAACAAATCTTCCCTCCTTTGCTGTTTCCTTCCCATCGAGATCAGCCCTCTCACTGACCATAACTGGGGCAACCATCACAGAGTCTCCAGACAGACCCTGATCATCACCTGACCTCGATAATCATTCGCCACCTGTGCACTCAATAGTCATAGAAGGATCCTTTGACACCAAAGTCTCTTTTGGAATCACCGGAAGAACAGACTCCCCAAGTCCAGGACCACCACTTTCGGAGCATACCGCTGGGTCCGAATGAGATCTCGAAAAAGACTGAAATGGAGAAGAGCTTACCGGAGCAGAGTCAACAGCTGTAGCTGTGCCAGTCATTACCACCGGCGGCAACGGGAATCGCGTCCGCTGCTAACTGCACACAGATGGTCCGAAACGCAGAGGCACCCAGCGTTTTCGGATTTTGAGAGAAGACCTGAAGTGAGTCTGGCGAGAAGAATTTGGTTTTTTTGAGTTGCCTGATCTCTTCAAATTGTCTTCAGAAGCTTTTGCAGCCCAATTACTGCTCGGTCCAGCTCCATTTTCCTCAATGAAAGACGGGCTCTTCAAATCCAGCCCACGGCCCATCTGTAAGCCAAGGCCCATCTTATCAATTTCCACCTGATCCATCTAGCCCTTACCTTTGCCCGGTCTCGCAGTCTCACTCTCGATTATGCTTGAGGGAATCGCGCCGCCCTCCCCAGCCCACTTCCTTACCACCTCAGCCCAGGAAATCAGCTGCGAACTAGCTAGATTTGGACACAAACAGCCGACAAGAACCACCCGCAGTTCGGACAACAACCTTTTGAAGGTAAACAGTCACACCCTGAACCAAGCTGACCACCGGATGGGTCACCGGACCCGATTCCACACGCCCCTTACCCTTCTGTTTTAAAAGCAGGACAGGATCACAAGCCCGACTGTTACTCAGATCAGACAAGGCTGAGAAAACCAACCACCACTCCTTTGCTGCAGAGCCTTCTGGAAACAGAACAAAATTTGAATTCCCATTGCAGATCGCCGACAAGGAGATAAATCATCCTTTTTTATTGCAGTGCAGACCCAGGATGATGTAGGACATAATAATTAGTATTTTATTTTGTTTTCCTTTCCTTATTAGGATTAACTTTAATTTCTTTAAAATTATTTTATTTATTAGGATTAGGAATGATTACTTTTCTACTAGGATTCTATGTTTACTTTTCTACTATGACTATGTTTACTTTTCTACTAGGACTAGATTTACTTCTTTTACAATGAATAAGATTTTCCTATCACTATAAATAGGTGATCCCATTATTGTATTTTTCAGAACTTTGATCAATAGAATTATTAAGAGAATTTCTCTCAAAACTCTGCGAAGTGTTATCTTTGCAACCTGCAGGTTGGTGTTCTATCTTTGAGTAAGAAACATTGTTTTCTTCTCCATTCTAGGGTGCGCCCAGAAGAAAAGGGTTGAAGACACTGTTCTTCTTTTCGCCTTGGTGCGCTAAGGTTAAACTCAAGTGTTCCGTTACGTCAGTTGGTATTAGAGCAAGTTTTATCCTAATCATGGCTGGCCAACATAACGGGGACAACTCGCATATCGACGATATTCGTGACAGGGAGGCTCCTTTGAGAGTCGAGTTTCAAAATCTCTAGCAGTCCGTTCAACGGTTGCAAGAGACTTTGGAGTAGATGCAGCTCGAGTTCAATCAACATCACCGGGATTATGACGCCCGGGATAACGATGGAATCCGGGTAAGGCCAGCCCACCGCTTTCAGCCTAAGTGCCGAGGCAATCCAGTTCATGACGACAACAGTGGTGATGAAGATTACGCTCATGGAGTCTTTACTGACGTAGCGGAAGACTTGAGTTTAACCTTAGCGCACCAAGGAGGAAAGAAGAACAACGTCTTCAACCTTTTTCTTCTGGGTACACCCTAGAATGGAGAAGAAAACAACGTTTCTTACCTGAAGATAGAACACTAGCCTGCAGGTTGCAAAGATAACACTTCGCAGAGTTTTGAGAGAAATTCTCTTAATAATTCTATTGATCAAAGTTCTGAAAAATACAATAATAGGATCACCTATTTATAGTGATAGGAAAATCTTATTCCTTGTAAAAGAAGTAAATTTAGTCATAGTAGAAAAGTAAACATAGAGTCCTATTAGAAAAGTAAACATTTCTAATCTTAATTAAAAAAATAGTTTTAGAGAAATTAAAGTTAATCCTAATAAGGAAAGGAAAACAAAATAAAATATTAATTATTATGTCCTACATCAGTCTCCCCTTCTTGAAAACAACTCGTCCTTGAGTTAGATTCTGTCTCCTTTTGGTGGAAAATATTCAAAAATGTCCGCCACATTGAACATCGAAGAAATTGCTAGGTCCTCCGGAAGATCAACAACATAGGCATTATCATTTATCTTCTTGAGAACTTTGCAAGGTCCAAACTTCTTGTTTCGTAGTTTTCTTGATGTTGGCAGTCGCCCCTTGCATAGATACACCATCACAAGATCTCCCTCTCGGAAAACCTTTGATCTCCGACCCCTTATTTGCCTTCTCCTTATACTTAGCATAAGCATCCTCGAGATGCTGACGAACCTCTTCATGCGTTGTCTTCACCCGCTGGCCAAGTGCTCGGCTACTATACTGGCCCCGGGTAACTTGGGCAGATTTTCTAAGTCTATAGCAAGCTTCGGAGTTCTTCCATACACGACATCGAACGGTGTCTTTCCAGTAGACATGTTCACCATATTATTATAGGCAAACTCGGCCTGAGCTAGAGCCAGGTTCCACTGCTTAGGCTTATCTCCTGCAATACAACGAAGCAAGTTGCCTAATGTGCCGTTCACAACCTCAGTTTGTCCGTCCGTCTACGGATGGATAGTGCTGCTTAATTTTAAGGCTGTGTCAAACCTCTTCCATAAAGTTCTCCAAAAGTTACCCGGGGTCGGTATAGTAGCCAAGCACTTGGCTAAGCGAGTGAAGACAACGCATGAAGAGGTTCGTCAGCATCTCGAGGATACTTATGCTAAGTATAAGGAGAAGGCAGATAAGGGTCGGAGATCAAAGGTTTTCTGAGAGGGAGATCTTATGATGGTGTATCTACGCAAGGGGTGACTGACGACATCGAGAAAACTACGAAACAAGAAGTTTGGACCTTGCAAAGTTCTCAAGAAGATAAATGATAATGCTTATATTGTTGATCTTCCGAAGAACCTAGCAATTTCTTCGTCGTTCAATGTGGCAGATAATTTTGAATATTTTCCACCAAAAGGGGACAGACCTGACTCGAGGACGAGTTGTTTTCAAGAAGGGGAGACTAATGTAGGACATAATAATTAGTATTTTATTTTGCTTTCCTTTCCTTATTAGGATTAACTTTAATTTCGCTAAAACTATTTTCTTTATTAGGATTAGGAATGTTTACTTTTCTACTAGGACTAGATTTACTTCTTTTACAAGGAATAGGATTTTCTTATCACTGTAAGTAGGTGATCCCATTATTGTATTTTTCAGAACTTTGATCAATAGAATTATTAAGAGAATTTCTCTTAAAACTCTGCGAAATGTTATCTTTGCAACTTGCGGGTTGGTGTTCTATCTTTGGGTAAGAAATACTGTTTTCTTCTCCATTTTAGGGTGCGCCCAGAAGAAAAGGGTTGAAGACACTGTTCTTCTTTCCTCCTTGGTGCACTAAGGTTAAAGTCAAGTCTTCCGCTACGTCACAGGATCAGAGACCTGGAATGCTTACGGTATCTTCTGTACCAAAAATCTTCGCCCTTTTCAAACAACAGCTCGTGCCAAGCTTTCAAAACCCAAATAAACTCGTTCGCCTCCAGAAAAAAAGAAATCCTTCGATTCGGCGCAAATTCGGTAGCGCTGAACACATCACCAAGCTTTCCTTCAACCCCAAATTCGAAAACTTTTTTGTCTACTACCAAGGACAGCTTTTTCTCAGAGCTCCTCATCAAAACCCACCAAGCAAAAACAGAGAAAAGAAAAGAAAGAAGATAGAGGACAGGGATGAGGTCAGAGAAGAAGAACGGATAAAAGGAAAAAGAGGGAGAGAAGAAGAGAGGGAAGGATGGGAAGAAAGAGGGGCGGGAGCGCGCCATCGGCGGCTAACAGGAAGGTTGCCTCTCTTTAAGTTTCGACTTTTAAGGTTTGAGAAGAGAAGGGAGGACTGAAGAAATTTGAAGGATTTGAATTTTCTAACAGCAGAGAAGTAGAAGAAGGACTAAAGCAAAAGGAGCCTCGCCGAAGAAAACCAAGAGAGCGGCGAAGAGATCCATATCTCTCGGTGCACACTAACATGCACCGAGAGAAAAGTGGGTATGGATCAAACCCACACAACTCATTTTTTTTGTTCCTATATACATAAAGATGTGTATCTAGTAAATTGTCTATAATCGTAGGTGAAGTTGCATTTGCAGTTTGCAATCTGTAGACGCTGAAGTTCTCGTATCATGGCCTGCAATTTTTAATGTTGCTGGTTAGGTCAATAGAGTTATCACTTATCACCTCAGGGATGTTGATTGCGGTTACTTGTCCCCTCCCTCTCCCTTCTAGTCTAACTGGGTGTGTGAATTACTAATACTATCTATTTCTCATTGTTCTAACGGGAAAAGAAAATGTAGTCTCTGGACTCACATTTTCTTTGGCAGAGGGGGTCTGTCAAAGAAGCTGAAATTTGAGTATCAGTGTACCAAACTTAGATCAGTGTCGACATGAATGTTCATCTAATTCATTCAAATTACTGCGATAAAGAACTTATTCCAATCTTGTTCGTTTGTTGATCAGAACCTTGTGAGGTTTTTCAGTTAAAATGATGAATCTTAACTTGTTACCATTTCTTGAATGCAGGTGCCTTCTACATTGGGGCCTGTAATAGTCGTCTCCTGGCTAAGGAGGGAGCTAGATGAGTTATGGGAAGGAACCATGCCAAACCTAAATGATAAATCTCATCAAATAGAAGTTTGAGCCATTTATCTTTTCAATTTGAATCTACAGAAGCAATTTGTAGTAGTTTTAAATTTGCTTTGGAATGTTTATCCTGAAAACTCGAATAGAAAATTAACTCCAATGTTTATTTTTGTGGAATTTAACTTTGGGCATCAAAATATTTCCCTGCAAATGGCCGGTAACAAAAGAAGGAAAAGAAATTGATATAAATGTAGTACCCTATTTTCCATTTTTTGCTGTTCTTCCTGCTGTTTGCCTAGTTCTATAGCAGGCTTTCTCCCATTTCGCTGAGGCTCCTTTATGCAGAGTGATGTTATATCAAAAATTCATATATTTATAATTTGTAGTGGACACGTAGAAAATTTCAGCTATCCTCTAAAAGAAAAAAAAAATGGTGGTTATGTTTTCACAGGGTGTAAAGCTTCCATACCATAAATTTTGATCACCTTTGCAAACGCGCGAATTAAGTTTTACTATCCACTTGATAAAGTGATTTTATTATAAAAAATGTCATCTTCAAAATCAAGTACATGTATACTAAAATTTTACAAAATCAACTTTCTATTTTTTTTTTTTTTGCAAAGGATTAAAAAATAATCCTTCCTTTGTAAAAAAAAATCATTTTGAAAAAAAATCAATTTTTAAAACTGAGTAAATTTCATTTTAATAAATAAATATCATTTAGTTTAATTGATAAAATTACTTCTCATAACTTAAAAAATTAGCGATTATCATTTACTAAGATAGAGACGGAATAAAAAATCAAAACGGTTATTAAATTTCAGTTTTTTTTTAATTCAATGACATAGGTTACAGTGCTACACAATTCTATTTTTTATTCCTCAAATCCTTTAAAGTGTGGTGTGACGTTACTGTTCAGTTTTTTTATAAAGTATCATATTTTTTTATTTAAAAATTAAAATAAAATTAAACTTATGAGAAAATTAAATATCATATTATAAATAAAAAAATTTAAAATTTAAAATTTTTAAATTAATATTTAATTTCACCGTAAAATTTCAATCCACAAAGGAAAAAGAACGTAAGTATACACTGTAAATTTCCTCTTGGCATAAGCGACACCGTTTAAATTTTCTCTTGGCTTAAACGACGTCGTGTAAATGTCCTCCTTCCCTAGAACCCTGAACAAAAAGCAGAGTGTTGAACAGTATTGGTGCTAACGTAGAGCAGAGAAGAATAATGAGGACATCAGTGCAGGTTACTCCATTGTGTGGGGTATACAAGGAGAACCCATTGTCGTATCTATCAACGGCTTCAACTTCTTAATCGACTGTGGATGGAACTACCACTTCGATCCTTCTCTTCTCAAACCTTTCTCCAAGTACTCTCTATCTCTACATATATATCTCGTTCTTCAGTTAAGAAGCTAGCTCTGACAACGCAGGGTAGCTTCGACGATGGATGCAGTCTTGGCTTTGCCATATGCCATGAAACAACTTGGACTTTACGCTCCATTTTATTCCATGGGGCCCTTCTACAGATTAGGCTTCTCCCCATGTATGATCAGTATCTATCACGAAAGGTAAATCTCACTCATTAGTGATCAGGACTTGGGAAATAAAAAGATCTCAGATATCGGTATTGGGAAATCAGAAGTGTTAGGCAGCTTTGATTTCATTAGGAGGTACAAGGCGTGCAAAAAATAAGAAAAAAAAGAGCATATACAAGACAAAATTTAGTGGATCTCCTTGGAACTAGAATTAGATGCCTTGTGTCTGCAAGGACAGGGCATATTACCTGATTATGTTGCTCCTTGGCATAGTTTTCCAGTTTGGTGTTATCTTCTTTTGTTTTAATTCATCATTCCTTTCAAGTGATTGATTTTTGCACCGCATTTCTTAGTGACCATCAATTTCTTTGGTCAGAAGCTATCCTAGCCCCCTCACTTTCCTTGTTTGAGGCTGGACTTTATTTAAAAGAAGAAATATTAAAGAAAGTATCTGTTTCTTTTTTCAATTCACATCATTCGTATCTGTTTCAGTTGACTGTGTGTGTTTAATGGGAAACATGTTACTGCCTCCTGTTGTAGCAAGTATCAGAGTTCGACTTGTTTACACTGGATGACATCGACTCTGCTTTCCAAAACGTGACCAGGCTGACTTACTTGCAGAATTATCATGTCTGGTAAGTATTTGCAGTAAAATCTCTTTCTGGTTAATTTCAGTTGATTACAGGATGGTGGCCTTTTTATTGTGGAGGTGCGAGCTGGCACTATGTTTGGCTGCCATATGTACTAGAGATTTATTGATATGCATGTGGTTTAATAGAATCCATGCTTGGATGGACTCATATTTAGCGAGGATGATCATTCTCAAAAGCAGAAAGGGGAGGTGCTATTTTTGCTTTTGACATTATTTACTTCGTGTATCCACTCTTGGCACGTTCTCAATTGCAACTGGCTTGAGTTCAAGTCGCCGACTTCAGTGGGGAGGATCAGGGTGATCGGTCACATGAATCGTATCGTCTGCCTTGTTCCTTGTGCTAGTTTTTCTTTTAACTTACAAGTAAAAATTATATTAAAAGGACATCAAGAAGATGCAACTAAAGTTAAAGGCTAATTATAAAAAAAGAAATCTACAAAATCTAGGTCATTATTATTTACAAAAGAATTTTCTCTAGTAAAAAAATTGAGGGTATTGAACCTACCACCTCTAATAAAAGGAAAAAGGTCTTTATTCTCTTTTAATGCTGTTGATTACAATCATCGTATGTTGAGGTATATCTTCTTGGCGTTCACCTGAACTCATGTAGTCGTGCTGCACTTACATGTATGCAATAACTAATATTTATGGAAGGAAACGAATGATAAGTATTGGTGTGCTTTATTAGGCATTTGAATGGAACTGCTCTACAAACTTTGTCCCGCCTGCCGTTTTAATAACTGATGCCTACAATGCTTTGAAAAACCAGCCTCCCAGACAACAAAGGGACAAAGACTTTCTAGGTATTTTCATTTTTAATTTGGTGCTCAAAGTTGCTGACAACAGTAAAATCCTTTCATTTTCTTTTCCAGCATAAAACCTTCTTCTGATGTGTTGCATAAACATGCATGGCAGATACTATTTCGAAGACTCTAGAAGCAGGTGGTAATGTATTACTACCAGTCGATACTGCTGGCCGAGTCTTGGAACTTATCTTAATACTGGAACAGGTTGGCAGGAGCAATATGAATCATGTATAATTCTGGTCAACCATATTCTACTTATAGTTGTGGAGACTGAATTCTGGTTAAACTTGTAGCACTGGGCACAAAAGACTTTTAACTATCCCATCTTCTTTCTCATGTATCTGGCACAATTGACCATGTCAAGAGTTTCCTTGAGTGGATGAGTGATTCCATAGCAGTCTTTTGAAACTTCAAACGTGACAATGCTTTTCTTTTGAAGCAAGTGTTCCCCTGTTGATGATTTATTGTCTTTTGTTGCCATGGATTTTCATTCTTCTAGTTTGAATGCTTGTTTGTTTTTCTTGTCATAGGTTCTCTTAAATTTTACCAACATTTGTAGGCATCGACAATGCTCCAGATGGTCCAAAGTATAGTTTACTACTTATATACTTTTGACAAATAGATTATTTTATTTTTCTCTACCTCATTGATGTTGTTGACTAATACACTCTGTTTAGGTTGTTCTAGCATCCATGGCTAGTTTGGTAGCTGGTTTTGCTCATGATATATTTGTTGAATCTTGTTCATTTTACTGAAAGAGGCCAGGTATCTTCTCTAAGACCTAGGATATTAACTTCATTGTATATGTTATGCATTCCAATTCTAATGTCTTAAGTTCAGATGTTGATAGTGATCTAATTGATGAAGACTTCTCCCTCAAGTTACAGAGTTCAGAATATGTATATGCTGACACTTTGCATTGTATATATAGTTTGCCGCATTAGCTCGCATGATTGAGGCCCCTGAAAGCTGTTAAAAGTCGTCATATCCACAAGAGTTCCCTTGGTTGGTGAGGAGTTGATTGCTTATGAAGAAGAGCAAAATCGGTTGAAAAAGGAAGAAGCTTTAAAAGCTAGTCTCATCAAAGAGGAGGAAATGAAAGTGTCTCACGGGCCTGATAAGAATTTGAGTGATCCGATGGTCATTGATGCTAACAGTACACATGCTTTACTAGATGGTATTCTTTAATTTTCTGATAGGTGACAACAGCAGTTTCTATTCTGAGACCTGATCTGTTCAAACATGTTTTTCAGCTTCCAAGTTCCCTTTAAATGAGGCATATTCTACTCGGAAAAGTTTAACCATTGGAATTTAAAATGGACATCATGTACATTTGAATAATCTTTTGTAAAGTGCAAAGAGAAAAAAAGGAAAGTCATTGTTTTGATCCTTCTCTGAATCTTTTGGATTGCATTGAATGAAAGGATGGCTTTTGATTGGGAGGCGAAATCAATTGTGGCTACTAAGGATAAGTGGTTGCACACCCTTAATTTTGGTTCAATGAGTGTTCATTTGTAAACGACATAGATCTTATAAAGTTCAATGACTAAATCTTGATGACTTTAACATCCTGATGTTAAAACCTGTATCTTGACTAAGGTGATTTTGTTCTTATTTGTTTGCCTTATTCTGATCTAATTTCACTAACCAATCTGCCTTTGTGCTGGATGTTCTGTTATCATTTAATACTGTATTATGCCCTTAATTGGTATCAGTTACTGTTGCACATGCTAAATTATTTTGTTTGTACCTTGCAGTTGTCGGTTCTCATGGGGCTGGATATCGTGACATACTAATTGATGGATTTATTCCTCCATCCCCCAGTGTTGCCCCAATGTTTCCATACATCTGAGTGGGATGATTTTTGGTGAGGTAATAAATCCTGATGATTTTATCATCAAGGACGAAGACCACCAAGCAGCTATGCATGTGAGTTTGCATTTCAAAATATCTTTTGATTGTTACATCATTGTGTGATACTGGGTTAGGTACTTAGGTTAGTTTACTGTGACATGTTTTACTTTACATCGTTCATTTGGCTGCAGATTTGGTATATAGAGTTGCTCTATTAGCTTTTATTTGTTTATAGGAATTGGAGGATGCTTTAAAAAAAGGCAAATGCTATATAAACGAAGGGAATGTCTGGATCCACGGCCAAAGGAATGAAAATGACAGTATTACCACACCAAATGAAGGAAAGAGAATGTAAAGATTTGGATGAAGTTGTCTTTTTTCTTTCTTTGCTGTGGATCCATACATTTAGCATTTGCATAAAAAAATAAAGAAGAAGAAGAAGAAGACTTGGAGGACCATCCTGGTTTCTTGGTTAACACATTCACATGAAAATATCAGAGTTCATGATTACTTTGTTGTTTCCTCATTTTGATTTTTAATTTATGAGTACTAGAGAGGTATTAAATGAAAGTATGGGTTTCTCAGTAACTCGGTGTCATTGAACTTGGCATCTCTTACTACTTAAATTACACCAACTACAATCTGGAATCCAGGATTAGTCACAAAACTAGAGAGGTTGCTGCCCAAGTTAAAAACTTAAAAAACATAGGTTGCGAGAAATGAAGGTGAAAAATTGTCAGAGATAAACTACCTTAGATTAAAAGTTAATCTGTAATAGTCTTTCAATAAAAGATAATATTTTTTGAAATATTTTTTTTGTGAAGATTCCTTAGTTTGAGTTTGAACTTATTTGCTTTGTTCTTCTCTGTATTGTTATCCTTTTTTTTATTTTTATAAATTTGTCTCCATATTCTTCTGTACCTCATCATTGAGGGCCTATGGAGGCTAAGTTTGGCTTGGATTCTTGTGGATGGATGTCTAAGGAGGGAAAGAGGGCCTATGGAGTGAGGGTATATAAGTGGATTAGGAAAGGGTGGGAGGATTTTCTTCTTTATGTTCTTTGTAAGTGGGTAAAGGAGAGAGAATTTGGCTTTGGTATGATAGATGGTGTGAGAACACTCCATTAAAAGACAAATTTTCGGGCATTTTTTGCCATTATGAGGGATAAAGAAGCACTTGTTAGTTCTTGTATATCCCTGAATAATGAAGGAGTCTTCTAGGATGTGTCTTTGAGTCGTAATATCCATGATTGAGAGCTTTAGATGATCGTATGGTTTTTAGAGACATATAACTCAAGGGTGGAGGTGCATAGAGAAGATTTGATTAAGAGGGGACTTGCTAGGAAAAAAGGTTTTAAGATAAAATCTTTTATAAGATTCTTTGTGTTGACAATTTGCAAAGGAGAGGGAGAATGATCGTGAATAGGTGTTTTATTTATAAAAGATGAATTGAATCCATGTTTCATCTTTTGGTTGAGTGCTCATTGGATAGAAGCTTGTTGGAAATGGCTTATAAAATTTTGAGGGTTTCGTGGTTGGTTGTGGGCTATGTGAAAGATGAAGTATAGGCTTTGAGTGGGCTGAGGGTGGCAAAGGAGGTCAAAAAAGCTTATTTGTTAATACAACACACTGTTTTTTTGTTAGTGTGGAATGAAATAAACCAAAGAGCCTTGGATAGAGTGGAAAGACCTATTGGAGCTATTAGAGATAATTAGTTTAACACAATAAATTTTTGGTTTAGAGGGTTTTTTTTAGAAATAATGATAATCTTGTAGATTTTATGGATTTCCTTTCTTGTAAATTACATTTGGTTTTGAGTCGCACTCTTGGAGCTTTATTAATACAATTTTACTTAAAAAAAGGAATATTCTCATATCTAAAAGAGTATATTTTGACATTTTATAACAGAGGTGATATCCTCCAACTCGGGGAAGACCATTTCAATTGTTGGCACTCAAATAGTATAGATGATTGATGGTCCAGCCCTGGGCCTATCCTAAATTCCTAACCAACTCCTATGGATCTAACCCTAAGACAACAAATTTAAGGTAATCTACGTCATTCACTAAAGTTGGCTCACTAAATTATGCAATTCTGCAATCAATGATTTAACAATTACGCAACAAAAGCAAGTAAATCAATTTCACAACAATATGCATGTCAGCATGTGTGTGAGTGCGTGCATATTTCATGGAAGTAAACAGCTAGCATAACAATAACCAAACCTTTCAAGCCAAAAGCAATTAAAAAACACATTTTCCATTCTAATGCCCAAAAGAAAAGCAACAAAATTTCTTCTGGTGTGACATTCAACAAATCAACCTAGCTCAAAAAAGCCTTAATACCAAACTAGACAGTGTCCTTCAAAGACCACCTAAATCCTCAAATAAAATTACTACCAAAGACCGATAATGACAGAGCAGGAATACAACTACAGAATGGAAGGAAAATTCAACAGAAGTATCAGAAATGATTATGAAAAAAAATCGCAAGGTATCCCATAGCATACCTAGTAACCTTGTGTTAAAGTTTTGAATTTCTTTACAAGGTGTTCGGCCTTTTTCTTATCGCCTTCAAACTTCTTTCTCACATTCTCTAACGCATTCTGCAAGGCTGCAAGTTTCTCCATGTTTCCAGCAACACTTGAGAGACCATAAGCATTACGAGTAGGGAAGTACATCAGACCATTTAGGCAAGTATTGTGAGCTTCAACAAATTCATAAAGGATTCATTTTCATGTCCCATCGCCACACAAAGATACTGATCCTTCTCTCTAATCAAATGGTCAGACTACAAAGAAATATTGAGCAGTTAGTGAATGAATCAATGTTAGATATGCACAATATTTTATCTCAAAAAATATTATTGTTAGAAATAATGACAAAACAAAAGGGACTAGCGATATGCAGATATAGGCTACGTATGAAAAATCAGAGAAGAATGGGAAGAAAGGAACAATCAGCACAAAAACGAAATTCAGAATAACCCTGTATACATTGTCATAATTTAAAATCTTAATTGATTCACAAAAGCAAAATCCTAGAAAACCTACAGCAAGATATACACATCAAATTACCAGAATATGCATATTCTCACATCTATGCCACAAACACTTTTGGTACTTTAAAGATTCAAATCCATCAAAAGCAAGCAAATTCTGAGATGGAAGGAAAAGGAGGGGAATTGGAGAGAGATACAGGGAGTGCTTCTTAGCATAAACTGGTTTCATTCCATATTACAATATTGAATTTAAAAAGAAAGAGCATATCATTCCATATCACACACAGATAGATATATGCTTACATATATACGTGTAAAATATCTTGTATTTAGTTTATATTATTAAAAAAGTGTTTACTATTTCATGATAACTTGATCACAGAAGTATACGCGGTGTTATATAGTCCAAAAGATATTCATATCCTAGAATCGAAAAGGCCGTAATCTATAAACCTAATTTCCAAAGAAATATTGGATATATTTCCAAACTAAAATTTTATTTTAGAATTCCGGTTATGAAAAGTAGACTAGTATAGCATTTGTATCCAAGGGGTATCCCATATAGTTGTATCCATGAAAAGGTAAAATATTTCAAGTCCACAAGTCGTCAAATTAAGACCCATCCAAAAATCTCTCCAAAAAAAAAGAAAAAAAATCAATTCATTTTTTTTTATAAGTAAAAATTGAATAAAAAGAAACCACGGGGGTGCAACCCAAGGAGACAACTTAACTCGATTAGAGAAGCAATACAGAAAGAAAAGTGTTGCTGGAAGACATAATTAAATGCATACCTCTTTGAGCTCATCAGCTTCATAATCTTCTATCTCAGGAACATGAGAAGTAGACCAATTTGCAGGGCACTTGACAACGCCTTTCTTTTTTTCCACTTTTTCATCAGGTTAAAATTCCTTACTTTGCATTGTCATGCTCTAGTAAGGTTAAAATTCCTTTTCTTAGCATTTCATCAGCCTGCTCAATCATAATAAGAGGAACAAAGGAACTCTTGTCTTCGTCAACTGTCATCAAAGAATTTCTAATTAGTTTCAATGAATCAGCTGGAGGTCTAGGGAGCTCTCTCTGCAGCACTTTGGATCTCTTTCTAAGTAATGCCTGCTGCTGTGCTTCTTCCTCAGCCTTTTCTCTAGCTATCCTATCAGACATCTCCTCCGGTTCTTCATTATCCTCTGGAGGAGGTGGGAAAACTATCTGGTACTCAATTCTTTGGCTGAGGATTACTCAGACCAGAATGCAAGTTCCTTTTCAAATAAGCTAGTCTTCTCAAGTTTTGCACTATCATGCATATCCATGTCTTCATTTATGTGGAGCACATCCCTGATAGGACTTCCTTCGGAGTAATGCTGAAAGAATAGCCATCCCTCAGATGGTGTCATGCCAATTCTAGGAGTAAGACGCACGCCTCCAGGAGTAGCTGAATGAGTCAGCACTGCATTAGGTGCTTGGATTTCCTTTTTCTTAGGAGTGACCACTGAAAAATCAGACGGGTGCATGATGGAGAACCATAGTTGGGATTTTATTTATGTTATTTGGAAACTATTATATTTATGTATTTCTGCTTCAATCTGGAATCTCTGGAATCTCTCCTCCTAATAAAGGAGTCTGAGACTCTCTCAACGCGGCCAAATTTCTGCTTCCATCATGATTGCATCACCCTTACCAGCAGTCTTTGAGGGCTTCACAATGGTGTCATTCCCTGTCTTGGTGTCTGGGAATAATTTGCAAGAAGAGCACGAGTAGTACCACTCTCTTCTGGTAGTTCCTCACTCACTGCACGAAGATCACATTTTTGCAATTTCCTACAATTCATAGTCCGAAATATGTGGTGCAGGAAGCATTAGTTTTGACCTCTTCATAACAGTTTCTGGTCATTCAGCTTGTTAGCTTGCAGTATGAGCATTCTGCCTTTGAGCTATTTTATTATTTGCTATATCCTTTTTTCTTAACTGCGCTTCAACATCAACCCTTCAATGGTGGTTGGAAACTTAACTTGTTCCACTGGCCTATCTTCATCAGCAACATCAAAAAAGCCAGGAGGAGGCCTCTTCTCAAAGGGGATTTCCGCATTGTAGTCAATTCCCTTTTACGTTGCCTAGTGTCAATTCCACCTTTTTCTGCAAAGAAGCAAGTTTCATTGCCAAGCTGATTCTCCCTTGCTTTCCTTTTCGCCTTCTTGCCCCTGGTATTCGCCAATAGAGGTCGTGCTTCAGAAAGCATTTCTTTCTCATCCTCATCCATACCAACATGATCTGGGTGTGCAGGCTCCGATTCCGGGTTTGGGCCAATCTCACCAGGTCGCAATTTTCGTGGATCATCTTCTGCTTCATAGTTCTCATCCTTAACACAGGTTGCGTCAAGGAGTTTCTCGCATTGTTCGAGGCACTGGAATGGAGTACGGCCAACAATGAGGGCAGTATTTCTCCACTGTGTGGGCATAAGTTTTGCTTGATGAAGCAGTTTCACATCCCCCTCTCTGGTCCACTCAGTCTACAAGATCATAGAAAATCAAAACAATCAGTTTTCACAATGAGAAAGTAGAATTAAAGCCATAGAAGTACAGAACAGCATTCTCCAGCATAATAAGATGGGAAAGTTAAAAGTAGTATTAAAACCTAAACCTTTTTCTGTGTGACAGAGGAAAGTTACACTCATTGTCAAACTCTGATGGTAAACCTAAAAGCCCAATTTAAAATTTTCCAAACTTTTCCTCCATATTCTTAGCGTCAAGCCGTCAACATACACAATTAAGCACAAAAATATCAAATACAAAGATCAATTCTCTTAGCACGCAAACAAAATCCACTGTTAAACAAATTAAACACAAAACAACCACAGAACCTATAAATACACGATATACGCGTACACATACATAGACAAATACAAATAATGTATGTGTGCACAGAGACAGAGGGACAATGTACCTTTTTGATGGAGGGATCGTACCAGTGAGCCTTGCTCTGCTTTGTAGACTTGCGAACGAGGAGGGAAGAGATCCGAACCCATTGGTTCTTCCCATACTTCATAACCACGACCTTCAGGAGTACATCTTATTGATAGTTATTCTTTAAAAAAATCCATTTCAACCAGCGTATAAAAGAAAAGGAAAATCTCAAGCAGATTTTTTTTTTTAAATAAAAAACTTATAGAAAAGAGACGCGAGGTTCACAATTTCCATGTCACCATATAACGCCCGCTTGATATTGCGGTTGAAGGGTATTCTTGTCATTTGACTAGTTGAAACAACAGTGTGGTGAGAACGCTACTTCCCGTTTTCTTCCTAATCGAATTAGGAACCAGGGTATTTACAATTCCAATTCGAATAAAAAGAAAAAAAAGAGAGAAAGAAAAACACAAGCTTTTCAGTTTTTATTATTTTATGGCTCCTTTCAGTCCTCATCCCGTTTACTGTCTCTCTGATCATCTTCTCCATTCTTTGATTAAATTAATGCGTTTATACTAATTTTACCTCAATTTCCTAGCATTTGATTATATTTTTTCCGAGTTTCATTGAAAAGAAAACTAATCTTGGTCAATTTTTGTTTCCTTTTCTTTATTTTGCGAAAATGTTTTCAGTGTTGACGCATAATTGTTTACTCGACTATCGGCTTCCTAATCATTGGTGGATTTGTTTTTTCAAAAAAATACCTTTAACTTTCGCCTCTTATTTCTTTTCCAGTTCTACATTGTGTTGTTCTTTATTTTGACGAAGGTTGGAGCGCTTGTTGTATTTTTTTATTGCATTGTCCTTATTATTCAAACTTTCTTGGTTTTTGTAATTGAGCAATATTTGTGCTTTAAAAACTCATTTTATATTTCATTGATTCAATTATCTTTTGTAACAAATATCTTGTATTCTTATCATTGGTCAAGCCTTCTTAGCCTCACAGAATACTAGAGAGTTTCGGAATCTATGCCTTTCTTTGATATTAGACTTCAAGATTTTTAATCAACCATTTTGTATTCCGTTGGATGTATTTTTTATTTCTAACCATTGTATTTAATGTGATCGACCCATAAACAGTTGTTCTAAATTTTGACTTTGTTTCTTTGTAGTTTGCCTCTTAACATGGAATGCTGCTCTCTCTTCTTCTGGACATAGAATCTATCCAGAACTCATATAGATAGTTCTTGGGGTCTTGTGTTTCTAGCTTCGAATAAGCCATGTTTTTGTGTCATCAATTTTGCTTTCTCCTGATGCTTTGTTCACGATGTTTATCAGGTGCAAGTGAAGTGTTCGCTGATTTACATGGACTACAAGGGACGCTCTGACAGCCGTTCAATCAAATTAATCCTTGCCCATGTCTCTCCCCTGAAGCATGTATGGATAGTTCCTTTTACCATTGAACGAACTTGTAGATTGCTAGTTATGTTTGCTACTTGTATTCTACTTATCTCAGTTACTGGCAGAGATATGATGTTTCTCTTGTTTAAACTTATTGCTGTTGTGCATGGCAATGGCATGCTATGTCTTGCCGCTATTATATGAGCATGAAATCATGTTGCATGGCATTAACATGCTATGTCTTGACACTATAATTTGAGCATGTAATCATGTGCATGGTTTTTGTTCTTAATTTTATGACTTGTGACGTCAGAATGCAAGTCGTTGTGCACATGTAACATGGTAAGAGCATAATGCTATTAATTCTGTGTTTGGGCATTCATCGAAAGTAATTGTTTAAAGGCATTGGAAGCCATAGAATAATAAGAGAGTTGTTTTGTCAAATACTATGAACCCAATCAGCTTTTGACATCCCACCTGGAGAGTTGGCTTGAGTATTTTGAATTGATGCTGCTATAATATCTATGATCTAGAATTCACTCCATCTATCATGATTATCAATATTATTTGTTGTCCTTGAGGCTTCAAATAACTGCATGTGGAGGTATAACTAAACTTATGGCATGTATTTTTTCCTTGGAGGTTTTGGTACATGGAACAGCTGAGGCCACAGAGCATTTGAAGCAACACTGCTTGAAACATGTTTGTCCTCATGTTTACACTCCCCAGATTGAAGAAGCTGTCGATGTCACCTCTGATTTATGTGCTTATAAATTTATAATGTATAAACTAAGACAAATCTGATTTCTTTGTGAATCACTGATTTTAAATGTGAGAGCTCATATTGTTTTCTTATGTGATATATAGGTACAACTTTCTGAAAAGCTGATGAGTATTGTGCTCTTTAAGAAGGTAAGCATTTAATGGTATATGCATGTGTGGTATTCAATAATTTTATGTCACTTATTTGTGACATGCTCACCATGTCTGATATACTTGCATCTTCAGTTGGGAGATTATGAAATAGCTTGGGTTGATGCTGAAGTGGGGAAGACAGAGAGTGACATGTTGTCTTCACTACCCATCTCAACTGCTGCTCCCCCACATAACTCGGTCCTTGTTGGTGATTTAAAAATGGACTTCAAACAGTTTCTTTTTGGCAAGGGTGTACAGGTATTGTTCATCTGATACTTAAATTCATTCATTTTTAATATAATCAAATAATAACAAGTCGTAATAGGGCATGAGCATGTGGTCTTATCAATTCATTGCCATGTTGTACCTGCTTCATAGTGAGCCTTTTGATGACAGTGATGATAATGGTGACTGACGACAATGATAACAGTGACTGGATATCGGGCACATCAAAACTCGGATACGGTTGAAAATTGGACCAAGGCATCCAAACAAAATTAAATGACAAACGTGTCCTTCCAATCTCAAATGATGCATGGTGGTATCTGCATCCTGTTGGATTCTTCCCGGCGCTCAAGTTAGGTGTAGCTATATAGAGCTTGACTGGTGTGTGCTTGTGGACGTGCATTCATGGCATGTGTTTGTATGATGGCTCATACACAACTCATACGAATCTTGCATGCTAAACAGTCGTAGTAATCTTGGTAGGAGTGAAACTATCACTCGGCAACACTTGGTTTCGCAAAATAGAAAAATGAACTTAACCTTATGATCTTGAGTCTTTGATTTGTGAAAATAAGGTGCAACTATCAGAAATTTCTTCACCCTCAACCAAAAAAGAGATTTTTACAGGTAGAATTTGCTGGTGGGGCATTGCGATGTGGTGAATATATCACTTTACGTAAGGTTGGGTGTGCAGGCCAAAAGGTAAGCATTGTAGTTTTAATAAATATTTTTTTTTTTGTTGAGAACGTGTTTATTTTAGTTGTGCAAGGGCCGAAGGAAATTGTCCAGTTTCAATTTGGTTCTACCAATGTATGGTATCACTTTTCCTTTTGTAGGGTGGAGGTTCTGGTACACAGCAAATTGTCATTAAATGTCCCTTATGTGAGGATTACTATAAAATCCGCGCGTATCTGTACTCACAATTTTATTTGCTTTGAGCTGATGAGAAACGACCTGTAAATGGATGTTATCATAGAATGTATTTTTAATCTCTGTTGTAAATCATGCTTGAATGTACAATTTCATGTAATTGTATTCACAATTTTTTTTTTTTTTTTTTTTTTTAGAGGAAACACTTTTTGATATTTGTATTTGAAAGAAAATGTTATTTAGTCCAACGTGTTCATTTTTAATATTTGTGTTTCTTTATTTTTCTTTCTTTTTTAAAAAGAATATCATAAAGGGTATATTCGATGAACAAAATGTCGGAAGGATGGAATGATTTTTACGTTATGAGTGTGTTTGGTGGAAAAATAATAGGAAAAATAAAATGAGGGAAAGATTTTCATCTTGTGATTATAGGATAAAATCATTTAGGATGAGACATCTAATTATCTTATTTATGGATTATTATTACCAAACATTCATGCATTTTGTCATGTAATTTAATAACCATTTACATTTTAAAAACGATCAATTTTTCTTTATATTTTAAGTATGTGTCCAAATAAACTTTTTTAATAATAATTTTAACAAAATTGAAACTAAAGCACACAAAAATCTTGATCAAATTGATACCGATGCACAAAAAAATCTTAACCAAATTTTTTATTTATTTAATAATCAAAATTTTTATGTGCATTGATATTAATTTTATTGAAATTATTAATATAAGAGTTTATCAAACACATAAAATATAATGAAACATTAAGACACAAAACTAAAAATAAAAATGTGTGGTAATAATAACCCATCGTTTATCTATCCCATCCGATTCATCAAAGGCATTCAAACTCTATTTGAAGATCGGGTACTTTGATATTGGATTATTTTAGTAGTGATATTGGAACATTTTGGTTGGACATCTAAAATAAATCTTCCTAGGCTTCACTAATACCGCCGTGCAATCAATCAAATTTTCGGTAGGAAAATCTCGATTTTGTCCCTCTAGATTTTGATTTTTTACATTTGTCTAACTTTGCAAACCATGTAGTCCCTCCACTTTGCAATGGGCTACCCAGTATGGGGGGGACTGAAGGGTATCTGGTTACACTTTCGTTCTCTTTTTTTTTTCCTTTCTATTTTCTTTTCGCTAGACAAGCACGTTTTATAAATGCCTTTTGACAAAAATTTTGAGATTAATAAAAGAAAAACACATAAGGCCCGAAAAGAAATAAAAAAACTTAGTTAGGTGCCTGGAATTGAAATTTCGGTGGGTATTAGCGGTAATAATTACCGCTTAGAAAAACAGGTAAGATTTTTTTTTTGTAGTAGTAGTAAAACAGGTAAGAATTTAGACACAGAAAATTGCATTTCATTTTTGATAAATAAGGCGGAGAGCGAAACAACTGTCAGTCCGTGAAGAGAGAGATAAAACAAGATAAATAAAACTTCAATCTCCTTGTCTCTTCAATTACAAATATTACAACAATCAAAAACCCTAGAAACCATCATTTCAATCTCTCTTTCTCTATTTCTCTCTTCAATTTGAGCTTCTTCGAACCCTAATCCATCTTCAATTGGATATAAGACGGCACTTGTTTCTTCTATGGCTTGTACGAGTGCCACGTGGTCGCCGAGCTCCCTTCAGCTCCGATTAGCTCTGAACTGTAGGAATTGCAGGAAACCCCATAGGGTGCTTGTGCGGACGCGCGTGAGGAAGCTGGATCGCGAGGTCCGCGTGCTCTGTGTTGCGCAGAACGGAGAACGTCGTAGTGGGGCTACGTGGAACGGGTCGGACTCCCCGGAGGATACTTTTTCTGGATGGTCTGGTTCAGATAAGGATGAACAGTCTATCGAATCGAAGAGGAAGAATTGGTTTGGAGGTATTTAATTGCTTTTTAAATTTAAGCTAAAGAGACAGGGGAAGAGAGTTAATAATTTAGCTCTAGTAAATATGGGCACAATTCTTTCTCTTCTTTTTTTGTGTGTGTGTGCTTTGGTTCCCGATGATGAGGCGCGTTGAACCATGATAAAATGCAAAATGCAGCTCGAATTTGGTTATTTATGGATGAATGTTTTATTTCGATATATAATTGTAATTTCTATTATTTGCTAAAGTTTTCTGAGCAGCCAACTGGATCAGTGGAAAACCGAAAATGTATTGGCGTTCAGTGTTACTTTGTGTGTTTGGCCAATGAATTAGGGGTATTGATTATGACTGTAATGCCCGTCGCTAAAATTTTGTAGATATCGGTGGTATTTTCTCAAATATCCATGGCCTGAAGGTCTAAAATTGAAAATGATTCAGTTCCAGATGGTTTCTTTTTGCTTTATCTGTATCTATGTTTTCTGGAGCTCGTGGTTTTCTTTTTATGGACTAATAACATTGTGCAAGTAGTTTGCTTCCAGGGGTTGTGGGAGCTGGAGTGGCTGGAGTCATTTTGGTGGCAGGTCTCACCTTTGCAGCATTATCTCTTAGCAAGCGCAATACTTCCAGTAAGTGGTTACCTCTTCTTAAAAATACCCAAATGTCTGACTCATCTCGAGTTTAAAGTCGGGGTCTAAATCAAACTTTTCTATCAAATTGTACTCTATATCATCATCATCCTCTAGCAATCTACTACTCACACATTTTAGTATCATAGGCTCTGTTTATTGCAGTAAAATAAATTTTCTCAGTAATGTTTTGTGATATATACCGCATTCCATGTACTGTGAATCCAGGACCAAATCAACAAATGGAACCTTTGACGGCTCAACAGGAAGGTTCGTTGGTCTCTGTTAATGAGACTGATGAAAACAGGATGGATGAAAATGAGGGAAACAATGAAAAGCATGAAGATAGAAGTCTGGAAAGCAAGAAGACAGGTATAGATCAGGATCCCTCTTCATCTCCGGAATATAATGAAGCTCCCAGTGAAAATAAAATTGGTAATGATAATGAGGACTCATCTTTGGACGATGTCAAATACACATCCGTTAGTAGTGATGCCATCGACAGTGTTCCCATTCAAGAAAAACATGAGTCTGATTTTGATGACAAGTCATTTGATCCTGAAACGACTTCAAGCTCACCATCTGAACTTGAGATTCTTATTGGTTCTTCTGTTGCACATAGCCTTAAGGATTCAGATGGCAGTCTTTCTGCTAGCTTACACGAACCAAATTCTGAAATTGAAGACAACCTGGTCAGCGTTAAATCAAAAAAGTTGTCTAATTCCACAAATCTTAACACTGACCACCACAAGGGTTTGCCTGGTTCAAATGTAAAAGAAAATTCCAATTTTTCATTGGATTCTGCCAATGCATATGCACCTAGTGAGCCTGTGACACTGAGTATTTCAGTCAGTTCACAATTGGACACAACTGTAGATCCTCAGATAGTAGCCACAGACAATATGGAGACCGTAGCTTCACCTTCAATTAAAGAAAATCCTGATCTGAACAAAACACCAGAAGTCCTAGCTGAGACAAACATTTCATACCCGGAAGTGCACAGCTTAAATGAAATTGTGTCTTCTAGATATTCTGTGTCAGCGTCAACCTATACATTTGCAAATGAACTAGAATCAAATGGTCGTAATGAGATGAATAGAAGTGGATCATTTTTTGAATCACCGACTCAAGGGAGTTCCTTCTCCCCTACTGGCATTCCTGCTCCATCTGTAGTTTCTGCAGCTCTACAGGTGCATCCTGGAAAGGTTCTGGTTCCTGCAGCTGTTGATCAAGTTCAGGGTCAAGCACTAGCAGCTTTGCAAGTTCTGAAGGTACTCCTTAACTCTCATGTGTGCATCTAAAAAATTAGAGTTCAAATGTGTGGTGCCTATTTGTGGGTATCTAAAGTTGAACCCTTTTGTTACGATATAAAGGTTTACAATATGTACCATCAATTGCTTCTCAGGTTATTGAAGCTGATGCTCAACCAAGTGATCTATGTACACGTCGCGAGTATGCGCGTTGGTTGGTGTCTGCAAGCAGTGCTCTTTCGAGGTATATGTCCTTTTCTTGTTAGTGTGATTGGTTGGTGTAGATATTGATCTGACTTGCAATATAAGATGCATATCAGAAGTTTAAAATCAATGATATGAGTGCCCTTCAATTGCTTGTAGGAATACGTTGTCAAAAGTGTATCCTGCAATGTATATAGAGAATGTTACTGAACTTGCATTTGATGATATCACACATGAAGACCCTGATTTTTCATCCATTCAAGGTGAGCATCGGATTTCAGGTTTTTGGGTTATAATCTAAATAGAAAGGTTTCTGTTCGTGAGATGACGCTTTATTCTGTTGCATCATTCTTAATTGAGTTGGATGTTTCAGGCTTGGCAGAAGCAGGACTAATCTCAAGCAAGCTTTCAAATCATGATTTGCTTAACAATGACCAAGGCCCATTCTGCTTCTTTCCTGAAAGGTGATTACACTATTGATTACTTTATTAGATTATTAGTTCCCTTGAGTATAAATCTTCCTTCCAGATGTTGCAATCTGATGGCGGAAGAAATATTTACATGGGGTTTTTGTTACTCTGTCTAACTGGGATTCTCCATTTTCCTCTCACGTTTCCTATCAACATAATGGCAGAAAAATATTTGATGTCTTACTTTCATCTGCGCTTTGGACCTCTGATTCTATAGTCATGGTTTGGCCAGTTACAATTTGTTTTCCTTTTTAGATGGGCTTGGTGTATGATATCTAAATGTCACTTGGCCTATGTAATTAGGCTTCATAAGCATCTTGATGCCTCCTAGTTTCAAAATATATCTTCGTACTAGCTCGCTAACTACTCATCATTTCCTCCAAAGGAAAGTAGAAATAATGAATCAATAAGAGGCTACTTGACATATTTTTCTATTTGTGTGTTATAGATGTCCACTGCATTTGCTTGGTCTGCCAAATATATAGTATATGATATGTTGATTTGCCTCGTTTTTCTTCATATCAACTATTTACTCTGCAGCCCTCTATCACGTCAAAATCTTGTAAGTTGGAAGATGGCGTTGGAGAAACGACAACTCCCAGAGGCTGACAGAAAGGTCACTTATATAATAAGCTTGTTTGATTTTTACTTTTACAGCAAATTTTACTGCATATAGTTGTAAATGTGTTTGTAAATCTTACATTTTGTTTACCTTACAGATCATATACCAACTTTCTGGTTTTATAGACATCGATAAGATAATACCAGATGCATGGCCTGCCCTCGTAGCCGACTTGTCTGCTGGAGAACAGGGAATAATAGCACTTGCTTTTGGTGAGTCATTTTCATATTGAATCACTTCTGTATTTCATCTTGATTTTAATAATCATGTGTATATTTTTATTATTTTATCATTATAGGTTGTACAAGACTATTCCAGCCAGATAAACCAGTCACAAAGGCGCAGGCTGCTGTTGCTCTTGCAACTGGCGAGGCTTCTGATATGGTTAATGAGGAATTAGCACGTATTGAAGCAGAATCTATGGCAGAAAATGCTGTTTCTGCACATAATGCCCTAGTGGCTCAAGTTGAGAAGGATATTAATGCTACTTTTGAAAAGGAGCTTTCCATGGAAAGGGAAAAGATTGATGCTGTGGAGAAAATGGCTGAACAGGCAAGGTCCGAGTTGGAGAGGTTACGAGCTGAGAGAGAGGTGGAAAATATTGCCTTAATGAAGGAACGTGCTGCTATTGAATCAGAAATGGAAGTTCTTTCAAGGTTGCGGTGGGAGGTAGAGGAGCAGTTGCAAAGCCTTTTGAGCAACAAGGCAGAGATATTGTATGAAAAGGAAAGGATTAACCAACTTCGGAAAGAAGCGGAAGATGACAACCAAGAGATCAGTAGGTTACAGTATGAGCTAGAAGTTGAGAGAAAAGCCTTGTCTATGGCCAGGTAAGAAAGTAAATGATTTTCTTACCTTGAAGCAGTTATAGATAGAAGACTGTTAAGTAGTTGATGTCTGACTTTAAGTTGTTAGATAGTGTTGGATAGATATGGAACATAGAAGTACATGCATATACTTAAATATTTGTTTATTTCTTAAATATTTAGAAGTGGGTAGCTACTTTAGTTGTCTATAATGTGATAAGGGAACAGCAGTGTATGAGTGTAAAGATATATGTTGCAAAAAGCCTTATAAAAGATGTTATGTTAGTGTCCGAATCCACACCATTTTACTTAGGCAAACTGGGTAACAGAGATGCTAACCCAGGTTTGGTATCTAACCAGCAAAGTGCCTCTCAATACCTAAATGGTATTGGACTGCTATATTTTGAATATAACTTTTGTCATTCAGGACTTGGGCTGAGGATGAGGCAAAGAGAGCAAGAGAACAAGCAAAAGCCCTGGAGGAGGCTAGAGATCGCTGGGAGAGGCATGGCATCAAAGTAGTTGTTGACAGTGACCTCCGTGAAGAGAGCACCGCAGAAGTTACCTGGTTAAATGCCAGTAAACACTCAGTTGAAGGAACTATGAACAGGGCTGAAAACTTGGTCAACAAGCTTAAGGTAATGGCAGAGAATGCAAAAGGAAAATCCAGAGAGACAATTGATGTGATCATCCACAAGATACTCTTTTTGATCTCAGTTTTGAAGGATTGGGCCTCCAACGCTGGTAGAAATGCCGAAGAACTGAAAGATGCCGCCATCTTGAAGGCAAGGGGATCAATACAAGAGTTGCAGCAAGGGACAGAACAACTTAGTTTAGCAGTCAAGGCAGGTGCAAAACAGGTAGCAGGAGACTGTAGGGAAGGAGTTGAGAAACTTACTCAGAAGTTCAAAACATGAAATCTCTCCCATCTATGCCCTTGTGCATAAACAATAATTTTGTCGGCCATTGATGCTGAGAAGTCAGCTATGTAGTATTTATGGAATTGCATTTTGCATTTTTTCCCTCGACTTTTGTAACCTGCTTTGGGTGTAAACAGGATATTAATATGACTTTTTTACAAACAAGGCATCATGAATTTCATGGTAAATATCAATAGATTATAAGTCAAGCATAAATTTCGTAGCTGTTATACAACCAAGTTAAACTTCTGGCTTTTAGTTTTAGTGTTTTACCATTAAATGTTATCCAATATTAGCTATTTATGTATGTTTTATCAAATTTTATAAATAAAAAAATAACATCTTGTATGCAATTAACCATAGAGCACCAACCAAATGCGGTTGAGTAAGAATATTTTGATCACCGCAATAATGTTCTCTTCACGATTACTCTTTTGCATGAGTTTATATTATCGACTTAAAAAACTCTTATCTAACATAAATTCATAAAAGATACATAACAGATAATCCAACTCACAATTGATTGAATCGCATGAAAAAAAAATCTTGAATCGCATGAAAAAAAAAAGATTTTTTTTCATCCAATAATAAGATAGAGCCTTTTGCCATAAATCCATACTAGAAAAAAAAATTCATCAACGCTGCCCTAACAATTATTTAGTTATATTATCATAATTAATTAACAATGGAGTACAGCTGGATGCCACTTCTGATCTGCAAACCCTTCGGGCATGAAACTAATTAAGAACATCAAGAGTAGTGTACCAGGTAGATCTATTAACCCCTGGCACACATAAAATCACGCCTTCAATCAGCAGACCCAAGTTTGTCTTTATTGGAGCCACCTGGTTTAAGTTGGGGAAAGCTTGCTATAAATTGATAACAAGTCGATAAAGAGGCACACGATAAGATGGGAATTAACAAAAATTCCAAAAAGCCACTCATGTAATTAAACATCATTGCTTTCAGTCCACCATCTCTAATACAAAGTAACAGAAAGATTTATAACATGGTTCTCAGGCTGAACAAAAATAGTATAGAATAAGCATAGGATAAAGAAAACAATACTTCTAACTGACAGACCAATCAAATTTGCGAAAGCATGGTTCACTTCTTCTTCTCACCTCCTCCAGTAGCCCTGCAAGCAACATTTCCATATAAGACAACAGATAATTCTGGCAGCAAAAAGAAAAACAAAAAACAAAATAATTTCACTCAAGATGCACCATTACTAGGTTCATAAAGCCATAAGATTTGATAACATCTACATCGAACAACAGCATGGAGCTGAGCACATCTACAGGCCTGTTAAAAACTGATGAGATTCGGAAAACTAAATTCTTGAAAATCACCTGATCTTGCGGAGAACATTAGACATTTCTTCACGCTTCTTCTTTGCCCTCTTGTGTGTGCCAAGCTTTCTTTTAGCTACCTTCAAAGCACGCTTGTCCTTGCCAACTTTCAGAAGCTCAGTAATCCTCTTCTCATATGGTGCATAACCAGCGACTTCCCTGATCAAATTCCGCACGAAGTGGACCCTTTTGCTAGTTTTCTGAGGGAGACCACATATAGCATCATTAGTTTTTTCCAACACAAACAATCTAACATAAATATAAACAATGGCAGATTGATAACCTGTAATAAAGATATAAACCTACATACCTTAATACATTAGAGAAAAACAGATACAAGGGGAGATAACAGCATGTACCCTCTAATGAGAAATGAAATTAGAACTCATTTTTTTCTTTCAAGCATAAGAATACTTCCAGAATTCAAACCAAAATGTACTCTATTACAACTTACAAGTAAATTAAGTAATCTAACTCGATGTTAGAAGTGTAAATTGACCTAAACAAAAAAATTGTCCTTGACCCAAGCAACTTACTCCTTTGCGGTCAGAGGGCCGTGGAGCCAATTCCTTCTTGGTTACAATGTGACCTTTGTTCAATCCCACAGAAATACCAGTATTTAGCTGTTTTGTAGCCATTATCTGCTTCAAAGATGCCAATTCAGTAATGCTGACTTACAACAAATTTGTCCAAAAAGAATATTTGATTAGTCAAAATCAAAGACACTAGTTCCATTGCATGAAAACTTACTCTGGTCCATATATTATCACTAAATTCAAAAACTTGACTTACTCTAACGTTTTCTTATCAAGAATGCATGAAACTACTTTTTTGGGCCCTCAGTTGAAGAAAAAGTAAATTTAAATATATGAGTGTCTCGAATTTTATCAAACATATCATCATCAACATAATAATAATTTATCCAAAGCAAAAGGTAAGGGGAATCTTTACAACAAGAAAAGAAAAAGGAAATGCCTAATTAACTAGGCCCGACAGCTATTCCACTAATCTCCTGGAAACAGGAAACAGAATTGAAATGGGCTCTTCAAACCAATGCAAATAGCAATTCACTTCAATTACCAAGTAATATTTACAAGCAATAAATACTCGTTAAAACACAACAAAATGGAACAAAAGGCACGACAATAACTTCAATAGGGCAATTGTTAAAGAACAAAATGCTTCCAATCTCAACATCGAAATTTAATCTATATCAGTTACAGGCATTTATAGATCACGTATACGTAGGTGTTTGTGCGCGTATGTATCCTCGCAATGACTATAAAAACAAATCCGTGAAACAAACAAAGGGTTGCTCATAAACGCAGGAAAAGAAACGAAAGTAATATCTTAAACCGAAGATTTCATATTTCCTTGAAACCAAGAATACAAAAACCTCCACTTGACTAAGCCCTAGATAACTGCTTTACAGTAGTTGAAGTAACCTTTCATTTTCCAGAAAGTAAAAGCAACAAAGAAACACAAGATTCAAAATTCTATATTCCTTCCCCTGCAACCAAACAGAGATGGTGCTCATGAGAGAGGCTTACCGTGAAACGAGTGCGACCAGATCTGAGGCGGGTTCAAAGAAAGTACCCAGGGTTTTGGGTTTGTAATTTATAGAAGCTAAGATGGTTGGATGTAGAAAACATAAGTAGATCATGGGTAATTTTGTCATGTTAAATGTATTTTCTTTTGCTAAACACACCGTTTTACTTCGCATACAAAACGTACCGTTTCCTTTGATAAGTTAAATTTTGATTAATTGAATATTTTATGATTAATCATCAATTACGAATCAACCGGAATTTTTTTTATTAATGAAAGCCTAATGTAAACTAAGAAAACACATAAAGTCACGAGGAAACCAAATAATGAAATCTCATTATTTAAGATTATCACATGGATAATCTATTCTCTCTATTTACTTAAAAATAAAATTAATATGAATTAAAATATTAAAAGATTGTATTTCCAACTTCAATGGAGACTATAAACTTAATGGAGTAAGCTCGATTTAAGGTCCAAGTTATTTTTAGGGTATGTTCGTTTAGTGTGATTTCAAATTTTTTAGGGTTCACAATTCTCAAGAATTAAAATTATTACGATTTAAGATTCTTGAGAATTAAATTTTTTAATATTTGGATATTAAGAATTCAAAGTTAAATTTAATATAATTTTAATTTATGTTGTTTAGAGGAAAAATGAGAATCTCCCATTGTGTATGCAAAAATATTAATAATAATTTCCTATAAAAAATAATATTAATATATACAAAAAATTTAAATTACAAACTATCGAACCTTGAAAATTAAGTTTTTTAAGAACCAAAACTAGCGCACACGGTACATATAGGTGACATGTAAAAAAATGCTTGTGATATCAAAATCTTGTATGATTGATATGAAAAAAAAAAAGTATTTAAAAAGCATAACAAAAGACAAAATAAATAAATAACGATAAAGAGCTGAATTTTTTGTAAGTAAAGACTCAAGTTTTAGGTGGGGTTTTAATGTCCCGTGATTTTGCGAGAAATATGATATTTCATAATTTTTAAATCTTGACAATTAAGATAATCAAGTATTTCATTAAAACTGAATCCTGAAAACTATAAAATCTTATCATTCAAATCTTATTAACGGAACGTATTTTTATTTCAAAGCTTGAGTAACAATCGTGAGAGAAGCATGAAAATTTATTTATTTATTTATTTGTAAACATGAAATTTACATATTTGAAAATTTATCGTATTGTGGAGTTGTCAACAGATCAAATCCACAAATAATAGATGAGAAAGTATTGTTGAGTAGAAATTTTGGATAAATAAAAGAAAATTTGCTTTTGAATTGACAGGTAAAGATATAGGAAAATAATGCTAAAAAAATAAGTAAAATAGAGATAAATATTTACATTGTTCAGCTTCACATGAGCAGTAAATAATTTCTTCACTATAAATGAGAGATTACAAGGATTTTAATAAACTATTTACAAGTAATACTCTCTTGATTACTCTTTTATATTTTTCTCTCTATCTTTTTTTTTATTCTCAATTTTCTTTGAAAATTTTGTTTGAATACATAGGTGGGATATTTAGGTGTTGTGTGGATTCTTTGATCTTGTGTAGACGGAAATTGGTGATTCTTTAATGATCTTGCTTTTTGCTTATTTGAAATGAAAAAAATAAAGGGTATTTATAGTAGAAAAAATTAGGTGAAATATAAAAAAATATGTAAAAATTAAGTGGAACAAAAAAAATGGTGAAATAAGAAAAATTATGTAAAATGAAAAAAATAGGTAAAGTGAAAAAATTCAGTATATTGATAAAAATAAAAAAACAATATTTGATAATCGTAGATTTTCATATCCACAATATTTTCATCGGTTATATTACAAAAGGTAAAGTACTCCAAAAAAAAAAAATTGTGAAACTTTAATAGTCCATTTTTTAAAAAGATATTAGTCCAAAGTTTTGAACCAGATTTAACTAGTTATCAATGAAATTTGTCATACTTATGAAAAACATTCATTTCGTTCAAAATATTTAGTCTATTTTTTATTTACATAAATTTAATGTAAATGTTTTTTTAAAAATGTTAACTAAGTATATTTGTTTTTGACATAAAATAATAAAACTTGTAAAGTTATTATATTTATATTTTATTTAAAGAACATGAATAAAAAATATGAGATATTTATTTCAATAAAAAAAGATGACCAAAAATATTATAGGGAAGGAATACAAGTTACTCCATTAATTAACGGTCCAAATAGTGCAGTGTAGCACATGACTTAAGAATAGAATTAAGGCGGAAAAAACGATGTTCTTGCATGAAAGACCATAAGGCCACTTTAATTAAACCGAATCTGCAGTAATACCGCTGCCTCTAACAGCCAATCAATGTTTTTTTTAGCACTTTACAGGAAGCAGTAGAAACTAGAATCCAACGTTCTCTTCCACTGCCAACTCCAAATGCGGTTTGACACTTTGACTCGCAGTTAGCCTTTAAAATTTCTCTCTAATCCATTATTTTTGTCTTTTAAAATTTAATATCTTGCCAATTTATTTCAACATTACAGCTCTGGTAGGCTTTAAATCCATGTTTTAAATCTTTTCATTAGGAAACTAGCATGACGACAAATCGACAGTGAGTCTGTCCAGTCCCATGGTATCATTCCTAATTCGGTATCTGCTAAATATTAATTTTTCTGTTTTTAGATGAAAAAATTCTCTTGTGCTCTAAATTCTTGTTCTTTATTGATCACGACTGATATCTGCTACTTGGGTCTCTCTTGGTTTTTCTTCTTGCTGTTCTTCTTCTCTGTTTTTTTGAATTTGTAATCATCAATAGCTTAAATCATTTCATTTCTTAAACCCTAATGACTGAAGGCTGAAATCAACTCCCGTTTCAAGTATCGCTTTCTGGGTCTCCTTGAATTGCAATTCAGATTCCGGGTGAGTGGTGGCTTTAATCCTTTTACAGATTCTTGTTGATTTGATGCTATTAAGTCTCATTCTTTGATTTGGAATCCATTACATTTTTTAATACCCAATTGATACTTTTCTCGTTGGAAGGAAGCTCCAGCTATCATTGTATCTACTTTCTTGAGGTCTTCTTTTGTATGTATGCTATCTTTCACTACTGTCGGTACACTTTGTGTTTTGCTTAGCCAATCTCACGTAGTCGTTGAATTCGTGATTTATAATTCATCTATATCATTGAATTTCAAAATTTTATATCTTCAACTACTCATATTTGCGTAATTTCAAGTATCCATCTAGTAATGCTCAAACACAAAATACTTTTGGTGCCAAGCTGAGTTCTCAAATCATACATCAAGATGAATTCCTTCAGTTACTTTTCTATTTACATGCAGAATCAATCTTTTTTCCATCTATGTTAGCATACATAGACTATAGGCATCAATGTTGATCCTATGTGGCCCCCCTCTCCTTGAGTGTGTTTACTGTCTAGCATGTGCCCGTTGGGCATGGAAACGATGTCTCCACACTGCAGGTCATGACAGTGAGACGTGGGGCCTTGCAAGTGCTGAAGAATTTGAGCCTGTCCCTCGCCTATGTCGTTACATTTTAGCAGTCTATGAAGAAGATCTTCGACACCCCCTTTGGGAACCCCCTGGAGGTTATGGAATCAATCCAGAATGGTTAGTTCTAAGGAAAACCTACAGAGATACTCAAGGGCGGGCCCCTTCATATATATTGTATCTTGATCACGATCATGCAGACATAGTTCTTGCCATTAGGGGCCTCAATTTGGCAAAGGAGAGTGATTATGCAGTGCTTTTGGATAATAAGCTCGGGAAAAGGAAATTTGATGGTGGCTATGTTCACAATGGGCTACTGAAGGCTGCTGGGTGTGTTTTGGATGCGGAGTGTGACATTTTGAAGGAATTGGTGGAGAAATATCCAAATTATACTTTGACCTTCGCAGGACATTCTCTTGGGTCAGGTGTGGCTTCAATGTTGACATTGTTGGTTGTGCGCCATCCGGATAAATTGGGAAGTATTGACAAGAGGAGGGTTAGGTGTTATGCTATTGCACCTGCAAGGTGCATGTCCTTAAATTTGGCAGTCAGATATGCAGATGCAATCAATTCTGTTGTGCTTCAGGCAAGTTTTTAACCTTTTAGTTTTTTTTTTTTTGGTGCTTATGTATTTGTGGGAAGAATCTCAGACAATCTGTCCAAGATGAATACACATCTTATGAAGTCTTAACAGCATTTATATTTGTTTTTGCATTGTCATGCCTGTCTGTTTTCTACTTAGTTGAGGGTTTCTGGTGCCCCTCTGCTGTTTTGTTTTTGTTTGTGGGCGATGCTGGTAATATTAACTTGCACTAGGAGAGAAAATAGAAAATCAATTTGAAGTTCATTTTTTGTGATGATGATATTTATTGATGCCAAAAATGTGTTTTGGTGAGTTGGAGGCTAGGACTCAGACATATCTGCACAGGGAGAGGAAGGTGAGCTAGGGGGTCGCCGGAGGGGGTGCCTCCGGGGATGCTCCGAAGCTTTAATTAGAGTCAGAGCAAAAATATGTAGGGGACGAGCCCTCTCTTTTTCAGTTGAGAAAAAAAGTTGGCCCTTTGGAGTGCATAACTGACCCTTTTTATAAGGCTTCAGAGGCGGCATTTGACCTAGGGCGGCAGTGAGATGTTGCCCCAACTGGGTTGGGTAATGATGCCTAGGAGGCCCAGCTAGGTGGCTGGGGGCCGTCCGTTAGGGCTTTGCCTTGCTGTCTTGATCAGGAGTCGTCTATGTGTTAAGACGGTTTGATGACCTGACGTCCCAACTTGGTTGGGTAATGATGGCCTGGAGGGCGGTGGTGACGTGGAGGCCCAGCTGGGGGGCAATGATGCCCTGAAGGGCGGTCATGACCTGGAGGCCCAACCATCCGAGCCCGGGTCTTCCGCGTGTCTCCTTGCAGCCTGGGATCAAGATGATCCACGTGTCGTCTTCTTGTTGGAGAGGTGTATTTTGGCAGTATCAGAGGCCCCCCACTTCCTTGAGTACATTTATGTGTTTAAGGAAGTATTGCAGGTTTCGATCTTCAATGAAAATGATAGTGTACCGTGTTCTGCTAAAGCCGAGCAGGTGTGGAGCAATCCATCTGCTCGGCCTTGGACGGGAAAGACATGAGTCTGAGCACATGTGGAGTAAGTCCAGCCGCTCGGACCTTGGAGGGATGAGGCCGAGGCCGAGGACAGTGGGTCGAGGCCGAGGACAGTGGGTCGAGGCCGAGGACCGTGGGTCAAAGCTGAGGCCGATGACAATGGGTCGAGGCCGAGGACAATGGGTCGAGGTCGAGGACAGTGGGCCGAGGCCGAGGACAGTGGGTCGAGGCCGAGGACAGTGGAATGGGTCGAGGCCGAGGACAGTGGGTCGAGGCAGAGGACGAGGACAGTGGGTGGAGGCCGAGAACAGTGGGTGGAGGCCGAGGGCGAGGACAGTGGGTCGAGGCCGAGGGCGAGGACAGTGGGTCGAGGCCGAGGGCGAGGACAGTGGGTCAAGGCCGAGGACAGTGGGTCGAGGTCGAGGACAGTGGGCCGAGGTCGAGGACAGTGGGTCGAAGCCGAGGCAGAGGACAATGGGTCGAGGCCAAGGACAGTGGGTCGAGGCCAAGGCCGAGGACATGGCCCTTGAGGGACGAGTCCGAGGACAGATAGAGCAATCCATCTGCTCGGATCTTAGAGCTAGTGGCCGAGGCAGAGGACATGGCCCCTGAGGGACGAGTCCGAGGACAAATAGAGCAATCCATTTGCTCGGATCTTAGAGCTTGTGGCCGAGGCCAAGGACTGGGTCGAGGTCGAGGCCGAGGACATGGCCCTTGAGGGACGAGTCCGAGGACAGATAGAGCAATCCATCTGCTCGGATCTTAGAGCTGGTGGCAGAGGCCGAGGACTAGGTCCAGGCCGAGGCCGAGAAAATGGCCCTTGAGGGACGTTGGCCTTGCGCACTAATGCTCGGCCAGTGTGCATTAGTGTATACTGACGTTGGACCCCGTCCGAGGAGTGTGCATTGCATTGGCTCAGAAAGGGTTGTGCGCACTACGACACTTAGCCGTGTGCGCTATGCGAGAGTTCGGATGGGGGCATGCGCACTACGGTGCTTAGCCGTGTGCGCTATACGAGAGTTCGGACAGGGGCGTGCGCACTACAGTACTTAGCCGTATGCGCTATACGAGAGTTCGGACAGGGGCATGCGCATTACGATGCTTAGCCGTGTGCGCTATACGAGAGTTCGGACAGGGGTGTGCGCACTACGGTGCTTAGTCGTGTGAGCTATACGAGAGTTCGGACAGGGGCGTGCGCATTACAGTGCTTAGCCGTGTGCGCTATACGAGAGTTCGGACAGGGGCGTGCGCACTACGGCTAAGGAACTTGACCCAAACAGATGGGTGTGAGTACTGGCCCCTACTGCTCTTTAACCCGCATCCCTGGCGGTGGATTTGGGCGGCATGACAACAGATGAGTTCTTTAAACTTCTTCGCTGTTACTGCCAGCGAGAGATGGTGGTTTTCCACGGACGGCGCCAATCTGTTGATTCCAAAAATGTGTTTTGGTGAGTTGGAGGCTAGGACTCAGACGTATCGGCACAGGGAGAGGAAGATGAGCTAGGGGGTCGCCGGAGGGGGTGCCTCCGGGGATGCTCTGAAGCTTTAGTTAGAGTCAGAGCAAAAATATATAGGGGACGAGCCCTCTTTTTTTCAGTTGAGAAAAAAAGTTGGCCCTTTGGAGTGCATACCTGACCCTTTTTATAGGGCTTCAGAGGCGGCATTTGACCTAGGGTGGCAGTGAGATGTTGCCCCAACTGGGTTGGGTAATGATGCCTAGGAGGCCCAGCTAGGTAGTTGGGGGCCGTCCGTTAGGGCTTTGCCTTGCTGTCTTGATCGGGAGTCGTCTATACGTTAAGACGGTTTGATGACCTGACGTCCCAACTTGGTTGGGTAATGATGGCCTGGAGGGCGGTGGTGACGTGGAGGCCTAGCTGGGGGGCAATGATGCCCTGAAGGGCGGTCATGACCTGGAGGCCCAACCGTCCCAGCCCGGGTCTTCCGCGTGTCTCCTTGCAGCCTGGGATCAAGATGGTCCACGTGTCGTCTTCTTGTTGGAGAGGTGTATTTTGGCAGTATCAATATTGATCTCTGTATTGTGTTTGGCTTCAGTAGGGTCCTATTACGCCCATAGCCCACTCCATCAGCCAAGTTCCGCTAAACCACCCCAAGCTCTTACTCCTTGTACTGGGTGGGCTCTCTTGTAAAACCAAAGACGTCATCATGGAATTATCGTAACATGTATAAGATTTTGGATATATTCCTTCAGTAAGATACCAGAAACTACTTTTCGGGGAAAAAGATGAAGAAGATACCAGAAACTACGAAACTCAAATATAAGTCTTATATTGTCTTGTTTTGTGTAAGATGGTAAAAACTTGAAACAGAGAAGCAGGGTCTTTAGCAGTTGCTGCAAACATTAGTGATGTAGGACAGATAAATAGAAAGAGAAACAGATTAAGATCGGGAGATTAAGATTGGGGGAGAAACAACAGAGAGCCAAGGATATTAGACCGAGAGAAATTGGATCAGGTAGAGGAAGACAAAGATAAGGAAGGAGAGATTAGAAAAGACAGGTCAAGAAGACAAAAGATACTATAATCTTTTATTCAATTCATAATTCAGCTCTACCAAAATCAACATAATAAGGTGCTTATATAGACACCAAACACACTATAAAATCCTACGAATTAATACTATCCCTTATAAATCAAAACATAACAACTCCCAAATAAAATCCTAACATAATAGGAAATAAATCAAAACATAATAATTTCTTGATATCCCAGAAATCCTAGAATAGTACATAATTCCTTTCTTTTTCTGTATCAATTAGTTTTTTGCAACCCAGTGTGGCTAGAATTATTGCCTATGTTACTAATACTCGGGTACATGTGTGGGATGTGGGTACGTGTCTGACACAGATACTAGTTTATTTTCTCGTAAGTTTTTCATTGATTTGGAAGGTTCAAGGTCATACCCATATTATTAAACACGTTTCAGATACGTGTCCAACATGAATACTTCAAGTAAACTGACGAGTTGGAGCGACATAGATTATTGCTCATATTGACAATGGGATTCAAGTTTTAAATAAAGTCATCACATTAAAAATTTATGTTAACAATTGTAAGAAAGTCATCCATTAATGTGTCTGGAGAGGGTTTGTGCCCATGAAGGAACTTGCTTTTGATTGCTGTGGGGTTCTCTCAGGAGAGCTTCTGAGAAAGATGAAGTTCACTAAATTCAAAAGAAAAAAATACTATAATGGAGTGTAATACTATAAGGGAATGTTAACATGCATTTCTTGTTGTGTGTTGCACTAATTGATATGGTGAGATGAAGAGCAACACTAGTATAGAAGGGAGGCTGCTCATTGAAGAATTAGTATTGTTAAGGTCAGGAGCACGGGTTTAATATACATGGATGGACACCAATATGACTCAAAAGCTTAAGTTCACGAGTCTCGAGCCCAAACCATGTATATGAACTATTTTTATTTTTTATTTATTTCTGATATGGGATAACTCACAGGTGAATATCCTAACAAATCTCTTCCTCACATGTGATAAGTCATGGGCATCCTCACAAGGTAGACAACCGTGAGCACACAAATGCGTCTCATTCATAGACTCAACCACGGTACAACATCGTGGGAGTCACACAATCGCAACCAGCTCGAACCAGGCTATGAGACCAGTTTGTTAAGGTCGAGAGTACTTCACATGGCAGGAGATCACATGAACACGAGCTTGATATATATGGATGGACACCAATATGACTCAAAAGCTTAAACTCATGAGTCTTGAGCCCAAACCATGTATATAAGCTATTTATTTATTTATTTATTTCTGATGTGAGATAACTCACATGTGAATATCCTAACATGTATCTTATGTTTTATATGTTCATTCATGATTGTGGACAATAACTATATATCACGTAGTATGCCAATTTTTTATTAAGTTTCAAAACATTAAATCTTTAACTCACAATTTGATATTGATTATTACATTGAATCAGGATGACTTCTTGCCACGGACGGCAACACCCTTGGAAGACATTTTCAAGTCACTTTTCTGGTATAGTTGGCTTCTCACCCTGTTTAGTTACAATTTTGTTTTCTGCTATTTGTCAATTGAAGTTTATACAGATGTTACATTAAGGCAGTCACATTGCCTTTCTCTCTCTTTTCTCTAAGTAGTGATTGATATTATTTATTTTTCTTTCAAAGCAAAATCATCCTTGCTTTTTCAGTCTGCAAAAAGATTTAAGTTATGATCCACCAAATAATGATGGAGGCTTGGTTTGCAAAGCTCTTATACTTGTTTTAGCAAAATACTGTGTCAATATATGTGAATTTAGTTAGTTGATGTCATCAGTCATTAGATATTCTTAAAATTGTGAAATTTCATGCTTTGGGTTGCCAATTTGAAATACTGAGAAAGTTGTTTTTCCTTTCCTTCAATAGTTTGCCGTGCCTACTATGCTTAAGGTGCATGAGGGATACATGCATACCAGATAAGAAAATGCTCAAAGATCCAAGAAGATTGTATGCCCCCGGTCGCCTCTACCACATTGTTGAGAGAAGGCCTTTCAGGTATAATTACGCATAACAAACATAGTTGTCATATATACTCAACTGATTTTATCATATATATATATATATATATATATATATATATATATATATATCCTAAGGCTGCAAACTAGGTAAAAGAAATTGCACTATTGGCCAAGTTTTCAGATCTATTTTCTCTTGAAAGCAACACAATTAATTTGATCATGATCTAATATAAAGAGAAAACACAGTTCTGAACAATTTTCATTGAAGAAAAATATAAATTTGTGCATAGTGACATAAGATTTGCCACATTGAACGCTATAAGTGAGTTTTCTATCTGTCCAATAGATACATTGGTCAATTTTGACCTCTCAATGAACATTCGATTTATATATTTGACAGATTAGGAAGACTTCCTCCAGTTGTGAGGACAGCAGTGCCAGTGGATGGGAGGTTTGAGCATATTGTTCTTTCTTGTAATGCCACTTCTGACCATGCGATAATTTGGATAGAAAGAGAAGCCCGGAGAGCTCTGGATGTAAGTTTCTAGTCTCTTTTTGTCTTTGTCATAATGGTTGATGGGTGAAGCCAATAAAAGAAACAAATGCTTATATAGTTGTAATCCTAACGAATCTTGTTCTGTTGGTATTCGCAAGACTACTTTACGAGCTCCTATATTTCTCAATGTCTAAAACTTTGTATTCTTTCTCGCAACCTCAGTTAATGGTAGACAAAGATCAGATCATGGAGATCCCAACGAAGCAGAGGATGGAGCGGCAGCAGAGTATAGCCAGAGAACACAGCCAGGAGTACAAGGCTGCATTGCAGAGGGCTGTTACACTAGCAGTTCCACATGCTACTTCACCTTCGCATTATGGAACTTTTGATGAGCCAGATGAAGGGGATTACCTGCAGGGATCTAAAGGTGAATCATCTCTTGGATCGTCCAACAGAAGCAACGAGACAGAAAGCTGGGATGAATTAATCGAGCGTCTTTTTGACAAGGATGAATCTGGTCGTATGGTGCTCAAGAAATCACAAAGCGATTATTTATGATGTACTGTAATTTTTCGGTAATATAAAAGGTGAGAAAACTCAGATTTATAGCCAACAGCATTCATTGATTCATTCAGGCCTGTTTGCCATCAAAATAATAAATAAAAAATATTATAGCGTTTGATACCCAAAAATTGCTAATGAAAATGGTTTATCAAAGGATGGAAATACCCAGAAAAATAAGTCAGGGAAAACCTAGTTCTAGCGACGACTGACGAGTACAATCAAGGGCGCAAAGAACATATAAAATGAGTGCAGCAAACTAGCTCCAGTTTAACTAGTAGCTTCAAAACTTCTATTTATAATACCTGGGAAATAGTTATCATGAATAACTTAATTATGGATGTGGCAACATTAATGAGAAATGTGTGAGAAAAAAAAAAGTAAATTATAGATGTTAATAAGAAATTTGAAAGAAAAGAAAGATAAGAAGAAAAAAAATATATTGCATTTTATCACGTGTTCGGTAAAAAAATAAAAATAAAATTATTTTAACTTTCACTTTTTAGTACCCTTAATTTAAGATTATCATGATTTATAATCATTTTTTCTTTTACTTTTTCCTTTATGCATGGAATTGGAACTCAAGATCATTACATTTTTATTTTTGTAATATTGACGTTTTTTAATTAATTGATGTAAAAATAATAAACCCCTAAATTTGGAGAACAACTGATATCTTTGAAGAGATTTATTTTCTAAATCATTTTGAAGTAATATAATTTTTTTAGAATGTTTTTATTACCTGAAAAATTACGTCCATACGTAAATATATCGAGTACTAATCGAATGTTTCTACGAAGTCATCGACTCTCAAGGCTAGCTTTAGACAGTAGTACGTTTACTAAGAAGGTACCACTTAACTCAGCAGCGTGAAATAAATAGAGCAACCAAAAGCTCAAAATTCACGCAATCGGAGAATCTGTTGGGCTTTGAATTTGATCTCAAGTAATAGCCCGGTTGATTCTCTCTTCTTTCCATTCTACTACTTTTGGCATTCGCGTCTTCTTGGTCCTATCTTGCTCTCCAATTTAGTCTTTGGAAGAATTACTAATTTTAGACTCGAGTTAATCAAAATTTTTATAATTCAACTCTCAATATTGATTATGTTTCAATGTTGGACAATATAGGGAATGAGAAGACACTAACAAAAAAATAGAAAAAAGAAAATGAGAAAAGATTTGATGATTATTTCTTTCTTGTTTTTAGAGCGTGGGATAGACTCGATTTTTAATTCGGTTTGGTAATGGACCGAATTACACTCTTACTTGTTGGAGAGGAGAAAACATCGAAACTTTTGATATATTGATATTCAATTTATAGTGTGATTGAATGACACATCATCAAATGAATAATATTTAAATTCAAATTTATCATAATGACATTCAATTTTACCATAAACTTGTTTTATGAGTTGAAGAATACACGGTTGATGATATTTATTATATTTGAATTTTTATCTTTCGCGATTTGTTGTTCATAATAAAATAATATATCACGTCATTCATTCATACGTGTGTGTATATATATATATAATCTATGATTATGATTGTGTTTATTATTTATTTTAATTAAATATTCATAAAATGTGATTTAACATTAACCCTTAAGTTAAATTTTAAATGAAAGATGATCCAACTATCCAAATCCATTGTTTTCAAGGTAAACATATCTCTTTGCGTTCGGTTTGACGGACACCCATTTTCTCTTCGAACCCGGTTCCCCCGTAAATAATGTACTTAGATTTCTTCTAATATACGGAGTATAAACAAACGGCTGGAATCATAAAAATTACCTAGCAACCAAACAAGGGGACAACTAGTCCCCGCCAAAAATCAAACCCTATATATACACCCCCATTGCTTACCTGACATTCTCTTTCGTTTCCTTTGACTGGTAGATTTGCAAACTTTCCTCTCCCTCATGAAAATCACTAAACAACATTACCTTGTCTATCATGGACTATGGAGATCACCAGAGAGGATCCATCACAAACCCCAATCAACTTCCCAGATTCTCCGATCAATCAACCAGTCTCCGATCATGATCTTCTTGTTGTGGAGATCGAATCTCTCCGCCAATCATACCACGAGCTCCAATCAAAATCCTCCGCGATGGAGTCAAGTCTCCATCTCCTCCAGCACCAAAGAGACGAGGCAGTCAATCAAAACAGCAACCTAACCACAATCATCGACGAATTATCCCGCGAAAGGGACTCTCTCCGCGGCCAAATCGACGAATTCGAAGCTTCTCTCAAGGAACAAGACGATGAATCGAGAGAAAAAGAGGAGCTCAATAAAGATCTGGAAATTTCTAGAGAGATTATCGAAAAATTGGAGACTGAAAAGAAAGAGAAACTCGGATTTTTGTTGAAAAGTGTGGACTCAATTCGGTCAGTGAAGGACCATTTGGTGAAGATCATTGAGTACTTAGATGATGATGAAAAGGTTGTTTTCGAAAGTGCTGATAATGAGAGGATAGAATCGGAATTAGACGAAGAACTGAGGGCATTTTCGGGAGAAATTATGTCGGCATTGATGCTAGCAGAGGAAGCAGAATCAACAGTGAGTGAGTATAAGGAAGCGAGGAAGAAGGAGAAGAGGCAACTGGAGAACAGTGTGGTGAGTTTGACGGAGGAGAATCGCGATATCAATAGCTTGTTGAGGATTGCATTGGTGGAGAAGGAGTCAGTGGAGAGGAGCTTGAGTAAGTTGAAAGGGAACAGTGAGCATAAGAGAGTGGCATTGTTGCAAATTGCGGAGCGTGGGTTGCAGAGAGTAGGGTTCGGGTTCATGATGGGAAGCGGAAGCAACGAGCATTCGTTCGAGAGTTCTGGGGCTAGTACCACGGGGAGTACTAAATCTGATGGTAGTGAGTTTGAAGAGGAGGTTGTTAGTTTGGTATGTTCTCTGTTTCACATTGTATTTAAGTTCAAATTTGAAGTTGATTATGTTTGTCTGCTTATTTGAAATGATATTTTGGCTTATGTTTGTTCTTAAGTTTTCGATAATTTAATTGGGTTTATGATTGAGTATGGATAGGTTGGGTTAGTAGGAAAATAGGCAACCAAATATATCAACTTAGTAGTACTAAATTTGCTAAGATGCATGTTGTGCATAAGCATGTTGACTGTCCTAGGTACCAACTATGAACATTTGATGGTAAAAAGTTTCACTTATTGACTTAAAACACTCATACTAGACCAAGATATGCGATTAGAGCTTCTGCACATGACTCTCTCTGCAAGCATCATTGACTATATTTGAGAGCTTTTGGATATCTTTGACTTCTGACTTACGCAGTCAGTTTTTTTGCTTCACATTTAGTGGAGCAAACGCTTCCTTTAGTTCTGTTTCCAAAAGAGAAAACATTTGAATGCATATTAAGTGAAACCATAAAAAGTTCTTCTTTGGATAAAGGTAAATTTTATTTATCCAGGAACTGTTATACTCAGCAGCAGTTCTGCTACAAAGATAAACTAAACCCAAACTTAGGACAAAGAAACACGCTTACTAACAGATAACATAAGGCTAAACTGAGCTTCTATCTGTCAACAGAGTGGCAGAACCCCAATTTCCAGCAATACCAGTCTTTGTGGAGCTTCTAATCGGATTCTTATTTCCAAGAATTCTATCCCTAACATCAGCTATGATTCTTTCAAGAACTGCATCAGAGCTACTGTTAATTTGCTGATGAAATTAGATGTTTCTTTCCCTAAAAATATGGCATATACTGTCGTTCCAAGCTAGTCTGAGAATATTTGCCAGAACATACTTTTCTTTTAGAGAATTAATTGCCAATTGAAGTTCAATATGCCAATCTCGCATTGATTGTCCTTGTATCTTTGCCTTTTGTAGGATATTTTGCCATATATGTATACAAAAAAAGGCAATCATACAAAAAGATGGGATCTAGTTTCAGTAGAGCAATTGCAAATCAAGCAAGCAGGATTGATTTGTTGCCCCCATTTAACAAGCCTTGATCTTTTGGTTAGCCTGTCGTGAGTAGCCAGCCAACTGATAAAACTATGCTCAGTTATACAACCAGTAAACTAGATAATTTTATGCCAGGGGATTTTAGCTCTCTTAGACCTTATAGCTTCCCAAGTTGCTTTAGTATTGAAAATTCCTGATTTTGAAGGAACCCAAAGGACTTTATCTACTTGTGATTTATCAGGAGTAATGGTTCCACATAAAGCACTTTGAATATCTTTCAATTCATCAGGTCTGGCAGAAACCCCACACCAATCATTCCTAGTAATCACTGCTGCAAATTTAGCTTGTTCAGGTAAGGAAGAGTCATATATAACCCTTTTTTTTTTTCTGTAGTGGCTAAGAAGAGGACCAATGGAATGCCAGTTATCATAGCAAGGGTAGATATCCTTCCCATTTCCAATCAGGTTTTCAATCATAGGTCTAGCAAAAGGTCTACACTGTAGCAATTTCTACCAAGCCCGTGCACAATCCTGTCTAATGCATTGTTCCAACATTAAGTATCAAAAACAATCCTATACTGTTGATAAACGGTACCATGGTAGTCTTAATTTCCTCTATAAATGGATAATCATTGGTCTTATATCTTTATTTGCTTCTTAACAGGCCTCAACTGTAGAGAGGATTATGAAGAATTTACGGGTTGAAATCACTCAACTAAGGAGATCTTTGGAGGAATCTAGGTATCTTTTCATTGCACTGCAGTGCCAGCATATTTGTTCACATTGTAATCATGCTGTAAGCCTGTGACTGCCAATAATTGTGATAGCAAGATGGCTTATAACCACATAAACAGAGAAATACAGCGAGTAAAAAGATTATATCTTTCCACCAAGCCATGTGTCCTGACATAAAAAATATTGCTTTTTTGCTTAATTGGTTGTTTTTATTAATTATTATTTCTGTGCCAGGTCAGACACTGAGCGACTACAGTCTCTTACACAGAAACAAGCTCAGAAGATTGAAGAAAACACGCTGTACATTAAATATTTAGAAGATAGAGAGCGTGTAATGGCCCAAAATGTAATTGTCTGTCCTATTAGGAATAGAAATTCCCCTTACATGTCGATTCCTGAAGCATAAGCATGTCCGTGTCATTGCTGACTTCATTCTTTTGTTCTATTGCTCTAAAGGTTGAGGAACTCTTGATAGAAATAAAAGAAACTGAAGCAGAGGTTGCTAGATGGAGAGAAGCTTGTGAGTTGGAAGTGGAAGCTGGGAAAAATGAGATTGAAGAACGTGACAAACTGGTAAAAGTTCAACTCCCCATTTGAATTGAACTTTTCTTGGTTTACTATTGATTTTTTATTCAGTCACTTGGTAGTATCTACTTCTAAGCTTTCTTGCTTTTCTAGATGCTTTCCTTTTCAGGTTTAAACATTTTTGTGAAGTCTGTTTGTTAATTAGCCAATTATCGTAATTTAGCTCTATTCTATGGTTGCAGCAACCACTGAATGAATAGTCTTGGATTCCTGTGTGCTGGAGCGATTAGACTTGTGCATAGAGCTAGATCTAGTAGCATGTGATTTGATAATGTAAGTTACTGATATAGAGTAAGAATCTTTGGTATGAGAAATAGAATTGGAAACGTATTGTTTTATCCATGATCAATTTATATCATCTTTTGAAATTACCTAGTGTATGACTCTGTCAATATGTCCAACCGTAGTTGCACTGATCCATGCTGTGGGAGGTGGCTTCCACCTTGGAACTGGAATTTTGAGCGAAAATTAGCATAAATTGTGAAGTGGCTTGGACATACTCGAGTTCTCTCGTCTTCTTTTGATCTATTAGTACATGTAAAGCAAAACACTTAAAGGCGTGTTCTAGGTTCTAACTATGTCCTTGAAAAATAGAAAATTGAATTTGTTTTTCAATATTAGAGAATAACTGCAACATGACAGTAATCTTCAAGCTAAAGTTTTCTTGATCTGTCTTCAAACTCTCTCTTTCTCCCTTCCCCTACCCCCCGGCATCTGATTTCTATTGTTGTTTCATTAGGTTATCATTATGAAGCAAGAGCTGGAGAAAACAAAGGCTGCTTTGGAAATATCAAATGGCAAGTTAAAGCTGAAAGAGGAACTGGCAGCAACTGCGATGGCTGCCCAGGCAGCAGCAGAGAGGTCTCTGCAGCTGGCTGACAGCAGAGCTGCTGGACTTCGTGACAGGATTGAAGAGCTAACGAGACAATTTGAAGAAGCAGAGAGCAGAGAACGGAGTTGGCGTAAGGTGAGGCACATATGCTGGCCATGGCGAGCCCTGAAAGTTGCTAACAATGCAAACACTAGAGTTCGTAATGTAAAACGGATGCTACCAGAAATGCAAGCCTTGCTTCATTAGTGTTTGACATAACATTTTTCCTGTTTACAATTTCAAGCTGGGAGTGGATGGAGGTTGGATATTCCATTTTATATCTTTTGTTATTTTCATTCTTCATTTCTTTTATTTTTTAATTTACTAATTTTTGTAGCTTTCTTTTTCCTCATTTCAGTATAACTATGACACCATAGAGTGATCTGCTGCTTCTCCATACTTGCAGTATTCATTGCCGAATTTGTGGCATCCTTTGTTGCATATGAAATTTGCAAATGCTGATCTGCCCAACTTTAAGATCTTTATGGCTTTATGGCTTCAGTTTGTGTAATTTGTAACTGGGAATGTCATGTCCAGCTAGATTGTAAGTTTTTCATTGTCTGCCGTAATCTGATATATGTGATGTAAGGTGACAGAATTTTAATGTAGTTATCTTTCTCACTTGTCCTTTTTACCTTTTCTGCAATTCTTTGTAAAAAGAATCTGTCTCAATGTGTAGATATTTGGTTATGCATAATAAGATTACACAGGACAACTTATCCTTCTTTATCCTTAAATTTTCCACTTCTAAAAATAAAGGATGTTCAAGTATAGAAAAAAACGAAAATAGAAATTTTCAGTTCAACATCTTACAGCAAATGCACAAATCGAGAAAACTGGAAGCAGATACATCCAGAAATCACATTACAAACCTAAAAGTTTTAGCTCTACAGCAACTTCATGTTGCCACGAAATCTTCCCTTCAATTACAAAAATCCACTCCCAATTTGTTATATTTTGTTGGCTAGTTGAAAAGTTCTCCAGCTTCCTTTTTCATCAATCCCTTGATCTGGAAATAAATGAAACATATATGGTTAGATTTATATTTTAAGTTTTTTTTCTTTGAAAAGTTGCATTTTTTGGGAAATTGGTTTCAATATTCACAACGCAAAAGCATACATTAACATGATAAAAGAAAAATACCTGCTTTGCTGAGAGTCCAATGTCTTTTAAATCATCAAGCTGTCAAACAAAAATGGCTCAATTATCAATCAAAATGCATTATTAATAACAATTTTAAACCAAAGTTAAAGCAACAAACTCCATAGAATTAAAAGGAAAATAAACTTCTTCATTATATTGAGTAGACTTACATTTTTGAAGGGTTCTGGAGATTCTTCCCGAAGTTCAAGAATGTAGGTAGCTCTCTTTTCACCAATTCCCTGAAAATTTATCAACTCAGTTCACATAATGCAATAATAAGAAGCCATATTGATTTTTGGTAAATCAAAGGAGCTTCTTACCTTTAATTTTTTCAGTTCTTCCCTGTTAATTAGAAAAGAAATAGAAAATGTTAGTTTGTTGAGAGCAAATAAAAAATAAGAGTTGTCATTTGAAAGTTAAAAAATATCTACTCTAAATTGTTGATGTGTTTACCAGCAATAAATACTTTGTGTCTGTAATTCCCTTATATTTCTAGCACTATTTTACTTCGGGATTAATAATTTTTTTTGATAAGTAAATAAGTTGTATAAAAAGACGCAGCAAGGGGGACTTTGGGATTAATAATATTTATTGATAACCAAAGGAAAAAGACTACTCCTATTTGTCAAGGTATACTTCAATCCAAAAATACTAATCCCAGTTTTCCTTTTGGTCGTTGTTCTCTCTAAATCCTCACGCGTATTTTACTTTTGGGATTAGTACTACTTGATGATAATCAAAGAAAAAGACTAATTCTATCTGTGAAGAAACTATTCTCAACATAATTTTTGGATTGAAATAACTACTCTCAATGTGGCACCCAATAAATAATGTATTTTTTTCCTCCATTGTACAGAAAGCAATCTCTATTGAAGAATTCTACTGACCTGTAAATTTAAACTTCGCTTACGGTCACAAAGTGCACATAAAGAATAAAGTACATACAGAATTACTATCAATAACAAATTATAATACATGAAAAGATTGGTGTAAAGTGTTCACTTACTTGCTAGCAGAATTTAAAAACCTGAGGTATTCTTGAACAAGAGAGTTCTGTAACAACATAATAAATTTGTAGGCTAGTTGTGTTAGTCTACTAAATAACTAACTATATCGAGATATTGTATGCAAATATATGTATACATATGTATAGTACCTTCACTCCAAAACCACGCATACTGAGTGTTTGCCAAGGACTATTACCGACATTTGAAATCTCCCCACTATAGTCAGTTCTCACACTTTGCTCCGGAGTTTTCGGCTCTAAAATATTAGAAGTTGTACCATTAAATGAAGCATCGTTCCTTGGCGGTGCTTCTATGCACAATAAAGTAGAGGAAAAAAGCGTCTTCAAATTGTTCGATAATTCTTGTAATCGTGCACTGACCGGTGGTGATCCACTTTCATTGAGAAGTGCACTATTGTTCTCTTTTTCTATATTTTGACCTGTACTGTGAATGAACAGTTATAGGAACAAAGTAAAAATTTACCTTGTTTGGGATTTGATTAAACCCAACTTAAATCACCAAAACTTAAGTTTTTAACTCTAAAAACTTTAAATTTTGGTGATTTAAGTTTGATTTAATCAAGTACCCAAACAATGCCAATTATGATATCATGTCTGATCTCTAGCATATCAGCTTTCTCTAGATTCAAGTCTTACATACCTTCTTCAACAAAAGACAAATTGATATTTTGAGTAACTTCCTCATGGTTGTCCCTAGCAATAAAAACATCCTAGAAACCAAATAACAAATCATTAATAAAATGTATAAAAGGATAGTTATTTAGGTATGGTAGTTTCATACGTGTGGAGATCGGCTAAGACCGAAGCTTCCCGGGAAGGAATTAAAACTATTAGATCTAGCAAACAATTAAAGAGGAGTAGATAGATAGATGGATATATAGAGTGAGAAGCAAAAGAAGTTACCACTTCCAAAGGTAATGCCTTGGCAAAATCTGAAGTGGACTTTTCCTACACAAATGTAAAATTATTTCAGATTGGATATTAGTGAAGTCAAAGTGAGGATTCATATAAAATACATATTTTCCAAAGTGGACATTAGTGAAATCAAAGTGAAAATTCTTGAAAAGATTACCTCTTCTGGCACAGAAGGTTCAATGATTGAAACAATGTCTGATGAAGAAATTTTCTGCATTGAAATATAATGGGCCATATTACAGGCTGAATAGTGGTATAAAAAACCATATTTTGATGGCTATATCTAATATTATCATCATTCTTCGAACTAATAAACCTTCATGTAAATCTAACAACTAATAAATCCTAATATAACTCAAACAACTGGTCCCAATAAGATGAGGCTTCCAAATCTTGATGTTATATCAAGCCAGTTTAGGTGAATTCATATAAAATACATATTTTCCAAGTTGGATATTAGTGAAATCAAAGTGAAAAAAATCTTGAAAAGATTAACTATTCTGGCACAGAAGGTTTGAAGAAAGTTTCTGCATTGAAATATAATGGGCCTTATTCCTGGTTGAAGAGTAGTATAAAAAACCATATTTTGATTATCATAATATAATATAACCATCATTTCCCAAACTAATAAATCCTGATGTAAATCGAACATCTAATAAATCCTTAAGTAACTCAAACAACAGTACCCAATTACATGAGGGTTCCCAATCTTGGTGTTTCAATCAATTTAGATATAAACCACTACCACCACACAAAAAAATGACGCCTAAAACACTGAACAATGATGTTATTAGTTGATATTCAGCATAAAGAGAAATCAGGTACCTTCTCAGATGCCTTCTTAGATTTGGTTGAATGACTTGATTCATCAAACAATTTCCTTCAAGCAAAAACACATTTTTTTAATCGATATTTGAAAATAAAAAGAGAGCTAGAAATGATAATCATAAAATAATTTAGCTTACTATAAGTAAGTGCCAGGTAAATACCTTCCTTTCATAGCAGAATGTCCTTTCAATGCAAAAACCATACTATTAGCTTTGGCTTTCTTTTCAGAAAACTGCACCCTAGGGCCAGTTTGTTTCTTCACAGTACCAGGAACACACTGAAGTATACGGCTCTTTTGTAAAGATACCATTGGTTTGACTGAACTCTTGGTCTTCTTTGTGGAGTCTGAGACAGCTCGATTAGTGCCTTGACAAGACCGAGATGCTAAACTTACCATGTACATGGAATCTTGGCAAAAAAATGGACTCTACATTCAGAAATTATATGACTTAATCAATTGAGATCATGTTCAACAAACTACAAACCAAACCTGCACAGTTAAACCGAATAGCCTTACCAAGCAAGTGACCATCAAAGCTTTGTTTCTCCCTCCCAAGGAATCTCGCAACATAAGAGAAAGTTTACTTTCCCGATATGGAATGTGGCTTTCGTTGCCATTCAAGGCATACACAACATTCTGTAAGGCATATACCGACTTATTTATTCTAGTGTTCTCAGCAAGAGTATGGCCGTCAGTACTTTTTTTTCTAGTGCCCTCATAACCTGTTAAGGGAAGAATAAACCAGGGGTCAATATATATGCATATAATATTCACAGCCAAAGATGCTAACATGGTGGAAAGCTTAAGACCTGCTAAATCAACAAAGTTCATCTTGCCCACAAGAAGGCCATCTGACTTTTCGCCCTGAGATGAAACATGTATTATTAAGACTTTGTGGCTCCTACGAGGACATTCTTTAGCTATCTTCTCTGTTGGTTTACGCAAATTTCGTCCACTAAAGTACAACTTCTGAAATTCTGAAACTGATTTCACTAGAACCTGAAAAGATGAATGAAATGAAATGTCATAGATGCCAATCAACATCATTTTCTGAGATCCTATATATTAGAGGACCATATATGATATAACTTGCCTGAGAGAGTCCTTTCCGTTGGCTTTTGCCTTGAGCTTCGAATACTGAATCCGTTGGCCTCTCCAAATCTAAGAGATCGTGCACGTGTTCACGCACATTATCTTGAATAATCTCATAAAGTGATACAGTGATTGATTTTCCATTTTCGTCGGCCATACGGAGAACTTCAGTCATGGAAAGCACGGCTAAACCACATTCCTCATCCGAACCCTTCAAAATCAGTTGGTATGATGAGCATATTTATATTTCCTAGAAATTCGTTTCACAAATACAATAATTCTAGCAATATCAGGAAAAAGAAAAGTGGTTCATTATTCTGACCTGAATTAAATATGTCTTTCCACTGCCTCTTGCTCCATAAGCAATAACAGTGGCATCACGACCATCGAAAACCCCAGAAATAAGAGGCTTTAATTCCTTTGAAAAAATTAAATCATTCTCTTCATTTTGCTCATAGCAATAATCCACTTCATAAGACTCCTTAGGACTGCATAAATCCCCCAAAAAGAGAGAGAGAAACTTTTTTTTATTTGCCTGGACCATCAGTCAACAAAAGTAAAAGACACATCTCTATGTTGCAATTGGATTCATGGATTTGAAATGCATGTATTTGTACTTCAAAAAAAAACTTATATTGAATGCAAAAATTAGAGATTTTGTAGTAACATCTAAATTCATGAATTCATTCATGCCTTTTAACACTTGTGTATTTGAAATACACTGGAGAAGTATTTCAAATTCACAAGTTTTAAGGTTTGAATGCATTCATGAAATTGCAATATCCCTAAAGTTCAAGCTTTTAAAACTAATTCTAAATACAAAAACATGTATTTCAAATTCATGAATCCAAATGAACCATTTAATCTTTTTAAGTTCAAAACTCCACAAAACTAAATTAGTTCACTCAATTTAATTAGCCAAGTAGGTGTATCTAGGCTATTAGCTTTAATGGGGCATATAGCTTAGCATCAATCTGGAACAGAAACTACCCTAACACGGTTTTCTTTCCTTTTACCACACTTTCTTAGCAACCCAACAGCGCTTAGAAACATAGAAATCAAGAATCAAAACCCTAAAGATGATCGTGATAGTGAAGTTACCCGGCTGAGTGGTCTCCAAATGAAATAGACACATACTCGGATTCCTCTCCCTTAGGCTTGTGAACTGATACCTGCTTCGTTGAAACCTCGTTGCCAGACTCCAATTCCCGACCGGTGATACCCCTGATCTTCGCTATCACCCGAACCTTTCGTCCCTGGTTCGTGCCCATCTTGCACTGGCTACGCTCAAAAATCAAATTCTTGCAATAGAGATGGGATATGATGTGGTTTCTGATTATTTGGCTTATAGTGAATTTTGATTGCTTGATCGGGGCAAAGCGGTAGTCGGATAGCCGTTAGAGGTTTTTTGTTGTTTGGTTTTCAAAATTTGGTTGATCTGGCGCTCCTATGGTTCTTCCTTAAATGGATACCGGGTCATAAATGGGCCTTATCGTACACAAGAAGCATTTTTTTTAAAACAATGAATCTAGCTCGGAGGTGGCAATGGGCCGGTACGGCCCGAAACAAATTTGTCACGGCCCACGTTGTCACGGGTCATGTCGTACTTGGCATGGTCCAAGTGGATGGATCGTGTCGGGTTTAGCTTTTGAGGCTTACGACATGGCATTATGCCCAACACGAAACGACACGACAGTAGACCTGTCATGGTACGGCACGAAACACGACTATAATATTTAATGAAATTCAAAATTACATACAATTTAATACCACTGTAACGATAAGTCGAGAAAAATTAGATGATAATAAATTTGATATTTTAGGATGGTGAAAAAATGAAAAATTATTACTCTATTCTTAACATAATGACACGTGATCTACTTTCTTATAACTCTTTATAAATGAAACAAATTCATCTAAAATCACACATTAATCTAAACAAAAATTTTAAAACAAGAAAAGTGACTGAGCTAGCGCTACCTAAAATTTTGTTATATGAACTTTATTCTTCATATCAAAATATCTGTTTTCAACTTTTGTTTTTTTACACTTCGAAGTTAACATGAGATAAACTTGAAGCAATTGAACTTTGTGTCATTTGTGAATTTTTAATTTGAATATTGAAGTTTTTCGGTGTGCTTTTTTTTATTGTCAAACATATTGGCAGTAATTTACTTGTTTATATTATAATTTACTTTTAAGATTTTTTGAAGTTGTAATTTTGAAGTTATTTATTTATATTGTTATTTTTGTTTAATTCCTAAGTTATTTGTAATATTTAATAAAATAATTATTCAATATTTATAATTTTTTTTTATTATTTTCAACAAAAAAGATAAAAAAAAATCAAGATATACCTATAAGATCCATAGGCCAATCCGACATGGCTCAATAGTCACGCTAACGTTGGTTTGTGTTGGACCTTCAATTTTAAAAAATTGACACGACACGACACGACACTGCATGAAAACACGATGAAACATCTTCTGTTGGTCGTAGACTGACATGACACGACCTATTATCACCCTTAATCTAGCTTATTTTATTATTCCAATCATTAATGCATCACTTATGTACTTAGATTTTAAGTAGTACCTAATTAGCTAAATGGTGGTGGGTATGATGGTATACCCACTAATAAAGTTGATCATTGGTTTGTTGACTTGCTCGATCCATTTGACTTAGTAATTAGTTTTTAGGGTTTGGACAAGAAAATTTTATTTTATCAATGGATTAAGAGTCCATATTGAGAAAAAAATTAAATTTGATTTAAAAATTGGATCGAGTCGAAGAAATCAAAAAATTAGTTAGTCGATCCAATCCATCTACATATATTTATAAATTAAATAATATATACTTCATGTGTAATATTAGCGTTAAGATTTCATACTATGAAAAAATAGAAGAAAATACAATACTTTAGTAACAAAATAACTTTTTATTCATGTATTCATTTGGTTGAGCCCAACTTTAAATCAATGCTTATTTTTTAAGTATTGAAAAAAATAGTCAAATCAAATCAAGTTGCCTATTAATTTAAATTTAGTTGTTGTTTAATAAGATTTAAAGAAATTTGATTTAATTTGATTAAGTTTTTGTAAATTTTAAAAAATAAACATCAGTTTAAAATTAACTTTAAACTCGTCCCAACGGATTTATTTAATTAACTTAAAAATAAAAAATAAAAAGAGAAATTCACATTTGATACGCAAGCTTGAGTTTGACAAAAGTTGAGGCCTGATTTTTTAATCCGAACCAGACTGGGCTATAACTATCGGACTTAAAGTCCGACCCAAGCTTGATCAGCTCTACCCAATAGTAGCTTGTAATACGTGAGTTTGGGAAGGTTAAACGCTCCGTTTTGCTCTTTACACGTTCCACCTAAAAGCCGTGCCCCATCAGGCCATCACGGTAGTATTTGTGCTGCGACCTGTGAGTTGTGACCGTATAAAACTCAAATGCTGTGCTTTGTGTTCGTTTTGTTTGTTTTCCTTTGTTTTCTCACGAACCAAACAGAGGCAAATTCGGGACGATGGATCACCATGTGATGTTGACGCACTGAAGAAATGCTTGGAAGAGAACAAAGGAGATTAAGTGAAGTGCCAATCGCAGATAGAGGCTTTCCAGTCCTCTTGTTCTTTGAAGAAACCGAATTCTTCTCTGGAATCCACACAAAGGATGTGATATATGTGTTGTTATAAGCTAGTTTCTTGATTTTGAAAGTGACCCATGAGCATAATTTGCTTATGTGTTTTGTATTATTTGCTGGTCCTTTGATTTGTATTGTTTTTCTAACTGAATAATTGAGCAGGAACTCAATTTGAATTTGAATGCCCATTTTGGCAATTCAGTGGAATTAGTTCTTTGTTCTGATTGCTGATCAATGAGCTTGATTTTTTAATGTAGTAATAATACCCATTTGGCTATTCTGATCAGGACATTTTTGCATACCTCTCCTGCAAAATGGCACTAGTTGCTTAACAAGGAAAATATTTTAAGATGTGTTACTCGAACTCGTTGAGGTGTCTGGTGAAAAAAAAAATCGCGTTCTCTTTAACAGGTCTTAGGATGTTGCTAGTCTTTGTACAATCAAACCATATATTGATTTTCACCAAAAGACAGGATGAACCATCTTTATTCAGCAAAGATAAATCTAAAACCTAGTTCTACAGATATTAAAAGGACGTCCAGCAGTTTCTCTCACCTCTGAGTCAGGAAAGAGAACCTCACCACCAAGAGTAACATTTGAGAGATACAAACTCACCATTGCCATCAAAGGCCCACTTGAGCCCAATCTGGATTTATTGCCAAAATAATCTAAGTTCTGTTCAGCCCTCTCAAGCCCATAACGCAAAACCTGTAGAGGCTCACTGTTCTCTGAAAGGCAATGAACATCAAACAAAACGCACAGCACCAAATTAGAAGGGGACGACGCAAAGCAGCCCAGCCATTTTAAGAAGATACCTTTGGGAAGAAAAGTCCAAGCTGAAACTCTTTCCTCAATCCTTGCAACAATATTATCCTACAATTATCCAAAGTAGCGTATGCTTTCAGGAATCATGCCATAAATATAAATCAACAAATTTGATTTTTTTGCCATCTGAGTAACAGTTACAGAAGTTCAGCATACGTATAAGAGTTTAACCAGCTTTGACCCACAACAATTTTAAAGGGAAGTCTGAACTCTGGAAGATTCTAGAGTTACTAAAAATTAGAGTTCAAATTTGATGGAATACACAATGATAAATTTTAACTTAAAAACACATCGTTAAATTTTAAACCGTATGATCTTTGGCAGCAACATTTTCTCGGTTTTAAGTGCACCATTGGCTCATGTAGAATGCATCAAAATATTTTTCCACCGGTTGGAAAACATCTGTTTTAATTCACAAATAGCTCTAAAAGACCACACACAAGACTGCAATAAACCCTCCGGGCGTGAAGTTTTTTTAAATGAAGTTAAAAGCTTTAATCTATTACATAATGAATGTTATAAGTCTTAAGCACTAAATTAGTGTTCTTGTTGTAACATTATCATATTTCATAAATATATAATACATGTTATCTAGTTTAATAATAATTACAAACTATTTAATTAATCACTCACAAATTACAACAATATAGAAATATAAGTTATATTTCATATATTTCATATATATTAATATTTATAAAATTATAATTATCACGAAAGTTAGTAAGGTATTAAATTTTGATAAAAATTAATTAATTAGTTTAAATTTAAATTATTTTTGTTTTTATTATTTTAATTAATTAATTAATATTATTTTATTAAAATTTTGAAACATTTCAACGCATTCAAAAGATTTATATCTCAATATCTCGTGATTTACGCCCTAATATTTCGAAGTAAACCGCCTCACTGAGCACTTTTATTTCTGAAAACACTGCCACTGAATCTTCTACCATGAATTGATACATAGTCTCTGCATCAAGATTTTTGTTAGTACACAAAATAATTTGTCAAAACAACAAGGTATATTAATTTTTTTTTTTTACTTTTGCACTCTGCACCCATGTCCAAGACAAGTATATTAAAAACTACGTGCATACTAAATTAATACATTGAAAGTAGCAGTGCAAGAATACACCGAAGAAATCAATTCAGATTTGTAGAGTAAATGAGCCAGTAATGCATAAACAATTATCAAAGAAGCCTTTTAACATTATCAATAAAATTTTTAGTTGATCTAAACCATTGGACTTAAGTATGAATAAGTTAAGAAATTTTACAGAGGGTTCTCTAAAGGCCCAAACCTTTCAGAGTGATAAATTATGTATTTTATTTGTGTTGTTCAGTCCGTTTGTGTTTTGGACTATTGTGAGTTATTCCCAAATAATGAAATGATTCTTATTCTGTTTTTATCAATTTTATGGTCATTTATTTGTGATAATCTCATAAAACTAGTTTACATGGAGCGCATTATTGTTTACGAGAACCACTCTTCAGTGAGCTAGAAATAAAAATTGCATGTTAAAAAATACGCCTCCCAGAACTCAATCATTAAGATTTGCGATGGTTATTCCGTAACATATTGTTTTCTATTGTATTTAGATTTTTAAGTTTTTTTTATTGTGTTTCGAATTTCTAATTCTATTAGGGTTTATATTGTTTAGATTTGACATTCATTTTACTATCTTTAATTTGAGAAGAGTTACTAACATATATTGATTTTCTATTGTATTTAGTTTCCTATTGTATTTCAATTCCTAAATTTTCTATTATGTTTGAGTTTCAAATTCTATTAAAATTCATACTATTCGACATTATAAATAGTTTATCCATATAATACATATTAAAACAAAAATTTTCTCAAAATCTCTCATATTTTAACACATGCATTTTGAAATCTTGTTGGTTCAAAGCTTAGTCATGGCATTGCTATTTGTTGCTGACCAAATTGTACCAAATGCATACAATTTTTTTAACTGCAAATTAAAGAATTATTATTGATAGACATCAAGGATGCAATTATTAATTAATAGAAATATATGAATATTACTATTAATTAATTGTTAAAGTTGATTTGTTTATATATGAATATTTTATCAAAAGTTTTACTGCTGTATGGTAGGATGAATATAACTAAAAATACTAAGAATTGTAATAGGAAAAATCACTGTTTTTTTTCATTTAAAAATCACATAAAATTATCACTACAACATTTGTCTAAACAATCTATTATTATTATTATTATTAACAATAATAACAATAACATTAGTGCATTGATAAGTGGGTGTACGTCAGAAGCCGACGTGGCAAAATCGGAGCCACTAGACATCAAATTTTGTCACTTTCGAGTTTAGCTTCCTAATCAGGTACTCTAGTCTCACGTTTTGGACTATTGTGAGTTAGTTCACAAGATTTCACCGAAATTTATTCCTTTTCCTTTTTGGTTTTATCTTTCGTGTGTTATTACTATTCAAAACGCTTATACTATATAAAAAGAAATTCGTGCATGTATTTTCGATACAGTTTCTCAATACCTTCTCTCGTTGCCTCAGGCTCTCAATACTTTATCTTGTTGCCCTAGCCACCGTTTTCTCCTTTACTTCGTAAAGCATGACATCTTTAAAGGTAGATTGGGCAGATCTTCCTCAAGACATCCTCAACATAATCCTAAACACCTTGTCATCATTCCCTGACTATCTCCGGTTCAGCGTGGTTTGCAAGCATTGGTTTTTCGTGGCTAAAATATACCGAAAACTGCGTCGCCCTCCATTGCTAATGATCCCAACTGACAAAGATGATGATAACGGTAGCCACCTATTCGATGTCACCAATGGTGAAACCTACAACTTTCGGTTGACTGAGCCTTGTAGAAAAAGGTATTGTGGTTCTTCTCATGGATGGTTGGCTACTTTTGATGATATAATGAAAGTTATAATCCTTTTTAACCCTTTCTCGGGTCAGTCTATTCGTCTTCCACCAATAAAGATAACCAATGATCCAGTTTGTCAAAACATCTCTTTTGATGTGATCAAAGTTATATTATCTAACGATCCTCTTTTATACCCAAGCAACTATGTTGTGGTGGTGTTACTTGGTGAACCAAGCAGGTTAGCTATCTTTAAACCCGGTGACAACTCTTGGACTTACATAGACGGGTTCTGGCTTTTGAATGATGTTATTTTTCATAAAGGCATGCTTTTTGCTGCAGAATCTCCAAACAGATTTTCTTGGATTGACAATTATCGTTGGACAAATATAATATCCATAGATGTTAATGCTACTAAATTGATTAATTTTGTGCTCTCAATAGAATTTGATCACCCACAAGATATATATTCTTTCATTTACAAGTCATATCTTGTGGAATCATTGAAAGGAGAATTATTATTGGTTCAAAGATTTATAGTAGACAGTGAATATGAATGTACAACAATGGATACCGTACAATTTAAGGTTATTAAGCTGTTAGATTCAAGCGACCAAGGTGAGTTAGGGACGTTTTACAAACATCCATTATCTAGTCGTGCCATGACAAGCTTAGGTGAAGATGCTTTGTTTTTGGGTGACAATTATTCGATGTCTATTTTGGCTTCTGATTTTCCCAACATTGAGCCAGACTCAATATACTACACAGATGATCGTTTCTATGACAATCACTACGCTCAACATGGACCTTATGACTTGGGACTCTTCAAGTTAAAAGGCCGAAGCACTGAAAAGAATTTACCGTTTGATGCATCACAAAAGGATTTGCCTCCCGCAATTTGGATCGTGCCAAGTGCATTGTAGGAAAATTTGAGTTTAATCTAGTTTTTTTTAAGTGATAATGCTAGTATTATGTCGAATGTATTGCTTTTTTTTCTTTCCAAATAATGAAAGGATTATTATTTTGTTTTTATCAATTTTATAGTTAATTATTTGTGATAATCTCATAAAATGAGTTTACATGGAGTGCATTGTTGTGGACGAGAATTACTCTTCAGTGAGTTAGAAATAAAAATTACATGTTGAAAAATACGCCTCCCAAAACTCAATCATTAGGATTTACGATGGTTATTCCGTAACATATTGTTTTCTATTGTATTTAGATTTTTAAGTTTTTTTTATTGTGTTTTGGATTCCTAACTCTATTAGGGTTTATATTATTTAGATTTGATATTTATTTTACCATTTTGAATTTGAGAAAAGTTACTATCGTTTATTGATTTCCTATTGTATTTAGTTTCCTATTGTATTTCGATTCCTAAATTTTCTATTATGTTTTCGTTTCTAATTCTATTATAATTCATACTATTCGACACTATAAATAATATACATATCAACACAAAAAATTTCTCAAAGTCTCTCATATTTTAACACATGCATTTTGAAATCTTGTTGGTTCAAAGCTTAGTCATGGCATTGCTATTTGTTGCTGACCAAATTGTACAAAATGCATACAATTTTTTTAACTGCAAATTAAAGAATTATTATTGATAGGCATCAATGATGCAATTATTAATTAATAGTAATATATGAATATTACTATTAATTAATTGTTAAAGTTGATTTGTTTATATATAAATATTTTATCAAAAGTTTTACTACTGTGTGGTAGGGTGAATATAACTAAAAATACTAAGAATAGTAATAGGAAAAATCACAGTTTTTTTTCCTTTTAAAAATCACATAAAATTAACACTACAACATTTGTCTTAACAATAATAACAATAACATTAGTGCATTGATCAGTGGGTGGATGTCAGAAGCCGACATGGCAAAATCGGAGCCATTAGACATCAAATTTTGTCACTTTCGAGTTTAGCTTCCTAATCAGGTACTCTAACCTCTACGTTTCTCACAAGTTAACAACACAAACTCACAATCTAACTTTTTCTTTTGTCAAAAGTAGGAGAGACTAATGGCCAATCCTGGTCCACGCCACTGAATATTTTGCAAAAAGCAACCCTTTTCTTTCTACACTCAATGACTCACTGCCGAGTCAATAACCCGGAACGATTCCCAGCTCTATAGACTATGACCTTTCAATCAAAAAGAGAGGGAGTGATCAAACTTTGTGCATATACAGAGTGTGTAGAATTAAGTGCTATTTACATATATAGATATAGATGGGGAGTATTGAAGTGATCGAAGAAGAGCGAGAATTCGATGTGGATGAGACTATATTTGTTGCGGTAGGGAAGCATGTGGAGAAGAGCAAGACGACGCTGTGTTGGGCGGTACAGAGTTTCGCTGGGAAGAAGATATGCCTTCTTCATGTTCACCGGCCTGCACACGTAGCTGCATTGAGTGGGTTCTTTTAATTTTATGAAATTCAGAATTTTTACTGTTTGTTAGTGTTTATCAGGTCTGTTTGGTTGCTGAGAAAGTGGAGGAAAAAGGAAAGAAAATTGGAAATACGTGCTTGTCATTTCTGATATTTCTCTTCCATAATTTCTTTTTTTCTTTTTTTAAAAAAAGAAAAGAGAGGAAGAATTGCATGAGCTAGATTGGTGTAGTTGACTCAACTGGATAGGGTGTTCCTTTTGTTGTTTGTTATTGTTTAATCAGAGATCATAACACTGAAGAATCTAAGTACTTCTACGAAATTTGAATATAAGCGGATCTGATACTCGTATCGAATTGAATGATATAGAACCTGAAGGATCAGTAGCAAAATTAGATTTTTATATTTTCTAATATTGGCATGTAAAATCATAATAGATGATTATATCAATTGTTTATGCTTTGATGAAATTGCTTGCAGAACAGCGGAAATATGTTAAGATCAGGAGTCGAAAAATCATGTAGAATTTGAAGAATAAACTATCGATCATCTACTTTTTAGTTTTTGGTGCTTTATGAATATTTAGATTTGTACCATTCGGACAAATGGACAACAGATTAATTGAAAATAACTCTGTTTTTGTCCAGTGATTTTCAAGAAGTTTGCTATGTTTGATGGAAAAACATAGGCTCAGAGAGATTATATAGAGAAATGTGTAGTTTAACTTTACTATATAGTGTCCATTTATTGATTCTATATGCAAAATGACATCCTTTTGTTTAACAGCAAAGGAATTTTTTTTAATAACAACACAAGAAGATACAAGGCAGACACCAACTCAGAACTGCAATGAGATCTTACTTAGCTGTCACTAGATTTTGAATTATTTTGAGTATTTGTATTTAATGCAGCAGATAGGAAGCTTGCTGGCAGTAAATTGAAACAACATGCAGTTAAGGCATTCCAGGAACTTGAAAGACGTAAATCGCTTGGACTTCTAAATGACTACCTTCTCATTCTTTCCGAAGCTGGGGTATTGCTCATCAACTTTTTCCTTGTTAATTATTAACTGAAATGCATGAATAGCATCAGAATTGTAGTTTCAATTCTTTCTTGTTCCATAAATTATGAAACACAACCATTTTGTGATTTATTTTGCTCTATTTGGTTATAAGAGTTTCTTTCCAACCAAACTCCTAGGTATTTTCTGATCTCATATCCAGTGTTTCATTAGGTTTAAACCTTGGTTTCTAGATCTTGGAGCTCTTTCTGGAAGACTGAATGAACACAACCAATTAGATATTCTTATTTACTATAGTGGCTTGTTTCTTTAGGTACAAGCAGATAAAGTATGGATTGAGATGGACAATGTTGAGAAGGGGATCATCGAACTTATTGCTCGACACAGTATCAGATGGCTTGTCATGGGGTCAGCATCAGATAAATACTATTCAAGGTGTGAAGCATGTGGCGTAGTTAACTGATGTTGTTGTTGTCAGTTTTTACCGTTCTGTTATAAACATATTGTATCAAGGCACATGGACTGTTGGTTGGGTGTTTGTCTTTTCAGATTCTTTAGAATTTCAGGGGTGATTTGTTCATCTAATGATAAGTTTAGTTTTGATGCCTTATTTGCGCGCACATTACAATACGTGCCATTCACTCACATGGGAAGTAAAGTGGCTTGGGCAGTAGGGTTGGACATCAGTTTACACACCTATTATGACAAATATGTTATCTATAGGAATACTGACTGAAGAAAGAGTTCGTTTCTTTGATGAGTTGAGGCTTGTCTTGGTTTTATTCAAGGATTCACTTTTGCTTTCATGTTACTAATTTACTGACTCCTCAAACTTATTGAGATTACAGGAAACTGACAGAGTTGAAATCCAAGAAAGCGATCTTTGTATGCCAAGAAGCACCCATGTCCTGTCATATCTGGTTTGCTTGCAAAGGTTGCCTCATCTATACAAGGTACATTTGAAACTATGGATAGTTATTTAGTGCATATATGTAGCAAGAGATTTATAGAGGTTTAGAGCCCATGGTACTTTTTTGGTCCTTGGCCTACTTTACAGGATACATGCTTCACTGTGTTATCAATGGAGCTTTCTGTTCGTTCTAGCTCATCAATGTTATAGATTTTACTGTTGTGACTTTCTGGTTTTGCCCTTCACCTTTTCAATGTCAACCTTATGGCTATGTAGAAGTACAATATGTTTTCTGGAACAATTAGGCTGGTTATTGGTCTATTGGTCTTCTTGACGACTGAGGAATTAAAATTCTGGAGTTTGCTGAGTTGGTTCAGTTTCAGAATTTATAAGCTCGAACCTCATCTTTATGGTTTAACAATTTAATTTATTCAGTCTAAAGTCGAAAGTTTTGTCATGACATTCGCGAGACCTTATTTCATATTTGATTTCTATTCAGTTTTACCTTTTCATAAGCACCTTTCCTCCAGAATTTACATTTCTTATTACAACTCTGCATCTATCAACATTTACTGTTACTGCCACTTATATGAGAAGCAATTTGAAAACAGGGTGGGTAAAGAAGATAGATCTGACACAGAGATTTCTCCTCCCTTGCTACTGCTTGATTCAAACGTAGGAACCGAGCAATCAGTGTATAGGCTAAGATCTCTAGGTAGGCTCACTTACCTAGACTGTGATTGCTTTGGATGAGCAAGATCTGCTGAGTTTGACTCTCATGTAGGGAGTATCAAACAATTGCTACTCTCCAGGAATAACTTTATTACAGAGCTGTGCAGATGCAGAGAAAGATGCCAATGAATTGGAAGGAAAATCACGATGGTTTGCTTCCCAGTCTTCATTGAATTCAAGTTTGTCCACCAGTGGAGTGATTGGAACTTCTGAATCAACCCCATTGCTGACAAATGAGGTGAGAGAAGATTGGTTGCCTTTACTTCCAGAGCACAAATCTAAAGATAATTTTCATTGGGTGTTCTGTGAGATTTTAAGAGAAAAATCACTTCTTCTGTGTGCTTGATTTTTTTTTTTTTAAATTTCATGTGATTACATGCCATTTTCGAATTGAACATTCACATGCTGAGGGGTAGGACTTATGTGACTCTAAGAATAGATACAAAGTTTTTTTTTCTAGAGAAGAGTTCAGGAAACATATTTTATATTTCATACTCCAGACTTGCTTATTTTCATTAAAGTCAGTGGAGCAAGCCTTTCCAGTTCAAACTGTTTGATAGTTTGTAATGGTCCATGAACTTTTCAGGAGGAAAGATTCCAAAGACAAGCAACAGGTATAATTAATCATAGACTAGAAAAATCCATTTTGGATGCTAAGAACTTGAAGAGCAAAGTGGTTGAAGAGGCGTTGAAGCGATGGAAAGAGGAAGATGATGCCATGGAAGCTAAATGCAAGGTCACTTTTTTCCCCCATTTTCAGTGCTTGTCTAACAGAGGTGTTGGGCTTTCAGATTAAAGTCTAACACTTGATCTTGTCTGTTGCTAGAGAAAAAAGAAAGTAGAAAGAGAGAAAAAAACTTCTAAAATCCTTGTGTGCAAGTAAACACAATATACATAAATGATGTTCCCTGCCCCCTTTTCACTTTAGTCGGCTGATAAATTAATTGATGTCAAATGTCTTCTTTGACCACCTAAAAGTGGCAGGCTTAAAAGTTCAACATTAGGGGGTTATTGGATCGCAGACTAAATTCCTCATCCACCCAAAAAAGGGAAAGAAGAACCTCCTGATCACTATATTTATTCGATAATTCCTTAAATTAAGCTTTGACAGTGTATTTGAGTTTGAAAGGCTGAGGTTTCTAGCATGTTTTCTCCTCCGTGACAGGTTCTGCTGCCACTATCAATATGATTTGATGCGGTGTTTATGTGTGTGCTTAGTTACCTCATAATAGATTTATTTACTCAAAACTTATTTTCACCCAATAACTTTATGGTTGTCTACCCTCTTACAGGCCAAAGCATTAGAAAGCTTATGCATTAAGGAGATGAGCCAAAGAAAAGAGATGGAGGAATTGCTCTTAAGAGAAAAGCAAGAAGTAGAAAGGATGAAGAATCAGCGTGATGAATTCATGAAAGAACTCAGGATGGTCCAAGACCAGAAAGTGCCACTTGAGAGCCAAATTGCCGAGACTGAATGCTCGGTGAAGGAGCTAGAGGAGAAGATCATCTCAGCTGTGGAACTCTTGATAAGTTTCAAGAAGAAACGGGATGAGCTGCGGATACAGTGTAAAAATGCAATAAGAGAAGTCAGAGAATTAAAGAAATTGGTAACAGGGGAAGGTGCAGGCTTTTGTGGGACACAGATCCTTGAATGTTCTTTCATGGAGATCAATGAGGCTACTCATGAATTTGATCCGTCCTGGAAGATCACAGAAGGAAAATATGGAAATGTTTACAAGGGGCTTCTTCGCCATGTGCATGTTGCTATAAAGATGTTGCCGTCTTATGGCTCTCAAAGCCTCTTGGAGTTCCAGAATCAGGTAAACTTTAACAGAAGGCCTCTATTGTACTATACTTTGATTAACTAACCAGCTAAACAATAATAGAAACCATACATATGGTGGAGTAGAGGATTGAACCTTTATCAGTGGGATTGACTGGAACCATAAAATAAGAGCTTAAAGTTTCTTTCTTTGGGCATCATCTTCATGTTAATAGTTTGGGTCAACAACCACATTGCCATTCTTATGGACCTGTGATACTACCTCCATATCGTATGGTGTGGGGGTATGAAAACTATTAATTAGTGAATTTGCTACTGCAATGCAAGCTTATAAATCGGGTCTCTCACATTCTCCTTCCCGTTGCTAATGGAAATATGCACTGAATGTAACATTTTAATGATTAAACAATCCAATTGTAACCTCAGATTAAGATTATAACCAAGAACATAAAGAAACTCGTCAAGAAGAAATGATCAAGGTGGTATGTTTTTCCTGCCAGATGTAAACATTTATTGATTCTGACATTTCTAGTAGTTTAAATAGGTTTGTTGCAATGGTATTTGTATGTTTCCTTATATGTTAAGAAACCTGGATGTAAACTAGGTCCAAAAAAGTTGTTTCTAATACCAAAATTTCACTTTTTGGCTCCTCAAAAACTATCAAAGGTTTTTTGACCATTGTCATTTTGTTTGTTGGATTTCAGGTAGAGGTTTTAAGTAGGGTGAGGCATCCGAATCTGGTGATACTAATTGGAACTTGCCCAGAATCTAGGTCCCTTGTCTACGAGTACCTCAGAAATGGCAGCCTTGAAGACCGTCTTTCCTGCAGAGACAACACTCACCCACTTTCATGGGAGTCTCGGACTCAAATTGCATCTGAGATATGCTCTGCCCTTATATTCCTTCACTCCAATAAGCCATGTATCCCTCATGGCAATTTAAAACCCTCAAAAGTCCTCCTTGATTCCAATTTTGTCAGCAAACTCAGTGACTTCGGAATCTATCGCTTGATCGCACAAGGTGAAAATATAGCTCATTCTAACAATAGTTATCATAATCTTACGATTCACGATTCGATTCATACGATTTGATTCGATTCAGGACATAAATGATTTGAATCGGTATGTCGAATCTAAGTTAATCCTGAATTAGTGTCGAATCTATGATTCAGTACGATTTGTTTTGTTTCGATTCAATTCGATTTGTACGATTCGTCAGTTTCAATAAAACTTACAATTTTTTTTTTAAAAAAAATGTTCAAGACTAGATGTTTAGAGCTAAATAAACATAGTTCATTGGTTTTTCTCTTTCATAAGTTAATCTAGAAATTTAGGATTCTAAGAATTTTTGTGATAAAACAAACAAGCTCATGTTGCATTCATATCTTTGATTTCAATTTATAATAATATTAAGTATAGTAATACTATTATTTTGTTTTATTACTTTATTACATTATTTATTAATTTATTAGATTGTGCTATATTAGTTGATGGCAAATTACTTTTATGTGACTATAATATGTTAATTAGTATAGGTCATGATAGACAAGCATTTTTCCAATTGGTTACATTCGATATATGTTAAAATATTTCATTTTTAATGTATATTGTTTATTTTAGACGTATACATGTCAATTTAAATTGATTTTAAGGATTAATACTAAATTTTATGATTCGATTTGATTCTCGATTCACAAAATCGAGATTTCGATTCACGATTTGACAACTATGATCCTAACACATTCTGTGATGAATCTAACCCTAAGATTACTTCTGTGTATATGGATCCAGATTATCTTGAGATTGGAAAGGTTACCCCAGAGTCAGATATATGCTCCTATGGAATCATACTCTTACGACTTCTGACTGGGAGACCAGTTTTGGGGTTATTGAGAGATGTAAAATGCGCATTAGAAAAGGACAACTTTAGGACAGTGTTGGATGATTCGGCTGGAGACTGGCCACTTGCACAAGCCAAACAACTGGCTCATTTGTCACTAAGGTGCTGTGAGAAGGACCAGATGAATCGACCAGATCTGTTAGAAATCTTGAATCTTCTTGAGCAAATGAGGGTTTCATGTATCACCTCAACATCACGTTTAGGTTCCAAAGAGCTACGCCGAGTTCCCTCTCATTTTGTCTGCCCCATTTTTCAGGTAATGGTTCACTCTCCCACACTTCTTTGCATATCTATGTGCACGTCTGTATATCTGTGAGCTTTTGTTTACAGGTGTCACTCAATTTTAAGTTTTGGGTATTTTTTCGATCTGGCACAGTACCTTTCTGGTTTACTAACTAGCAGTTATAGGATGCTTCATCATTTTACAAGAGGTGCACCTGCAGTTTCACTGAAAAGGGTGGAATTTGGGAAGAAGTCATCTGATGGAATTCTCTTGCCCTTTTCATACAAGTGAGGGTCTGCCCTCTTCACCGTGTTGTAGTGACTAGAGGATATTTGGTAGAAGGAAGATATGTTGATATACTGAACACTTGACATGAAACTTGAGGATGGAAAGGTGTATGTCGAACACAGCAATCAAGCTTCTGGAGCTCTTCTATCTTTCAAGAATTGACTCTGTGCTTGGCATGGTTTGGTCATCCAACTAGATCCTCATTTATGTTTCCAATAATCATTTCTTTTCTATTTGAATTTGTAGGAAGTTATGAAAGATCCACAAATAGCAGCAGATGGTTTCACGTATGAAGCAGAGGCGATAAGTGGATGGTTGAAAAGTGGTCACAACACTTCACCTATGACAAATCTTAAGCTTATAAACACGAATCTACTCCCTAATTATGCTATTCATCAAGCAATTCAAGAATGGAAACAACAATGGTGATATATTTATCTGTTTTGTCTCATGACATTTGGTTGTACAGTTACAATGCCACTCTGGCCTTTGGTACCAAAATAACCACTATACTTTTAATGTACCGAACAAGTGATCTTAGTTTCAAAATGGGTAAACATTATTAAATTTCAAAGGAAGATGGATATATGAGACTTCTGTCTACTAAAAAAAGTGTGTTTTTAAATCAAGTCAGATATTAACTAATCTGGATTTGCACACTGATTTTTAGTACCATGAAAATCTGTGTTATTGTAGCTGTGAAATTTAAAATAATGCCTAGCCTTGATTGATGCCATTTCCTCGCTACTATTTTTGGTAGAAAAAAACACTTTTATATAATGCATTCTTCTTTTAAGGAAAAGTTGGGGTAAATGTCTTCTACAATGTTGTGATCCAACGTTTTATAGCGTGTAGATAGCAACTATTTTCACAAATAAAACATATGACGCAGATTTGTTTGGTCAGTTTGAAATCATTTTTTTTTAATTTGTAAAAATTTTAATCAAATCAAATCACTTATTAATTGATATTTTAATTGTTATTTAATAAAATTTAATGATTGTTTTATTTAATTTAATCAAGTTTGTTTTGTAAATTTTAAAAAATAATCGCTTGAGCATCTGAATCTGATTGACAAACAGAAATGGGTTAAAGCATTTTCAGAGGAAACTCAACATAGAATGTTTGGTGACAATATGTTTGGCTTTCTTACAATGTAGAAAAAGAAATAAAAAAAATATATTGTAATCATTAATGCAGCCTATTTCAGTTGTTCAAGCTGCCATACCTCTAGTCCATTTCTATTTACCATCTTATCATTTTGGACTTTTTGGATTAGCAGCCAACTAGTACTACCACGCCCGCCCAACCAAGACAATCTATCATGGAGCAACTTCTGGCAATGATCAATGGTCTAATGGCTTCATTTTCTTAGCATTTATGCAATTATGCTCGATCTCATGGTTTCGGTCAGTTTTGAAAGGAAACTTTAAGTTCAAGTTAAATTTATTTTAATCTTTTAATTGTTTTTTGATGGATAATATTTTGCTGTAAAATAAAAATAATATCATATCATCTTTTAAAAATACAATAAAATATATTATTGACACGATATTATTTTAATTAATTATAAAATTTTGTTCATTAAAAAAATTTTAAAAAAATTTAACTTGATTCTAAATTTTTTTGAAAGAACCGAAACCTCTTATACAAACACAACTATTCTAAAAAAAACAACAATTAAAATATTTCCTTTTTGGGCTTTTGTGCAAAAGAAAAGATGAAACTTAAGCAACTTGTAGAGAGACACTTTGTTCCATTCTTGAAGCCTTCATACTTTGGGCTTTTGGGCCTTTGGGCTACCAGCATCACTTGCCATTTCTCACGCGTGTTTTCACTTGCATAAACAGAGCGTGCAGTAAAAATCTCCCATTTTAAAATCATGGATTTATGTTTTTTTGTTTTTTTTTTTGCTTTTAATTCATCTTTTCATTCCTTAGTGAAGGGGCTCGTTTACGCCTTTATATTTCTCTTACAATTCGCTCTCTCGAGACTCTGTCCTTTTCTCTTCTCACAAGTTCTTGGCCGATCACTTTCTCGCATTTTCTCGGAGATTTTCCCTTCGTCCAAACGCTGCAATCTCGCTCTCGGGGATTTTAAATCGTTGCGATCTCCAGAGATTCTCTCCATTCCCATACCGATCTCTTTCTCTCACTCCTCCACTGGTACGTGAACCGACCACTCCACTAGACCTTCTTTTACACATGTATGTATCTAAATATTCAGTATCACATATTGATCACAGATCACGTGACACGAAACGCTAACGAGCTTTGCTTCTATGGCTATATGATTTTTTTTCTCATTATTTAATTTATATTACGAGGAATTCGTTTGTTCCTCGGTTTGGTTGCTGAAAACAAATTTTGAATAGAAAATTAAATGTTAGGAAATTTCGAATTCTGTATTGTTGCGAATGTAAAGAATGAGTTAATAGTTATGTTATTCCACTTGATCCTGGTCGATGGGAAATTGAAGTAATAGATTTTATATTGTTCATGGAAATGTACCCTTTTGCGATCTAGCGTGCTAATTGTTAAATTTTGATTTTATTAGTAACATTTTTCATGAACTTTTTATATAGTTTTCACTAATTTTTGGAGTTTAACATACTGTGTAGCATCTGATTTTCTAGGTTCAATGTTTAATTGTTTAAACAAGTAGTTTATTTGCTATATAACTGTTAATTGGTGGCTTTCTTGAATTATCATCATAAGAAGATTGAGGCTTGTTAATAGAACTATTGCCTCTTTGCTTTTGTGGCAGAATATATGTAGTGGTTAGCTATGGTTAGTGAGCTCAGGATTGGGTCCCATGCTCTAAACGGGCATGGGGTGTTGAAGCCAGAACACTTTAAACCCGCAGAGTGGAAAAGGGTAGTTAGCTTTTGTATGTGCACTTGTATTTTTTATTTATTCAATATATTCCCGTATTTTAATTGCTGACAAGGTGCCAGATGTCGCATCTCCTAAGCATAGTGAAATTCGGGCATGGGAACAAACTACAAAGGCAATATGCATGTTTGAAATAGTAAAATGTGTCTTGAGAATTGCATGTGTTAAAGATATAAATAGTAAGATAATTATGGAAGTTCTTCGGAATAGGTTCCTTCTATTATGGGCAGGTTCGTTATTTTGTAAGTTTTGTGGAGTAACTCATTCGGGTTGCAACTGCTTGACAGACAGCCATGTTTTAGAAGATCATTTCATTGATGATAATATTCAATGCTGCAGATCTACTGAATCTTTTATCTAAATCTAGTAACTAGTAACTAACTAGTTTTATTAATTGAGTAGCAGTTATTATCTGTAACATGTAATCTCATAGCTTATGGCCCATCTGGAAGAGGTTTTGTTGGGGTTGCATGGTCATGAGTAGGAGATTGCTCATGGTCTTGTGCATAGTTATTTGGTATTTAGGAAACATAATGTGATATCTAGGAGGCAATATGTCCACATAAAAATGATTCATATCACCTGTATGCATGACAATTTGATTGGTTATTTTGCTCAATCTGATACATATGTGCTTATGACTTTTTTTTGTTCTTCATTATGAAAAGAATTTACTTTCTCTCACTAAGCTATTGTTTCAAAGGTAATGTAGGATGGTTGTTATGATGATGGTAGTTACCATTACAAAAATAAAAATAAAAGTCCTTTAGAGGCCTATCTTGCTTTTGTTTGCCTCACTAAGCTATTATTTCAAACGTAACACATTATTCATTTAGTATAGGTGGAATGATTTGCTGGAGTTGCATTCTTTTCTTGCATATTTGTCTATTATATGGCTGCATGGTCTAGGATGTAAGCTGTTAACTGCATTTAAGATATCTTTTATTTAATTTTTTTCCTTGTTTGGTGCAGTGGCGTCTTTAAGTTAGTGGCTTTCGATTTTCTGTCTGCATAAATGCCAGTTGCAAAACTTAAGGCCCCGAACACTATAGATGTGGTGAAATCAGAGGAGGGAAATGATTCTCTAGATACCTTTATTAGACAAGCAATTGGAAAAGATCCTTTTCTTTCTTTCTCAAGGGCTGGGGATAGCCCAGTACAGTGGATTCAGCTACTCCATGCTTTAGATCAGCAAGGTATATCCAATTTCTCTATGCTGGTGGTTTGAACAGTGTTACTTTTATCTCAAGAAAAAAAAGTTGCACTTTTCTTGGTTCATATGCATCTAAGGAATATATTACTTATCAAAAAAATATTATGTATCTAAGGAATCCATTCACCATACTAAAAGCATTGGCATTCATGTAAGAAGACAAAAAATGTATCTCATTATATGCAGTCACTTAGAGTCCCAGAGGCTGTTTCTGCCTCATCAGGTCACTGCTGAGGCCAATGATCAGCCTGAACACTGTAAGCCATATTGTTTGGGTCATGATTAGGAATAGGTAAAGAATGCTTTTTCACTTCATTTTCTCTCATTACATCTGGCAGATCTCCCAGGTTGGCCTTTGCTGACTCCATTGAAGGTGCAGATGCAAAAGTGTGAGAAGTGTTCCCGAGAATTTTGTTCACCCATTAACTATAGAAGGCATATACGTGTGCACCATCGGTTGAAAAAGCTTGATAAGGTTTCAATTACTGTCTGCAAAACCATTGTGATTTTATTTGTACATTTGTTTTCAACTTTTGACTGTTTTAGTTAACTTCTTTTAACATTTGAATATTTTCCTTGTCTTAGTACTTATAGCTTTGTTTTCCTGTTATTTTGATCTTGATTGTGTTCGAGTAGTTTCTTTCTCAACTGTTTTCCTGTTATTTTAGATCTTGTAAGGTACATCTAAAAGATGATGTTTTACGTCTTGTAGGATTCCACCAAAAATAGGGATCTGTTGGGAGCCTTCTGGGATAAAGTAATGATCTTTGTGATTTTTTTTCTTTGGACTAATAATTTCCACTTTTTTAATCATGCTCACTCTTATATGTTGTTTGCAGCTCTCTGTGGATGAGGCGAAAGAAATTGTCTCATTCAAGAATGTGGCATTGGAGGTAAACACCTTCTTATTTTTTAGTTATTTGTTCACTTTATTGCTGACATAAAGAATGTGGCATTGGAGGTAAACCCTTTCTTATTTTTTAGTTATTTGTTCACTTTAGTGCTGACATAATAAATAGAATTTGTGTGAGATTTCTGGCATGGGGATTGTTGACTAAGTAGCCGTTTTCATGAATGCTCCACCAATGCTCTAGAATACTATTATTCTTAAACAGAGAAAATTATTGTGAATGTGTTCTGTGGTCGTATTTAAAATGGAATGAGCATGACATGTTCTTCCTTTTCTTCCATCATTATTAACATTTGTAATTGGTTTCTTTTTTGTCATTTCTTTCTTTTCTTATTTTGTTTTAACTGCCTTTTTTTGGGGTGGGGTTGGGGGAAGGTTGTAAGGTACAATAGTACAGTCTTTCTCATTGAATTCACTTTCTTTTGTTCAGTAGTTATTCTGATATGACTTATAAAAAAAAGTAGTTATTCTGATATGTCTACTGGATGTTATATATGGGATGCTAGTTGAATTTAATGATATATTATCCTAAATATCCTTCCTTTCTCATGTTCTGAATCAATTGAGTGGAGATTGGGTAGGTTATCCATGTTGGACTTCAGGAGTAATAGTCTGTCTCAATAAATTGTCTACATCTGTTACTATGGTAGCGTTTTCAAATACCTGAATGGTTTCTTTTCATTCAGTAAGAAATGCCGCAAAGTTAATACGCACCTACTCCAAGGATTACTCTTTTCAACTTAATTATTTCACTTTATTTTGCTCTGATATTATTGTTTACTGGAAAACCTATTAGGAAGTTCCAGGTTCTTCAGTTGTAAAGGCATTGACAACACTTATTCGGAAACCGGGATTTTCTGCTCTGCCACAAGTTTGTTTGAGGGCTGGTTCTGCTCTTCTGGTATGAGTTTCATAATTTAAATTTTTAATGTTTTTCAGAATGTTCTGCGGTACGGCTTACAGTTGTCTTATGAATGACATATATAATGATTCTTTGCAGGATATTTTCCAAGCTAGGCAATCCAGGTTTCCCATTTCTTCCCAAGAATTGTTCTGTATTCTTGATGATGCAAGTGAAAAGACATTCCTTTGTGGGACAGCTGTGTCAATGCAAAAATATGTTTTTGATGGTGAAGCTGGGAAGATTGGTCTTGAGACAAAGAACTTAGTTGCTTGCACCAGCTTCCTTCTGGAACAGAAATTGGTACTTTTTCCTTTCTTCCATTCTTATAATGTTGGGTTTCTTAAATTATATGGTGAAACTAGTGTTGTGGGAAATCCATGACAAGGGGTCAGTGCTAGAGTAGACCAAGTGGTATTTGCAAATTTTTACCTCTGATAATGATCAGCTTATATCTGTTAAATATAAATATAATTGCACATAGGTCAAAGCATGGCTTGCCGATAAGGATGCTGAAGCTTTGAGGTGCCAGAAGTTACTAGTGGAGGAGGAAGAACATGCTCAGAGAAGGTACTTCGCACCTTCAGGCGACCCATAAAATACCATGCAAAAATTAAATTTTTTAAATATTCCTTGAAGAGAAAAGTAGGAGTATTCTCAAAATACAATACAATAAGAACTTAGCTGAAGAGGTCTTGATCAACGAGCATTTCCACTAGAACAATTTTTTTTGCAGTGTCTTCGGTTCAACCAGTAAAATGTCATGGCAATTATTCTAAAGACGTCACAAACATATATGTTAGAAGTTAGTTTTAACTTGTATATGGAGGAGTATGAGAGGACAAAAATGTTCAAAGAAAAGGAAAAAAAAACACCCATTGGTGTGGTTCTTTTGAGTAATCATGAAATTTTGTGTATACAATTAGAAATTCAATCACTGAAGTATGTTGTGTGTGATTTTATCTTTGTGCTAATCTTTTCTGTGTGACTGCTTTTTGAGTTATAAGTATATGTTTAGTTGAACATGCCCCTGGGAAATTTATGAGCTAGACACTTGTTGCGAACACTACTATGTTCTGATTGATGGAATTCCCTCTCAGCAAGAAATTTGTCTCATGAATTGTTCGTCTGGAAATCTTGTTGGTTATAATGATAAAGATCCATGATTGGGTTCTTTAATTTTTTAATTTTTTTCTGTTAACTAATTTTATATTATAAGTAGACAATCTGAGCTCTTGGAAAGGAAAAAGCAGAAAAAGCTTAGGCAGAAAGAACAGAAAGCAAAGGATCAAAGTCAAGGCGAGGAGGTTGATGTTAAGGAGAGTGATAGCGATGCATTGGAGGCAGAGTGTCCAGCAGAAACATGCAGCCCTTTGGCTGCATCTGATTATGATACACAGAAGCTGGACATGGTGCCAGCTAAGGATTCCTCATCTCTTGAACCATTCAAAGATTTAAGCACTAATGAAGTTGTGGACTATGAAATTCAGACAGAGTATGTCAGTTGTGAACATAATGATCCTGGAAATGGTCTGAATGCTGAACAACGGATAGTGCAAGGAGGTGGTCGTCGGCATATGGTTGGTGCTCGATGGCAGGTTCCACCAAAATCACAACGGGGTGTTCCAAATGGTTTCCATGCTAATCAGAGTTCTTATGCTTCAAAACTTGGAGGCATGCAAAAGCATGGAAATAACAAGGAATTAAGGGCTTCTTCATTAGTCAATGGAAACAAAGTATGGAGCCGAAAAACTAAACTTGAAAATGATGGGGAGAGACTGAAAACTAGAGCACAGGATGAAGCAATAAACCAACCAGATAGAAACAAGAACCGTGAGGTTTTAATTGGTTCTATATCTGTAACACTCGGAAATTGTAGTCCCCATGAGGACAATAATCTCGCTGAAGGCCAAAATGGTTGCCTTGTAGAGCATGAGATACCAAAGAAGAATAACGTTCATGAGAAGTCCAGCAAAATTGATCATGTTCAGTGTGGCACAAACTGGTCAACAGTTAAGCTATGGAGGCCAGTGAGCCGAAATGGAAGCAGTGGTCCAATATCGGTTCAACATGACTGTAGAGAATTTGAAGTGGATGTTATTGCTGAAAGGTGTGGAGATGTAAATGAATCGCTGTCTGGTGAAAGCTATATAAGATCATGCCCAATGGACCCTAGTGATGGTAATAGTGAAAATACTCCGTCACTCCTCATAGAAAGTGTCCGTCCAGGAAGCTTTCAGTTCAACAGCGATGATGCCAAAACTTTTCTTGGACAAAGTAAGTCATTGCTTTTGTATTTGTTTCTTAGTTATCTGTTTTTTACGTGTCCATAACTAAATTGATTCGGCTATGAATCTCATTTAGGATGGAAAGAGGCCATGGCAGCTGAACATGTGAAATTGGTCCTGCCCCCAGAAGCTGAACCTCTGGGGTTCTCAGAGACTCAAAATGACTGTCAAGCAGCAGTATCTCAGTCATCGGATTTTCACAAACGTAGCATTCTTGGCAATGCAGAGAACAGGTTGATTACTGCAGGGGCTCTTGAGTCTTCAAATGCCGGATCTGCTAAACCCAAGTTCAGATCAAAGCCTGAAAAGGGTGCGAAGATAAAGTACATTCCCAAGCAGAGAACCATCTCCTAGTAAGGAAGGACAAAGCTGGGATTTTATTTTGTTATACAATTGTGCACAGTTTAGCCAACCATAATTAACAGAGGTTCCAGTTTTTCCAATGGTCTTCTGTCAGAAAATTGAAGAAAGGTTTTGCCAGTCTTTTAGTAGTCTTTTTCTTTGAGATCAACTCCTCTACTGTACAAATTTGTAAAGTAAAACCTGCAGTACATATAAATTTTGATTATAAAGTGATCTCCACCACATCTCAAAATTTAAGGAGTTCAAATCTATGTGCAAAAGCAATGTAATATAGATTTTATTTTACAATTTTTACAGCAGAGGAGTTGATTCACTTTTCTTTTAAAGCGTATTAGGAGATTGATTTCTTGAATAGTCATTTTTCCTCGTTTTTTTTTTTTATTTTTTTGGGCTAAATTATCTAATTTTCTGTAATGAACTTTGTTCTAGCTATTGCAAAAGTCCTTTTATTATTTATTTTGGATTAGGACTTTTTCTCTGCAGATTTTTTAAGCTAGGAATTTCTGGGTCAATCTTGTCTTGTACTTTTTTCCCTATAGATTCGTGTGGATTGTTTCCAAGGAAAAGATCAAGTTTCTCTTTTCAATGTGATTTTTCCTACTATTTCACATGCATTTTTCTTCATCTCTTGTACTTCCTCACTCCAGCTCGTTGCAGTGATTAGAGCATGAGTGATTAATGCGATCAATGATTAATGTTCACCTCACGTGATCTTGAGGAATTTTGACGAAGCCGAGGAATTTTGACGACAAGAAGATAAGGCTATACCATGTTACTCGCATCATAGCAAGCCTTCTACCTTTCGCCTTAAACCTCTCTCAAGCTGCCACTTGTTAACATTTATGCTCAACCCTTATCACCATCTCTTCTCCTTTCTCCACAAATTAACTGCCCTTTAAATATTCTATCCAATCATTTCTGCTTCATCTCCCTTTGCTCACAAACATTTTCCATTTTTCTTTCTTTAGGCTCTTCTAATTTCTATAATCTCAGAAACCCATTGATTCTAGTTCAATCTTCTTCCTCTTTTTATTAATTGAGGATAAGTCCAACAATCCAATTCTCTCCTTCAACTCATAATCAAGACACCCATAACAAATTCCTCAACAAGATAAACAAAAAACCAAGAGAAAAGAAGAAATGTCAGGTGGTGTTGGGCCAACATATGATGACATAAGCCTCCCAAAAGAACAACCACAAGTAGAGCATGAACAGCCTCTTCAAGCTTCCCTGAAAAGCACCCAACAACCCCAACATAAAAAAACCAGTTTCCTCAGCTTCCACCAACTCAATTCACTTGCTGTCATCATTGTCCTCTCTGCTAATGGCATGGTTAGCCTTGAAGACTTTGGTTTTGTGGTCTTATCTTACATTTACATATATTTCATGTCCAAAATTGCCTTCCCTGCACCAACACCCCAAAAAGATTCCAGAATTTTTGACCCAAAGAGCAAGATTTTCCGTTTGTATTTTCTGTTGGCTTTAATTGTTGGGCTGCTTCTCCCAATAGCATATATGTTTCATGGCGTCCTTGAGGGTGACAAAGAAGGAACAAAAGCAGCAGCGCCACACGTGTTTCTTCTCGCAAGTCAAGTTTTTATGGAAGGAGTATTTTTCTCAGACAGGTTTTCTAAACCAATAGGTATGTTTGTGCCGATTATGTACAATTCAAGGAGGATTTTCACACTTGAGGATTGGTTGAAGAGAGAATTCTTTAAGGTGGAAGAAGGGTATGGATCAGTTTCTCCAATGAGGCTGTATGTTGGAAGAGCGCTTGCTGTGGCTAATATGGCCCTTTGGTGTTTCAATCTCTTTGGCCTCTTGTTGCCTGTTGCTCTTCCTATAGCTATGAAGAAATACTACACTGGGAATAACAAGGTAAATTGAAGATATGTTTGATTGTCACCTGAATCTTTCTTGAAGATTTCTTCGGCCTCAGCAAAAAGAAATGAACTATGCTTCTGCTTCTGCTTCTAATGTATCAAAATCAAGTATTCAGTTGCTTTCAATTTTATGTGTGTTTCCTCTTATGATCTAAATCCCAAATAGGGCAAAGAAAAGATAAGTAAAAACGTTTACTATCAATTTCCATATTAGTTGCTTATCTCCAAACAGCGTTGACGTTCATGGCCATCCAGAAGCTTTTTTTTCGATTTTTCTAAGCCGTTCGTTGGTCCCTGGAAGTGGCATAGGCGTCTCCATTGCCTAAGTGCCACAAAGGCTTGATCAGAGCCTAGCCTTCGTAGATCAACCTGTGCTTGTGAAATTTGAGCCTATTACTGAATTTTCAGCAAGCAATGAATTGGCCTTCATCGCAACTGTATGGAGTATGACTCGACATTTTGAAAGAGAATGAAATTTGAGGGCGGAGATATGTAGGCATTAAACTTAACCCAATAAAGGAATCTCTCTTTATCTTCAGTAAAGGCACAAAGAAAACAGAAACAACCACATTTAGTAATCAGTTCAAAACAGAATTTTCAGTGCAAATATTTTTTTTATTCAATGAAGCCCATAGGCCGATGGGTCACACAATCCCTAATCTATCCAATTCCTTGTTAGAACATAACTGAATCTGTACTTAATAAGAAGTGACCACCAATTAAATTAAGCTGACACTCCCCACAACGCAAATATATTTCCAAAATCTGTACTTAATAACGGCTGAGAACAATTAAGCCCTCATGGTTAATACCTCATTGATGTCATTCATTAAGTGTTGCCATGAGTATGATCGTGCGCTAAATTCAACAGATACACCTTACACCTCCCCCTCTTTTTGGTGATAAAATATCCCAAGTTCGTCGCTTCAATAAAAGAAAAGAATCTAAAAGCTATGGTGGAGCAAAAAATATGATATCAACGTTTATTTTTCATATAGTACAGGAGCATGCAAAAAAAATAACAGCCGGGTCAAACAGCTGCAACAAGAAGATCAAGACCAATGAACAGATTTTGCCAAATTTGTTTCTTATAAGTTCTCTTTTCCTTTTTCATTTTGTTATCAAACCTTTTTCCAACACAAGATGCCCAGAATGATCATTGCATTTTTGTAATGATAAGACAAGTATATGCACTCGCATTCAGCCCACACCGAGAGCAATGGCAGCTCTTCTAGCATCTGATAGCAGCAAACTTTGAAGCTAGCATCATCACCAAACAACTCAAGCTGCTGACCCTTCTGAGAAACACAACCCATCCTTGGATTACTATCTTGGGTTCAAACCCGCTTAGTATTCACAGATCCAAACAATAAATTAATTCTGCTCCCTTGTCTCAAAAATCAAGTATAAAATAATTGAGACTGAAACTGTGAAAGGTTCATTAAACCCCGCGCACGGGGTCCCCCCAACCCCTGCTCCGTGTCAGAAAATAATGATGAATTTAGTAGCCAATCATTTTTTATGTTACAAGATGTATGCTTTGTACAAGTAATAACAGAATAAATGAAGAAAATACGCAAAAAAGCATGACCAAGACCTAACACAGTCCAACAACATAAAAGCCATCTATCCAGCTACTAGAAGCACAGATGACATCATTATAAAACTAACCCGTCTTTACCCCCACCCAATACCAAAGAGAGAACATACCTGTATATTTACGTATGGAACCTTCGTCATTCATAGATACTGGTATAAGCCTTCTTTCATGGCCTAAAGACAAAATTTCTTGCATCCTCTCTGGCCAGTCTGAATTCAATCTCCGGGCAAAGTCCTCCACTTCCCTGGTCGGAAAGAAACACGAACAGTTTAAATGAGGTAATGCTTCTTTTATAAGTAAATCCATTAAAAAGACGCCAATGAGATAACAGCAAGAAATGGTATATTTATCCACGGGGGGAGGGGGGCATTCCTATTTTGATAAGCTCGTGATTTTCTATAATTTTCAAAAGCATTTCAAATACTGGAGGGAAAAAATAGGGGATCTTGTGATTTCTATGATCTTCAAAAGCAATTCAAATCCTGGAGGAAAAAAAGAATAAGGGAAAGAAGGGCGGAGGGGCAATCAACATGAGCAACAATTCAATTAAGCCCAGCACTGTGTTCTTAAATAGACCTCTAATTACTAGCAATTCAATCAAATCAAACATAAACTTTATCAAGTCACCACTTAAAATCTGGGCTTTCATTAAGTAAATAGCACTTCAATTAGAGGGTGGGAGTGGGGGCAGAGACATATAACGGAAGGAATATAAAACCACAACATTCAACAAGAAGATGATAACAGTCTTTGGATGAGTTGCAGGATTTTACCAGGAGTTCAGGAAGCAAAACTAACACCTCTAGAGCACAAAATTAAATTACAAATGCACTTCTGGGGTGTTTGTTAGGCATGACATATTGCAGTTCATTGAAATCTCGATGCTGGTTTCAACAGAAAGTACAATAAAATCAAAACAAAGTCCCCATTACCTGTTAAATTTCACATTCATTATTATAATTGACCTTTTTCAGAATGTCCATCTAACCTGTCCAGTTCCTCCTTCATTGCGGGATCTAAATCATCATCAATATCACCATCATCAAACTCAAGCTTAGGTGAAAAGGTAGCAGCTGCAGAATCTTGCAACTTTGAAGTTTTACAGGTAGAGGGTGCCAATATATCATTAATCTCACTCTTATTAGAAGAAAGTAGACCATCCAACTCCTAAAATGTTAAAAATTAATAAAAAAACATAATTTTTATAAGTAAACAGAAAAGAATTAGTATAAAACAATTTTTTCATTGTAAAAACCCACACACACGCCTCGAACCCCGATGTCCTTACCAACACTCGAAAGCGAGCAGGACAAATAAATACATAATTAAGGCACTAAAAATTATAATTAGCAAAGTAATTACTCAAGTGGAAACACTCAGGCCAAGCACAAATGACAAATGCAAGTACGTGTGCATACAAAAGACATTTGCTACACACACAGACAGATTGGAAGAGAGAGATCCAAACCTTTTTATGGCTTATGTTTAAGTTGTCTGAAGAAGACTCCTTAAGTTGATCTTTTCTTCTTCGATTTTTCTTTTTATTCTTAGTACTTCTTACTCCCTTTGAATCTGTAAAGCAGATTATGTTCACTAAGTAGCAAAAGGAATGTTGACTGAAATGTAGGCTATTTAAATATTAGAACTCTCCAATAAACCTACAAGGCACAGGATGCAGAATATGAAGTTTGATGAAAACCAACATACTGACTTGGAAGTATCTACCAATATCAAAACCTTGAGGAGAATATCTCTTCTTGAACAGAATAAGAAAGCTCACTGAGCATTCAAAAGAGCATTCATCTATTCATTCACTATAACAACAGGATTCCAGCTATGTCAGGATCTAGGTCTCAATCAGCACAAATTAACTTCATTCAATCAGACTGGTTAACCTCAGTGTTGTTTCATAAGGAAACTGCATAGTTATAAATCTTATAGAGAAAAGAAGCTATAAAAAAGAAAAGAATCAAGCCTATCTTTTATTTTTCGTTCAAGATTCTCTTTGGTCGTTCGATATCTATATCAGCCAGTCAAACGACTACCCTTGTCTTTAGCACCAGCAGCGATATACAAAAGCGATCTTTTTGACATGTAAGGAAAAATCTGACAATCTATCATCAGTAAAAAAAAGTCTAAAATTCATAACAGCTAATTTTTTTTATAAAATTCATGAACAGATAGTTAAGTTGCAATCAAATCCATATGCAAGCAGAAAACGCAAGCCATCTGTAATAGAATGCAGAGAAAATGTTTCAGACACATACCACCATCTCCTCCATTAATAAATGACAAGAGATCATCAACTGAGCGTTCGTCCACAGGCTCCTCCTCAACCTCAACATTCTGAAACATACAAAAAAAAATTTACTATTAATGCACAGGTTCCAGTTCTTCAAAAGTCAAAAGATATCTGTAATGCAGTTATTTTTACATAATTCATAATTGCACATGCCAGAAAACTGAAAAGTGGGCAAAATTTTGTATAAAGTATAAAAGACCACAAAGAAAAAGGGAAGTGAAAGTCACCAGCTTAAGTCTCTCTCTCTCTTTTAGTTCTTTTCTTTTTCTTGCATATAACCGATTCAGAAGCCTGATACGTGGATCATCAGTTATGTTTCTCAGGGGCTCCAACTTCTCCTCCTGGGATAATCAAATCTACATGAGAAACAACACAAACGCATACCAAACACCAAACATACTGACTTCTTGCTAGCCACACACACCTCAGTGAGGTCATCAGGTAAATGAAATGTTTCCCGTATCTCTTCAGAAGTTTTTCCTTCAATTATTCGAGCAAGTGCACGGCTGGTGAGATCAACTAAAGGCTTCAATTGGAGGCTATCAGCAGCAGATGTCAACTCGCACAATCTTTTTGTATCCATTCGAATAAACTTCTCATCATACGTTTTGCGCTCCTATATATGCACAAGTAAATGCAAACAAAATCTAACAATTAAATTTGGTCACCTGCAACCTACATCATTTCAGTCACATTACCTTCCCCTTTACTGAAAAACAACAAAAAAAAAAAACAAAGAATTTTCAAAAACAGGTAATAAGTATAACATATAAACAAAATCTTCTTACAACCTCCCTGCAAGGTTGTAAGCAGCAGTTTTGAGCTTTCTTTAATTTACTCAATATTGATTACAAATCTGGGAGGGAATATTATTAAACAAACATAAAAGTAATCACAGGAGAAACAGGAAAAATAATATGTCAGACCTTATTAGAGCAACCTGGTAGTTGATGGAACCGACAGTAATCAAGTATTAAGCCCAAGGTGGAAGGAGTGACCCGTTCTGGAAGTGATATAGCATAGTTTTTGGAAGACCCCATGCCTGTTTGAAGAACTTCTCGGCATATCATAGGGCAAAACATGGCAACCTCTTCTTCTACTTGTTGGATTGAACCATCAGCAGTTTGGAGCCAGATGTAAGACTTCATTTAATGTACAAAATTATAGTAAAAAACATGTAAGAATCAAAACAATTATGGTTGTAAAGGTAACAAATCCATGATATGTGCAGGTGGATACGTGCACACACATACATATGTCTGCACAAATACATATATACATACACACATGATCTCTATTAGAAGCCCAATTTGGGCTCTGTTTATAACAATCACATTGGTTCATAATCAATGGGATATGAATATCTTATATTATATAGCACAATACAAAATCATATTGACTTTAAATCTGAAAGATAGGCTACTAAATAACCTCAAAATTCAAAAATCATATTAACTTTAAATATGAAAGATGGCTTACTAAAGAACCTCAATATTGCCAGGTTCATAAACTGTTGAAAATCTGGAAACAACCAACGGAAGAATGCTTTAACAAAAGCATCTGGTCATTTCTACTTATTCTATTTAAGTGAGTGCAATATGAACATGATGGATGGAGCTTTCCAAAATAAAAGGAAAAGGAAAATGATGTATGAGGGCGGAAAATCTCAAAATGATTTTGTAACATACCTCGGGTTTGACTACTGCCATGACACCTTCTGACATTTGATGATGACACCACAAATAACTTATTAGGAACTCACAAAAACTAATTGCACCTCTGGATTAACTTTGTTAGGCAGATACAAACTCTTCCAAAATGCTTCCAAAACTGCAATGTTGAATCCCAATAACATGTGTACCAACATTCCCATCAAGAAATTTTCCTAAGATAACGTCTCTATACTAAGAGACAAGGCACAAAACAAGATAGACGATAGACCATGAGAAATTATACCTGAAATTTGAACAAATAAATCCCAGTATAAGTAAGCATATAAAAGATTGAACCTTTATGAATCTATGTCCAATTACCCAACCCATAATCTCTCCCCCTCCCCCCCCCCCCCCCCCCCAAAAAAAAGGTTAACTTATAAAATTAAAAAAATAATCTAAGCATTTACTAGGGGAAAAAAGAAACAAAATTTAGTTTATTTGGCATACAAAAAGGCATAGATGCTCTAACTTATCAAAAAACAATAATTTGAGATGCTCTAAAAGAAAAGGAAAATGTTATTTGCTATGGTATGGATTACATTCATGGTTTTCTTCAAAGTTTCTCTTACATTAAGGTACTTTGTAGTTTGAACCCGCGGCACTAACTGCTAGCTTATATTTAATTAATTTCATTCATTTGTAGAAAATAAAAATAGAAAAAATTTCAAAGATAGTTAGAAGACTCAATTTTCCTCATTGTCAAAGTAGATATAAAGACCTACCTTTCCTTGTCCTTTCGTGAATGGTTCTTTTTGAAACTCCCTTCTAGACTATAGTTACCATAAAGTTGACAATAGTAAGTGCTCTCATCTTCGGTATAAAACGGAGTTAATCCTACCAACCGTTGATTTACCTCCCCTACGCGCTTGTAATCTGGTGTGCCAAAAAATGATACCTTTCTACTGAATTAAATTGAAAGGAAGTAAGACTGTTGGTTAAACTAGTCTAACAATGGATGTAGGCTCATCAAATGTAATCAATTAGGCTAAAGCCTAAAGGTACTAGGCTACCAGGAATAGGCCCATAGATAACCCTGTGCATCAAAAGAGTCTAAATTCCTCATAATAATTATTGATACCAAATTTTTACTTATAAAAAAATTAAACATTACCAAATTTCAGGTGCATTAGTTGACATCCAATTCTTTAAATATGAGAAAAGCTCCAACTTTTGCAGAAGTCAATTGAGAACTCCTATCCTCTAATGTAGCTTAAATACAAGAAAATGAAAGCTCCAAGTTGAACCTTATTCCATGCCCATGCTATTAAGTACAACAAAGACAGAAAACCAATTTCAAAGGTTGATCATTGCACGCAGGTCATCACTGCTTTTGCATCATATCAATGCCAAAACATGGATTCCTCTTGAAATGCTCTGTTTGTTAGTGAGTAAAATGTCACCAAAAAATAGAATTTATATTTCTTATATCTTGGTTTCTCTTTTTCCAGGGACTTTAATCCCAGCTGAACCCAGCACAAATATCCGTTACTAAAACGTCAAACAAGTGATGATGAGACTTTAAGATATGAAAGTTCTGTATATAAACTATTAGAGATAGATGTTTTAGTTCCTTTAGTTTTTGGTTTAAGGGGAAAAAATGTTAATGTGGACGAGTTCATAGATTTTATGGAGATACTAGTCTTTTGTAATTGGGGTTGCAACTTCTTGGTGTTTTTAATATTTAATATAATTCTTTTACTTATAAAAAAGAGACTTAAAAGAAATCAGCTATCTGCCAGCAATCAAATGGATTTCAGTGGCTCCAAAAATAGATTAAAAACATGAAATACAGAATAATTCAACATAATTACAATCAAAGTAAGCTTGAATCTTTGATAATTTATCCATCTAAATACCCCCAAAGCAATCACATTTGATCCAAAGCAATCACATTTGATGTTAATTAGTTGATTAAGTATGTTTGGAGAGAGAAAGGGAGATATATGCTTACCTCGAAGAAGAGTCGATAATGCAGAGATATCTGAGAGAGATAGAGAGAAATGTGTCAGTGAAAATGAAGATAACGAACTGGTGCTAGGGCTCGTTAAAAGCCCCCACTGTTTTCTCCGATTCTGTGTTACTATTAATACGATTTTCAGATTTTGTGTGCTGTTGACTGTTGTGTTCTGCAGGTGAGTGAGTATCAAATGAAAGGCACCGTCGCACGTGGCGGTTGTTAGGGTTTGGATAGACATAAATCGGGTTCGTGTTCGTGGAGGGTCGTTTTGTACTGCAGACCTAGGCCAGGGCTCTTATGAACCTGAGACCTTTTGTTTCCTTTTCTGTCTTTTGGGCTTATTATAATCTTGTTAAATGGGCCTTCTTCTGATCACTCTTGGCCTGTGTGGGCCTCGGGAGACATTGATATTTAATGTTTTATTGGTACAGTATACCTAAAAGTAATAGCACCACAGATTAGCCTCAAAATAAACGAGTTGTACGTCACAAAGAGGTAGAATAACATATATATATATATATATATATATATATATATATATATATTGTGTTTGTCCCGACCTTAACCCGAGTGATTCGAAACCCAACTTGACTCGATCCGAACCCGAACGACTCAGAAATTCAAAACAATTCAAACCCGAAACGATCCAATCCAAAACGATTTGAAAATATAATTTTTATAAAAAAAAATTATAATTTTTAAACTGATGTAATAGTTAATTGACTAATTGTCAAGTAAAATAAGTTATATTATTATTAATCAATTATTGATTTACATGTGTTGATGTGTATTGTTCAACATTCTATTAATATGAATAATCTCATTAGTTTCAAATTAAAAATCAAAAAGACTAGTAAATTTTGCATTGTTCATGTCACAATAAAATTTTATTCTTAATTGTTATACAAGAATAGAATGAATTGAAGTGATCGTGTGAAATTTAATCTCCAAAATCCGGTATAAGAAGTTACGAATGAGAATAACTTCATTGACCAGTTGTCTAAGATCAATTAAAACTGAATTTTAATATAAAAAAACTTTAACATTGCATATTGTATTAACAAATTAAATATATTATTTAAAAAATTTAACGTTGATTTATTATTAATTAATTTTTATGGATTTTGACATGCAACTCGTTTAATCATATTATATAAAAATAATATATTTTAAATTAAATATAAATATATATTTTATTGATTCGATCCGATAAGATATAAGATCGAAATGACCTAAATTAAACTCGATCCGCAACGTAAATGACACAGACATGGTACGTCTCGAATCTTAATGACCAGACCAAACTATATTACCACCTGATACTACCAAAATACGACCCTCCCATAGGATGACAACACGTGGACCCCTCGCGATCCAATAGTTCAAAGAGACATGCGGGCAATCCAGGCCCAGGCAGCTGGGCTTCCACGTCACCACCGCCTTTCAGTGCCTCTTGGGCCAGGCAGCTGGGCTTCCACGTCACCACCGCCTTTCAATGCCTCTTGACCCCCAGTTGGGATTCCACGTCACCACTGCCCTCCGGACCATCATTACCCAACCAAGTTGGGATGTCAGGAAAAAACACCGTCCTAACGCCTAGACGGCTCTGGAGTAAGCCAGCAAGGTAAAGCCCTACTGAACGGTTCTCAGCTTCCTAGCTGAGCCTCATAGGCATCGTTACCCAACCCAGTTGGGGTATCCTGTCACAGCCGCCCTGGCCCACTACCGCCTCCGAAACTCTATAAAAGTGACTTGGTAAGTAGTCCAGGAGACTCAGTTTTTACTTGAAAACACTAACACTTTGAGCTTTCTCTAACTTAAGCATCGGAGCATCCTCGGAGGCATCCCCTCCGTCGACCCCAATAGCTACTCTCCCTCTCTTTCCCTGTGCAGGTACTTCTATTCTACATCTCCAGCGCAGCAACACATATTTGGCATCAACAGATTGGCGCCGTCTGTGGGAATATCACATCTCTCGCTGACAGTAACAGCGAAGAAATCTAAAGAACTCATCTGTTAGCATGCCTCCAAAAACACCCGCCTGGGATCTAGGCGCTCGCGTGCTACGGTCGGGAGCCAGTTCTTCAGCCGAACCCGAGGTTCACCCAAATGAAGGCACGCTCCAGGTGCAATTCGCAGAGCTTGCACACCTAGTGGCCGATCTGGCGGCCGAAGTTCGCAGGCGACCTCAGCAGACCCTGCCACTCCCATCACAGGAAACCAGGCCACAATGGTTCCACTGACCGCCGCCCACCAGCGGATGTCTGCTCGGCAACTCACTCACCTCCCCCAGCTAAGTTCAGAGAGAGTTCCATGCCCAGGAACAGTGAAGGGTTTGGCAAACGGATCGAGGACATAGAGGGACGAATCAATGAGGCGTTTAAAGAACGCGGCCACAGTATTAGCGATGATCTCGATGTACAAGACCCACCTTTCATACAAGAAGTCCTTGACGCCCCCCTCCCACTCAATTTTTGGATGCCACAAATCAAACTTTACGATGGATCCACCGATCCCCTGGACCACCTCCAGCACTACCGAACCACAATGACCCTCCACAGACATTCGAACCCTGTTATGTGCAGAACATTCCCATTAACCCTCGAGAAAGCGGCTGGGACGTGGTATTCCCTCTTGAAACCAGGAGGTATTCGTACCTTCAAAGACCTGAGCTATGCCTTCGTCTCACATTTCATCAGCAACAAAGGACCCAAGAAAACTTCGGAGTCCCTGTTTAACATTGTCCAGTCAAAAGGAGAGAAGCTTCGCGCCTATATTTCCAGATTCAACACTGCAGCTTGGGAGATCCCGGATCTTGATCCTAATGTTCAGCTCTTGGCATTCAAAAATGGATTAAGATCCGGATTCTTCAGCTCAAAACTCATCAGACGCTCGCCTATGGATATGAATGAAGTCTTAGCGCGAGCCGAAAAATACATGCTGGCGGAAGATGATCAGGCGTTCCGAAGAGAACGCGAAGGAGACACGGAAAGGAGGAAGAGAGGCCCCGCTAGTCCCGGCCGCGAACCCTCCAAACGGCCATTTCGCGAGGAGAAACCCAGAACCCTCAGACCTTTTGAGGATAGATCCTGAACTATTGCAGCCTAGGGAACCAGGGCCAGAACTCTGGGGCAAATCCGTAGTTATTCGCCGCTAAATGCCTCCAGGACCAACATTATGAAGCAGATTCATGACAGGGACCTCTTGCAATGGCCCCCAAGGCCACCGAACCTCAACCCAGATCGAAATACTTGGTGTAGGTTTCACAGAAACTTCGGCCATGATACGGAAGAGTGTAAGGCCTTAAAAAATCATATCGAGACCCTCATCAATCGGGGGCATCTAAAAGAATACGTCGGGCCACGACAGGAGAAATGTGATGAACGATCGCGTAGAAGCCCTGAACGCCCTCATGAGCGAAACAGACCTACAAGGGCAGCTCGGAAAAGTCCAGGGCCAAGTTATAGGGAACCCAGCCAGAAAAAACCGGAGGCCCCCGTGGCGAAGATTATCAAAACCATTTATGGTGGACTCGCTTCTGGTGAGGGGTCGCACGCTGGCAGCAGGTCTTATGCCAGGTCAATAGCCTCTGTCGCTGGATCTCATAAACGACCTAGGACCGGAGACACTATTTCTTTCTCGGACGAAGACTTGGAAGGAGTGCAGATCCCACACGATGATGCTGTTGTAATTTCACTCCTTGTGGCTAATCATGAGATAAGACGAGTCCTAGTCGATAACGGGAGCTCAGCCGATATCCTCTTTTATGATGCCTTTCAGCAAATGCATCTGGGCGATGCACATCTAGAGTTGGTCTCCACCCCACTCTATGATTTCTCAGGGGGACCAGTCTTTACAGAAGGCAGCATAACTCTCCCAGTAACTGCGGGGAACGGCACCTCAAACAAGGACCGTACACTCCACTTTGTTGATTGTTCGACAACCCTCCTCCTACAATATGATACTCGGACGACCCACGCTGAATAAACTCCGAGCGGTTGTCTCTACCCATCATCTCAAAATCAAATTCCCCACGGCAGACGGAGTAGGCGAGATCAAAAGGGATCAACGACTCGCCAGATCCTGTTATGTCAGTGCAGTAAAAGGCAAAAAGATAGAAACTCTACCACTCGAACTGGATGACCTTAGGGATGAAGCAAGCACCCTACGAGGTAGGCCCGGAGAAGACGTACTCACGATCCCCCTCGGCGAAGACAGCACAAGAACTGTTCAAATCGGTTCCAACCTATCCAGTACTTTTCAGGAATCTCTATTAGCCCTCCTACGGGCCAACCAAGATCTATTCGCCTGGACTGCTGCCGATATGCCAGGAATCAGCCCGGATGTCATCGTACATCGGTTGAGTGTTGACCCGACTCACAAACCTGTCATCTAGAAGAAAAGGTCGTTTGCTCCTGAGCGACAGGCAGTTGTTCGGGCAGAAGTTGACAAATTACGATCGGCTGACTTCATCCGAGAGGTGAGCTATCCGGACTGGGTCTCTAATGTTGTAATGGTAAAAAAGGCAAATGACAAGTGGCGAATTTGTATAGACTTTTCTGCTCTCAATAAAGCCTGTCCTAAAGACAGTTTTCCTTTGCCCCGGATTGATCAACTCGTTGACGCCACATCTGGCCATGAGCTGTTAACATTCATGGATGCTTACTCCGGGTATAACCAAATCCTCATGCACCCGCCTGACCAAGAGAAGACGGCATTTATCACCGAACAAGGCCTCTATTGTTATATGGTCATGCCGTTCGGTTTGAAAAATGCGGGGGCCACTTACCAGAGGGCTAGTAAACAAGATATTCAAAGAGCAGATGGGTCGAAATAGGGAAGTATATGTGGACGATATGCTGGTCAAAAGCGTCAAAACACAAGACCACGAGGCCGATCTCCAAGAAGCTTTTGACATCCTCCGCCATCATCACATGAAGTTGAACCCTACGAAGTGTGCCTTTGGAGTCACTGGGGGGAAATTCCTCGGCTTTCTAGTCACCCACAGAGGTATAGAAGCCAACCCGGAAAAGATCGATGCTATTCTTAACATGAATCCACCTCGGACCGTGAGGGACGTCCAGCGCCTTACTGGAAGAATAGCGGCCTTCAGCCGATTCATGTCCAAATCTGCCGAGAAGTGCCTCCCCTTTTTTAAAGCCATTCGTCGGACTCAGAACTTCGTGTGGAACGAAGCTTGTCAAGAAGCCTTCAGGGCGCTGAAAATATATTTGGGGACGCCTCCCGTGCTTACCAAACCCGTAGCCGGCGAAAACCTTTTCTTGTACCTCTCGGCTGGGCCCGAAGTAGTGGCCTCCGTCTTAATACGAGAAGAAGAAGGCATACAGAAGCCAGTGTATTATGTCAGCAAGGTGCTTCATGATGCCGAGACAAGATATCTCCCAACCGAAAAGATGGTGTATGCTCTGTTGATTTCGGCCCGGAAGCTTCAACCTTATTTCCAAGCCCATACCATCACAATCCTCACCAACCAGCCTCTTCGACAAATACTCCAAAAACTAGATGTTGCAGGCAGAATGGTTAAATGGTCAATAGAGTTAGGAGAGTTCGACATCCGTTATCGGCCTCGGACAGCTATCAAAGCACAAGCTCATGGAAACTACTTTGCCCTTGACAGAAGAAAAATCTCCACATGATGTCATGCCATCAAGCCCGCCCTTACGCTGGACTCTCCATGTGGACGGATCCTCTACTGACTCTGGAAGTGGAGCCGGGCTCATTCTGAGCGGTCCAGATAATTTCGCCATTGAGTACGCCCTTAGGTTCGGGTTTCCAGCATCGAATAATGAAGCTGAGTATGAAGCTCTACTCGCAGGCATGAGATTAGCCAAGGTAATATCTATACAAAATTTGCATGCATATAGCGATTCCCAACTAGTGGTAAACCAGGTGAACGGCGAATTCGAGGCCCGAGGAGAAAAACTCGTTCGCTACCTTGCAGCAGCAAAGATATTAGCTGGGCAGTTCGAAGTCTTTTCTCGAAACCATATTCCGCGGGCAGAAAATACGAAGGCCGACTCATTGGCCCGACTTGCTTCATCTTGCCGGCTCGAGTCCAAGCGAGCAGTCTACCTGGAAACCCTCGCCATGCCTAGTATCGACGAAATAATGGTCTTACCCGTGGTTGGCGAGAGAACGTAGATGAGTCCTATCCTGGAATACCTACGTGACGGTATCCTGCCCGATAACAAAAGCGAAGCCCGAAAAATTGTGTCTCGAGCCGCCCGATATGCAATTCTGGATGATTACCTGTATAAGCGGGGACTGACAACGCCCTTCTTGAAGTGTCTCGACCCGACCGAAGCTAATTACGCCCTCCGAGAAGTCCATGAAGGCATATGCGGAAATCACCTCGGGGGACGTGCCCTGACGTTCAAAATCCTCCGTCAAGGATATGACATCGCCTCCGTCGACCCCAATAGCTACTCTCCCTCTCTTTCCCTGTGCAGGTACTTCTATTCTACATCTCCAGCGCAGCAACATATATTTGGCATCAACACCACCTGTAACTGATAATGAATGAATGATTACAAAGCCTTTTGCTTGATTTGATCCAGATTACAAAAATCTGATTAATTATTTATATTTCCTTTAATATTATTGCACGGAACGCCAACCACCGAAGATTAGTAGCGACTTTATTCAGCAGACTAGCAACGTCCTAATCACAATCCTAATCGTTTTCAATGGACCGTGTGAGGCCACGATTATGCCACTTGATTTGCAGGGTCCCAAGATAAAACTGAATACATGTTTTATATCTTTTCGCACGTTTATAGTAACTGTGTCTTAAAAAAACAAATCTATCATTGATATCTCATTGAAGCATTAATTTGATACTCCCTTTGTTTTATATCTTTTCACACTTTTATAGTAATTTGTCTTAAAAAGAAAACAAATCTGTCATTGATATCTCATTGGAGCATTAATTTGACACTCCCATTGTTAAAGGAGAGAGAGAGAGAGAGAGAGAGAGAGACATGTGGTTGTTTAGCAGGAAAGGAGAATCTGGGTTCTCAGGTTCTTCAACAGCCGAGGAAGTTACTCAGGGGATTGATGGCACTGGTCTCACTGCCATTGTTACGGGTCCATATATTTTCAATCTCATTTTTTTTTTCTTTTTAATTTGTTTTACACGAAATGAGTTATGGGTTCTGCTCCATTTTTTTAACAGATTACGGCTTGCCCTTCAATTTATTTCAATTTTGCTTTTGTTGGTACTTTGGTGTAACATATATTTGTATTTCAAATTAAATTAGTTTTGAAAATGGAATTCGAAAATTATAATTTTTTTTCACAATTAAAAAAATGAAAAAAAAAAAGCTAAGACTTTTGTAATAACATGCAAATTCAATTACATTCAAAACTTGTGAAGTTGATAGAGAAAATATGATCTATTATACTGTTGACATGATGTTTTTATTTGATAGCAAAATCTTGTTCATCCAAAACAATTATGGTTTAAAGTAGACTTTAACTTAAGGTTAAAGTTCTCTTTTAAAATTGAATGAACCGAAATCAATAGTTCAAGAAAATCCCAAATTTTTTGGGGTTTATTGGGTTCATAATTTTTGTTATTAGCTGATATCGATGCACACGGAAAGGATGAACAAAGAAGAAAATTTTTCTTTGGTATTTATTGCCACTGATACGTCTGTTTTCTTTTTTTATAGGTGAGTCTCAGTTTATCAAGTATAAGTGGTTTTCTACTTTGACGTTTTGGTTTAAAGGTTATTTTGATTGAGAATGACAGCCTTTGATTGTCTTGCAATTAAGTAGCTTTGTGCTTTTGTTGGCACCTCATGGTGCCTTTTAATTATATGCTCTTTTTATCATAAAAACAAAAGAGAATTATATTTATCATTTTGTTATAGATAACAAAAAACAGTGAAAACCTATAGATACCATTCCAAATGATAGATGAAAGGATCATGAAATGGTATCTATAGGTTTGACGGGCATCACTGTTTTTTGTTATCTATAACAAAATGGTAAATATAATATTATTTATTATTTGCTCCTGTGAGTTTATTGATTTAAACTTCAGTTAGCTTATGGTTTGTGGGAGTGAAAGTTTCAACCATGAAACTAGGTGGCAATTGCTCTCTGGAAGACTATGGTGTTACGAATCGATCTCCCTCTCTCTCTCTTAGGATTTTTTTTGGAGGGAGGGGGGTGGGGGGGGTTTCAATAACTGGGCTATATGATAAAGTAACTGTGTCTTATCTTGAAAGGAGGATTTTATCTCAGGATTATGCCAATTTGCCAATGGATTTACTAGCTTAGCTACTAAGCTAGTGTGAACTTTCATATCATGGATTTATATACTGAGATTATATTTGAAAACAAATAACGAAGTTGCTGATCACTTATTCATAATTCATAAACCTCGCTTGGGGATGTCAATGTATTAAGAAGCTTATCATTCAGATGTAAAGAAAATGGAAAACAACCTCTACACTTCCTGATTTAATGTGAATGATATGTAAATTCTTGCTGTTGACTTGGGTAGGTAATACGCATGGTGTGTGGGTAGCTCAATACATTCTTGGTGATATGTTTTAGGGAAGTATCTGCTGAGTGCACTAACTAGCATATTGTTTTTTCATAGGTGCATCCAGCGGCATTGGTGCTGAAACTACACGCGTTCTTGCATTGCGTGGTGTCCATGTAATCATGGCAGTGAGGAATGTGGCTGCTGGTAGAGATGTCAAAGAAGCAATAGTTCAGAAAATCCCTACTGCTAAAGTTGATGCACTAGAATTGGATCTCAGTTCAATGGCATCTGTAAGGAAATTCGCATCAGATTTCAATTCCACGGGTCTTCCACTGAACCTCCTAATGTAAGAATGAGAATGACAGCCATACTGGTAGATTTGCATTGTTTAAAACTGCATTTACTAGCAAAAGAGATGAACTTGCCTTTTATTGTACTGATTTCTAACTCTCCTGTCTACTTTGATTATCTACGTACTTGTCAAAGTGTGATCTTTTTAAGCCTACTTTGTATGAGGAATTATTCAAGGGGTGATTTTGTCTTCTGTTTTGTAAGTAACAATGCAGGAGTGATGGCAACTCCATTCATGCTTTCCAAAGACAACATAGAATTACAGTTTGCAACAAACCACTTAGGTATGTTGGATATATTTTAGAGGAAATCTATTAGTACTAAACCAAATGATATCAAGCAGTATTGGTTCAAAAGTGGCATGAAGGATTGAATATTTTATTGAAATCTTAATCGTAAGCAAATGTTGTTTCGGATGTTTTACGCGTCAGCTGTGTTAATAAAAAATCAATGTGGTTTTTTCTGATAGAAATTATTTGCCTTCATCTTGATTGAGAAAACAGAAAGATGATTGTTTCTATCTCAGTATAGACATTCAAATTTTATGATCACTCATTTACTATCTATACTTTTGCTATCTGTTTTGTATGTGCAATTTGGTGGCAGTCTTTCAGTCCTTTCGAAAGCAACACTATTCTGTTGTTTCCTTCAGTTGTTTAGATACTTTTCCTAATTTTTTTCTGCAGGTCATTTTCTTTTGACAAATCTTTTGTTGGATACTATGAAGAAAACAGCACGTGAGAGTAGCAGAGAAGGAAGGATAGTAAATGTCTCCTCAGAGGCTCACCGGTTCTCATACCGAGGAGGACTTTGTTTTGATAAAATTAATGATCAATCAGGGTAACAGTCCACAACTTTCTGGATAGCATTTAGTCCTACTATTGAGATAGTATCATAGGATCATCAGCAGTCCAGTTCATCAGAGTGCTAAATTTGATATCTATTCAGAATAATTATATGTTTCCCAATATAAAGGCTGGTGAGCTCATGGATGATTTAGTTATGCTACAGTTTTCTAATGATTCTCTTACGTAATTGATAAGGTGTAGAATTATTTCTATACTTCTTTCTTGTAATTTTACGCCTTGACCTGTTTTTCTTGTAATTAGTTGCATTGAATTGTAAATTTTGTTTCTTTTTCATTACATCCACTGAATGAAGAGAATTTCTATTTGTTTGATTGTGTTTGAAATTGGTTATATACAGGTACAACAGGCTAGCTGCATATGGACAATCAAAGCTTGCTAACGTTTTGCATGCTAATGAGCTTGCGAGACGTCTAAAGGTATCTGATTTTCTCTTGCGTAACCATAAAATTGGAGAATCTTTTTCAATGGTAACAGAGATAATGACTGACATTTTTTGAACATATTAGGAAGCTATGATGATTATTAATTTTTTTCTTTCTGTTATTCAGTAAAATGATTATAAGTTTTAAGTCTTAGCTTGGTACTTCGCAACTCATAAATTTGTATGTGCAACTTTTTCTGCTCCATCATCAATCTTCTCCAAACCTTGGTTTTTAGGAGCAAACGTCTTAACTACTGATGATATATTACATATAAAATCTACCCCCTCCTCTCTTCTGGACATTTGTAGATCTTTCAGCTCTGATATTTTATGTGTACTTGCGTGCATATATGTAGCCTGGCTTCATGTTATGCTAAGAGTGATGATAAGAAAATGGTGGTTGTTTCCTTGAACAGGAAGATGAGGTGGAAATAACTGCAAATTCACTTCATCCAGGAGCAATTGTCACTAATCTTTTCCGTCATAGCGGCATCGTTGATGGTAAGTAATCACTTTATTTTATCATATTATCATTTCTTGGGTATAATTAGGCTGAGGTTAGTTCCATTCTTTTAGGGGAAAACACAATCAATGAAAGTGTACAGTTGCACTATTATGTGGGATTATAGGGAAGTTGTAGCTTTCTATGTATTTCATACTCTGTTTCAATCCCTGGTGACGACTGTGGTCAACTTGAAATTATTTTTATATTTATATGGGCATACTTACTAGATTAAATGTCTGTATCTCTCTCTGTATGTGCTCCGACGTGCATGTCTGTGTGCACAAGTGCCAAACATGTATTCTTCTTGTTGGTTTAGGGCCAAAAAGATGGGATGACCTTTTAGCAGGAAACTCCGTTCTAAACGTGGTTTTCATCCATGTATAATTTGTTTTCTCCCCTATATTTTTTTAATATATTTGCCCTTTTTATGGAAAATGCAATTGTATGACATACTTCACAATTCACATGGTTGCCTTGTAACTTTAGTCTTCGAAGGTAAAAAAAAATGTTCTACCCTTGGACTGTTTTGGTTTCGTTGCAGGCCTGGTTAAAATGCTTGGTAGATTTGTGCTTAAAAATGTTCCGCAGGTGAGCTGCATTAATCTTATCAATCTGATACATACAGAAATTCTAATGAGATGTGATTAATTTTAAATGCTTTTGATTTTTCTTGTTTATGTTTTTAATTCTGATTATAGGGAGCTGCTACAACATGCTATGTGGCATTGCATCCACAAGTGAAAGGAATAAGCGGAGAATACTTTGCGGACAGTAACTTAAGCAAGGCAACCGAACAGGGGAGGGACGTTAATCTGGCAAAGAAATTATGGGATTTCAGTATTAATTTGGTTAAATGATAAGCCATTATATATTTACTAGTTCATTGTTCCTTCTCCCTTAGTACCTTTTATATAATTTTTACTTATCAGAAAAAAAATACTACTACTAGTCACTCTAGATTCTGAAGAAAATGGAATGTAATAACTCCTGTATTAAGCTTGTGATTCTTGATGGCTTCTGGACGAATGCCTTTGTTTGATAATATGAATCTGTGGTTTGGGAATAACAGTCTTCTAAAGAATTTCATTGCAGTGGGGGGGGGGGGGGGGGGGGGGGGGTGCTATATTGATTTTGCTAGCTTGGGTCTCAACATGACCAAAGGGGTTCAGCATATTAGTATAAATTTATTGTCTGCAAAATATAATTGGCTGACAAATTCCATGGCAACTATGATGGACCTTACTGCCACAGCCTCCTCTTTTTTTGCAGATCAAGTATGGAATGGCAATTGTGTAACGATCAGAAGTACATACACATTTAAGTGAACGAAATTTAATTTTGTAAACGTGGCATTTTTTCATTTGCTTAATTTATGATTACGTGACAGACTAGGTTTATTTAAAAATTTCTCAAAAATTGAGACCAAAAAACCATTTTTAGAAGGAAAAAATGGAACAGACAGCCGAAGGAACTAGCAAATCACAAGCCCATTGAATGCATCGAACGAGGACCTCACATAGAGAGAGAGAGAGAGAGAGAGAGATGTGGTTGTTTAGAAGAAAAGGGTTATCAGGTTCTTCCACAGTTGAGGAAGTCACACAAGGGATTGATGGGATTGGTCTCACTGCCATTGTTACAGGTAACTTTTTTTAGCTCAGCCAAAAACAAAAAAGGTAAAACAGAAACTGGGTTTTACAATTTTCTTCTGCTTTTAAAAAAATGCTATCCATTCATTTTCTGATGCATCAATCAGGTTTTAGGTCATTCATTTGTTTATTCCGCAGTATTTACATAGTAAGTTCATAGGTGTTTGTGAATTTATTTCAATGAACATGTAGGTGTTTTAGTTGCCCTCAATAGAAAACACAATAGAGACTAAGTTGGTAATGTCAAGATTTTGTAAATGTAAGAAAGTTAGTATAGAAAAGTCATCATTTTGTTCATGTTTCGCAACAGGAATGTTTACAGCTAGACACGTTTCCTTTAAATCTTTTAAGAAAAATATAATGCTAAAAAGGGTTCACACTTCATTCGAGAGCCTTCTGTAGGGACGTTTGCTGACAATGTAGAAGCATCACATAGGTCATAGGCTTTGATCATAAGGCTGTTAGGGATGTCAATGTATATGGGTTGGGAATCATACCGCGCACTTGAATTGATAGCAGTATCCTCAATCCCTACTACATACTTCTAATTGATCCGTTTGTGCACATGTTCTGAGATCTTTCCATGCTCATTAACTGTAAAAACCTGTTTATGTGACAAGTAATTGAAAGGACACGTCATGTACATTCTTTTTATTCCTGATGCGCAGGATGGGTAGAAGTGGAATAAATTCATACTTGGCCATCTCATGATCGTTGTGCTTGCAGAGGCATCGAATGGCATTGGCACTGGAACTGCCTTGCATTGCGTGGTGTTCATGTAGTCGTAGGAGTGAGGAATGTGGCAGATGGCAGAGAGGTCAAGGAAGCAATAGTGAAGGAAAACGCCACGGCAAAGCTTCATGCCATGGCATTGGATCTGAGTTCAATGGCATCACTGAAGAAATTTGCAGAAGAATTTGGATCCTCAGGTCTTCCACTGAACCTCCTAACGTAAGATAATTGGAAAATTACATGCTTTTTAAACTGTGCATTATGGATTTGGTTTTAGTTAAGCGCTGATATCTCCCTCTCTCTCTTGTGCACGTGTATATGTTGTACATATGTCACTTTTAAGTTTTGCTTACTTTAGTTTAATGTTTTTTCTCAGAAACATACAAGTAATAAATCTTGCACTGAGAGGAAATATATATTTCTAAATAACAATGTAGGAGTCATGGCAACACCATTCATGCTTTCCAAAGACAAAATAGAACTACAGTTTGCAACAAACCACATTGGTAAGATACTATTTTGAGTAAGTTATTGTTGAACAAGAAACATTAATAGGATGTGTAGTTCATGTTATTTTCCAAATGACAACCAATTAGTGGTTTTTACTTTCAACTGCCAACTATATAAAAACTTAACTTGAAATGTATTGTTCCAAGCTTTGATGCGGAAATATTTGAGCTTTTTCTATAAGTTCCCTAAAATGATTAAAAATGACAAAAGATTCGTGTAAACAACTGAGATGATTTTATACTACAAAGGTTGCTTTTGTAACTGGAGACACACAATGTGGAGCTCATGAAAGACTGTTATCTTCTTACTGGTCATTTTTTTTTGACAAAACTATTATTGGAAACCATGAAAAGAACAGCTCGTGAAAGTGGCAAAGAAGGAAGGATTGTGAATGTCTCATCACGACGTCACCGTTTCTCGTATCAAGAAGGGATTCGTTTTGACAGAATTAATGATCAAGCAGGGTAACACTATCCTAGATTTTCTTTAGTAGCTTATTAAATTTTAGGTAAAATTTTCGAGAGAGTTTATCTTTGTTTATGTAAGGCCTCAACCCACTAAAGTGAGCAAAAGGCAAAAATGATGGTGGCGGCTAATTAGTCGTGAAAAGGTGACAAAATCTAGTCCTAAGGCCTCAACTCACTAAGGTGAGCAAAAGGCAAAAATGATAGTGGCGGCTAATTAGTCATGAAAAGATTGACAAAATCTAGTCCTTACAAAACATTTAAGTAAATAATGGTCTCTTGCAGTTTATAAAGTGAAAATATTTTAGCAGTCACATTTTGAACCAAAGTTGCAACAAATATGAGCTGCGTGTTGCTTTTTGTAAACCATTAGAGCTTGTTTATAATTTTATCCATTATCCATGACAGGCTCCGTGGTATAGAGAGCAGTACATGGAAGTTATTTAAACTTTAATTTTCTGAAATATCTTTATGGTATGTTCTCTGAACAGGAAGATGGAGTAGATAGTCATAGAATTGCAATTCACTTCACCCAGGAGCAATTGCCACCAACTTTTTCCATTGTCACAGCCTTGTTAGCGGTATGCACTTGTTGTTCCATGGGGATTCATGTTCTAGAATTTTGCATATAGAAACAATTTTTGGTTGTTTTGGCTCTTATGAGCCTGCCGTATAATTCGTGCTATACAAGGACAATGAATTAGGGAAGTTTTTAAGTTAAAATGGGCAAGCAAACTCATGCATAGCTACTACCTTATCTGGTTGGTTGCTGACCAAAATACCCCAACCACAAGCCACTTTTCTATTCCTCGGGATGCATTTAAGAATTACTCGCAACTGTACCCTTATGCTTAAAAATGTTTTGGTGTACTAGTAGTCAAGGGATGTTTGAAGAAGATCCTGAAAATGTAATACTGACAAGGACATACAGTAATACAGGCTTCATGGATGTTTATCAAATCATTTAAGCATCACTTCTGGTCCTATGTTTTGGGTTAAACTAATATGTTGACTGAAACAGATATTTGCATGCTGAATTTTCCTCTGCTCACAATATAGTGTAAACAGCGAAAACAAGAGGATTAAACATAACTACAGGATGTGAAAACCCAAAATTCCAATACCTCAGTAAAGATAAAGCTGTACATACTTAACATGGATACTTTGTTCATGTATGCTTTAATTAACGTCATAATCTCCGTCTTTCCTCGTTTGTTTCATGGATTTGATGAAAGTAGCAACGACTTTCTACATTTGGTGTTCTGGTCATTTGGGTTTCATGCAGGTCTTGTCAATCTTCTGGGCAAATATGTGATTAGAAATATCCAGCAGGTAACTTATGCTTTACGAAGAAAGATATTAAATTCAATGAAATTGCTTATTTGGATGCATTAACCCTGTGTTATTGTGTCTCAAGTTTGGTGAAATACAGTTGATGGAAACGACTATGTTTAGTTGATTGGTTTCAGAGTCGATTTAATATAAAATTTCTCACAGGCTGTTTATACATTTCCTTAATTGTTTTGTTTACGTGGTTGTAGGGGACAGTAACTGTACTATCAGCCATGTCACGTTGCATCCACAGGTTAAAGGGATGAGTGGCTTCCATTTTGCAGACGGGAACATAGCTGAAGCAAGTTCGCAAGCTAATGATACGATTTGGCAAGGAAACTAGGGGATTTCAGCTTGGATTTGATAACAGATGTAGTAAAGATTGTAAAAACTAAAAAAAATACAAGTAGTGTTGAACAGTTTAAATTGTTTTCTCCTTGATGGTTTAACTCAACATAAAGCGAAAAGACGATGAGTTTAAAAGATTCAAGAACCTGGAAGAATTTCTGCCTGAGTTGAGCTGATAAATGTAACAAGAATCAGATATCAGTGGCAAGGCTCAGTTTGAGGTTTAATGTTTACAAGTTCACAGGGCTGCTTCAAATTTTCCAAATGTATCCATCAAATAATGCAAGCGATAAAGGATTGATGTGAAATGAAATGTTAATGTTATTTTGTGGTACATGATGTACTTTGCATACAGTTACAACCAGAACAACAGAGCATATAAATCAGGGAAAAGATTGCAATTTTTTTCTCAGGACATGTAATTGCGGTAATCTTTTCTTTCCCTTGAATATGGCTCATGATGTACTGGGAAAACACTTGCAACATCTAATTCAAAATGGGATGACAAAGTCTGATTTCTCAGAACTAGCTGTTGCATAATCTAAAAATACAGGATCTTCAAATTAGCTTTTCTTCAATTTACTGAAGTGGTCATGTACATACAACAAATTAGGTAGAATCAGTATAGAATGACAGTTACTCCTGAGCCCACATTTACCGTTGCAAGGAACAGATATGCACAGGTTCAGCAAATCTTTGATTGCTTCATTAACAAATTTTGAACCCCAATGCAGTTCTCCATCTTCTGTACAGCAGTTTCAGACCCCCCCAAAAAACAGCAGTCCAAACCTAATAATTATACCAACCACCAACTTAATCTTTCTTTTCTTCTGTATGATGATCTAAAAGAATATACAGTTCTCACAGCCATGAACTTTTTCCCTTACTCAAGGAGCTGCCAGATATTGGATCATCAGAGCCACCTTAGCCCTACTAAAATCGAATTTCCGATGCCAAAATTTAAGAAGTCGACTATTTAAGTTACCCAACTTTGTACAAGTCAACTCCGCATCACATCAAACTCAACACAAAAGCAACTTTCTTATTTCCTACGAAGCGAGCTTCATTTGAACGAATTATTCTTGCTGAATATCCAACTCTACAATCAGTTTTCATCAAATAGCTTAGCTGGTTTATCATCAAGGATCTGAATGCCTCCTGCTTGTATTTTTGCTCTTAGATAAAATAAAATTTTGCTTTATCCAAAAAATTAGGATCTGAATGCCATATGCCTGAACACCAAGCCAGCAAATGACTTACCCACCTCCAGCCACTTCACTTCCCCAAAGTTCAACCTTATTCCGCAGATTTTCCACGGGTCCTTATCGTTAAATTAGTTTCCCCTCCAGTTATCCTGTAGAACCAAAATGTATGAAAAATTTGAGAAGTTTCCCTGATTGGCGGGTCCAAAAAACAGATTTTCCACTGTTTTTGAGAACTTAAATACCACTGGTCCGGCTGGGCAAAGGAGAACTGGGACTCAGATCCAGAGATGGGTTCATTTTTACATGATCCCTCAAGAGCTGCCGAGACACACGATCAGCTAAAACCGATTGTCCATCATAAAGTTCCCCATGAGCAGGTTTCCCAAGCTGCTTTCCTAGAACATCATTTTCGGAGGGCACCAATTCAGAGAAGATATGAGATCCTGGCTGCATTCCTCGAAAGATATCAGGATTTGAATCATGATACAAAGGCCCACTGACATAAGGGCTATTTGAGGGCTTTGGCATGCTTCCAAAACCTTCCTGCAGGCAAATTGAGTGTTTAAGGTGATTAAAAGGTATTGAGCCACTGCCACCTGTGAGAGGGGTGGAAGGGCCTGAAGTAGTCCGTGGGCTAGATATCGGAGATGGAGACATTCTCCCATTCAGGTGTTGTGGTGACCTTGAATGCAAGAGAGGGCTTCCAATGGGTGAAACAGGGCATGATATGTTCCTCGGAATATAGATATCACTGCATATCACGGAAGCAGTATATCACCATCGTCATAATCATAGACAGACAGATAAATAGACACACACACACACAGAGAAAGAGAGAGAGAGACCTGGCATAAGGAGCAGTTTTTAAAACTCTAGATGAATGAACTGCAAGTCTCTCTGAATCCAAGGTGGAAAAGTTCTTTGCTTGCCCAATGTCCTAGAAGATGATCAATAAGCCACATCAGCAGTTAAACAATGGTGGCATAGGCCATGATTTAAATGGGCTTAACAAGGCCTTTCATCAGAGTCCACATAAAGACGTCACCCAAACATTAATATCCAAGAAGCTAGTAAGAAGCGGCTTGGCTTTTTATGTACCAAGGCCTAGCAAAAATGAAAGATTAACTTATGTACAAATCAGAACACCTGCCACTAGCACTGCATGCACAAACATTTTTTCGTTTAGTATAAAAGTATTTTTTCATTATTATGGAGCAATGTCCTCTTATCTCCTTGTTATACTCAGCCACAACCATGGTTAAAAAAGATGAACTATGTCAGGCATCTCACTCATTAATTGCAATGACCAGTTCATCTGATCCATGTAAACACTTTTTCAACATAACTTCACTGCAAATACTGTGCCATATCTGACTGAATTCAAAAAGTTAGTCACTGTTGTATTTTATTGGAAAGAAATTCACATTTTAATTCCGTATCATACTAGACAAAAGCAGATAAAAAGTTAATAACCCTCCATTTCTAGACTTCAGATATTTTCTTCTTAAGCCAACCTTCCATCCACACATATACCAGAATCACCCCAACGCCAAAACTAAAACAAACCCCTTTAAACATGGAAATCTTTACAAAAAGGTTATATTTCAACTGTTTCATGCAGCTGATTATGATTGCCCATTCACTGAGGCACAAAATTTATAAATAAAAAAATAGATTTCATCACCAGATTATCAAAAAACACTGTTGATAGAAGGTAATGCAACTAAATACCATGGCACGCCACAAGTTTGACCTTCATGAAAGATTAAGTAGAACAACATGAACAAAGAAAATACCATAGCTTTCACTCCACTTGAAACCCCCGGGGATGGATCTGAATGCTCAGGGCCCACAATGGGCCTTTCCAATGGAGCGGCACATTTTACAAACGGGTGATCCAAAAGCTGAGCAGCTTTGGGACGATGTAGTGGGTTGCGTTGTAAACATTGCATTATGAAATCCTTTCCATCATCTGAGAGGTGATCTGGAATAGCTGGTAGTTCCTTACTATTTCCAATCTTGAACATGGCAGCAACCTGTAGATCGTGACATGCAAATATCAGAAAGAAGAAAGACTAAATTTTTACACACACCTAGAATGTAAAAACTTTTACTACAATGGGCTGTTCCATAACATGACAATTAGCATGACTTACATAAACTATGATCAAAGGCACTACAAAGGATAAAAATAAAATTATAATATCTTGTTATGTCCATTACTGACCCCTTCATACTGGCTCCAGGGTGGCTTTGTTGTAGCCATTTCCAAAACAGTGCATCCAAGACTCCATATATCCACAGCAAGATTGCAACCACTTGAGTTCTTAATGACCTGATTCTTAATGACCTGAGCAGTGAATGGGAAAAAGAATTGAGCTATACCACAAAGAAGCATGCCATGATTAAGGAGATAAAGCTCAGACAATGAAAATTCTCTGACCTCAGGTGCCATCCAGTAAGGGCTTCCTTTGAACGACAGTGGACATGACTGCCCAGCAATCTGCAAGGCAGTACGGGAAATAATTTGAGCAAATAGTCTTTGGTAACAGGTGATGCAGATTATTCATTCATACAAGATCAGTTTAGGCCACAATCTTGCACTTCCTAATGTGTGCACTCAAAAACATATGTCAACAGATCATTCTCCACTAGGAAGTCTCTGATTAAGAACTATGACAATGATCATTAAATCATAATGCAGCATCTTAATGATTCTATACCTTGAATTATAAAAGCAAAGATTAGTTCCTATGTGAGCCGATTTCATTTCAGTTGAAATGAAAAATGATTAATGCTAACACTTACATGCTTTGCCATCCCAAAGTCTGCCAACTTAACTCGACCATTGGGGTCAACAAGAATGTTTGCCCCTTTAATATCTCTGTAAAAGAAAACAGTTTTAGGAATATGCACAAGATTAAAAGTGAGCAAATAAATTGAATCAGGGTAGCAGCTTTAGAATTCATATTTTAAAATACCAGATCAAGAACGGGTAACTCAATTCACCTATGGACAGTAGATTTAGAATGTAAGTAGGCAAGCCCTGACAAGATTTGCTGAGTATAACTACGAATAGCAAGTTCACCAAATTGTCCATAATCCTGGAGAAGTTTATAAATGGACCCACCAGATACATACTCCAGGTATATATAAAGCCTATCACCAACCTGTTCAACAAATTATTAAAATGTTCCATAAGTAAAATACACTTGCAACTTGATTTGCCAAAGTACAAAAACACATGATGTACCAGTAAGACAAGAAACCATAAATTTAGTTTCCAGAAGTTTTTGGGTCTTACGATTTATAGTCCAATTACAAATACTCGTTGTATATCATATAAACACTTCTTTATATAAACCATATACTAACAAACATGGAATATTTCAAAAGCATATCTAGAATATATGGATCACGATCCTCTGCATTTGAAAATTGAAATGGAGTCAAGTTTATGGTGAGATTGAATACCACATCATCAAATGGAGAATATTCTAATTCAAATTTGTCAATGCGACATTTAATCTCAGAACTTGACATCCATTTCATTTCTTAAATGGAGAGTATCGTGGTCCAGAATATATAATGATGAAAAACACATCAAAATTGATGAGAGATAGTTCACTTTAACAACATCGTATGCATAAAACAAATAATAGAAATAAGCATATTTAAGACTTACTGTTTCAGAACCATAGTATTGCACAATGTTTGGGTGGCATAAGCGGCTTAATAAAACAATTTCCTGCCAAGAGACTGAGAGTAAGATCCCCTTTCAAAGCTAGGTCAAAATTAAAATAAATATGAAGCAATCAAGTGACTTCATCTAGCAGATAACTGAAAACTCCCTAATCTACTATGCAAATCAAATCACCTGCATCAACTGCTTAGCACTTTCCTTTGACTTGGCATCATCTGAAAACAATGTAACCTCCTTCATTGCACACATTTCACCACTTTCACTAAACCAATTGAAAACATAAAATCAGATTGCAAGAACTCAATTAATGATCTCTTTCCTAGAAAAGCACATGTCACACAAAAATTCAGCAATGAGATAATAAATCTACAATGCTAGGCCAAATTTGAAGGCACAATCAAGCAATTGTGACACAAAACCATTCATAAAGTTTACGTCCATATGTGTACACGGGTAAAGAAAAATGAAAAATGAAGCCAACCATCTTTTCTTTTGGGTATATACCTGTTAAAACCAAGATAAACGTGTCCAAAAGTGCCTCTACCTAGAAGCTTCCCCTTTTTCCAGCGAGATCCAGGGCTTATAGGATTCTCTGCTCTTCCTGGACTACGTGGCACAGAGGGAGATGTTGCTGCTGAATTCGAGTGGGAGAAAGGAGAAGAATTGCAGATTGTTACAGGAGGAAGAGGCAAACGATGGCTTTGTTGTTTCCCATCATCAGGCCAACTAGTCTGTGACTCGGTGACTGTTCCTCCAGCTCTAGGATTAATCGGTGTAACAGCACCGCTATGAATCCTGGAGCTGGGCCCAGGGCTAGTCATTCTGGGACTAGGTATTGGAGAATATTCAGGGCTTCCCCTGCTCTGTTGCCAAAATAGCTGTCCTGACATATCCCCTCCCATCGAATTATGCCCAGAATTGTGACCTGAACCAGGACTGGAGCATTGGCCAGATCCAAGTAAAGTGACATCTAGATAAGCCTTCCCTGCCCAGAAAGCAGAGTTTATGACTTGATCAGCGCCAAACACTCTCATTGGACTTCTGGAAGGACTTGACATGGAGCTGTCTGGAGCACTGCTGAAGGCACCATGATATGGAACCAGTAGATTTGGCACATGACTGCTTAAAGGTCTCCGTTTAGGTGATATAGGGAAAACATGATTATTGAATGAAATATTAGCTGGGTTTTTTGTCTCTCGTGAGTTTATTTGGGAAACAGGAGATGTCTGATCCTTGAGCATCACACTTCAGCAAAAAAAAATGACATAAATTTGTCAGAGAGAAGTAAGTGTAAGAATTATAGCAGCTAACCACAAACAACCCATACACTACCATGTGCATACAAGGATACATCCATGCCGGAAGCAGCATGGTTGATGAGAGAAGTCAGCTCACCAGGATGGGCTACTTGCAGCAGTTCTAGTCCCATTGTCGTAGTCAGTTGCTTGGGGACTGCGATGGCATGAGTCAGCAGGATCATCACTGTCAATAGAGCACTCACTGGATAATGAAGCCGTGACAAAATCTCCATCTAAATCAGTAGGATTTGGTCTGCTACGAATGCACGCTGGTCTAGGGAGAGGCAAAAACAATGATGACTTGGAGCTTTTTCCCGGTCTTAGTTTTGACGATATAGTTATTCCAGTATCCGTACGACCCATACTTGCAGGGCGCAGACCAGGAAGTGGAAGTGGTTGAGCAAGAGGTCTTTCGGCAAAGCTTTGACACCTCGACACTTCTTTGGAAGGTGAAGGTGATCCTGATGCTGCTCGGGGTTGAGATCCCTTCTCCGAGACTGTGTCACTGCTATGTCTCCGAGATCCTCCTGATCGACTGTTTAGTTTACCTTCAGATGGAGTCTTAAATTTACGGTGTAATGAATCAATGAAACTCTCTTTGCTGGTTTTCTTCTTCACTTCTTTGGATGATGAATTCCCCCACCATGAAGGCATGTTTTACAATTTCTAAGGTCTACAGATTTTGCGGGCAAGTTTTTCTATGACAAACCCATTTCACAATGTCAAAATTTTACCATGTAACACTTGTACATGAAGCTATTGATCACATTTACAACTTCTACAGCTTCAAACCAAAGAAGGTTCAATTCTTTAATCCAACAATGGCATTCAATGTAAGAGCTATGTGAGTTACTAGATTGTGAGGCAGAGATTGAGTGAGCTTCACAATCAACCACAAGTTCTAAGATCTGCAGAAGAGGGGAAAAAACTATTTTCTTAGTTATCCCCAAACAAAATAATTTAACATGTTCATTGTTCAGTGATCACCAAAAACAAGTCAACTTTGTAAATCACTCGCAAATTAAATTGCCTAAAGGACTTCAAAAAACAATTTCCGTTCAGAACAGAAATTAAATGAACATGTGATACATGTCTAAATGAATAAATGTATATCTTCCTAATATAAATACCACTTTCAGGTATAATTGGTTCATTGGAAATGGCAAAAATCAAAACCTGCCCAACAATTCTCAGCAGGGTTTTGAATTTTCCACGCAGTCATTCAAGTCCATAAACATCTAGGTTTTAAGTGCTTTATGCCTACTTATTGAAAGACCTGAAAATGATAAATTAACTTCAACAATGCAACATCTTATTCTTCACTATGACCATGAATCATACCAATTTATCTTTGAAGTGCAGCAAATACAACTTAGCACGCAGCATTTGAAAGCCTACCATATCTCAAATTCATTCCTTCAATATACCCACTAAAACAAGTATGTAATTTTGAATCTCAATTTTTGATTATTTGAAACCTGAAAATATACTCCATTCAAACTAACCCAACTACCCAACGTACTTATGAGTTTATCGTCTTCTTTTCCTTTCCCGATTTTCCCGGAATCCAAACAAAAGATTACGATCTCAATAACACAACGATATCAAAACAGATCTACATTTAAGTTGCGAAAAATGGTAAAAGTTTAACGAATACCTAAATTAACTAACTAAAGCTAAATTTACTACAATTAGGCGAAAGAAAGAAACAAAACTTACTTTACATGCTTGAAGCTGCGAATCTGAGCTAGAACACTGATTCATCACACAATAATGGAGTGATTGATAACTTGAATCATTCGATTACCGATGCAAAACAAAACCCTAGGAATCTGAAATGTTAAAAAAAAAAAAAAAGATTAATTTTCTGAAGAGATTTTTTTTTTGAATTGAGAGAAAGTGAAGAGATCGAGTTGAGAGTGAGAGAGATTGACAGAAATGTAGAGATATATAGTATGTCTCTGCTCAGACGCAGAGTTGTCTGAGCGTTGATTTTAGGCATTAAAAAATAATAAATAAATATAGGGAGTAAGTTAAGGAGTGGTAAATTTCATGTAATTTCCAGGTGCAGTGGATTTATTTTCTACCTGAAGTTAAATTGCGTTGTTGGATCTCAAGATTTCCCACCTTGATTAGTTATGAGGTAATTATGACTAAGCCCCTCCATTTTAACCATTGTTTCAATATTCCTCATATTTCAAAAAAGATCAAACAAAAATTTCAATTTTAACTGTGTTTTTCAAATTTCAATAGACTTTTTTAATCACATTTCTTATCAAATTTGAAGTGACACATTCTTGCAACATTTATGTGATCATAAAAATATTGAAAGTTAAAGATATATTTTTTTTAATTTTTTAATCTTATTTTTTTTAATCAAAATCCTTTTGTAGGGATAGAAAAGATAAAAATAGTAAAAATTATCTTTTTATATATTAACGATCTTATGAGTTAATCATAAATGTCGATTTACTAGAAAATGTGATCATAAAAGATTAATAGAAACACTTTTAAAATATAATATCAAAACGAAACCCAATGTTGGCATTTATGATTTTCTTATCTTTGTTTTTCATGGTATCATTGGAGTATGAATGTTAACGTTAAAACAAAATGATTTGAAATAACAAAATTGTACCAAACATGAAAGAAAAATGAGATAGGTGGTGTGAAATAGTGTATCATTTCAAATGTTTTTGTTATCCCTTTTTGTTTTTTATTTTTTTAAAATTTATTGTGTGTTAAGTTATGATTTCATGGTTTAAAGAGTTCAATCAGATTCACATGGATTTTTTTTTCTTTTACTTCATGGTAATCTTTGAGAACTGATTAAATCAGGAATCTTAAGGTAAAAAGTACTTAAATTTATTAATTTAAATATTCTTAAATCAATTCTCAAACATCGTTTATGAATAACAGGGTTTATATACTTTAGGAAAAAGAAAAAAAAAAGAAAAATTAAATATCATGCCATCATCCTTGTTTTGGAAACCAAGTTAAAATTTTGGCCAAAAATCCCAAAATATTTGGTTCCTTTTATGAACCTCTAGGCTTAAACTCTGTCCGACCCATAGAGAGATCCCACCACTATTGCTACATGTTGTTGGCAATCATATACTCCATTAACGTTGTTTACACTACCAACAAAAAAATATAAATGCTTTAACTTTTTTAACAACACATAAATTACATTCAACTTGGAAAAATTATATACATCATTGCTTTTTTTATAAGTAAATTTTATGCATTATTGTTTTTTTTTTTGAAAATTATCTATCATTGTTAATTAGTAGCTTATAGATTTAATCACGTACCAACCCTGAATACAACACTTAAGAAAATATATTAGAAACGATCCGACTCCAAAAAATAAAAAAAGAGATTATTAATTACTATTTGAAATGAAAAAATGTTATCGTAAGTTGTGATTAAGTATAGCAATCCGAAAGAAACACGCGTCAATGATTTTCACATATGTGTTACAATCGATGATGAATTAATTGTGACTAACGCTAACAATCTTTTTTGAAATTTTATAATTGACTTTGATTCTGTCAATAAAGAGTCAATGGCACCCAAAATTTATTGGCAAAAAACCTGCATATCATAATCACTTGATTTTATAATTGACTTCAAATATCACTGACGAAATTAATAATGGACAAACTACATATACTACAATAAAAGCATTGGAGGATTTAGGGGAAAAGGTGACCTGGCCTCCTAAAGTTAGGGGAAAAAATGTCTTTTAAAAACGTACTAGTAAATTGTTCACCTTTTATCAAAGTTGTCAATACCCTTACGCTTTGTATCTGTGAAAGTGAGTTATTTTTGCAATTTCTTATAGTCAAACTCTCTCCAAGTTTTATAATCACCGTTCACATTCATTCTTCAATCTTCTTAAATAGGGTTTTAAATTTTAATCGTTCATGGTTGAAATTATTTTATATTAAAAAAATATCGAATATTTAAAAAGTTATTTATCACAAAAAAGTCTAAAGAATTAGATTTATACCACGTTTGGTTGTTTGGAATTGAAATTGAAGTGTAATTATATTTTTTTAACATTAAATTGATTTTTAAAAAAACTATAATTTCACTTTAATTTCAATTCAAAACAATCAAACATAACGTCAAAGGTTTTTAATCGAGTTATTGATACTAAATAAAATTAAATATTAAAATATAATAAATTAAAAAAAAACAAAGCAAAGTAATGATTGGCTCTTCGAGACTATTGTTCCTATCCTTCATTTCCTTACATAAAAACCAAACAATAATTATGGTTAGACATTCTTTCAAACCACCTTAAAAACATTTTAAAAAGTTGAACGGTAATTATTTGAAAATTTAAGTTATAATTATAACTCAAATTTTAGAAGGTATAAAATGAGTGTTTTATATGGTGTCTAAATAACACTACTCTAAAGCAAAGCCTTGAGCTAAACTATTAAGATAAACAACCTAAAATCAAACAAATCAAGCATAAAAGCAAAACAACACAAAGTGTGTGGCCTAAAGTTTTATGGTGTGTACATGAGAAAGGAGGATAGGGATGGCTATGGAAATGAATTAAAGATGGCCAAACCATGTAAGGGGAGATGTATGTAGGCTTAGTTAGAGCCTGAAAGGGAACTTGTGGGCCCTCAAAATTTTAACTCTACCACCACTATCACTCTTGCAAGCGCCATGACCTCACATTATTTTCTAATCATGTTTGTTGTCAACTTTGCATTGGGTACATCTCTTCATGACAAGAGAACAAGCATGCACGTGTGAGTAGGCTAACATGTGTTTTTTCCACTTTCATATGTTTCATGTGAGTGTTAATTTTAATATATGTTTTTTTTTTTTTTTTGCGTCTAATCTGTTCACACCATAATTTATATAAACGGAAATAGAGATCGAACCCGAATTTCTAGTGACTGCTTAAGACCAGGTCAAGCACCTAGGTTTCCTATCCAAAAGTGACTTGCTAGACCAAGCCAAGAGATTGCAGTCTAAATTGCTAACCTTAAACAAATCTAGTTCTTTCTCTTGAATTACAAGATAAGAAGACTTCTACAGAGCATCCTTTTTTAATAAGTAGGGAGTGCAATATTTCACGTATATGCTGACAATGACACATTAAGGACTGATTCAATGTTGAAAACGACCTATTCCTTAGTTATTAAGGATTTTGCACACATGTCTGGTAAGAGATTTTTTCAATTCAAAGAAAGCAAATGCTTTGAGCTCTTTACAGCACTAATATTCTCAACATTGTCTATTCATATTTTTAGATGAGAAGAAATATTCATGATAAATTTCGATGGCTCAGAGTTGCATAGAAAAGAAGTCTTCAAGAGCAATGAAACTGAATACTTAGTCGTAGGTAAGATTAAATCTTTGCTAATACTAAAAATAGAAAGAAAAAAAAAGAAAAATGAGATGGCTACCTTTATTTTGTAGCATATAGGCCTGATTTTCTTTAGGTTCAAGATTCAGCCATTCAACCACAGTACCAGAATAGGGTCAGCTTGTGGGCTCTCAAAAGAACGACCCAATCAGGTGAAAAGTTAAAAGGACCCAATGTGGGCCAGTTCAGTTCAAGCCTAGACCATTATGTCTCAAACACCAGGGCCCAGGGGACACTCCACTCATTACAAGAAAATCAACGAGTCCCATCACATTTCTTTTTTGTTACAATCGAAAGAACATTGATATCACAACACTTAATCGGACAGGAGATGCCAAAACCATCCGCGCCAAGGCGATGTACCATCACGTGTAAATACGGTAAAAGTTTTCTTTATGTAACAATTTAAAACAATTATTCACTGTCTATGAGAGAATATTACATTTGAACATCAATGAACAAATGTCTGTCTAAATGATTCCTTTTTGTAACACTGGGTTTTGTTGATAATCTTTTAAGGGGGTGAAAAAAGGAATGAAAAAAGAGGACTGCTAAATTCACCGCCATAGTGCTGCATTCAAGGTAAAATGAGATTGAAAATACAATTTTATCTATCTTTACCTTTCATTTCATTCAATTGGATGGATAAAATCGTCTTTTTACACCAATCTACTGTATGTTTTGCAACAAAAGCCGTGTAGCATCACCCATACAAAAATACTCTTCGGTTAAAGAACATCATTATCATCTTATGAGAGTCAAACCAATAGCAGTAACTATAAGGGTAGAGGGAACTCCAAATTTAAGGTGCGTCCAGAAGGTTAAGGTGTACCCTAGATGTGGTGCACGGCGAGCTTGCTCACAGACGATCAAGTTGGAAGCTGATCCCAACAGGGAGAGGTTCCCAGCAACAGTGCTGACCCAAGCTAAAATTAGCCACGCCTTTTTCTCGTCAGCTGCAGAAATAGCAGCTGCTGATGCTGCCACTCGTCCTCCAAGCAAGAGCACTGAGAAAATATGACCACATTGAACTTAAGTAATGTGAAACTGAAACCTCAATGCATCCATGATTGATGGTTTCATAACTGGTTGCCATAAATTCAATACTGGTCTACATTAATCAATTACTTGTTATACACATCTACTTAATTTGAAATCTATAAAAGCAAATTGCTTGTATTTTCTTCTAACCTCTTTACTCAACCAATAAACATTATGAAGCCCCGCTTAGTTAACTTGCATATACAGCTGGAATTCTTTAAAGCTAATCTCATCAAACAGATTCAGGAGAAGGGGAACATCAACATACCAGTTGGTACATTTGAAGTCAAATTTGACAGGACAAGTATAACAAGGGCAAGAACTGCTATTCCACTAGCACGATCAATCTTTGCGTAGGGCTCCATCAAATCCCATAGAGTGCATGGAATTTCAGTTTTGTTGAAGCCATCAACCGTGATGAACATTCCACAAAAGAAAATTAGAAGCGAATAGGATACCTGGCCAAAAGACGAGATATAAACTTGCATGACTATATGTTCTGAAATAAGTAATCAACACTCCATATTCTTCTAGTGGACAATGCTTTAAAAGTATAAATCTCATTGATATGGGAAAGAGAGAAAGGGGCAAAAGAACATCTTAATTCTAGATTTTACCTTCTCTAGGCATGGCCGAGCATCCTTGAAATCAAGAACCACAAGAGCAAGAGCAGCAGTGACTGCAGTCCAAGACATATTGAGGCCCATAAGCAAAGAAATCAACATTCCTAGAGTAACAAGGTAAACAGATGATTTCCATAAAATCCTTTTCCACCTTGTTGTTAGAGTATCGTTTTCTTCAGAAGACTGCACCAAAAATGCCTCTTTCAATCTATCCATTGACACTGCCCTCCTTGATGGGCTAGTCTCCTCTCTTTTCTGGAGAGATGCATCGGCTGTCACATCTTTTGATGCACTTGAGTTCCTTGCAGATTCCAACGCACCACTAGGTACCCTTTGAATTTCACTCTCAGCTGAACTTACTCGGTTTCTAAGAGCGTCAATGTGACCTGAGTAACCATTCACATTAGGAGAGCTTTGTAGATTCGTAGATTCCAATCTAGAGTTCCATTCTTGAGAGTCTATGGATGTAACATGTGACATTGTGGCTGGCGAAAACCGATGAGAAGTGACATCCTCATCTGCGACAACTTCTTGAGTCACATCTTCTTCATCCTTCTGAACAGATAACAACCTCCAGTACATGCAAAGAAGAATTAAAACATTCACACAAACTCCCATGAACATTGCAGAGGTAATTCCGATAAGAAATTCCCCAAAAGAAATCTTACTCTGAACTGCTATAACCAGGTTTTGAGGGTTGCCAATTGGAGTTGCTGAAGACCCAATATTTGCACTTGAGGCAAGAGCAAGTAGGAATGGATGAGGGGGGAGATTTTGTTGCCTTGCTATTTTTAATACAAATTCAGTCAGAACCACACAAGAGGTATCATTGGTGAAAAAAGCACTTGAAATGGCAGAAATCAGGCAGATTCGACAAAGCAAGTCCTTGGCTCCTCTACTCTTCCATGCAAGCAACTTACCCAAATATTTGAAGATATCTGCTCCTTCTAGATAGACAGTGACAACCATTGTTCCAAAGAGAAGACCAAGGATTGGGAGATCAATTGCAGCATATGCTTGATCTGGGGTTATGACTTGGAATAAGACCATAAGCATGGCACCTAGGAGGGACCCTGCAGTTCTCCCTATTGGTAGAAAGGGGACAGCAGGGAAAACTGCCAATACCCAGAAGATTGCAAAAGCAATTGAGCCTAGAACCACTTTAACTGTAGAAGCCATGGCCATTTTGAAGCTTGCCAAAGCTGAAATTCTTTTTCTTATACCAAAACTTAAAGGCCCAAAATATTATTCATTAGAGCTCCCTATATGATACCATAACATTTCCTTGCCAAAAGAGTAAGTTCCTGTAACAGGAAGACCCAATTGAACATTATCATCAGATAAAGTTTCAGCTTTCAGATTCTGTCATACATTCAAGACAATATTAAGAAACTCAAACAGGATGATAGATTTTTTCATTGAACAGTAATCAAACAGTAAGTATTAAACCAGTACTAGCTAAAAGATAGTCCACGCATCTTTCTTGTATCTTTAGAAAGAATACAAGGTTAACCAATCAACATATACAAATTTATCATCCAAAAATCAAATGAATAATGAGATCGACGAACATAAACATAGCAGTCAAGAGTTTTATCATCTTCTTTGTAGAATTAGACTATTAGTAGAAGCAAAGTATTCAAATTGGAAGCAAATCTTAGCAAACATTTCATTACCCATGAATCTGATACGTACTAAATTTTGAGTGAAATGATGTTTCTTGGTGGTAAGAGATGAATACGGATTTTGATGGTGAATTGTAAGGAAGAAGATAATTGGCACTACTTAATGGCTAAAGACCAAACCCTAAGAAACTAGAGAGAAATTACAAACTCAAAAGTTTCTTCATTATTGCTTGGTTCTACAAATGAGTATACCCTTATATAAGCGATGAGAGATGAATGCAGGAAGTAACTAACTACCATTCTAACTAACTAACTAACTAATCAACCAACTAACTAATCTCTTCTTATTCAATTGACATGCTCTCTAATGTTAATTCTATTCATATCAGAATCATAACACAAACAAAGCAGAAAATAATTTAATGAACAAAATCAAATCTTTTTAATCAATGTTACTTTCAATGCTCATTTCAGTGAGTTTCTAAATCAAATCCCAAACAACCGAGAAAACAGAGACTCGAGAGTTCTCAGTGCAATCAAAGAAAACCAAAAGCAAACAGAATAACTCAAAATAGCAAATACCCATAAATCATAAGGAAGTGTTCAAACAAATATAACAAATGCACGGTTCAACAATCATCGCAAATTCGCAACTGTCAATATCCCACAACCATTTTAGTGAACTTTTAAGCTAAATCTGAATCCAACGCAATATACCCAGATGCAAAAACTCACTCCACAAATAATTAGAAAATCCCAAAAAGCAAACAAATCTTATCTCAATAAGAGCTCGAGCACCCAGGCAGTGAGGTTCAAAGCGTTTAACCTACAAAATGAGGTAAAATCTTATTAACTACCAAAGATAAAGGGAGTCATATTTAGCATGCAAACATCAATGGTTCTCTTTTGGGACAAAGTCCTTACCTTAGTTTTGGATTGTATGGATTAGATTCAGTTTTAATTCCTCCTTTTCTGTTAAGAAAGCGAGACAAGGCACAAGCTGACACTAATGGAACTTTTTTCTGTACATCTGAGGAATTTTTCATGATTATAAGGCAGTAAATAAATACTTAAATTAACTTTGGAACTTTTCATGACACGTAATGGCCACATGGCCAATCATGAGCTTATATGTCTTACTATAATCCAAAAAGATTTTTTGTTGTTTACTGTATCTAATAGTCGAAGCAGTTATGGATGCTCCTAGGTCTAAGTAAATTTATCTAAAGAATTTTTTTAAGCTAATACATCCTGCGAGGCATTACTGATAATGAGGTTATCTAATTATGCTTATACTCCTTGCATAAAGTAAACACGTTTTTCTCTTATACATCCTGCAAGGCATTTCAATGAATTATCCAGATTCGATTTTTTTTTCTCAATAAAACAAAAGCGAAATCTTATAATAAATACATTTTGTTGAAGCAAAATAAACAAGTAAAACATTTTAATACAAATTTATTCAAGAAAGTAACAGTTTTTGAAATAGTAACAATTTGCTGGATACTAAGGATCTTATAAGTTTCATGTATGATTGGTTAGCTATGTTAAAAAAATGTTTATCAAGTTTTTATTTTTCTTTATAATTCAAGTCAAAATGGAGGCGTACTCTTTTCTTTTTTTAAGCTCATGGCTATATCTACAAGTTTTTATTTTTTTTTAAGCTCATGACTTCTTTATAATTCAAGTAAAAAAAGTCTTATCACACCATTTTTTCACATGCAAACCATTTTATATATGTTTCGTGAAATTCGAAATAAATTATGTCAACATATTTTTAAGAAGTTATTTGCATTCACTAAAAAATTAATCCCAAATTTTATAAATATACATTATATTTATTTTGGATCGTTTTACCACTTGAATTAATTCTTTTGGATTTACACTACTGATCTATTTAATCGTACAATTTTAATATAAATAGATTGTCAAAGGTGATTTTACGAAATTTCACGTAAAAAACGACTTTAAGTAGTCCGTTTGGTCACACAAAAATATTTGCAGTTGATCCGATTTGTGACGTTGCAAAAGTTAATTTTTTTCAACATCCCAAATTGACATGTAAAAATCAATTTTCAAGACAAAAAACAATTTACTTTTAAACCCAACAATCATTTGGTTACACATTATATCAATAATCTGTCAAACTTGATTTGTGATTTTTAAAAAAGTTGCTTTTCTTTCTAAAAACCCAAATATATACTATTACTTTTGATTTGTGATCTCTCAAAAGTTATATGTAAAATTCAATTTTTTAAAACCAAAAACTTTTGAGTAAGCACTGTTATTTTTTTTAAAATTAAAGTCACTAGTCACAACAAGTCGATTTTCAATAATTTGATCAAATGACATTAAAATAAGCAAGGATTTACCTCAAATGAGCCAAAACCCAATTGTAAATTATAGAACTTAAATGCAAACATCATTTTGACTATTCTACCACTCAAACTTCAAGGCCTTTTTTGTCATGTCCTAATGTACATCAAACAGAACCCAACTATACTATATCTTCTGATTTGTGAACTAGATTCCGTTCATGTTTGTTGGTCACGACACGTTTCTTCTCAAAACCCAAATAGATATTAGTACTTTTGATTGGTGACATCTCAAAAGTTATACGTAAAAATCAAATTTTTTGGAAGCAAAAAATTTTGAGTTTGGCATTTACTTTTAAACTTTTGAGTAAGCACTGTTAATTTTTTTTTTGTTAAAGTCACTAGTCCAGTGTTTAAAAAGGCGAAATCTGGGCGCGCCCCCAGGGCGTGAAACCTGGGGCGAAAGTGTCGCTGGGCGTGGGTTTTTCGGCTCTGGGCGTTCGCCCAGACCTGAGGCGTACGCCTTTGACGCCCCGGGCGTCTGGGCGTACGCCCAATGCAAATTTTTTTTTTTCATCTTTAACAAACAGCTCAAATCAACCAATGAAATTTTTATAACATATCTTAAAAGCAAAAGCCGTAACAAAACAGAAGGGAAAACAAGAACTTTCAAAACTCTAAAATAAAATTCAAAACTTGTTATGTTTCAAGCTTAGCAAAGAGAGAAAGGTACCGAAGTGAGAGTAAGAGTCGAAGTAATAATCGGCGCTGGTCTTATCATCATCGCCGTCGATGGAGGCATCAGCGTCACGCATGGAGTCGTCTTCGATGGCTTTATCGCTGACTAAAGCAGAATCCTCCATAATTGAGCTCACTGTGGCCTATTCTACATCGTTTTCGTCTTCAAATCGAATCTTCATGTAGTGCTTCTGATTCAAGCTGGTCAAGTCCCGTGAGGATTAGGGTTTTGGAGAGGGAAATAGAGAGAAATAACGATTAGGGATTTTAGGGGGCGCTGCTTTGCTTTGGTAGCTGAGCTCTGTGCGCTTGTGGGTCGACGTTTTGATTTTAATACCAAAAAGTGTTTTTGATATTTTGTGATGATATTGTCGGGCGGGCCAGACTAAAATCTTTCATTTTCCATCTAAGGCGCTTAAAGCCTTAAGGCTTAAACCAAAAAGAAACGTTTTGGGCGGCCCATTTTTCTTTTAGTTTGCATAATAGAGACTATCAAATTAACTTATTTTTCTTTTAGTTTGTGTAATAGCATCAATACCATATCCTACCTACAATTGGGCCTTTTGGCTTGTTTTTTTCTTTTTTAATTTTAAATTATATTAAAATAACAAAACATTTTAATAAATGATGCTTTAAATTGATTTTAATGTTTATATTATATATAAAAAAGAATTAATTAATTTATATTATTTCAATTTTTTAGTATTTTTATAATTTAATTAATATTAATATTATTTTATTCAAAACGCTCCAACGTTTCAAAAAGCTTACGTCCCAACGTCTCGGGGCTTATGCCTCGCCTCATTGAGGCAAAACACCTCGCCCAACGCCCTCACCTCTGAAAACACTGGTCACAACAAGTCGGTTTTCAATAATTTGATCAAATGACGTTAAAATAAACAAGGATTTAGCTCAAATGAGCCGAAACCCAATTGTAAATTATAGAACTTAAATCCAACAATTTTGTTCATCAAACTTCTATTAATGTTTCAATTTAATCATAATCTTCCCTAATTTGAAGTTGTGAGTCTCAAGTGTCACGTAAATTGACACTGTCCAATGAAAATCTAACATAATCCCTATGGTGAGATAATGAGAATTAAATAACTAAACTGCAATAAATTAAAATTTAATAACCAAATTGAAACCTTTCAAAAAAAAAAAAAGGACAATGAAAGTTGGATGACTATGGTTACATTTACGCAGAAAAAGCTATGCCTAACTTACCTGATATATTCACACTGCAAACATCATTTTGACAATTCTACCACTCAAACTTCAAGGCCTTTTTTGTCATGCCCTAATGTACATCAAACAGAACCCAACTATACTATATCTTCTGATTTGTGAACTAGATTCCGTTCATGTTTGTTGGTCAAGGCCCGTTTCTTCTCCTATGGCTGTTCTTTTGCTCGTGTAGGTATGTAGGACAGGGACATGAACTTGGCTGTTATCTAACCAACGGTATACTAGTTATTTATTATCTTATCCTCAGCCAGCATAAAAAGTGCTGGAAATCTGTGATCAACTATAAATGGTAAATATTTATGATCTGCTACACTGCATACTACCATTACTGATCATAGCCTACAAATTTTTGTCCATTAAAAAATCATATAGACCTATCAACCACCGCATAGTCATGAGAAGCTTGAAGTTGGAGTATACTACTAACAGTGAATTTATCAACTTCTAGTATTCTGTTTCAAGGGAAATTCTTGCCCGACCCCAGTCTAGAACTAATTTCATAGATTAATTAAATATCCCAACAAAAAGTTATATATCCCAACAATAATTAAATAAAAGAGGGTTTTTACGAGAGTAACTAATGAAGCTTTCTCTTATTCAGGATTGAATTCCAGGACCGTGTCTAGACAAAAATTTCCTCTCTTCATGTTTGGTCATTTAGTGTCTCAGATATCATCTCATCAGCAATACCGCAACCTACCGTAAACTTTTTTTTATAAAAAAAAATCCATACAAGGCATGAGCCCTTCCATTAAATCTATCTACCCGTTGTGTTTCAGAAATGAAGTCACCTAGAAGTATGAACACCAACACCCAGTAACAGAAACTAGAGCTTATAGACAAGGATCAATTCGGATTGGTTTTTACATGAGGTACTGCCTGCACTAGTAGCAAGCTTGAACTAGCAGTCAACAGAAGAAATGCAGCATGGTGCATATAAACCAGCGAAAAATGAGATGCCAAGATCATCTTTACATGCGTTAAACCATTTTATGAGAAGCATAGTCATGTAATGAGAGCTACACACCAAGTTGAGCTTGCCATTTGGTAAACTGCAGTTGGTGGATTGATAAAGATTTGAACCATCTAATGGGCAAATAAATCATAACAAAGCAGGCTAACAAGAATGCAACTACTTCAGTGTGTTACAAACTAACAAGAATTGCGTAGTACAAAATCAGAAAGACTAGTTTTGAACATTATCTCCTTAATATAGAAAAATTATCTTTCATATTATTACAGAGGACAATGAAAAAATGACACATAGCACAATACCTATACGTGAATGCTATTTTTGGTATAACATCAGATAAAGATAAATTAAAAGAATGCTCTATCAATACCCACCCTACTGATCCCTACGAACTATTTCCTCTCTTGATTATCTTTTTTGTCAAGTGATTAGAAACGGTCCTCTAACCTCTGTGATTTATCCATTTCCATCATCTGATCACAAACTTGCAAAGCTGTGTCTCCAAAACAGAATAACCTTCAGATTTACATCTGATATGCAAATATATTTGATAGTCCATGCATAGAGGAGCAGCTCAATGTCAGCTGACCTCTGACCGCAGCATTGGAAAGAAAGTCCAGTTGTTGCCTGGCCTATCTTCCTTCCCAGCAACCTTTTCATTGGCCCACCACTCGGACCTCACAGTGGGCTTATCCGAGATCTCTCCTTTTCTGTTGTCAAAATTAAACTCTTTGCTTGACCCAAGAGCGACAGAACGATGCTTTTGATAGCAATGCTCCCGTTCTGTTTCTCCCAAAGCTTTCTCGGATATCTTACTGGAAGTTTCCCCATCACGCAACTCACAACTATTTGGGCATTCTGTTAACATCCCATCTACGTCCCTTTGGTCCTCCGCCACTTTATCCTCTGGACAATCTAACACACTTCTAGTTGGTGCCACTGACTTGCTCTCAAAACAACGTGCGACATCTTCACCAGTCAACTCAAATGAGACTCTGTGATCCATTATAATTTCATCACTCTTAGACCCATTCACCGAGTGGGCTGCTACCTCATTAATTTGGTTCTCCAGAAAAAAACCATCTCGAGAGGCAGGCCCCAAACCATCAGGCGTCAAAGATCCTGAACCAAGCCTTGAACCGAGCCCCACGTCATTAGGAGTGGCAGATCCAGAACCCAGCCTTGAACCTTGCCCCACAGGTGTCAATGATCCAGAACCTAGCCTTGAACCCCATTTGCGAGTAGCAAAATGTTCAAAGCCTAAGAGCTTGGGAGCCTCCCCCTTACGGAACTCAAGAATAGGGCGCTTATCAGGGAAAGGAGAAGAGGTGCCAGAAGTAGAGATTGCTGAGCCTGGTTATATGAGATTGCCACCAGGGCTTCCTGGGTACATCTGATAGTCATACTGGGAATACGCGAACTTCTGATTGGTCCCACTGTTTCTTCGAGCACGCTCCAATGAAGATGTCAACAATTGAGCAAATGGTACTTGTTGATGCCAAAAATGTGTTGTGTTGAGCTGGAGGCTAGGACCCAGACGTATCTGCACAGGGAGAGGAAAGTGAGCTAGGGGGTCGCCGGAGGGGGTGCCTCCGAGGATGCTCTGAAGCTTTAGTTAGAGTCAGAGCAAAAATATGTAGGGGATGAGCGCTCCCTTTTGCAGTTGAGCAAAAAGTTCGGGTTTGGAGTGTATACCTGACCCTTTTTATAGGGCTTCGAAGGCGGCATTTGGCCTAGGGCGGCAGTGATATGTTGTCCCAACTGGGTTGGGTAATGATGCCTAGGAGGCCCAGCTAGGTGGCTGGGGACCGTCCATTAGGGCTTTGCCTTGCTGGCTTGCTCTGAAGTCATTTATGCGTTAAGGCGGTTTGACGACCTGACGTCCCAACTTGGTTGGGTAATGATGGCCTGGAGGGCGGTGGTGACGTGGAGACCCAGCTGGGGGGCAATGATGCCCTGAAGGGCGGTCATGACCTGGAGGCCCAACTGTCCGAGCCTGGTTCTTCCGCGTGTCTCCTTGCAGCTTGGGGTCAAGATGATCCACATGTCGTCTTCTTGTTGGAGAGGTGTATTTTGGCAGTATCAGAGGCCCCCCACTTCCTTGAGTACATTTATGTGCTTAAGGAAGTATTGCAGGGTTCGATCTTAAATGACAATGATAATGTACCGTGTTCTGCTAGAGCCGAGTAAGTGTGGAGCAATCCATCTGCTCGGCCTTGGACGGGAAAGACAAGAGTCGAGCACATATGGAATAAGTCCAGCCGCTCGGACCTTGGAGGGATGAGGCCGAGGCCGAGGACAGTAGGTCGAGGCCGAGGACTAGGTCGAGGCCGAGGACTGGATCAAGGCCGAGGCCGAGGACATGGCCTTTGAGGGACGAGTCCGAGGACAATGGGTCGAGGTCGAAGACAGTGGGTCGAGGCCGAGGACTTGGTCGAGGCCGAGGACTGGATCGAGGCCGAGGCCGAGGACATGGCCTTTGAGGGACGAGTCCGAGGACAGATAGAGCAATCCATCTGCTCGGATCTTAGAGTTTGTGGCCGAGGCCGAGGACAGTGGGTCGAGGCCGAGGCCGAGGACATGGCCTTTGAGGGACGAGTCCGAGGACAGATAGAGCAATCCATCTGCTCGGATCTTAGAGCTTGTGGCCGAGGCCGAGGACAGTGGGTCGAGGCCGAGGACTGGGTCGAGGCCGAGGACTGGGTCGAGGCCGAGGACTGGATCGAGGCCGAGGACTGGGTCGAGGCCGAGGACTGGATCGAGGCCGAGGCCGAGGACATGGCCTTTGAGGGACGAGTCCGAGGACAGATAGAGCAATCCATCTGCTCGGATCTTAGAGCTTGTGGCCGAGGCCGAGGACTGGATCGAGGCCGAGGCCGAGGACATGGCCTTTGAGGGACGAGTCCGAGGACAGATAGAGCAATCCATCTGCTCGGATCTTAGAGCTTGTGGCCGAGGCCGAGGACAGTGGGTCGAGGCCGAGGACTGGATCGAGGCCGAGGACTGGGTCGAGGCCGAGGACTGGGTCGAGGCCGAGGACTGGATCGATGCCCAGGCCGAGGACATGGCCTTTGAGGGACGAGTCCGAGGACAGATAGAGCAATCCATCTGCTCGGATCATAGAGCTTGTGGCCGAGGCCGAGGACAGTGGGTCGAGGCCGAGGACTGGGTCGAGGCCGAGGACTGGGTCGAGGCCGAGGACTGGATCGAGGCCGAGGACTGGGTCGAGGCCGAGGACTGGATCGATGCCGAGGCCGAGGACATGGCCTTTGAGGGACGAGTCCGAGGACAGATAGAGCAATCCATCTGCTCGGATCTTAGAGCTTGTGGCCGAGGCCGAGGACAGTGGGTCGAGGCCGAGGCCGAGGACTGGATCGAGGCCGAGGACTGGGTCGAGGCCGAGGACTGGGTCGAGGCCGAGGACTGGATCGAGGCCGAGGACTGGGTCGAGGCCGAGGACTGGGTCGAGGCCGAGGACTGGGTCGAGGCCGGGGACTGGGTCGAGGCCCGGGACTGGGTCGAGGCCGAGGACTGGGTCGAGGCCGAGGACTGGGTCGAGGCCGAGGACTGGGTCGAGGCCGAGGACTGGGTCGAGGCCGAGGACTGGGTCGAGGCCGAGGACTGGGTCGAGGCCGGGGACTGGGTCGAGGCCGGGGACTGGATCGAGGCCGAGGACTGGATCGAGGCCGAGGACTGGATCGATGCCGAGGCCGAGGACATGGCCTTTGAGGGATGAGTCCGAGGACAGATAGAGCAATCCATCTGCTCGGATCTTAGAGCTTGTGGCCGAGGCCGAGGACTGGGTCGAGGCCGGGGACTGGGTCGAGGCCGGGGACTGGATCGAGGCCGAGGACTGGGTCGAGGCCGGGGACTGGATCGAGGCCGAGGACTGGGTCGAGGCCGAGGACTGGGTCGAGGCCGAGGACTGGATCGAGGCCGAGGCCGAGGACATGGCCTTTGAGGGACGAGTCCGAGGACAGATAGAGCAATCCATCTGCTCGGATCTTAGAGCTTGTGGCCGAGGCCGAGGACAGTGGGTCGAGGCCGAGGCCGAGGACTGGATCGAGGCCGAGGCCGAGGACATGGCCTTTGAGGGACGAGTCCGAGGACAGATAGAGCAATCCATCTGCTCGGATCTTAGAGCTTGTGGCCGAGGCCGAGGACAGTGGGTCGAGGCCGAGGCCGAGGACTGGGTCGAGGCCGAGGCCGAGGACTGGGTCGAGGCCGAGGACTGGGTCGAGGCCGGGGACTGGATCGAGGCCGAGGACTGGGTCGAGGCCGAGGACTGGGTCGAGGCCGAGGACTGGATCGAGGCCGAGGCCGAGGACATGGCCTTTGAGGGACGAGTCCGAGGACAGATAGAGCAATCCATCTGCTCGGATCTTAGAGCTTGTGGCCGAGGCCGAGGACAATGGGTCGAGGCCGAGGCCGAGGACTGGGTCGGACCTTGGGTGTGCGCAACTTAATTTGGTCATGCGCATGGATGCTCGGCCAGTGTGCATTAGTGTATATTAACGTTGGACCCCGTTCGAGGAGTGCATTGCTTTGTCTCAGAAAGGGGTGTGCGCACTGATGCTTAGCCGTGTGCGCTATGCGAGAGTTCGGACAGGGGCGTGCGCACTATAGTGCTTAGCCGTGTGCGCTATACGAGAGTTCGGACAGGGGCGTGCGCACTACAGTGCCTAGCTGTGTGCGCTATACGAGAGTTCGGACAGGGGCGTGCGCACTACGGCTAAGGACCTTGACCTAAACAGAGGGGTATGAGTACTGGCCCCTACTGCTCTTTAACCCGCATCCCTGGTGGTGGATTTGGGCGGCATGACAACAGATTAGTTCTTTAAACTTTTTCGCTGTTACTGCCAGCGAGAGATGGTGGTTTCCCACGGACGGCGCCAATCTGTTGATGCCAAAAATGTGTTGTGTTGAGCTGGAGGCTAGGACCCAGACGTATCTGCACAGGGAGAGGAAAGTGAGCTAGGGGGTCGCCGGAGGGGGTGCCTCCGAGGATGCTCCGAAGCTTTAGTTAGAGTCAGAGCAAAAATATGTAGGGGATGAGCGCTCCCTTTTGCAGTTGAGCAAAAAGTTCGGGTTTGGAGTGTATACCTGACCCTTTTTATAGGGCTTCGAAGGCGGCATTTGGCCTAGGGCGGCAGTGATATGTTGTCCCAACTGGGTTGGGTAATGATGCCTAGGAGGCCCAGCTAGGTGGCTGGGGACCGTCCATTAGGGCTTTGCCTTGCTGGCTTGCTCTGAAGTCATTTATGCGTTAAGGCGGTTTGACGACCTGACGTCCCAACTTGGTTGGGTAATGATGGCCTGGAGGGCGGTGGTGACGTGGAGACCCAGCTGGGGGGCAATGATGCCCTGAAGGGCGGTCATGACCTGGAGGCCCAACTGTCCGAGCCTGGTTCTTCCGCGTGTCTTCTTGCAGCTTGGGGTCAAGATGATCCACCTGTCGTCTTCTTGTTGGAGAGGTGTATTTTGGCAGTATCAGTACTTCAGGGGATGAAGGTGTTGTAAGTTGAACAGAATCGGGAGGAGGGGTGAAAGGAGCAGTGGATGGTTCAGTTGGGAAGGCAGAAAATACAGGTGGCGTAACTGGTTGAGTTTGTGCATAAGGGCCTATAGCAAAAATGGATGCAGGTCCACCTGGGGAGTAAGCACTGACAGAAAGGGAAGTGAGAGATAGCAATCCGGCAGGTGATTGAGTGGCAGATGGAGGATCTGATTGGAGAAATGATGCCGGAGATGAGGGAGGGGCAATAAAGGGCAGTATAATAGAAGTCGAGTGGGTTAAATTTTCAGCAGAAGGGATTGCAGCTCCAGGCACCACTGGTTCAGGGACAATGACAGCATGGCTAATTTTTTACTGTTTGTATGGGATCCAAAACACGAGTACAGATTCCAGCAGCTTACCCATCTTTTTTTCTGTAGTCAAATAAAAGAAGAATTTAGTGAAAGTAGTTCATATGGAATCTGCTCACCCTCAACTACCCTACGTAAGACAGTTGCTTGGGGACTGCGATGGCACGAGTCAGCAGGATCATCACTGTCAATAGAGCACTCACTGGATGATGAAGCCGTGACAAAATCTCCATCTAAATCAGTAGAATTTGGTCTGCTACGAATGCACGCTGGTCTAGGGAGAGGCAGAAACAATGATGATAGTTTTTTTTCCAGTCTTGGTTTTGACGATATAGTGATTCCAGTATCCGTACGACCCACACTTGCAGGGCGCAGGCCAGGAAGTGGAAGTGGTTGAGCATGAGGTCTTTCGGAAAAGCTTTGACACCTCAACACTTTTTTTGGAAGGTGAAGGTGATCTTGATGTAGAAGGATCCAAATCAGATGATGCTGAGTTGTCAGATATTACATTGTTGGCACTGAGATATCTTGAGTTGACAGATCAGCGCAAAGATGACAGGTGGACTACCTATAACGATTACATCGTTTTACGTGCTGCAGGCTCAGATCGGGCCCCGGAGACCCTAGTCTGATTGGAAACGGGTCCCGATCAAAACTTAAAATTCTAAGCATAGTGGGTTTTTAGCCAAAAAACGACGTTTAGGCCTTCAATTTTGCAGTTTTCAATTTTTTAGGAAACTTTCCATTTGCAATTTCTTTTCAGAATTAGTATTTTCCATAATTGTTCCCCAAATTTATGTTTTCGAGGATTTTTGCCTTTTTTAGTTTTGGCCTTATAAATAAGGCGGCCACATACGGAAAGAGGGATATTATTGGATTGCATAATTTTAAATTGAACATCAGAGGTGTTTCTATGTGTTTTTTAGGGTTTCTCTTGTGTGTTTCCCTGTGAAATATCTGTTGAAATTAGCCTGCAAAATAATCGCTATTCTGTCCGACGTTAGTTGGTATCAAAGCTTCAGCATCTTCCTGGGGTGAGATTTCATCAGTTTTCATGGCTGGTGGTCGTGGTCGTGATCGTCGCGAGCAGGTTCCGAACGAGGAAGCCCCACACCGTGATCGTAATGTTCAGGATGCGATGATTGAGGATTTACAGAGGCAAGTTGCAGAGTTAACCCAACGTCTATCAGTGCAGAATTTCGGTGATCGTGAGATGGAAGATCACGATTCCGATTCCAGTTTCGAAAACCTGCATCACAATCCTGCTCGAATCTCGGAGCACCATGGTCGGGAGGATCGTTATGGAGACCTAGGTTTCAGAGTGGATCTACCCGAGTTTTCTGGTACGTTATAGGCCGAGGGATTCATCGATTGGTTGAATGAAGTAGAGCGTATTTTTGAGTATAAAGAAGTCCAAGATCGTGTCAAAGTGAAACTGGTCGCCATTAAACTCAATGGCAGAGCATCTGCGTAGTGGGGGAAGTTGAGGCGCTCACGCGACCGGCAGGGCAAGGCCAAGATCACTGATTGGGAAAGGATGAAGAAGAAGATGAAGGGTCACTTCCTTCCTTTTGGCTACACTCAAATCTTGTTTTAGCGACTTCATTCGTTGAGGCAAGGCCCGAGATCGGTTGATGATTACACGGAGGAATTCTATCAATTGATTGCCCGAAATGGTATATCCGAGACGGAAGAACAGATGGTGGCACGGTATTTGGGGGGATTACTACAGCCCCTGCAGGATGTCCTCAACCTTCACTCGTTGTGGATTTCTGAAGCATACCAGCGTGCACTTGCGGTGGAAAAACAGTAGAACAGGAGGCCAATGATCAGAAACGATCAAAGTAGTCGACTAGTTCACCCTCAAGAACCCCGTCTTGCCCAGCAGCCACCCCAAGGTAACTCTCACTCAAATATTAGATATTTCAGATGTGGTGAGCAAAGATATAAATCGACTGAGTCCAGGAAGCCTACTAGTCGGAAGGGCAAAAATCTCCTGATTGAGGACGACGTGGTAGACGAAACTAAAGAGATCGAAGAGCCTATGTATGACGATGATGAAGATGGAGATGTGTTGTATGGAGATGGCCATGAAACTCTGGTCGTTCGTAAGAATCTACTGGCCCCTAAGGGCGATTCAGGGGACGATTGGTTGAGAACCAATATTTTCCACATGACCTGCACAGTTGCAGATAAAGTCTGCAAGATGATCATTGACAGTGGTAGTTGTGAGAACGTAGTATCTGAAGAGACTATCCAGAAATTGCAGTTGAAGACAGATCGTCATCCCAAGCCGTATAAATTGTCGTGGCTGAATAAAAGCAGTAAGGTAACAGTAGATAGGCGATGCCTAATGTCTTTTTCGATTGGTAGGAAATATTTTGATAATGCTTGGTGTGATGTTGTGTCTATGGATGCTTGTCATGTATTGTTAGGCAGACCTTAGCAGTATGATCGCAGTGTTATTCATGATGGTCAGAAAAAATACATATTCCCTTAGCATCAAAGCGAAGAAGATTGTGTTGGCACCTCGTCGGGAAAGAACCACTCCTACCCCGGTAGCCTATAATATTAATCTGTTTTCTATATCTAGGTTTTTAGCCGAGATTGAGCGTGGAGACGTGGTCTATGCTCTGCTGCCTTGTGGGAATAGTGCAGCCGACATGAATCCAGATTTACCAGCAGAGGTGCAGCAGCTACCGACAAAAATTTTTGACCTGATGCCAGAGGATCTTCCTCCTAGGTTGCCGCCTATGAGGGATATTCAGCATCAAATCGACCTTGTTCTGGGGTCTAGTTTGCCTAATCAACCGGCATATCGCCTCAGTCCCAAGGAATCTGAAGAGTTGCCGCGACAGGTGGTAGAGTTGTTGGAGAGGGGCTACGTCCGTGAGAGTATGAGCCTATGCGCAGTTCCTGCCCTACTAGTGCCAAAGAAATATGGCTATTGGCATATGTGTGTTTATAGCAGAGCAATCAACAGGATTACAGTGAAATACAGGTTTTCAATTCCCCACCTGGATTATATGTTGGACCAGCTGTCTGGTTCTAGGGTCCCCTCAAAAATTGACCTTAGAAGCGGATACCACCAGATCAGAATAAGGCCTGGAGATGAGTGAAAAACAGTTTTTAAGACGCAACATGGGTTGTATGGGTGGATGGTCATGCCTTTTGGGCTGTCCAATGCGCCCAGCACATTTATAAGATTTATGCATAAGGTTTTACAGCTTTTCATGGGGAATTTTGTTGTAGTTTACTTCGACAACATCCTCATTTATAGCCCGATGTGGGCGTCACATTTTGATCACCTCTGTGCTGTTTTTGATATGTTGAGGACAGAGCGCCTGTTCGTCAATCAGAAGAAATGTTCTTTCTTTCACTACTTCAGTGACTTTTCTGGGTTTTGTTATGTCTACTGATGGTGTTCATGCAGACTAGTCGAAGATAGATGCGGTCTTGGAGTGGCCCAAACCGAAGACCTTGCACGATGTCAGAAGTTTCCATAGATTGGTATTCTTTTACCGTCGGTTCATCAGAAATTTCAGCACTCTGATTGCTCCTATCACCGAGTGCCTCAATGGACGTGATTTTCAGTGGTTCGAGGAGGCGGAAACCAGTTTTCAACTGGTCAAGCAGAAGATGACAGAAGCACCAGTTTTGGCACTTCTTGATTTTGAAAAAGTGTTTGAAGTAAACTGTGATGCATCTGGGGTTGGTATTGGTGGTGTTCTGAGTTAGCTTTTTTCAGTGAGAAGCTGTCAGGATCAAAGAAGAATTATTCCACCTATGATCTGGAGTTTTATGCCATAGTTTAGTCCCTGAAGCATTGGCGTCACTACCTAGTGCAGAGAGAGTTCATTCTTATCACTGATCATGAGGCCCTAAAGTACATCAATGGCCAACACAAGCTGAGTAGACGACATGCTAAGTGGGTGGCGTACTTACAGGAGTTCATGTTTGCGTTGAGGCACCAAGCAGGAAGTCTGAACCGTGTCGCAGATGCAATGAGCCATCGTACATTACTCCTCACCACCATAAGCACCAGAATTGTAGGATTTGAGGTTTTCTATGATATGTATGCTGCAGATCCTTCATTCGGGAGGATAATTCAGGAGGCAACTGATGGTCAACGACATGATTTTATTTTGCATAATAGGTATCTGTTTCGAGGATTACAGTTGTGCGTTCCAGATTGTTCACTAAGGCAGCAGATTATTAGTGAACTTCATAACGAGGGTCACTTTGGGCGAGATAAGACGTTGGCTTTGATCTCTTCTAACTACTATTGGCCCAAATTGACCAGTGACATGGCTCATTATGTGGAGCGTTGTTATATGTGTCAACGGTCCAAGGGAGTTCTCACTAATGCGGGCCTGTACACACCTTTACCTGTACCTGAAGCCCCTTGGTTTGATGTCAGTATGGACTTTGTGTTGGGCTTACCCCGTACCCAACGGGGTTTGGATTCCATTTTGGTTGTGGTTGACAGGTTTTCCAAGATGGCCCATTTTGTACCTTGTAGGAAAACAATGGATGCTGCCCGGATCGCCCATCTTTACTTCAGGGAGATTGTGCGTTTACATGGAGTTTCCTGATCCATTACTTCATATCGTGACACCAAGTTCATGAGTCAGTTATGGAAGAGTTTATGGGAGAAACTGGGGACGAAGTTGAATTTTAGCAGCGCCTACCATCCCCAGATAGATGGTCAGACCGAGGTGGTGAACTGGATTTTTGGGAACCTTTTGAGGAGCTTGGCAGGAACTGAACCGAAGCAGTGGGGTTTCGCGTTACCTCAAGCAGAATTTGCCTATAATAGGTCAAAAAATAGGACCATGGGAATGAGCCCATTTGAAATTGTCTATGGTCAGAATCCCTCCGGGGTGCTTGACTTAGCCCCTATTCCACGTGTGGGACGTTTGAATCACAAAGCAGATGAGATGGTAGAACATCTTCGGGGTATCCATGAGTAGGTGAAGCTGGCCATTCACGAGAGTAATGCCAAGTATAAGGTTCAGCATGACAATCACCGTCGTCAGGCACTTTTTGGTGTTGGTGATTTTGTTTGGGCAGTATTAACTCATGATCGTTTGCCTGTGAGAGAGTATAATAAGCTTAAGAAACAGAAGATTGGACCCTGTGAGATCCTGCAGAAGATCAATGATAACGCTTACGGACTACACCTCTCTAGTCAGTTGAGGACTTTTGATGTATTTAATGTGAAACACCTGAGTCCTTATTTTGTGGATTCCGATGAAGCTATTATGAACTCGAGGACGAGTTCTTTCCAACTCGAGGCGATATTTGCAGGAGGATCCAAGTCAGATGATGCTGAGTTATTAGATAGCACATTGTTGGCACTAAGATACCTTGAGTTGGCAGATCAGTGCAAAGATGGCAAGTGGACTACCTAGAACGGTTACATCGTTTTGTATGCCGCGGGCTCGGATCGGGCCCAGGAGACCCTAGTCTAATTGAAAACGGGCCCCAGATCAAAACTCAGGACTTTATCCTGAGTGTAGCGGGTTTTTAGCCAAAAAATGACGTTTAGGCCTTCAATTTTGTAGTTTTCAGTATTTTAGGAAACTTTCCATTTGCAATTTCTTTTCAGAATTAGTATTTTCCATAATTGTTCCCCAAATTTATGTTTTCGGGGATTTTTGCCTTTTTTAGTTTTGGCCTTATAAATAAGGAGGCCACATACGGAAAGAGGGATATTATTGGATTGCATAATTTTAAATTGGACATCAGAGGTGTTTCTTTTGTTTTTTATGGTTTATCTTGTGTGTTTTCCTGTGAAATATCTGTTGAAACTAGCCTACAGAATAATCACTATTCTATCCGGCATCAGAAGTGGAAGTGGTTGAGCATTAGGTATTTTAGCAAAGCTTTGACACCTCAACACTTCTTTGGAAGGTGAAGGTGATCTTGATGCTGCTCGGGGTTGAGATCCCTTCTCCGAGACTGTGTCAAAGCTATGTCTTCAAGATCGATCGACCGTTTAGCTTACCTTCAGATGGAGTCTTAAATTTACGGTGTAATGAATCAATGAAACTCTCTTTGTTGGTTTTCTTCTTCGCTTCTTTGGATGTTGAATTCCCCCACCAAAATTATATTTTATCCAGAAGTTTGAAAGATGTCTATTTGTCATTCGTTTTTTCTTTTTAAAAAAATAGAGTAAGACAAATTACTTATTAATGATTCTATACCTTGGATTATAAAAGCAAAGATTAGTTCCTATTTGATTAATGATTAATGCCAACACTAACATGCTTTGCCATCCCAAAGTCCCAACTTAACTCGACCATTGGGGTCAACAAGAATGTTTGCCCCTTTAATATCTCTGTAAAAGAGAACAGTTTTAGGAATATGCACAAGATTAAAAGTGATGAAATCAATTGAATCAGGGTAGCAGCTTTAGAATTCATATTTTAAAATACCAGATCAAGAATGGGCAACTCAATTCACCTGTGGACAGTAGATTTAGAATGTAAGTAGGCAAGCCCTGACAAGATTTGCTGAGTATAACTACGAATAGCAAGTTCACCAAATTGTCCATAATCCTGGAGAAGTATATAAATGGACCCACCAGATACATACTCCAGGTATATATAAAGCCTATCACCAACCTGTTCAACAAATTATTAAAATGTTCCGTAAGTAAAATACACTTGCAACTTGATTTGCCAAAATACAAAAACACATGATGTACCAGTAAGACAAGAAACCACAAATTTAGTTTCCAGAAGTTTCTGGGTCTTACGATTTAGAGTCCAATTACAAATACTCGTTGTATATCATGTAAACACTTCTTTATATAAACCATTTACTAACAAACATGGAATATTTCAAAAGCATATTCAGAATATATAAATCACGATCCTCTTAATTTGAAAATTGAAATGGAGTCAAGTTTATGGTGAGATTGAATACCACATCATCAAATGAAAAATATTCAAATTCAAATATGTCAATGCGGCATTTAATCTCATCATAAACTTGATCTCCATTTCACTTCTTAAATGAAAAGGATCGTAATCCAGAATATATAATGATAAAACACATCAAAATTGATGATAGATAGTTCACTTTAACAACATCATATGCATAAAACAAATAATAGAAATAAGCATATTTAAGACTTACTGTTTCAGAACCGTAGTATTGTACAATGTTTGGGTGGCATAAGCGGCTTAATAAAACAATTTCCTGCCAAGAGATTGAGAGTAAGATCCCCTTTCAAAGCTAGGTCAAAATTAAAATAAATATGAAGCAATCAAGTGACTTCATCTAGCAGACAATTGAAATCAAATCAACTGCATCAACTGCTTAGCACTTTCCTTTTGACATAGCATCATCTGAAAACAATGTAACCTCCTTCATTGCACACATTTCACCACTTTCACTAAACCAATTGAAAACATAAAATCAGATTACAAGAACTTAATTAATGACCTCTTTCCTAGAAAAGCACATGTCACACAAAAATTCAGCAATCAGATAATAAATCTACAATGCTAGTCCAAAATTGAAGGCACAATCAAGCAATTGTGACACAAAACCATTCATAAAGTTTACGTCCATGTGTACACGGGTAAAGAAAAATGGAAAATGAAGCCAACCATCTTTTCTTTTGGGTATATACCTGTTAAAACCAAGATAAACGTGTCCAAAAGTGCCTCCACCTAGAAGCTTCCCCTTTTTCCAGCGAGATCCAGGGCTTATAGGATTCTCTGCTCTTCCTGGACTACGTGGCACAGAGGGAGATGTTGCTGCTGAATTCGAGTGGGAGAAAGGAGAAGAATTGCAGATTGTTACGGAAGGAAGAGGCAAACGATGGCTTTGTTTTTTCCCATCATCAGGTCAACTAGTCTGTGACTCGGTGACTGTTCCTCCAGCTCTAGGATTAATCGGTGTAACAGCACCACTATGAATCCTGGAGCTGGGCTCAGGGCTAGTCATTCTGGGACTAGGTATTGGAGAATATTCAGGGCTTCCCCTGCTCTGTTGCCAAAATAGCTGTCCTGACATATCCCTTCCCATCGAATTATGCCCAGAATTGTGACCTGAACCAGGACTGGAGCATTGGCCACATCCAAGTTAAGTGACATCTAGATAAGCCTTCCCTGCCCAGAAAGCAGAGTTTATGACTTGATCAGTGCCAAACACTCTCATTGGACTTCTGGAAGGACTTGACATGGAGCTGTCTCGAGCACGGCTGAAGGCACCATGATATGGAACCAGTAGATTTGGCACATGACTGCTTAAAGGTCTCCGTTTAGGTTATGTAGGGAAAACATGATTATTGAATGAAATATTAGCTGGGTTTTTTTGTCTCTCTTGAGTTTATTTGGGAAACAGGAGATGTCTGATCCTTGAGCATCACACTTCAACAAAAAAAAATGACATAAATTTGTCAGAGATAAGTGTAAGAATTATAGCAGCTAACCACAAACAACCCATGCACTACCATGTGCATACAAGGTTACATCCATGCCGGAAGCAGTATGGTTGACGAGAGAAGTCAGCTCAACTGGATGGGATACTTGCAGCAGTTCTAGTCCCATTGTCGTTGTCAGTTGCTTGGGGACTGCGATGGCATGAGTCAGCAGGATCATCACTGTCAATAGAGCACTCACTGGATAATGAGGCCGTGACAAAATCTCCATCTAAATCAGTAGGATTTGGTCTGCTACGAATGCATGCTGGTCTAGGGAGAGGCAAAAACAATGATGACTTAGAGCTTTTTTCTAGTCTTGGTTTTGACGATATAGTGATTCCAGTATCCGTACGACCCACACTTGCAGGGCGCAGACCAGGAAGTGGAAGTGGTTGAGCAAGAGGTCTTTCGGCGAAGCTTTGACACCTCAACACTTTTTTTGGAAGGTGAAGGTGATCCTGATGCTGCTCGGGGTTGAGATCCCTTCTCCGAGACTGTGTCACTGCTATGTCTCCAAGATCCTCCTGATCGACTGTTTAGTTTACCTTCAGATGAAGTCTTAAATTTACGGTGTAATGAATCAATGAAACTCTCTTTGCTGGTTTTCTTCTTCGCTTCTTTGGATGATGAATTCCCCCACCATGAAGGCATGTTTTACAATTTCTATGGTCTACAGATTTTGCGGGCAAGTTTTTCTATGACAAACCCATTTCACAATGTCAAAATTTTACCACGTAACACTTGTACATGAAGCTATTGATCACATTCACAACTTCTACAGCTTCAAACCAAAGAAGGTTCGATTCTTTAATCCAACAATGGCATTCAATGTAAGAGCTATGTGAACTACTAGATTGTGAGGCAGAGATTGAGTGAGCTTCACAATTAACCACAAGTTCTAAGATCTGCAGAAGAGGGGAAAAAACTATTTTCTTAGTTTTCCCCAAACAAAATGATTTAACATGTTCTTTGTTCAGTGTTCACCAAAAACAAGTCAACTCTGTAAATTGCTCGCAAATTAAATTGCCTAAAGGACTTCAAAAAACAATTTCAGTTCAAAACAGAAATTAAAAGAACATGTGATACATGTCTAAATGTATATCTTCCTAATCTAAATACCACTTTCAGGTATAATTGGTTCACTGGAAATGGCAAAAATCAAAACCTGCCCAACAATTCTCAGCTGGGTTTTGAATTTTCCACGTAGTCATTCAAGTCCACAAACATCTAGATTTTAGGTGCTTTATGCCTACTTATTGAAAGGTAAGGAGTGGTAAATTTCATGTAATTCCCAGGTGCAGTGGATTTATTTTCTACCTGAAGTTAAATTGCGTTGTTGGTGCTCGAGATTTCCGACCTTAATTAGTTATGATGTAATTATCATTAAGCCCCTCCATTTTAACCATTGTTTCAATATTCCTCGTATATTTCAAAAAAAGATCAAACAGAAATTTCAATTTTAACTGTTTTTTTTCAAATTTCAATAGATTTTTTTAATCACATTTCTTATCAAATTTGAAATATTACATGTTTGCAACACTCGTGATCAATATGTGACCGTAAAAATATTGAAAGTTAAAGATTTTTTTTTAATCGGAATCCTTTTATAGGAATAGAAAAGATAAAAATAACAATTATTATCTTTTCATATATTATCGATCTTATTAGTTGATCATAAATGTCAATTTACTAGAAAATGTGATAATAAAAGATTAATAGAAACACTTTTAAAATAGAACATCAAAATGAAACCCAATGTTGGCATTTATGATTTTCTTATCTTTATGTTTCATGATATCACTGGAGAATGAACGTTAACGTTAAAACAAAATGATTTGAAACAACAAAATTGCATCAAACATGAAAAAAAAATGGGATAGGTGGTGTGAAGTAGTGTATCATTTCAAATGTTTTTGTCATTCATTTTTCGTTATTTTATTTTTTTAAATTTGTTGTGTTTTAAGTTTTGATTTCTTGATTAGAAAAGTTTAATCAAATTCACATATAGGTAATGTTTGAAAATTGATTAAATCAATAATCTTAAAGTAAAAATTAGTTAAATTTATTAATTTAAATATACTTAAATCAATTCGCAAATATAGTATATAAATAACAGAGTTCATGTACTTTTGGAAAAGGAAAAAAAAAAATTAAATATCATGCCACCATCCTTGTATTGGAAACCAAGTTAAAATTTTGGCCGAGAATCCCAAAATATTTGGCTCCTTTTATGAATAATAATGAAACCTCTAGGCTTAAACTCTGTCCGGCCTATAAAGAGATCCATTATTGCTACATGTTGTTGGCAATCATATATTCCATTAACGTTGTTTACACTACCAACAAAAAAAATAAAAGTAATTTAATGTTTTTAACAACACATAAATTACATTCAACTTGAGAAAATTGTATGCATGGTTGCTTTTTTTATAAGTAAATTTTAATTGTTTATGGTTTTATGGTTGAAATTATTTCATATTAAAAAACATCAAGATATTTAAAAAGTTACTTATTACAAAAAAATCTAAAGAAATAAATTTATGTCACGTTTGGTTGTCTGAAATTCGAATTGAGGTGTAATTATATTTTTTTAATATTAAATTGGTTTAAAAAACATAATTTCACTTCGAGCAAAGCAAAGTAATGATTGGCTTTCAAGACAATTGTTCCTATCCTTCTTTTCCGTACATAAAAACCAAACAATAATTATGATTGAACATTCCTTCAAACCATTTAAAAAATATTTTGAAAATTTAAATAGTGATTATTTAAAAATTTGAGTTATAATTATAACTCAAATTTCAAAGTATATAAAATGAGTGTTTTATATGGTGTCTAAATAACACCACTCTAAACCAAAACCTTGAGCTAAACTATTAAGATAAACAACCTAAAATCAAACATACAAAAATACAATTTTATCTAAATACACAACTATTAAGATAAACAACCTTGAGCTAAACTATAGCTAAATACACAGCTACAGTGCTGCATCCATGGTAAAATGAGATTGAAAATACAATTTTATCTATCTTTACCTTTTATGTCAATCAATTGGATGGATAAAATCGTCTTTTTACACCAATCTACTGTGGGTTTTGCAATAAAAGCCGTGTAGCATCACCCATACAAAAATACTCTTCGGTTAAAGAACATCATTATCATCTTATGAGCATCAAACCAATAGCAGTAACTATAAGAGTAGAGGGAACTCCAAATTTAATGTGCTTCCAGAAGGTTAAGGTGTACCCTAGACGTGGTGCACGGCGAGCTTGCTCACAGACTATCAAGTTGGCGGCTGATCCCAACAGTGAAAGGTTCCCACCAACAGTGCTGACCCAAGCTAAAATTAGCCACGCCTTCTTCTCGTCAGCTGCAGAAATAGTAGCTGCTGATGCTGCCACTCGTCCTCCAAGCAAGAGCACTGAGAAAATATGAACACATTGAACTTAAGTAATGTGAAACTGAAACCTCAATGTATCCATGATTGATGGTTTCATAACTGGTTGCCATAAAATTCAATACTAGTCTACATTAATCAATTACTTGTTATACACATCTACTTAATTTGAAATCTATAAAAGCAATTTGCTTGTATTTTCTTCTAAGCTCTTTACTCAACCAATAACATTATGAAGCCCCGCTTAGTTAACTTGCATATACAGCTAGGATTCTTTAAAGCTAATCTCATCAAACAGATTCAGAAGAAGGGGAACATCAACATACCAGTTGGTACATTTGAAGCCAAATTTGACAGGACAAGTATAACAAGGGCAAGAACTATTATTCCACTAGCACGATCAATCTTTGTGTAGGGCTCCATCAAATCCCATAGAGTGCTTGGAATTCCAGTTTTTTTGAAGCCATCAACCGTGATGAACATTCCACAAAAGAAAATTAAAAGCGAATAGGATACCTGGCCAAAAGACGAGATATAAACTTGCAAGACTAAATGTTCTGAAATAAGTAATCAACACTCCATATTCTTCTAGCGGACAATGCTTTAAAAGTATCAATCTCATTGATATGGGAAAGACAGAAAGGGGCAAAAGAACATCTTGGTTCTAGATTTTACCTTCTCTAGGCATGGCTGAGCATCCTTGAAATCAAGAACCACAAGAGCAAGAGCAGCAGTGACTGCAGTCCAAGACATATTGAGGCCCATAAGCAAAGAAATCAACATTCCTAGAGTAACAAGGTAAACACATGATTTCCATAAAATCCTTTTCCACCTTGTTGTTAGAGTATCCTTTTCTTCAGAAGACTGCATTGAAAATGCCTCTTTCAATCTATCCATTGACACTGGCCTCCTTGATGGGCTAGTCTCCTCTCTTTTCTGGAGAGATGCATCAGCTGTCACATCCTTTGATGCACTTGAGTTCCTTGCAGACTCCAACGCACCACTAAGTACCATTTGAATTTCACTCTCAGCTGAACTTCCTCGGTTTCTAAGAGCGTCAATGTGACCAGAGTAAACATTCACATTAGGAGAGCTTTGTTGATTCATAGATTCCAATCTAGAGTTACATTCTTGAGAGTCTATGGATGTAACATGTGACATTGTGGCTGGTGGAAACCGATGAGAAGTGATATCCTCATCTGCGACAACTTCTTGAGTCACATCTTCTTCATCCTTCTGAACAGATAACAACCTCCAGTACATGCAAAGAAGAATTAAAGCATTCACACAAACTCCCATGAGCATTGCAGAGATAATTCCGATAAGAAATTCCCCAAAAGAAATCTTACTCTGAACTGCTATAACCAGATTTTGAGGGTTGCCAATTGGAGTTGCTGAAGACCCAATATTTGCACTTGAGGCAAGAGCAAGTAGGAATGGATGAGGGGGGAGATTTTGTTGCCTTGCTATTTTTAATACAAATTCAGTCAGAACCACACAAGAGGTATCATTGGTGAAAAAAGCACTTGAAATGGCAGAAATCAGGCAGATTCGACAAAGCAAGTCCTTGGCTCCTCTACTCTTCCATGCAAGCAACTTACCCAAATATTTGAAGAAATCTGCTCTTTCTAGATAGACACTGACAACCATTGTTCCAAAGAGAAGACCAAGGATTGGGAGATCAATTGCAGCATATGCTTGATCTGGGGTTATGACTTGGAAAAAGACCATAAGCTTGGCACCTAGGAGGGACCCTGCAGTTCTCCCTATTGGTAGAAAGGGGGCAGCAGGGAAAGCTGCCAATATCCAGAAGATTGCAAAAGCAATTGAGCCTAGAACCACTTTAACTGTAGAAGCCATGGCCATTTTGAAGCTTGCCAAAGCTGAAATTCTTGTTCTTATACCAAAACTTAAAGGCCCAAAATATTATTCATTAGAGCTCCCTATATGATACCATAACATTTCCTTGCCAAAAGAGTAAGTTCCTGTAACAGGAAGACCCAATTGAACATTATCATCAGATAAAGTTTCAGCTTTCAGATTCTGTCATACATTTAAGACAATATTAAGAAACTCAAACAGGATGATAGATTTTTTCATTGAACAGTAATCAAACATTAAGTATTAAGCCAGTACTATCTAAAAAATATCCACGCGTATTTCTTGTATCTTTAGAAAGAATACAAGGTTAACTAATCAACATATACAAATTTATCATCCAAAAATCAAATGAATAATGAGATCGACGAACATAAACATAGCATTCAAGAATTTTATCATCTTCTTTGTAGAATTAGACTATTATTAGAAGCAAAGTTTTCAAATTGGAAGCAAATCTTAGCAAACATTTTATTACCCATGAATCTGATACGTACTTGATTTTGGGTGAAATGATGTTTCTTGGTTGTAAGAGATGAATATTGATTTTGATGGTGAATTGTAAGGAAGAAGATAATTGGCACTACTTAATGGCTAATGACCAAACTCTAAAAAAATAGAGAGAAATTACAAACTCAAAAGTTTCTTCATTATTGCTTGGTTCTACAAATGAGTATACAATGTTTTATATAAGTGATGAGAGATGAATGCATGGAGTAACCAATTACCATTCTAACTAGCTAACTAATCTCTATTTATTCAATTGACATGCTCTCTAATGGTAATTCTATTCATATCAGAATCATAACACAAACAAGCAGAAAATAATTTAATGAACAAAATCAAATCTTTTTAATCAATGTTACTTTCTATGCTCATTTAAGTGAGTTTCTAAATCAAATCCCAAACAACCGAGAAAACACAGACTCGACAGTTCTCAGTGCAATCAAAGAAAACCAAAAGCAAACAGAAGAACTCAAAATAGCAAATACCCATAAATCATAAGGAAGTGTTCAAACAAATATAACAAATGCACGGCTCAACAATCATCCCAAATTCGCAACTGCCAATATCCCACAGCCATTTTAGTGAACTTTTAAGCTAAATCTGAATCCAACTCAAAATACCAAGATGCAAAAACTCACTCCACAAATAATTAGAAAATCCCAAAAAGCAAACAAATCTTACCTCAGTAAGAGCTCCAGCACTCAGGCAGTGAGGTTCAAAGCGTTTAACCTATAAAATGAGGTAAAATCTTATTGACTACCAAAGATAAAGAGAGTTATATTTAGCATGCAAAAATGAATGGTTCTCGTTTGAGTCAAAGTCTTTACCTTAGTTTTGGATTGTATGGATTAGATTCAGTTTTTAATTCATCCTTTTCTATTAAGAAAGCGAGACAAGGCACAAGTTGACACTAATGGAACTTTCTAAGCGCTTACTTGTCCTGCACATTCTCTTACCGAAATGCAAAGCTCTGAATGTTGTGATTTTGACTTTAAGAACATGACTGAAATTCCTGTGCTACTTATGGATCTATCTCTATCTAGCTTGGTTTTATCAGAATCTTTGAATCGGAATCTGATCAAATTACATCCTTATTAGTTACTTGTCAATTTCTAATATGTGAGTTGTGGCTTTTTAACTAAAGCCTTTAATTAATTAATTAATTGATGATCGTGAAATGTGAACTCTTTGAATCGCAACCTGACCAAGTTACATACTTATTAATTATTTGTCAATTTCTATGATGTGAGTCATTAATGGAAGCTAATTTGGTTTTGTCCCTTACCAAAATCAAATTTTATCAATAAGTTTGGGAGATATCTATTTATCATTCGTTATTTTTTTTATAGAAAAATAGAGTAAAACAAATTACTTATTAGAAAAATCAAATTCTGAAACGAGTGGCGATACCACACAATTTCTTATTTTGAATCTAAATAAGATTTTTTAAAGTTGTTCCCAACTTTTAATTTATAAAAAAACATTATTTTTTTATAATCAGAAAATATTCAATAAATTAGACCGAACGAAATGAGAAAATTTTATTTTGTTTTTAATAGGGCATTCCAAATTGGTTAGCCAAACTGGTCATGAAATCAATATCATATTCAAACGCATGCTCTACAAATTGATGGTCTTACCAAGAACTTTGGTGCTTTTAGTTCGAATTAAATTGCAAGAGAAGTAGCTGCAACAAAGGGATTTGCTTTGAAATTTCAAAATGCTGTTAGTCAGCCATTTTCTAAAGGACTAAAAGAAAATTATAGATATATGGTAAAGTCATCTAGAGGAAAAAGATTTTATTTTATTCAAAAATTGTGATAGGGAGCAGGTTATGGCCCACCATGACGGCATGAATGATGAACTCTTTGGCAATTGATTTCCCAAGTTAGATAGGATTCCTATTTTCTTGGAAGCAAAGCAAATCATGCAGAAAATGTGAATGCAGTATGGCCACCGTTGGCTAGTTTTCCCTTCAACAAATGTAACTTAATTTGATGGACATGTCAATTCTCATCACCGTATAGGAAAAGAAATTCTCTTTAATTAAGATAGACCATAAAGGTCGTCCCCCTTATACATAGAATTTGTTTTTTTTTTTTAGTGAAGAAAATTATTAGCTTGAGAAAAATATGAAGTGATATAAGCCATTTTCTTTGACTTTTATAGTGCATGTTAAACGCGTTTACGAGGCAAACCAAGCATGGGTGTTCATTAAATAATTAAAATTGATTGTTTTGAATTGATTTGATTAAAATAATTTAATTAATTGATTAAATTGATATAAAATAAATTAATCAAAAAAATATATCAATTTATTGGCGATTAAATTTTTTAAATTTTTAATTGTTTAACCGATTAAAAAATTAATTAATATTAATATTTAATATTAATAATATGTTAAATATAAATATAATATATATGTAATATAATAAAATAAAATAAAATATAAATCCTAAATATAAATTAAATATATGATATATAATATATAATAAAAAAATTTAATTATATAAATAGTATCGATTAACTGATTAACTAACTATATCGATTGAAATTAATTTGATCGGTTAATGCTGAAATATTTAGATTAATTCAATCGAAATAATTAAAAAAATGATTGAAAAAAATATTTTAAAATTTTTAACCTACCATTTTAATATATATATATATATATATAAATTAATCCAATGATTATTTGCCGACGGATTTTAATTAATTAATCCAGTACATTAATAATTTAATATAACATGTGAAGTCTTAATGGAAGCTAATTTGGTTTTGTCCATTACCAAAATCATATTTTATCCATAAGTTTGAGAGATGTCTATTTGTCATTCGTTTTTTCCTTTTAGAAAAATAGAGTAAGACAAATTACTTATTAATGATTCTATACCTTGAATTATAAAATTACAAATATTCATTGTATATCATGTAAACACTTCTTTATATAAACCATTTACTAACAAACATGGAATATTTCAAAAGCATATCCAGAATATATGAATAACGATCCTTTTAATTTGAAAATTAAAATGGAGTCAAGTTTATAGTGAGATTGAATACTACATCATCAAATGGAGAATATTCAAATTCAAATATGTCAATGCGACATTTAATCTCACTATAAACTTGACCTCCATTTCACTTCTTAAATGGAGAAGATCGTGATCCAGAATATATAATGATGAAAAACACATCAAAATTGATGATAGATAGTTCACTTTAACAACATCATATGCATAAAACAAATAATAGGAATAAGCATATTTAAGACTTACTGTTTCAGAACCATAGTATTGCACAATGTTTGGGTGGCTTAAGCGGCTTAATAAAACAATTTCCTGCCAAGAGACTGAGAGTAAGATCCCCTTTCAAAGCTAGGTCAAAATTAAAATAAATATGAAGCAATCAAGTGACTTCATCTAGCAGACAATTGAAAACTCCCTAATCTACTATGCAAATCAAATCACCTGCATCAACTGCTTAGCACTTTCCTTTTGACATGGCATCATCTGAAAACAATGTAACCTCCTTCATTGCACACATTGCACCACTTTCACTAAACCAATTAAAAACATAAAATCAGATTACAAGAACTCAATTAATGACCTCTTTCCTAGAAAAGCACATGTCACACAAAAATTCAGCAATCAGATAATAAATCTACAATGCTAGTCCAAAATTGAAGGCACAATCAAGCAATTGTGACACAAAACCATTCATAAAGTTTACGTCTGATAAATGCTTAAATATTCATATTTAAGCCCCTTAATTTACAGTTGTTAGGCTATTTGTTTATGTATTTCAGTATACTCTACTTCATTTTTGTGTTTTCTGTGTTTTTTTTATAGGTTTTTGAAGAAAATATAGCATTTTGGAGCTCTAAGGAAGAAAACTGAAGATTTGGAACCAGATAGGTGCGATCGAGCGCACAAGCACCAAGTGTCCACACCAGGATCGAGCACAGCCTGCACTCGCGCGCAAGAAGAAGACTCGAGCGCAATAGTATGCGATCGAGCGCACACATACAGTAAACCAGTAGACCTTGTTTTGAAAATAATGGTTCGGGTCTTATTTTGGAAATTTGGGTTTCGAGGTGTTCTTAGAACCCTATAAATAGATTTGTAAAACACAAAAACAGTATCCCCTTTTAGTTTAGTTTTTGTTCAGGGAGGCCGGAGGTCGGATGAGCCCAAAGAAGAGATTGTGGAGACGAATTGATGACTCTTCTCCATAGTGTTTTCGGGTTTCTTCTTTCATTTGTTATTTTACTTTATGATGTTGTTTACCATCACAACTATGTGTAACTAAACCCCAGTATGGGCTTAGTTGAAGCCCTAATTATGTTTAACCAATAATTCAATATTGGCGCCCTTGCAATATTTATGCTGTGATTCTTAACTTGATTAATATCTGTTTGTATTTAAATTCCTCATATGTGTGTGTCTGATCAATGTATGCATGTGGTATGGATTAGTTAGTTGAATCAATTTGGATGACCGAGTCATGGGTTCAACAATAGTAACAAAAGATATCTTATCCGGATTCTTGGGTTAATCAACATGGGAAACCGGGAGCGGACCAAGCCCTAGGTCTCGTGTGGTTGTCTATTTCCACAGACCTTATGCTCTCTTAAAGAACAACTCAGTATACACCATGCTGAATCCCTTAAGAGAGAAAAGAGTTAGAGTATACGCCATGCCTAACTCGTTGCTTAGGGAAATCAATAGCCTAAAGAGTGGACCAAGCCCTTAGGTTGACAACCATTAGGTATTCATAGCCTGAGTAGAGCATTGGCATATTGTTTTATTGGGGTAGCATGATTAATGGTGGATATCAAATCCCTACGCCTCCATCATTATTCTTAATCTAGACTCAATATTTCTATCTATTTTTACTTTGTGAAATTAATTCTAAATCGAAATTCATCAATTCCTATGGAAATGATCTCGCACTTGCACACTATGTTAATATTGACCTTGTGCACTTACAAGTAAAACAAGTTTAATTACTTGTTTATTTATTTAGGTAGATAAAAGCACAATAACGTCCATATGTGTACACGGGTAAAGAAAAATGGAAAATGAAGCCAACCATCTTTTCTTTTGGGTATATACCTGTTAAAATCAAGATAAACGTGTCCAAAAGTGCTGCTACCTAGAAGCTTCCCCTTTTTCCAGCGAGATCCAGGGCTTATAGGATTCTCTGCTCTTCCTGGACTACGTGGCACAGAGGGAGATGTTGCTGCTGAATTCGAGTGGAAGAAAGGAGAAGAATTGCAGATTGTTACAGGAGGAAGAGGCAAACGATGGCTTTGTTGGTTCCCATCATCAGGCCAACTAGTCTGTGACTCGGTGACTGTTCCTCCAGCTCTAGGATTAATCGGTGTAACGGCACCACTATGAATCCTGGAGCTGGGCCTAGGGCTAGTCATTCTGGGACTAGGTATTGGAGAATATTCAGGGCTTCCCTTGCTCTGTTGCCAAAAAGGCTGTCCTAACATATCCCCTCCCATCGAATTATGCCCAGAATTGTGACCTGAACCAAGACTGGAGCATTGGCCAGATCCAAGTAAAGTGACATCTAGATAAGCCTTCCCTGCCCAGAAAGCAGAGTTTATGACTTGATCAGTGCCAAACACTCCCATTGGACTTCTGGAAGGACTTGACATGGAGCTGTCTTGAGCACTGCTGAAGGCACCATGATATGGAACCAGTAGATTTGGCACATGACTGCTCAAAGGTCTCCGTTTAGGTGATGCAGGGAAAACATGATTATTGAATGAAATATTAGCTGGGTTTTTTGTCTCTCTTGAGTTTATTTGGGAAACAGGAGATGTCTGATCCTTGAGCATCACACTTCAGCAAAAAAAATGACATAAATTTGTCAGAGAGAAGTGTAAGAATTATAGCAGCTAACCACAAACAACCCATACACTACCATGTGCATACAAGGATACATCCATGCCGAAAGCAGCATGGTTGATGAGAGAAGTCAGCTCACCTGGATGGGCTACTTGTAGCAGTTCTAGTCCCATTGTCGTAGTCAGTTGCTTGGGGACTGCGATGGCATGAGTCAGCAGGATCATCACTGTCAATAAAGCACTCACTGGATAATGAAGCAGTGACAAAATCTCCATCTAAATCAGTAGGATTTGGTCTGCTACGAATGCATGCTGGTCTAGGGAGAGGCAAAAACAATGATGACTTAGAGCTTTTTCCCAGTCTTGGTTTTGATGATATAGTGATTCCAGTATCCGTAGGACCCACACTTGCAGGGCGCAGACCAGGAAGGGGAAGTAGTTAGCATGAGGTCTTTCAGCAAAGCTTTGACACCTCAACACTTCTTTGGAAGGTGAAGGTGATCTTGATGCTGCTCGGGGTTGACATCCCTTCTCCGAGACTGTGTCACCGCTATGTCTCCCAGGTCCTCCTGATCGACTGTTTAGTTTACCTTCAGATAGAGTCTTAAATTTACGGTGCAATGAATCAATGAAAATGATAAATTAACTTCAACAATGCAACATCTTATTCTTCACTATGACCATGAATCATACCAATTTATCTTTGAAATGCAGCAAATACAACTTAGCACGCATCACTTGAAAGCCTACCATATCTCAAATTCATTCCTTCAATGTACCCACTAAAACAAGTATGTAATTTTGAATCTCAATTTTTGATTATTGAAACCTGAAAATATACTCCATTCAAACTAACCCAACGTACTTAAGAGTTTATCGTCTTCTTTTCCTTTCCCGATTTTCCCAGAATCCAAACAAAAGATTACGATCTCAAATTACTCAATAACACAACGATATCAAAACAGGTCTACATTTAAGTTGCTAAAAATGGAAAAAGTTTAACGAACACCTAAATTAACTAACTAAAGCTAAATTTACTACAATTAGGAGAAAAAAAGAAACAAAACTTACTTTACATGCTTGAAGCTGCGAATCTGAGCTAGAACACTGATTCATCACACAATAATGGAGTGATTGATAACTTGAATCATTCGATTACCGATGCAAAACAAAACCCAGGTGCAGTGGAATCTGAAAAGTTAAAAAAAGTTAAATTTTCTGAAGGGTTTTTTTTCTTTTGAATTGAGAGAAAGTGAAGAGATTGAGTTGAGAGTGAGAGAGATTGATAGAAATGTAGAGATATAGTATGCAGTGGATTTATTTTCTACCTGAAGTTAAATTGCGTTTTTGGTGGTCAAGATTTCCCACCATTGTTTAAATATTCCTCATTTTTCAAAAAAGATCAAACAGAAATTTAAATTTTAATTGTGTTTTTCAAATTTCAATAGATTTTTTAATTACATTTCTTATCAAATTTGAAATGATACATGTTTGCAACACTATCGATTTATGTGACTGTAAAAATATTGAAAGTTAAAGATTTTTTTTATTTCTTTTATCTTATTTTTTTAATAGTATTTCTTCTATAAGGATAAAAAAGATAAAGAGAGTAAAAAAATTTTTTCTTCATATATTAACAATTTTATGAGTTGATCATAAAAGATTAATAGAAACACTTTTAAAATAGAACATCAAAATGAAACCCAATGTTGGCATTTATGATTTTCTTATCTTTATTTTTCATGATATCACTAGAGTATGAATGTTAACGTTAAAACAAAATGATTTGAAATAACAAAATTACATCAAATATGAAAGAAAAATGAGATAGGTGGTGTAAAATAGTGTATCATTTTAAATGTTTTTGTCATCCCATTTCGTTATTTTATTTTTTTAAATTTATTGTGTTTTAAATTCTGATTTCATTGTTAGAAGAGTTTAATGAGATTCACATATAAGTAATGTTTAATAATTGATTAAATCAATAATTTTAAGGTAAAAATTACTTAAATTTATTAATTTAAACATAGTTAAATCAATTCTCAAACAGCATCTATAAATAACAGAGTTCATGTACTTTTGAAAAAAGAAAAAAAAATTAAATATAATGCCATCATCCTTATTTTGGAAACCAAGTTACAATTTTGGCAGAGAATCCCAAAATATTTGGTTCCTTTTATGAATAATAATAGAACCTCTAGGCTTAAACTCTGTCCGGCCTATAAAGAGATCCCACCACTATTGCTACATGTTGTTGGCAATATACTCAATTAACATTGTTTACACTATGAACAAAAAAAATAGAAGTGCTTTAACGACACATAAATTACATTCAACTTGGGAAAATTGTATGCATCATTGCTTTTTTTATAAGTAAATTTTAATTGTTTATGGTTTTATAGTTGAAATTATTTCATATTAAAAAAATATCGAGATATTTAAAAAGTTATTTATCACCAAAAAGTTTAAAAAATTAGATTTATGCCACGTTTGTTTGTCTGGAATTGGAATTGAAGAGTAATTATATTTTTTTAACATTAAATTGATTTAAATAAACATAATTTTACTTCGATTCAAATTGTAAATTTTAATTCTAAACGACCAAACATAACCTCAAAGTTTTTTAATCGAGTTATTGATACTAGGTAAAATTAAATATTAAAATATAATAAATTAAAAAGCAAAGCAAAACAAAGTAATGATTGGCTCTTTAAGACAATTGTTCCTATCCTTCTTTTCCGTACATAAAAACCAAACAATAATTATGATTGGACATTCTTTCAAACCATTTAAAAAATATTTTGAAAACTTGAATGGTGATTATTTAAAAATTTGAGTTATAATTATAACCCAAATTTCAAAGTGTATAAAATGAGTGTTTAAATAACACCACTCTAAACCAAAACCTTGAGCTAAACTATTAAGATAAACAACCTAAAATCAAACACACAAAAATACAATATTCTCTAAATACACAACTATTAAGATAAACAACCTTGAGCAAAACTATAGCTAAATACACAGCTATAGTGCTGCAGCCATGGTAAAATGAGATTGAAAATACAATTTTATCTATCTTTACCTTTTATTTCATTCAATTGGATGGATAAAATCGTCTTTTTACACCAATCTACTGTGGGTTTTGCAATAAAAGCCGTGTAGCATCACCCATACAAAAATACTCTTCGGTTAAAGAACATCATTATCATCTTATGAGCATCAAACCAATAGCAGTAACTATAAGAGTAGAGGGAACTCCAAATTTAAGGTGCTTCCAGAAGGTTAAGGTGTACCCTAGATGTGGTGCACGGCGAGCTTGCTCACAGACTATCAAGTTGGCGGCTGATCCCAACAGGGAGAGGTTCCCACCAACAGTACTGACCCAAGCTAAAATTAGCCACGCTTTCTTCTTGTCAGCTGCAGAAATAGCAGCTGCTGATGCTGCCACTCGTCCTCCAAGCAAGAGCACTGAGAAAATATGAACACATTGAGCTTAAGTAATGTGAAACCGAAACCTTAATGTCTCCATGATTGATGGTTTCATAACTGGTTGCCATAAAATTCAACATTGGTCTACATTAATCAATTACTTGTTATACACATCTGCTTAATTTGAAATCTATAAAAGCAATTTGCTTGTATTTGCTTCTCAGCTCTTTACTCAACCAATAACATTATGAAGCCCTGCTTAGTTAACTTGCATATACAGCTAGGATTCTTTAAAGCTAATCTCATCAAACAGATTATAGGAGAAGGGGAACATCAACATACCAGTTGGTACATTTGAAGCCAAATTTGACAGGACAAGTATAACAAGGGCAAGAACTGCTATTCCACTAGCACGATCAATCTTTGCATAGGGCTCCATCAAATCCCATAGAGTGCTTGGAATTCCAGTTTGGTTGAAGCCATCAACCGTGATGAACATTCCACAAAAGAAAATTAAAAGCGAATAGCATACCTGGCCAAAAGACGAGATATAAACTTGCATGACTATATGTTCTGAAATAAGTAATCAACACTCTGTATTCTTCTAGTGGACAATGCTTTAAAAGTATCAATCTCATTGATATGGGAAAAAGAGAAAGGGGCAAAAGAACATCTTGGCTCTAGATTTTACCTTCTCTAGGCATGGCTGAGCATCCTTGAAATCATGAACCACAAGAGCAAGAGCAGCAGTGACTGCAGTCCAAGACATATTGAGGCCCATAAGCAAAGAAATCAACATTCCTAGAGTAGCAAGGTAAACACATGATTTCCATAAAATCCTTTTCCACCTTGTTGTTAGAGTATCCTTTTCTTCTGAAGACTGCATCAAAAATGGCTCTTTCAATTTATCCATTAACACTGCCTTCCTTGATGGGTTGGTCTTTGATATCCATCTCTAATTATACTTTCCCAACAGGTAATATGTCAATGCACTAGTCTTATATTGAATACCTAATGGTTGCCAACCTAAGGGCATGGTATCTATTCCTTAAGGTATTGATTTCTCTAAGCACCGAATTAGGCATGATATTTATTCTAACTCTTTTCTTTCTTAAGGGATTCAACATGGTATCTACTAAGTTGTTCCGTAAGAAAGCATAAGATTTATGGAAATCGACAACTACATGAGACCTATGGCATGGTATCTACTCCCGGTTTCCCATGTTGATTAATTTGTTACCATTGTTAGGCCCATGACTCGGTCATCCAAATTGGTCTAACTAACTAATCCCTACCACATACACATATGAGGAATGTAAATAAACACAGACGTTAAACAAGTTAAACATCATAATCAAGGCTATTGCAAAGATTATCAATGAATGTATATATAGGAAAGCATAACTAGGGCTTCAATCGAGCCCTATAAAGAGTTAGTTACACATGCTGTCTAAGATAAGCATCATAACATAAATTAAACATAAAATATAAAGCCCGAAGAATACTGTGGAGACGGGTTCTCAATCCTCTCCAAAGCTTACAACTCCGAGCTAAGCAAAAGATAAAAGAAGCGATGTCTTTTGTGTGTGTTTACAGGTGTATTTATAAGGTTTGAATAACCCTAGAAGACTCTGGAAACCCTAAACTTCCTAAAACACAAAGCCTCTTCTATTTCCAAAACTGGTTCTGTCATTTTATTGTTCACGCCCGTACATGTGCGCTTGATCGAATTCGTTGTACGTTCGATCGCAAGGCTGCGCTCGATCCTTCTTGTGTGTGCACGAGCCCTTATGCGCTCGATCGCACTTTAGCCAGCAGCTACTCCAGGATTTCCAGATTTCTTCCTTTAGGTGCCAAAAATGCTTCTTTTTCTCCAAGACCCTATAAAGCATGTGAAACACAAAAATGAAGTAAACTAGACTAAATTAACATAAACTAGGACTTAACAAATGTAAATTAAGGGGCTTAAATATGAACATTTAAGCACCTATCATTGATGAGAGAAGTCAGCTCACCTGGATAGGCTACTTGCAGCAGTTCTAGTCCCATTGTCGTAGTCAGTTGCTTGGGGACTGCGATGGCATGAGTCAGCAGGATCATCACTGTCAATAGAGCACTCACTGGATAATGAAGCCGTGAAAAAATCTCCATCTAAATCAGTAGGATTTGGCCTGCTACGAATGCACGCTGGTCTAGGGAGAGGCAAAAAAAATGATGACTTAGAGCTTTTTCCCAGTCTTGGTTTTGACGATATAGTGATTCCAGTATCCGTATGACCCACGCTTGCAGGGCGCAGACCAGGAAGTGGAAGTGGTTGAGCATGAGGTCTTTCGGCAAAGCTCTGACACCTTAACACTTCTTTGGAAGGTGAAGGTGATCTTGATGCTGCTCGAGGTTGAGATCCCTTTTCCGAGACTGTGTCACTGCTGTGTCTACGAGATCCTCCTGATCGACTGTTTAGTTTACCTTCAGATGGAGTCTTAAATTTACGGTGTAATGAATCAATGAAACTCTCTTTGCTGGTTTTCTTCTTTGCTTCTTTGGATGATGAATTCCCCCACCACGAAGGCATGTTTTACAATTTCTAAGGTCTACAGATTTTGCGGGCAAGTTTTTCTATGACAAACCCATTTTACAACGTCAAAATTTTACCATGTAACACTTGTACATGAAGCTATTGATCACATTGACAACTTCTACAGCTTCAAACCAAAGAAGGTTCAATTCTTTAATGCAACAATGGCATTCAATGTAAGAGCTATGTGAGCTACTAGATTGTGAGGCAGAGATTGAGTGAGGTTCACAATTAACCACAAGTTCTAAGATCTGCAAAAGAGGGGAAAAAACTATTTTCTTAGTTTTCCCCAAACAAAATAATTTAACATGTTCATTGTTCAGTGATCACCAAAAACAAGTCAACTCTGTAAATCGCTCGCAAATTAAATTGCCTAAAGGACTTTAAAAAACAATTTCCGTTCAAAACAGAAATTAAATGAACATGTGATACAGTAAACTGGTAGACTCTGTTTTGAAAATAATGGTTCGGGTCTTATTTTGGAAATTAGGGTTTCGAGGTGTTCTTAGAACCCTATAAATAGATTTGTAAAACACAGAAACAGTATCCCCTTTTAGTTTAGTTTTTGTTCGGGGAGGCTGGAGGTCGGACGAGCTCGAAGAAGAGATTGTGGAGACGAATTGACGACTCTTCTCCATAGTGTTTTCGGGTTTCTTCTTTCCTTTGTTATTTTACTTTATGATGTTGTTTAGCATCACAACTATGTGTAACTAAACCCCAGTAAGGGCTTAGTTGAAACCCTAATTATGTTTAACCAATAATTCAATATTGGTGCCCTTGTAATATTTATGCTGTGATTCTTAACTTGATTAATACTTGTTTGTACTTAAATTCTTCATATATGTGTGTCTGATCAACGTATGCATGTGGTATGGATTAGTTAGTTGAATCAATTTGGATGACCGAGTCCTGGGTTCAACAATAGTAACAAAAGATATCTTATCCGGATTCTTGAGTTAATCAATATGGGAAACCGGGAGCGAACCAAACCTTAGGTCTCGTGGGGTTATCGATTTCCACAGACCTTATGCTCTCTTAAGGAAAACTCAGTATACACCATGCTGAATCCCTTAAGAGAGAAAAGAGTTAGAGTATACACCATGCCTAACTCGTTGCTTAGGAAAATCAATAGCCTAAGGAGTAGACCATGCCCTTAGGTTGACAACCATTAGATATTCATAGCATGAGTAGAGCATTGGTATATTGTTTTATTGGAGTAGCATGATTAGTGGTGGATATCAAATCCCTACGCCTCCATCATTATTCTTAATCTAGACTCAATATTTCTATCTATTTTTACTTTGTGAAATTAATTCTAAATCAAAATTCATCAATCCCTATGAAAATGATCTCGCACTTGCACACTATGCTACTATTGACCTTGTACACTTGCAAGTAAAATAAGTTCGATTACTTGCTTATTTATTTAGGTAGATAAAAGCACAACAATGTCCATATGTGTACATGGGTAAAGAAAAATGGAAAATGAAGCCAACCATCTTTTCTTTTGGGTATATACCTGTTAAAATCAAGATAAACGTGTCCAAAAGTGCCTCTACCTAGAAGCTTCCCTTTTTTCCAGCGAGATCCAGGGCTTATAGGATTCTCTGCTCTTCCTGGACTACGTGGCACAGAGGGAGATGTTGCTGCTGAATTCGAGTGGGAGAAAGGAGAAGAATTGCAGATTGTTACAGGAGCAAGAGGCAAACGATGGCTTTGTTGGTTCCCATCATCAGGCCAACTAGTCTGTGACTCGGTGACTATTCCTCCAGCTCTAGGATTAATCGGTGTAACAGCACCACGATGAATCCTGGAGTTGGGCCTAGGGCTAGTCATTCTGGGACTAGGTATTGGAGAATATTCAGGGCTTCCCTTGCTCTATTGCCAAAATAGCTGTCCTAACATATCCCCTCCCATCGAATTATGCCCAGAATTGTGACCTGAACCAGGACTGGAGCATTGGCCAGATCCAAGTAAAGTGACATCTAGATAAGCCTTCCCTGCCCAGAAAGCAGAGTTTATGACTTGATCAGTGCCAAACACTCTCATTGGACTTCTGGAAGGACATGACATGGAGCTGTCTGGAGCACTGCTGAAGGCACCATGATTTGGAACCAGTAGATTTGGCACATGACTGCTTAAAGGTCTCCGTTTAGGTGATGTAGGGAAAACATGATTATTGAATGAAATATTAGCTGGGTTTTTTTGTCTCTCTTGAGTTTATTTGGGAAACAGGAGATGTCTGATCATTGAGCATCACACTTCAGCGAAAAAAATGACATAAATTTGTCAGAGAGAAGTGTAAGAATTATAGCAGCTAACCACAAACAACCCATACACTACCATGTGCATACAAGGATACATCCATGCCGGAAGCAGCATGGTTGATGAGTGAAGTCAGCTCACCTGGATGGGCTACTTGCAGCAGTTCTAGTCCCATTGTCGTAGTCAGTTGCTTGGGGACTGCGATGGCATGAGTCAGCAGGATCATCACTGTCAATAGAGCACTCACTGGATAATGAAGCCGTGACAAAATCTCCATCTAAATCAGTAGGATTTGGTCTGCTACGAATGCACGCTGGTCTAGGGAGAGGCAAAAACAATGATGACTTAGAGCTTTTTCCCAGTGTTGGTTTTGATGATATAGTGATTCCCGTATCCGTACGACCCACACTTGTAGGGCGTAGACCAGGAAGTGGAAGTGGTTGAGCATGAGGTCTTTCGGCAAAGCTTTGACACCTCAACACTTCTTTGGAAGGTGAAGGTGATCTTGATGCTGCTCGGGGTTGACATCCCTTCTCCGAGACTGTGTCACCGCTATGTCTCCCAGGTCCTCCTGATCGACTGTTTAGTTTACCTTCAGATGGAGTCTTAAATTTACGGTGTAATGAATCAATGAAAATGATAAATTAACTTCAACAATGCAACATCTTATTCTTCACTATGACCATGAATCATACCAATTTATCTTTGAAGTGCAGCAAATACAACTTAGCACGCATCATTTGAAAGCCTACCATATCTCAAATTCATTCCTTCAATGTACCCACTAAAACAAGTATGTAATTTTGAATCTCAATTTTGGATTATTTGAAACCTGAAAATATACTCCATTCAAACTAACCCAACTACCCAACGTACTTCAGAGTTTATCGTCTTCTTTTCCTTTCCCTATTTTCCCGGAATCCAAAAAAAAGATTACGATCTCAAATTACTCAATAACACAACGATATCAAAACAGATCTACATTTAAGTTGCGAAAAATGGAAAAAGTCTAACGAACACCTAAATTTACTACAATTAGGCAAAAGAAATAAACAAAACTTACTTTACATGCTTGAAGCTGCGAATCTGAGCTAGAACACTGATTCATCACACAATAATGGAATGATTGATAACTTGAATCATTCGATTACCAATGCAAAACAAAACCCTAGGAATCTGAAAAGTTAAAAAAAGATAAATTTTCTGAAGAGTTTTTTTTTTTTTTTTGAATTGAGAGAAAGTGAAGAGATCGAGTTGAGAGTGAGAGAGATTGATAGAAATGTAGAGATATAGTATGTATGTGCTCGGACGCAGAGTTGTCTGAGCGTTGATTTTAGGCATTAAAAAATAATAAATAAAAATAGGGAGTGAGGTAAGGAGTGGTAACTTTCATGTAATTCCCAGATGCAGTGGATTTATTTTCTACCTGAAGTTAAATTGCGTTGTTGGTGCTCAAGATTTCCCACCTTAATTATATGAGGTAATTATCACTAAGCGCCTCCATTTTAACCATTGTTTCAATATTTCTCATATTTCAAAAAAGATCAAACAGAAATTTCAATTTTAACTGTGTTTTTCAAATTTCAATATAAAAGATTAATAGAAACACTTTTAAAATAGAACATCAAAATGAAACCCAATGTTTCCATTTATGATTTTCCTATTTTTATGTTTCATGATATATTGAAGTATAAATGTTAACGTTAAAACAAAATGATTTGAAATAACAAAATTGCATCAAACATGAAAGAAAAATGAGATAGGTGGTGTGAAGTAGTTTATCATTTCAAATGTTTTTGTAATCTTTTTTCGTTATTTTATTTTTTAAATTTGTTGTATTTTAAGTCCTGATTTCATGGTTAGAAGAGTTTAATCAGATTCACATATACCTAATGTTTGAGAATTGATTAAATCAATAATCTTAAGGTAAAAATTACTTAAATTTATTAATTTAAACATATTTAAATCAATTCTCAAACGTCGCCTATAAATAATAGATTTCATGTACTTTTGGAAAAAGAAAAAAAATTAAATATCATGCCACCATCCTTGTTTTGGAAACCAAGTTAAAATTTTGGTCGAGAATCCCAAAATATTTGGTTCCTTTTATGAACAATAATAGAACCTCAAGGTTTAAACTACCAACAAAAATATAGAACTGCTTTAACGTTTTTAACAACACATAAATTACATTCAACTTGGGAAAATTGTATGCATCGTCCCTTTTTTTATAAGTAAATTTTAATTGTTTATGGTTTTATGGTCGAAATTATTTCATATTAAAAAAAATATTGAGATATTTAAAAAGTTATTTATCACAAAAAAATCTAAAGAATTAGATTTATGTCACGTTTGGTTGTCTAGAATTGAAATTGAGGTGTAATTATATTTTTTTAACATTAAATTGGTTTAAAAAAATATAATTTCACTTCAATTTCAATTACAAATTTTAATTCTAAACAGCCTAACATAACATCAAAGTTTTTTAATCAAGTTATTGATACTAGGTAAAATTAAATATTAAAATATAATAAATTAAAGGGCAAAGCAAAGCAAAGTAATGATTGGCTCTTCGAGACAATTGTTTCTATCCTTCTTTTTTCTTATATAAAAACCAAACAATAATTATGATTGGACGTTCCTTCAAACAATTTAAAAAATATTTTGAAAACTTGAATAATGATTATTTAAAAATTTGAGTTATAATTATAACTCAAATTTCAAAGTGTATAAAATAAGTGTTTTACAGGGTGTCTAAATAACACCACTCTAAACCAAAACCTTGAGCTAAACTATTAAGATAAACAACCTAAAATCAAACATACAAAAATACAATTTTATCTAAATACACAACTATTAAGATAAACAACCTTGAGCACTGCATCCATGGTAAAATGAGATTGAAAATACAATTTTATCTATCTTTACCTTTTATTTCATTCAATTGGATGGATAAAATCGTCTTTTTACACCAATCTACTGTGGGTTTTGCAATAAAAGCCGTGTAGCATCACCCATACAAAAATACTCTTCGGTTAAAGAACATCATTATCATCTTATGAGCATCAAACCAATAGCAGTAACTATAAGAGTAGAGGGAACTCCAAATTTAAGGTGCTTCCAGAAGGTTAAGGTGTACCCTAGATGTGGTGCATAGCGAGCTTGCTCACAAACTATCAAGTTGGCGGCTGATCCCAACAGGGAGAGGTTCCCACCAACAGTGCTGACCCAAGCTAAAATTAGCCACGCCTTCTTCTCGTTAGCTGCAGAAATAGCAGCTGCTGATGCTGCCACTCGTCCTCCAAGCAAGAGCACTAAGAAATATGAACACATTGAACTTAAGTAATGTGAAACCGAAGCCTCAATGTATCCATGATTGATGGTTTGATAACTGGTTGCCATAAAATTCAATACTGGTCTACATTAATCAATTACTTGTTATACACATCTACTTAATTTGAAATCTATAAAAGTAATTTGCTTGTATTTTCTTCTAAGCTCTTTACTCAACCAATAACATTATTAAGCCCCAGTTAGTTAACTTGCATATACAGCTAGGATTCTTTAAATCTAATCTCATCAAACAGATTCAGGAGAAGGGGAACATCAACATACCAGTTGGTACATTTGAAGCCAAATTTGACAGGACAAGTATAACAAGAGCAAGAACTGCTATTCCACTAGCACGATCAATCTTTGCATAAGGCTCCATCAAATCCCATATAGTGCTTGGAATTCCAGTTTGGTTGAAGCCATCAACCGTGATGAACATTCCACAAAAGAAAATTAAAAGCGAATAGGATACCTGGCCAAAAGACGAGATATAAACTTGCATGACTATATGTTCTAAAATAAGTAATCAACACTTCGTATTCTTCTAGTGGACAAAGCTTTAAAAGTATCAATCTCATTGATATGGTAAAAAGAGAAAGGGGCAAAAGAACATCTTGGTTCTAGATTTTACCTTCTCTAGGCATGGCTGAGCATCCTTGAAATCAAGAACCACAAGAGCAAGAGCAGCAGTGACTGCAGTCCAAGACATATTGAGGCCCATAAGCAAAGAAATCAACATTCCTAGAGTAACAAGGTAAACACGTGATTTCCATAAAATCCTATTCCACCTTGCTGTTAGAGTATCCTTTTCTTCTGAAGACTGCATCAAAAATGGCTCTTTTAATTTATCCATTGACACTGCCTTCCTTGATTGGCTGGTCCCCTCTCTTTTCTCGAGAGATGCATCAGCTGTCACATCTTTTGATGCACTTGAGTTCCTTGCATACTTCAACGCACCAGTAAGTACCGTTTGAATTTCACTCTCAGCTGAACTTACTCCTTTTCTAAGAGCGTCAATGTGACCTGAGTAACCATTCACATTAGGAGAGCTTAGTAGATTCGTAGATTCCAATCTAGAGTTCCATTCTTGAGAGTCTATGGATGTAATATGTGACATTGTGGCTGGTGGAAACCGATGAGAAGTGACATCCTCATCTGCGACAACTTCTTGAGTCACATCTTCTTCATCCTTCTGAACAGATAACAACCTCCAGTACATGCAAAGAAGAATTAAAGCATTCACACAAACTCCCATGAGCATTGCAGAGGTAAGTCCGATAAGAAATTCCCTAAAAGAAATCTTACTCTGAACTGCTATAACTAGATTTTGAGGGTTGCCAATTGGAGTTGCTGAAGACCCAATATTTGCACTTGAGGCAAGAGCAAGTAGGAATGGATGAGGGGGGAGATTTTGTTGCCTTGCTATTTTTAATACAAATTCAGTCAGAACCACACAAGAGACATCATTAGTGAAAAAAGCACTTGAAACGGCAGAAATCAGGCAGATTCGACAAAGCAAGTCCTTGGCTCCTCTACTCTTCCATGCAAGCAACTTACCCAAATATTTGAAGATATCTGCTCTTTCTAGATAGACACTGACAACCATTGTTCCAAAGAGAAGACCAAGGATTGGGAGATCAATTGCAGCATATGCTTGATCTGGAGTTATGACTTGGAATAAGACCATAAGCATGGCACCTAGGAGGGACCCTGCAGTTCTCCCTATTGGTAGAAAGGGGACAGCAGGGAAAACTGTCACTACCAAGAACACTGCAAAAGCAATTGAGCCTAGAACCACTTCAACTGTAGAAGCCATGGCCATTTTGAAGCTTGCCAAAGCTGAAATTCTTGTTCTTATACCAAAGCTTAAAGGCCCAAAATATTATTCATTAGAGCTCCCTATATGATACCATAAAATTTCCAATTGAACATTATCATCAGATAAAGTTTCAGCTTTCAGATTCTGTCATAGCTTCAAGACAATATTAAGAAACTCAAACAGGATGATAGATTTTTTCATTGAACAGTAATCAAACAGTAAATATTAAACCAGTACTAGCTAAAAGATAGTCCACGCGTCTTTCTTGAATCTTTAGGAAGAATACAAGGTTAACCAATCAACATATACAAATTTATCATCCAAAAATCAAATGAATAATGAGATCGACGAACATAAACATAGCAGTCAAGAGTTTTATCATCTTCTTTGTAGAATTAGACTATTAGTAGAAGCAAAGTATTCAAATTGGAAGCAAATTTTAGCAAACATTTCATTACCCATGAATTTGATACGTACTAGATTTTGGGTGAAATGATGTTTCTTGGTGGTAAGAGATGAATATGGATTTTGATTGTGAATTGTAAGGAATAAGATAATTGACACTATTTAATGGCACTAATGACCAAACCCTAGGAAAATAGAGAGAAATTACAAACTCAAAAGTTTCTTCACTATTGCTTGGTTCTACAAATGAGTATACAATGCCTTATAGAAGTGATGAGAGATGAATGCATGGAGTAACCAACTTCCATTCTAACTAACTAACTAATTAGCCAACTAACTAATCTCTTTTTCAATTGACATGCTCTCTAATAGTAATTCTATTCATATCAGAATCATAACACAAACAAAGCAGAAAATAATTTAATGAACAAAATCAAATATTTTTAATCAATGTTACTTTCCATGCTCATTTCAGTGAGTTTCTAAATCAAATCCCAAACAATCGAGAAAACACAGACTCGAGAGTTCTCAGCGCAATCAAAGAAAACCAAAAGCAAACAAAATAACTCAAAATAGTAAATACTCATAAATCATAAAGAAGTGTTCAAACAAATATAACAAATGCACGGTTCAACAATCATCATAAATTCGTAACTTCCAATTTTAGTGAACTTTTATGCTAAATCTGAATTCAACTCAATATAACCAGATGCAAAAACTCACTCCACAAATAATTAGAAAATCCCAAAAAGCAAACAAATCTTACCTCAATAAGAGCTCCAGTACCCAAGCAGTGAGGTTCAAAGCGTTTAACCTACAAAATGAGGTAAAATCTTATTAACTACCAAAGATAAAGAGTCATATTTAGCATGCAAAAAAGAATGGTTCTCTTTTGAGTCAAAGTCCTTACCTTAGTTCTGGATTGTATGGATTAGATTCAGTTTTTAATTAATCCTTATCTGTTAAGAAAGCGAGACAAGGCACAAGTTGACACTAATGGAACTTTCTAAGCACTTACTTGTCCTACGCATTCTCTTACCGAAATGCAAAGCTCTGAATGTTGTGATTTTGACTTTAAGAACATGACAGAAATTCCTGTGCTACTTATGGATCTGTCTCTATCTAGCTTGGTTTTATATGGATTAGATTCAGTTTTTAATTCCTCCTTTTCTGTTAAGAAACCGAGACAAGGCACATGTTTGACAGTAATGGAACTTTTTTCTGTACTTCTGAGGAACTTTTCATGATTATAAGGCAGTAAATAAATATTTAATTAACTTCGGAACTTTTCATGACACCCACATGGTCAATCATGAGCTTATATGTCTTACTATAATCCAAAAAGAATTTATATAAAGAATTTTTTTAAGGCTAATACATCCTGCGAGGCATTATTGATAATGAGGTTATCTAATTATGACCTATAGTCCTTGCATAAAGTAAACAAGTTTTTCCCTTTTAGTTTTGCAGTCATTTCAATGAATTATCCGGATTCGATTTTTTTTCTCAATAAAACAGCAGCGAAATCTTATAACAAGTACATTTAATGTTAAAGCAAAATAAACAAGTAAATCATTTTAATACAAATTTATTCAAGAAAGTAACAGTTTTTAAAATACTAACAATTTGTTGAATACTAAGGATCTTATATGTTTCATGTATGATTGGTTAGCTATGTTAAAAAAATGTTTATCAAGTTTTTATTTTTTTTATAATTCAAGTCAAAATGAAGGCACACTCTTTTTTTTCCGTTGAGTTAAGCGCATGGCTACTTCTACAAATTTTTATTTTCTTTTTAGCATTAATAAAAAGTAAATTTAAAACATAATAAAATATTCGCTCTATTGGTTGCTTTCAAAAATATGGAAAGGAAACATTGATTTTTGTTTTTTTTGGACAAAAATAACATAAATTCCTTCTAAAAATTTTATATTTTCAATAATTTATATTTTAAAAAAATAAACATGTTTTGATAAATTTTAATTTATGCTTAAAGCTATAGTTTTTTCGTACAAAATTTGTTAAAATATAGATTAAATCATACACCAAAGTGAAATTTTTGTAATTTATGTATTATATTAGTTTTATTAAATTATAAAGTCCGATATCAAATTTTATTTTTCTTAAAAAAATTACAAACTTCATATAAAGAACTTCACTTTAATTTTGCCTTTTTAGTTTGGATGAATTGAAGAAATATAATTATAACTTTAGACTTGAGGCTTAACATTTTTTCCCCCTTTATGTTAGGATAAAAATCATGAAATCTGATTTTTTTTTCACAAGGAAAATTGTTAATGTTGGCCTGTTGGGTAAAAGATATTTGGAGATGATGAATCGAAGCTGGATTGGACTATACCATGCTCCAAATTTCAACCCAATTATGAGTTGCCATGTGTCAATCAAATCCAATCATCTATTTTTTAAGTGATAAATTTGAAAGATACTAAACTCAATGAGATCGAGTTCACACTTCACGACAATCAAAAGGTCGGTCTGATAATTGTGAAATGTAAACTCTTTGAAACGCAACCTGACCAAATTACATTCTTATTAGTTACTTGTCAATTTCTAAAATGTGAGTTGTGACTTTTTAATTAAAACCTTTAATTAATTAATTAATTGACGATTGTGAAATGTGAACTCTTTGAATCGCACCTGACCAACTTATATCCTTATTAGTTACTGGTCAATTTCTAAGATGTGAGTTGTGACTTCTTAACTAAAACCTTTAATTAATTAATTAATTAATTAATTCAGTGATTATTTGCCAGTAGATTTTTAATTAATTAATTAATTAATCCAGTACATTAATAATTTAATATAACATGTGAAGCCTTAATAGAAGCTAATTTGGTTTTGTTCCTAACCAAAATCAAATTTTATCCATAAGTTTGGGAGATGTCTATTTGTCATTTGTTTGTTTTTTTTTATAGAAAAATAGAGTAAGACAAATTACTTATTAGGAAAATCAATTCTGAAATGAGTGACGATACCACATAATCGAAAAAATTGATTGATAGTCACGGAAAAATTAAATAGTTTTTTCGGTATCTAAATTTTTTGAAATAATTATTAAGAAAATCAATTCTGAAACGAGTGGCGATACCACATAATTTTTTATTTTGAATCTAAATGGGATTTTTTAATGTTGTTACCAATTTTTAATTCATAAAAAAACACTTATAAATTAGACCGAACGAAATGTGAAAATTTTATTTTGTTTTTAATAGGGCATTCCAAATTGGTTAGCCAAACTGGTCATGAAACCAATATCATATTCAAACGCATGCTCTACAAATTGATGGTCTTAGTTCGAATTAAATTGCAAGAGAAGTAGTTGCAACAAAGGGATTTGCTTTGAAATTTCAAAATGCTGTTAGTCAGCCATTTTCTAAAGGACTAAAATAAAATCATCTAGAGGGAAAAGAATTCTAAAAAGAGTCTAAGAAGATAGGTAGGAATTGCTTTCAATGAATTTATTTTATTCAAAAATTGTGTAAGGGAGCAGGTTATGGCCCACCATGAAGGCATGAATGATGAACTCTTTGGCAATTGATTTCCCAAGTTAGATAGGATTCCTATTTTCTTGGAAGCAAGGCAAATCATGCAGCATTGTTGGCTAGTCTTCCCTTCAACAAATGTAACTTAATTTGATGGAAATGTCAATTCTCATCACCGAATAGGAAAAGAAATTCTCTTTAATTAAAATAGACCATAAAAGTTGTCCCCATTATACATAGAATTTTAATTATATAAATAGTATCAATTAACTGATTAAAAATGTTTTATTGTATAAATAATCTTGAAATTTTGATATGCATAAAACAATTGATAAAATTTCTTTTTTGATTGCTGAATAATTTTTCTGTCCTCCAAGCCATATACCAGAATGATATCGTACTATCTGTTCAGTGGTTTTTTGGGAAAAAACTTGTTTTAGAATACCTCTATATCCTATATCAGAAGCGTCTGTTTCGACGATGACTTGTGCTGTAGAACTAAGAATACCAAGACAAGGAAGACTTAATACTTTTGTTTTGAGAAGCTTGACGATTTCAATATGTTGGGATGACCAGGGAATTGGATTCTTGCGAAGCCTCTTATATAAAGGTTCACAAGTTTGTCTTAATGGGAAAAATAATCTGCTATGTAATTTAAACAACCAAGAAATCTTGTAATTGGGTCATGTCTCTGATTTCATCAGGAAATTTATTTGCAAATTCAATTGATCTATCAATAGGTTTGATAGTTCCTTGAAATATAATATGTCCTAAAAATCTTATTTTGGTCTGAAATAATTTCATTTTGGTTTCTGATAAAACTAGTCCATTGTTTTTAATAATTTGGAAAAAAGCTTTTAAATACTTAAAATGTTGATCAACTGATTTTGAAAATATTAATATATCATCAATATATGTTATACTGAAACTAGAGTAGTCATTAAAAATATCATTAATTATATTTTGGAATTCTTAAGGAGCATTCTTAAGACCAAAGGGCATTACATTTCATTCGTAATGACCAAAAGGGACATTGAATGCAGTCTTGTACTTGTCTTTTTCGTTAATCTGAATTTCCCAAAATCCAGATTTTAAATCAAATTTTGAAAATACAGTAGAATCATGAAGTCTATTAAGAAGATCCTTTTTATTGGGTATTGGGTATCTTATCTATTGTAAAACCTTGTTTAAGGGTTTGTAATTAATAACTAATCTATGAGCTCCTCTTTCTAATTCTGCTTGCTTTTGAACATAGAAAGCAGAGCAGCTCCAAAGAGATTTACTTGGTCTAATTAATTTTTTATCTAATAATGATTTAATTTCTTCTTGACAGTATTTTAATAATTCTTGATTCATCTGGATGGGTCGTGATTTTGAAGGGATATCATTTTCATTAAAATTTGGTTAATAAGGCAGAGATACTATGTGTTTTTTTTCTTTCCAATAAGCATTTTTACTATCTTTTCTAGTGTATATTTTGGCAAGAAATACATCTTTATACCATCTAAAGTCTTGCTTAGTTGGGCATGTCAGGTTAATAAGTATTTTAGATGATCTTGCTGAAAATTTGTTAGGGTCTCCTATAAAATGTTGAGTAATAGCATATATAGGGGTTTCAAAAGCATTTTCTTGTTTTGTATATCCAGTAGAAATACTAATTTCTCCAGTTTGATTGTCTTGGAATGATTGAGTTGTTGGTATATCAATTGAGGCATTTAATACTTCATTTCTATTATCTTCGGTGAGATAATTATCCCACCAACCTTTAAGTATTCCTGTAAATCCAACAATTATACTAGTAGTTATCTTTTTGTCAGTATTATTGGGTCGTGTTTTATAAGCAGTAGCAGCCATAGTCATTTCTTGAAGTGTATTTAATATATTGTGATCACTAGCTCCATCTATATTCTTATTATAGAAACAGTGTTGAACTATTTTTATTGTTATATATTTTATTGATTTCATCAGTTTCTCTAATTTCACTAATTAGGTCTTGGTCTATGACATTAATGTTTGAAGTTTTTTCATCGAAGTTTAAATTTTTTAATATATCATTTATAGATTTCAAGACATCATCAGAATTGTCAAGAGTAATTAAATTTTCTTTTTCTATTTGGAGTGGTTTAAAAATTGGTTGAGATAGATGAGGAATAAGTTTTGGTTTTTGAATTATAGGAGGGTATGTTTTCTCTCCGGGGTTTTTTGAAGAAGAAGCATGAGCTATTTGCTTACTATCTAAAGAGGTTAATTTGTCATCTATAGAATCAATAGTAGAAGCAATAGAGGTAATATGTTGAGAAATTGTGAGAAGATTATGATTAGTATAATTGTTTTGGGTGTAAAGATTACTAATATCAGTTAAAGCAGCATTACGATCAGGTGGTTAATTTTTATTAGCATTTTTGAAGGGTGTTGCAATAATAAGGACTGAATATTGAGGTGAATTAAGAGTTATTCTCTGTAGTGGGGGGTGTATAGATGATATAACTTGACCGCTAGTAAGAGTCCATTTATGATCAAGTTGAGTTATAACATCTATTTCTTTATATACATCAGGATGATTTAGGGCAAAAGGGTTATAAATCCCATTATTAAATGTATATATTTCAAAGAAATCAAAGAAGTATATTTCACATTGAATTTCAGTCATGTGAGAATACCATTGATCCTTTATGTGAGTTCTTTCATTTTCAGAAAAGGTTGTCATAAATCAATCAGATTTCTCTTTATTTTTTAGGGATAAAAAATCTTTTTTTTTAATATTTCTTTATTTATATTATAATTAGATTTCATAATAACATTAAGTTCATTATCCATATCTGTTTTAGTTGGAGAAAAATCTTGACCATTATCTTTTTTCCTATAAGAGGTTTCTCCTATGTGCGATTGTTCTAATGCGGATTTAAAAGATTCATTATCATAAAATCCTCTTGGTATGATTGGGTCAAAATTGACTCCTAATAAACTTTTATTGGAATTTCTAGATAATGCATCTACACTATATCTAGGAGGCATAATTTGAGGATCTTCATACATAGGGGTTCCAATTCTTCTAAAACTGGTTGTCCTAGATAATGATGGTGAATTAAATCTATTAAAGCTAGTTGTCCTAGATGATGATGATGAATTAAATCTAATAACAACACTACCATCGTTGTGTTCATCTACTTGAGATACATTGGAATTTGCTATCTCCCTGGGGGACAAAACGCTTCAAATTTCCAATGATCCAGAATTGTTATTTGATCACATTTTAATAGTTTTGGCATAATAGTGTTAGCATGAAAAGTATTAGCTTCTAATAATAAAATTATTCTATTAAAAAAACATAACAAACTTATAATATTAGTAGAAAAAATGAAAGTATTAAATTATTATATTTATCATCAATACTAAAGCATAAACAAGAAGGATTTAAATATTTGCATTTAGGACTAGTCCAAATTGCTATTAAACCTTTGCATCGCTTAGGAATTGATACTCCCGTATTAATGATGTTAAGAGATGCTAGACATCTGGTTCAAATACTTCATCACCTCCAAGATTTGATAACCCACCTAATGATCACATTAGTCAAGATCCTAATCATGCTATGACCAATCAAGAAATCAATATTGCAAAAATTGAGCAAGATCTGCTCAATTGGCATATTCCCAGTCAAAAAATCAACAGAATTTACCAAGTAGGAAGTTTTGATTTCAAAAGTGATTATTCAAGTCTGATTATTCTATTAAAACAACTGAACAAACTTATAGTATTAGTAGAGAAAATGAATGTATTAAATTATTATCTTTATCATCAATACTAAAGCATAAACAAGAAGGATTTAAATATTTGCATTTAGGACTAGTCCAAATTGCTATTAAACCTTTGCATCGCTTAGGAATTAATACTCCCGTATTAATTATGTTAAGAGATGGTAGACATCTAAATTTGGTTCAAATACTTCATCACCTCCAAGATTTGATAACCCACCTAATGATCACATTGGTCAAGATCCTAATCATGCTATGAACAGTCAAGAAATCTGATTGCAAGAGCTTACAGTGCAATATGAGATGATACCTCACTTCTTTCACACTATTATTCTATTAAAACAACATAACAAACTTATAGTATTAGTACAGAAAATAAAAGTATTAAATTATTATCTTTATCATCAATACTAAAGCATAAACAAGAAGGATTTAAATATTTGCATTTAGGACTAGTCCAAATTGCTATTAAATCTTTGCATCGCTTAGGAATTGATACTAATAGTGAATTATGAACAGTAATAAGTGAACAGTAAACCGAATAATGGATAACCAATGAACAGTAAACATAATAAATAATATAAACAAGTCTGATATCAATATGGTTAATGATCTGAGCACATATTAAAACCAGTAACGAAAACAGTTTTTGAAATGATTATAAACAGATTTTTTTATATATTAAGATTGCAAGAGCTTACAGTGCAATATGAGATGATACCTCACTTCTTTCACACTTTTTACAAACTCGCACTAAAACTATTAAGATAAACAAACTAAAATCAAACATACAAAAAAACAATTTTATCTAAATGCACAACTATTAAGATAAACAACCTTGAGCTAAACTATAGCTAAATACACAGCTATAGTGCTGCATCCATGGTAAAATGAGATTGAAAATACAATTTTATCTATCTTTACCTTTTATTTCATACAATTGGATGGATAAAATCGTCTTTTTACACCAATCTACTATGGGTTTTGCAATAAAAGCCATGTAGCATCACCCATACAAAAATACTCTTCGGTTAAAGAACATCATTATCATCTTATGAGCATCAAACCAACAGCAGTAACTATAAGAGTAGAGGGAACTCCAAATTTAAGGTGCTTCCAGAAGGTTAAGTTGTACGCTAGATGTGGTGCACGACGAGCTTGCTCACAGACTATCAAGTTGGCGGCTGATCCCAACAGGGAGAGGTTCCCACCAACAGTGCTGACCCAAGCTAAAATTAGCCACGCCTTCTTCTCGTCAGCTGCAGAAATAGCAGCTGCTGATGCTGCCACTCGTCCTCCAAGCAAGAGCACTGAGAAAATATGAACACATTGCACTTAAGTAATGTGAAACCAAAACCTCAATGTATCCATGATTAATGGTTTCATAACTGGTTGCCATAAAATTCAATACTGGTCTACATTAATCAATTACTTGTTATACACATCTACTTAATTTGAAATCTATAAAAGCAATTTGCTTGTATTTTCTTCTAAGCTCTTTACTCAACCAATAACGTTATGAAGCCCCGCTTAGTGAACTTGCATATACAGCTAGGATTCTTTAAAGCTAATCTCATCAAACAGACTCAGGAGAAAGGGAACATCAACATACCAGTTGGTACATTTGAAGCCAAATTTGACAGGACAAGTATAACAAGGGCAAGAACTGCTATTCCACTAGCACGATCAATCTTTGTGTAGGGCTCCATCAAATCCCATAGAGTGCTTGGAATTCCAGTTTTGTTGAAGCCATCAACCGTGATGAACATTCCACAAAAGAAAATTAAAAGCGAAAAGGATACCTGGCCAAAAGACGAGAGATAAACTTGCATGACTATATGTTCTAAAATAAGTAATCAACACTCCATATTGTTCTAGTGGACAATGCTTTAAAAGTATCAATCTCATTGATATGGGGAACATCTTGGTTCTAGTTTTTACCTTCTCTAGGCATGGCTGAGCATCCTTGAAATCAAGAACCACAAGAGCATTAGCCGCAGCGACTGCAGTCCAAGACATATTGAGGCCCATAAGCAAAGAAATAAATATTCCTAGAGTAACAAGGTGAACACGTGATTTCCATAAAATCCTATTCCACCTTCTTGCTAGAGTATCATTTTCTTCATAAGACTGCACCGAAAATGCCTCTTTCATTCTATCCATTGACACTGCCCTCGTTGATGGGCTAGTCTCCTCTCTTTTCTGTATAGATGCATCAACTGTCACATCTTTTGATGGACTTGAGTTCCTTGCAGACTCCAACGCTCCACTAAGTACTATTTGAATTTCACTCTCAGCTGAACTTACTCGGTTTCTAAGAGCGTCAATGTGACCTGAGTAACCATTCATATTTGGAGAGCTTTGTAGATTCATAGATTCCAATCTAGAGTTCCACTCTTGAGAGTCTATGGATGTAACATGTGACATTGTGGCTGGTGAAAACTGATGAGAATTGACATCCTCATCTGCGACAACTTCTTGAGTCACATCTTCTTCATCCTTCTGAACAGATAACAGCCTCCAGTACATGCAAAGAAGAATTAAAGCATTCACACAAACTCCCATGAGCATTGCAGAGATAATTCCGATAAGAAATTCCCCAAAAGAAATCTCACTCTGAACTGCTATAACTAGATTTTGAGGGTTGCCAATTGGAGTTGCTGAAGACCCAATATTTGCACTTGAGGCAAGAGCAAGTAGGAATGGATGAGGGGGGAGATTTTGTTGCCTTGCTATTTTTAATACAAATTCAGTCAGAACCACACAAGAGGTATCATTGGTGAAAAAAGCACTTGAAATGGCAGAAATCAGGCAGATTCGACAAAGCAAGTCCTTGGCTCCTCTACTCTTCCATGCAAGCAACTTACCCAAATATTTGAAGATATCTGCTCTTTCTAGATCGACACTGACAACCATTGTTCCAAAGAGAAGACCAATGATTGGGAGATCAATTGCATCATATGCTTGATCTGGGGTTATGACTTGGAATAAGACCATAAGCATGGCACCTAGGAGGGACCCTGCAGTTCTCCCTATTGGTAGAAAGGGGACAGCAGGGAAAACTGCCAATACCCAGAAGATTGCAAAAGCAATTGAGCCTAGAACCACTTTAACTGTAGAAGCCATGGCCATTTTGAAGCTTGCCAAAGCTGAAATTCTTGTTCTTATACCAAAGCTTAAAGGCCCAAAATATTATTCATTAGAGCTCCCTATATGATACCATAACATTTCCAATTGAACATTATCATCAGATAAAGTTTCAGCTTTCAGATTCTGTCATAGCTTCAAGACAATATTAAGAAACTCAAACAGGATGATAGATTTTTTCATTGAACAGTAATCAAACAGTAAATATTAAACCAGTACTAGCTAAAAGATAGTCCACGCGTCTTTCTTGAATCTTTAGGAAGAATACAAGGTTAACCAATCAACATATACAAATTTATCATCCAAAAATCAAATGAATAATGAGATCGACGAACATAAACATAGCAGTCAAGAGTTTTATCATCTTCTTTGTAGAATTAGACTATTAGTAGAAGCAAAGTATTCAAATTGGAAGCAAATTTTAGCAAACATTTCATTACCCATGAATTTGATACGTACTAGATTTTGGGTGAAATGATGTTTCTTGGTGGTAAGAGATGAATATGGATTTTGATTGTGAATTGTAAGGAATAAGATAATTGACACTATTTAATGGCACTAATGACCAAACCCTAGGAAAATAGAGAGAAATTACAAACTCAAAAGTTTCTTCACTATTGCTTGGTTCTACAAATGAGTATACAATGCCTTATAGAAGTGATGAGAGATGAATGCATGGAGTAACCAACTTCCATTCTAACTAACTAACTAATTAGCCAACTAACTAATCTCTTTTTCAATTGACATGCTCTCTAATAGTAATTCTATTCATATCAGAATCATAACACAAACAAAGCAGAAAATAATTTAATGAACAAAATCAAATATTTTTAATCAATGTTACTTTCCATGCTCATTTCAGTGAGTTTCTAAATCAAATCCCAAACAATCGAGAAAACACAGACTCGAGAGTTCTCAGCGCAATCAAAGAAAACCAAAAGCAAACAAAATAACTCAAAATAGTAAATACTCATAAATCATAAAGAAGTGTTCAAACAAATATAACAAATGCACGGTTCAACAATCATCATAAATTCGTAACTTCCAATTTTAGTGAACTTTTATGCTAAATCTGAATTCAACTCAATATAACCAGATGCAAAAACTCACTCCACAAATAATTAGAAAATCCCAAAAAGCAAACAAATCTTACCTCAATAAGAGCTCCAGTACCCAAGCAGTGAGGTTCAAAGCGTTTAACCTACAAAATGAGGTAAAATCTTATTAACTACCAAAGATAAAGAGTCATATTTAGCATGCAAAAAAGAATGGTTCTCTTTTGAGTCAAAGTCCTTACCTTAGTTCTGGATTGTATGGATTAGATTCAGTTTTTAATTAATCCTTATCTGTTAAGAAAGCGAGACAAGGCACAAGTTGACACTAATGGAACTTTCTAAGCACTTACTTGTCCTACGCATTCTCTTACCGAAATGCAAAGCTCTGAATGTTGTGATTTTGACTTTAAGAACATGACAGAAATTCCTGTGCTACTTATGGATCTGTCTCTATCTAGCTTGGTTTTATATGGATTAGATTCAGTTTTTAATTCCTCCTTTTCTGTTAAGAAACCGAGACAAGGCACATGTTTGACAGTAATGGAACTTTTTTCTGTACTTCTGAGGAACTTTTCATGATTATAAGGCAGTAAATAAATATTTAATTAACTTCGGAACTTTTCATGACACCCACATGGTCAATCATGAGCTTATATGTCTTACTATAATCCAAAAAGAATTTATATAAAGAATTTTTTTAAGGCTAATACATCCTGCGAGGCATTATTGATAATGAGGTTATCTAATTATGACCTATAGTCCTTGCATAAAGTAAACAAGTTTTTCCCTTTTAGTTTTGCAGTCATTTCAATGAATTATCCGGATTCGATTTTTTTTCTCAATAAAACAGCAGCGAAATCTTATAACAAGTACATTTAATGTTAAAGCAAAATAAACAAGTAAATCATTTTAATACAAATTTATTCAAGAAAGTAACAGTTTTTAAAATACTAACAATTTGTTGAATACTAAGGATCTTATATGTTTCATGTATGATTGGTTAGCTATGTTAAAAAAATGTTTATCAAGTTTTTATTTTTTTTATAATTCAAGTCAAAATGAAGGCACACTCTTTTTTTTCCGTTGAGTTAAGCGCATGGCTACTTCTACAAATTTTTATTTTCTTTTTAGCATTAATAAAAAGTAAATTTAAAACATAATAAAATATTCGCTCTATTGGTTGCTTTCAAAAATATGGAAAGGAAACATTGATTTTTGTTTTTTTTGGACAAAAATAACATAAATTCCTTCTAAAAATTTTATATTTTCAATAATTTATATTTTAAAAAAATAAACATGTTTTGATAAATTTTAATTTATGCTTAAAGCTATAGTTTTTTCGTACAAAATTTATTAAAATATAGATTAAATCATACACCAAAGTGAAATTTTTGTAATTTATGTATTATATTAGTTTTATTAAATTATAAAGTCCGATATCAAATTTTATTTTTCTTAAAAAAATTACAAACTTCATATAAAGAACTTCACTTTAATTTTGCCTTTTTAGTTTGGATGAATTGAAGAAATATAATTATAACTTTAGACTTGAGGCTTAACATTTTTTCCCCCTTTATGTTAAGATAAAAATCATGAAATGCTGATTTTTTTTTTCACAAGGAAAATTGTTAATGTTGGCCTGTTGGGTAAAAGATATTTGGAGATGATGAATCGAAGCTGGATTGGACTACACCATGCTCCAAATTTCAACCCAATTATGAGTTGCCATGTGTCAATCAAATCCAATCATCTATTTTTGAAGTGATAAATTTGAAAGATACTAAATTCAATGAGATCGAGTTCACACTCCACGACAATCAAAACGTCGGTCTGATGATTGTGAAATGTAAACTTTTTGAAACGCAACCTGACCAAATTACATTCTTATTAGTTACTTGCCAATTTCTAAAATGTGAGTTGTGACTTTTTAATTAAAGCCTTTAATTAATTAATTAATTGATGATTGTGAAATGTGAACTCTTTGAATCGCACCTGACCAAGTTATATCCTTATTAGTTACTTGTCAATTTCTAAGATGTGAGTTTTGACTTCTTAACTAAAACCTTTAATTAATTAATTAATTAATTAATTCAGTGATTATTTGCCAGTAGATTTTTAATTAATTAATTAATTAATCTAGTACATTAATAATTTAATATAACATGTGAAGCCTTAATAGAAGCTAATTTGGTTTTGTTCCTAACCAAAATCAAATTTTATCCATAAGTTTGGGAGATGTCTCTTTGTCATTTGTTTGTTTTTTTTTATAGAAAAATAGAGTAAGACAAATTACTTATTAGGAAAATCAATTCTGAAATGAGTGACGATACCACATAATCGAAAAAATTGATTGATAGTCACGGAAAAATTAAATAGTTTTTTTTTTATCTAAATTTTTTGAAATAATTATTAAGAAAATCAATTCTGAAATGAGTGGCGATACCACATAATTTTTTATTTTGAATCTAAATGGGATTTTTTAATGTTGTTACCAACTTTTAATTCATAAAAAAAACACTTATAAATTAGACCGAACGAAATGTGAAAATTTTATTTTGTTTTTAATAGGGCATTCCAAATTGGTTAGCCAAACTGGTCATGAAACCAATATCATATTCAAACGCATGCTCTACAAATTGATGGTCTTAGTTTGAATTAAATTGCAACAGAAGTAGTTGCAACAAAGGGATTTGCTTTGAAATTTCAAAATGCTGTTAGTCAGCCATTTTCTAAAGGACTAAAATAAAATCATCTAGAGGGAAAAGAATTCTAAAAAGAGTCTAAGAAGATAGGTAGGAATTGCTTTCAATGAATTTATTTTATTTAAAAATTGTGAAAGGGAGCAGGTTATGGCTCACCATGAAGGCATGAATGATGAACTCTTTGGCAATTGATTTCCCAAGTTAGATAGGATTCCTATTTTCTTGGAAGCAAGGCAAATCATGCAGCATTGTTGGCTAGTCTTCCCTTCAACAAATGTAACTTAATTTGATGGAAATGTCAATTCTCATCACCGAATAGGAAAAGAAATTCTCTTTAATTAAAATAGACCATAAAGGTTGTCCCCATTATACATAGAATTTTAATTATATAAATAGTATCAATTAACTGATTAAAAATGTTTTATTGTATAAATCATCTTGAAATTTTGATACGCATAAAACAATTGATAAAATTTCTTTTTTGATTGTTGAATAATTTTTCTGTCCTCCAAGCTATATTCCAGAATGATATCGTACTATCTGTTCAGTGGTTTTTTGGGGAAAAACTTGTTTTAGAATACCTCTATATCCTATATCAGAAGCGTCTGTTTCGACGATGATTTGTGCTGTAGAACTAAGAATACCAAGACAAGGAAGACTTAATACTTTTGTTTTGAGAAGCTTGACGATTTCAGTATGTTAGGATGACCAGGGAATTGGATTCTTGCGAAGCCTCTTATATAAAGGTTCACAAGTTTGTCTTAAATGGGGAAAATAATCTGCTATGTAATTTAAACAACCAAGAAATCTTGTAATTGGGTCTTGTCTTTGATTTCGTCAGGAAATTTATTTGCAAATTCAATTGATCTATCAATAGGTTTGATAGTTCCTTGAAATATAATATATCCTAAAAATCTTATTTTGGTCTGAAATAATTTCATTTTGGTTTCTGATAAAACTTGTCCATTGTTTTTAATAATTTGGAAAAAAGCTTTTAAATACTTAAAATGTTGATCAACTGATTTTGAAAATATTAATATATCATCAATATATGTTATACTGAAACTAGAGTAGTCATTAAAAATATCATTAATTATATTTTGGAATTCTGAAGGAGCATTCTTAAGACCAAAGGGCATTACATTCCATTCGTAATGACCAAAAGAGACATTGAATGCAGTCTTGTACTTGTCTTTTTCGTTAATCTGAATTTGCCAAAATCCAGATTTTAAATCAAATTTTGAAAATACAGTAGAATCATGAAGTCTATTAAGAAGATCCTTTTTATTGGGTATTGGGTATCTTATCTATTGTAAAACCTTGTTTAAGGGTTTGTAATTAATAACTAATCTATGAGCTCCTCTTTCTAATTCTGCTTGCTTTTGAACATAGAAAGCAGAGCAGCTCCAAAGAGATTTACTTGGTCTAATTAATTTTTTATCTAATAATGTTTTAATTTCTTCTTGACAATATTTTAATAATTCTTGATTCATCTGGATGGGTCATGATTTTGAAGGGATATCATTTTCATTAAAATTTGGTTCATAAGGCAGAGATACTATGTGCTTTTTTCTTTCCAATAAGCATTATTACTATCTTTTCTAGTGTATATTTTGGCAAGAAATACATCTTTATACCATCTAAAGTCTTGCATAGTTGGGCATGTCAGGTTAATAAGTATTTTAGATGATCTGGCTGAAAATTTGTTAGGGTCTCCTATAAAATGTTGAGTAATAGCATATATAGGGGTTTCAAAAGCATTTTCTTGTTTTGTATATCCAGTAGAAATACTAATTTCTCCAGTTTGATTGTCTTGGAATGATTGAGTTGTTGGTATATCAATTGAGGCATTTAATACTTCATTTCTATTATCTTCAGTGAGATAATTATCCCACCAACCTTTAACTATTCCAGTAAATCCAGCAATTATACTAGTAGTTATCTTTTTATCAGTATTATTGGGTCGTGTTTTATAAGCAGTAGCAGCCATAGTCATTTCTTGAAGTGTATTTAATATATTGTGATCACTAGCTCCATCTATATTCCATTCATATAATGTATTATCATCATAGCGAGCTTGAGTAGCGAAGATCTTTCTTCATATTGTATATCAGGGGGAGTTGGTCTAGTGTAGTAATTCCTAGTTCTAGGAAATAGTGTTGAACTATTTTTATTGTTATATATTTTATTGATTTCATCAGTTTCTCTAATTTCGCTAATTAGGTCTTGGTCTATGACATTAATGTTTGAAGTTTTTTCATCGAGGTTTAAATTTTTTAATCTATCATTTATAGATTTCAAGACATCATCAGAATTGTCAAGAGTAATTAAATTTTCTTTTTCTATTTGGAGTGGTTTAAAAATTAGTTGAGATAGATGAGGAATAGGTTTTGCTTTTTGAATTATAGGATGGTATGTCTTCTCTCCGGGGTTTTTTGAAGAAGAAGTAAGAGCCTTTTGCTTACTATCTAAAGAGGTTAATTTGTCATCTATAGAATCAATAGTAGAAGCAATAGAGGTAATATGTTGAGAAATTGTGTGAAGATTTTGATTAGTATAATTGTTTTGGGTGTAAAGATTACTAATATCAGTTAAATCAATATTACGATCAGGTGGTTCATTTTTATTAGCATTTTTGAAGGGTGTTGCAATAATAGGGACTGAATATTGAGGTGAATTAAGAGTTATTCTCTGTAGTGGGGGGTGTATAGATGATATAACTTGACCGCTAGCAAGAGTCCATTTGTGATCAAGTTGAGTTATAACATCTATTTCTTTATATACATCAGGATGATTTAGGGCAAAAGGGTTATAAATCCTATTATTAAATGTATATATTTCAAAGAAATCAAAGAAGTATATTTCACATTGAATTTCAGTCATGTGAGAATACCATTGATCCCTTATGTGAGTTCTTTCATTTTCAGAAAAGGTTGTTATAAACTAATCAGATTTCTCTTTATTTTTTAGGGATAAAAAATCTTTTTTTATATTATAATTAGATTTCATAATAACATTAAGTTCATTATCCATATCTATTTTAGTTAGAGAATAATCTTGACCATTATCTTTTTTCTTATAAGAGGTTTCTCCTATGTGCGATTGTTCTAATGCGGATTTAAAAGATTCATTATCATAAAATCCTCTTGGTATGATTGGGTCAAAATTGACTACTAATAAACTTTTATTGGAATTTCTAGATAATGCGTCTACACTATATCTAGGTGGCATAATTTGAGGATCTTCATACATAGGGGTTCTAATTCTTCTAAAACTGGTTGTCCTAGATAATGATGGTGAATTAAATCTATTAAAACTGGTTGTCCTAGATGATGATGGTGAATTAAATCTAATAACAACACTACCATCGTTGTGTTCATCTACTTGAGATACATTGGAATTTGTTATCTCTCTGGGGGACACAATACTTCAAATTTCCAATGATTCGGAATTGTTATTTGATCTCATTTTAATAGTTTTGGCGTAATAGTGTTAGCATGAAAAGTATTAGCTTCTAATAATATAATTATTCTATTAAAACAACATAACAAACTTATAGTATTAGTAGAGAAAATGAAAGTATTAAATTATTATCTTTATCATCAAAACTAAAGCATAAACAATAAGGATTTAAATATTTGCATTTAGGACTAGTCCAAATTGCTATTAAACCTTTGCATCGCTTAGGAATTGATACTCCCGTAGTAATGATGTTAAGAGATGCTAGACATCTGGTTCAAATATTTCATCATCTCCAAGATTTGATAACCTACCTAATGATCACATTAGTCAAGATCCTAATCATGCTATGAACAGTCAAGAAATCAATATCGCAAAAATTGAGCAAGATCTGCTCAATTGGCATATTCCCAGTCAAAAAATAAACAGAATTTACCAAGTAGGAAGTTTTGATTTCAAGTCTGATTATTCTATTAAAACAACAGAACAAACTTATAGTATTAGTAGATAAAATGAAAGTATTAAATTATTATCTTTATCATCAATACTAAAGCATAAACAAGAAGGATTTAAATATTTGCATTTAGGACTAGTCTAAATTACTATTAAACCTTTGCATCGCTTAGGAATTGATACTCCCGTATTAATGATGTTAAGAGATGCTAGACATCTAAATTTTGTTCAAATACTTCATCACCTCCAAGATTTGATAACCCACCTAATGATCACATTAGTCAAGATCCTAATCATGCTATGAACAGTCAAGAAATCTGATTGCAAGAGCTTACAGTGCAATATGAGATGATACCTCACTTCTTTCACACAATTATCTATTAAAACAACAGAACAAACTTATAGTATTAGTAGAGAAAGTAAAAGTATTAAATTATTATCTTTATCATCAATACTAAAGCATAAACAAGAAGGATTTAAATATTTGCATTTAGGACTAGTCCAAATTGCTATTAAATCTTTGCATCGCTTAGGAATTGATACTAATAGTAAATTATGAATAGTAATAAGTGAACAGTAAACCGAATAATGGATAACCAATGAAAAGTGAACAGTAAACAAAATAAATAATATAAACAAGTCTGATATTAATATGGTTAATGATCTGAGCATATATTAAAACTAGTAATGAAAACAGTTTTTGAAATGATTATAAACAGATATTTTTATATATTGAGATTGCAAGAGCTTACAGTGCAATATGAGATAATACCTCACTTCTTTCACACTTTTTACAAACTCGCACTAAAACTATTAAGATAAACAACCTAAAATCAAACATACAAAAATACAATTTTATCTAAATACACAACTATTAAGATAAACAACCTTGAGCTAAACTATAGCTAAATACACAGCTATAGTGCTGCATCCATGGTAAAATGTGATTGAAAATACAATTTTATCTATCTTTACCTTTTATTTCATACAATTGGATGAATAAAATCGTCTTTTTACACCAATCTACTATGGGTTTTGCAATAAAAGCCATGTAGCATCACCCATACAAAAATACTCTTCGGTTAAAGAACATCATTATCATCTTATGAGCATCAAACCAACAGCAGTAACTATAAGAGTAGAGGGAACTCCAAATTTAAGGTGCTTCCAGAAGGTTAAGTTGTACGCTAGATGTGGTGCACGACGAGCTTGCTCACAGACTATCAAGTTGGCGGCTGATCCCAACAGGGAGAGGTTCCCACCAACAGTGCTGACCCAAGCTAAAATTAGCCACGCCTTCTTCTCGTCAGCTGCAGAAATAGCAGCTGCTGATGCTGCCACTCGTCCTCCAAGCAAGAGCACTGAGAAAATATGAACACATTGAACTTAAGTAATGTGAAACCAAAACCTCAATGTATTCATGATTAATGGTTTCATAACTGGTTGCCATAAAATTCAATACTGGTCTACATTAATCAATTACTTGTTATACACATCTACTTAATTTGAAATCTATAAAAGCAATTTGCTTGTATTTTCTTCTAAGCTCTTTACTCAACCAATAACGTTATGAAGCCCCGCTTAGTTAACTTGCATATACAGCTAGGATTCTTTAAAGCTAATCTCATCAAACAGACTCAGGAGAAAGGGAACATCAACATACCAGTTGGTACATTTGAAGCCAAATTTGACAGGACAAGTATAACAAGGGCAAGAACTGCTATTCCACTAGCACGATCAATCTTTGCGTAGGGCTCCATCAAATCCCATAGAGTGCTTGGAATTCCAGTTTTGTTGAAGCCATCAACCGTGATGAACATTCCACAAAAGAAAATTAAAAGCGAAAAGGATACCTGGCCAAAAGACGAGAGATAAACTTGCATGACTATATGTTCTAAAATAAGTAATCAACACTCCATATTCTTCTAGTGGACAATGCTTTAAAAGTATCAATCTCATTGATATGGGGAACATCTTGGTTCTAGTTTTTACCTTCTCTAGGCATGGCTGAGCATCCTTGAAATCAAGAACCACAAGAGCATTAGCAGCAGCGACTGCAGTCCAAGACATATTGAGGCCCATAAGCAAAGAAATAAATATTCCTAGAGTAACAAGGTGAACACGTGATTTCCATAAAATCCTATTCCACCTTCTTGCTAGAGTATCATTTTCTTCATAAGACTGCACCGAAGATACCTCTTTCAATCTATCCATTGACACTGCCCTCGTTGATGGGCTAGTCTCCTCTCTTTTCTGTATAGATGCATCAACTGTTACATCTTTTGATGGACTTGAGTTCCTTGCAGACTCCAACGCTCCACTAAGTACTATTTGAATTTCACTCTCAGCTGAACTTACTCGGTTTCTAAGAGCGTCAATATGACCTGAGTAACCATTCATATTTGGAGAGCTTTGTAGATTCGTAGATTCCAATCTAGAGTTCCACTCTTGAGAGTCTATGGATGTAACATGTGACATTGTGGCTGGTGAAAACTGATGAGAATTGACATCCTCATCTGCGACAACTTCTTGAGTCACATCTTCTTCATCCTTCTGAACAGATAACAGCCTCCAGTACATGCAAAGAAGAATTAAAGCATTCACACAAACTCCCATGAGCATTGCAGAGATAATTCCGATAAGAAATTCCCCAAAAGAAATCTCACTCTGAACTGCTATAACCAGATTTTGAGGGTTGCCAATTGGAGTTGCTGAAGACCCAATATTTGCACTTGAGGCAAGAGCAAGTAGGAATGGATGAGGGGGGAGATTTTGTTGCCTTGCTATTTTTAATACAAATTCAGTCAGAACCACACAAGAGGTATCATTGGTGAAAAAAGCACTTGAAATGGCAGAAATCAGGCAGATTCGACAAAGCAAGTCCTTGGCTCCTCTACTCTTCCATGCAAGCAACTTACCCAAATATTTGAAGATATCTGCTCTTTCTAGATCGACACTGAGAACCATTGTTCCAAAGAGAAGACCAATGATTGGGAGATCAATTGCATCATATGCTTGATCTGGGGTTATGACTTGGAATAAGACCATAAGCATGGCACCTAGGAGGGACCCTGCAGTTCTCCCTATTGGTAGAAAGGGGACAGCAGGGAAAACTGCCAATACCCAGAAGATTGCAAAAGCAATTGAGCCTAGAACCACTTTAACTGTAGAAGCCATGGCCATTTTGAAGCTTGCCAAAGCTGAAATTCTTGTTCTTATACCAAAGCTTAAAGGCCCAAAATATTATTCATTAGAGCTCCCTATATGATACCATAACATTTCCAATTGAACATTATCATCAGATAAAGTTTCAGCTTTCAGATTCTGTCATACATTCAAGACAATATTAAGAAACTCAAACAGGATGATAGATTTTTTCATTGAACAGTAATCAAACAGTAAATATTAAACCAGTACTAGCTAAAAGATAGTCCACGCGTCTTTCTTGAATCTTTAGGAAGAATACAAGGTTAACCAATCAACATATACAAATTTATCATCCAAAAATCAAATGAATAATGAGATCGACGAACATAAACATAGGAGTCAAGAATTTTATCGTCTTCTTTGTAGAATTAGACTATTAGTAGAAGCAAAGTATTCAAATTGGAAGCAAATCTTAGCAAACATTTCATTACCCATGAATCTGATACGTACTAGATTTTGGGTGAAATGATGTTTCTTGGTGGTAAGAGATGAATATGGATTTTGATGGTGAATTGTAAGGAATAAGATAATTTACACTACTTAATGGCTAATGACCAAACTTTAAGAAAATAGAGAGAAATTACAAATTCAAAAGTTTCTTCACTATTGCTTGGTTCTACAAATGAGTATACAATGGCTTATATAAGTGATGAGAGATGAATGCATGGAGTAACCAACCTCCATTCTAACTAACTAACTAATTAGCCAACTAACTAATCTCTTTTTCAATTGACATGCTCTCTAATAGTAATTCTATTCATATCAGAATCATAACACAAACAAAGCAGAAAATAATTTAATGAACAAAATCAAATATTTTTAATCAATGTTACTTTCCATGCTCATTTCAGTGAGTTTCTAAATCAAATCTCAAACAATCGAGAAAACACAGACTCGAGAGTTCTCAGTGCAATCAAAGAAAACCAAAAGCAAACAGAATAACTCAAAATAGTAAATACCCATAAATCATAAAGAAGTGTTCAAACAAATATAACAAATACACGGTTCAACAATCATCACAAATTCGTAACTTCCAATTTTAGTGATCTTTTATGCTAAATCTGAATTCAACTCAATATAGCCAGATGCAAAAACTCACTCCACAAATAATTAGAAAATCCCAAAAAGCAAACAAATCTTACCTCAATAAGAGCTCCAGTACCCAAGCAGTGAGGTTCAAAACGTTTAACCTACAAAATGAGGTAAAATCTTATTAACTACCAAAGATAAAGAGAGTCATATTTAGCATGCAAAAATGAATGGTTCTCTTTTGAGTCAAAGTCCTTACCTTAGTTCTGGATTGTATGGATTAGATTCAGTTTTTAATTAATCCTTATCTGTTAAGAAAGCGAGACAAGGCACAAGTTGACACTAATGGAACTTTCTAAGCACTTACTTGTCCTACGCATTCTCTTACCGAAATGCAAAGCTCTGTATGTTGTGATTTTGACTTTAAGAACATAACAGAAATTCCTGTGCTACTTATGGATCTGTCTCTATCTAGCTTGGTTTTATATGGATTAGATTCAGTTTTTAATTCCTCCTTTTCTGTTAAGAAACCGAGACAAGGCACATGTTTGACAGTAATGGAACTTTTTTCTGTACTTCTGAGGAACTTTTCATGATTATAAGGCAGTAAATAAATATTTAATTAACTTCGGAACTTTTCATGACACCCACATGGTCAATCATGAGCTTATATGTCTTACTATAATCCAAAAAGAATTTATATAAAGAATTTTTTTAAGCTAATACATCCTGCGAGGCATTATTGATAATGAGGTTATCTAATTATGACCTATAGTCCTTGCATGAAGTAAACAAGTTTTTCCCTTTTAGTTTTGCAGTCATTTCAATGAATTATCCGGATTCGATTTTTTTTCTCAATAAAACAGCAGCGAAATCTTATAATAAGTACATTTAATGTTAAAGCAAAATAAACAAGTAAATCATTTTAATACAAATTTATTCAAGAAAGTAACAGTTTTTAAAATACTAACAATTTGTTGAATACTAAGGATCTTATATGTTTCATGTATGATTGGTTAGCTATGTTAAAAAAATATTTATCAAGTTTTTATTTTTTTTATAATTCAAGTCAAAATGAAGGCACACTCTTTTTTTTCCGTTGAGTTAAGCGCATGGTTACTTCTACAAATTTTTATTTTCTTTTTACCATGATAAAAAGTAAATTTAAAACATAATAAAATATTCGCTCTATTGGTTGCTTTCAAAAATATGGAAAGGAAACATTGATTTTTGTTTTTTTTGGACAAAAATTACATAAATTCCTTCTAAAAATTTTATATTTACAATAATTTATATTTAAAAAAAATCAGCATGTTTTGATAAATTTTAATTTATGATTAAAGCTATAGTTTTTTCGTACAAAATTTGTTAAAATATAGATTAAATCATACACTAAAGTGAAATTTTTGTAATTTATGTATTATATTAGTTTTATTAAATTATAAAGTCCGATATCAAATTTTATTTTTCTTAAAAAAATTACAAACTTCATATAAAGAACTTCACTTAAATTTTGCCTTTTTATTTTGGATAAATTGAAGAAATATAATTATAACTTTAGACTTGAGGCTTAACATTTTTTCCCCCTTTATGTTAAGATAAAAATCATGAAATGCTGATTTTTTTTTTCACAAGGAAAATTGTTAATGTTGGCCTGTTGGGTAAAAGATATTTGGAGATGATGAATCGAAGCTGGACTGGACTACACCATGCTCCAAATTTCAACCCAATTATGAGTTGCCATGTGTCAATCAAATCCAATCATCTATTTTTTAAGTGATAAATTTGAAAGATACTAAATTCAATGAGATCGAGTTCACACTTCACGACAATCAAAACGTCGGTCTGATGATTGTGAAATGTAAACTTTTTGAAACGCAACCTGACCAAATTACATTCTTATTAGTTACTTGCCAATTTCTAAAATGTGAGTTGTGACTTTTTAATTAAAGCCTTTAATTAATTAATTAATTGATGATTGTGAAATGTGAACTCTTTGAATCGCACCTGACCAAGTTATATCCTTATTAGTTACTTGTCAATTTCTAAGATGTGAGTTGTGACTTCTTAACTAAAACCTTTAATTAATTAATTAATTAATTAATTCAGTGATTATTTGCCAGTAGATTTTTAATTAATTAATTAATTAATCTAGTACATTAATAATTTAATATAACATGTGAAGCCTTAATAGAAGCTAATTTGGTTTTGTTCCTAACCAAAATCAAATTTTATCCATAAGTTTGGGAGATGTCTCTTTGTCATTTGTTTGTTTTTTTTTATAGAAAAATAGAGTAAGACAAATTACTTATTAGGAAAATCAATTCTGAAATGAGTGACGATACCACATAATCGAAAAAATTGATTGATAGTCACGGAAAAATTAAATAGTTTTTTTTTTATCTAAATTTTTTGAAATAATTATTAAGAAAATCAATTCTGAAATGAGTGGCGATACCACATAATTTTTTAATGTTGTTACCAACTTTTAATTCATAAAAAAAACACTTATAAATTAGACCGAACGAAATGTGAAAATTTTATTTTGTTTTTAATAGGGCATTCCAAATTGGTTAGCCAAACTGGTCATGAAACCAATATCATATTCAAACGCATGCTCTACAAATTGATGGTCTTAGTTCGAATTAAATTGCAAGAGAAGTAGTTGCAACAAAGGGATTTGCTTTGAAATTTCAAAATGCTGTTAGTCAGCCATTTTCTAAAGGACTAAAATAAAATCATCTAGAGGGAAAAGAATTCTAAAAAGAGTCTAAGAAGATAGGTAGGAATTGCTTTCAATGAATTTATTTTATTCAAAAATTGTGAAAGGGAGCAGGTTATGGCCCACCATGAAGGCATGAATGATGAACTCTTTGGCAATTGATTTCCCAAGTTAGATAGGATTCCTATTTTCTTGGAAGCAAGGCAAACCATGCAGCATTGTTGGCTAGTCTTCCCTTCAACAATTGTAACTTAATTTGATGGAAATGTCAATTCTCATCACCGAATAGGAAAAGAAATTCTCTTTAATTAAAATAGACCATAAAGGTTGTCCCCATTATACATAGAATTTTAATTATATAAATAGTATCAATTAACTGATTAAAAATGTTTTATTGTATAAATCATCTTGAAAATTTGATATGCATAAAACTATTGATAAAATTTCTTTTTTGATTGTTGAATAATTTTTCTGTCCTCCAAACCATATACCAGAATGATATCGTACTATCTGTTCAGTGGTTTTTTTGGGAAAAACTTGTTTTAGAATACCTCTATATCTTATATCAGAAGCGTCTGTTTCGACGATGACTTGTGCTGTAGAACTAAGAATACCAAGACAAGGAAGACTTAATACTTTTGTTTTGAGAAGCTTGACGATTTCAGTATGTTGGGATGACCAGGGAATTGGATTCTTGCGAAGCCTCTTATATAAAGGTTCACAAGTTTGTCTTAAATGGGGAAAATAATCTGCTATGTAATTTAAACAACCAAGAAATCTTGTAATTGGGTCTTGTCTTTGATTTCATCAGGAAATTTATTTGCAAATTCAATTGATCTATCAATAGGTTTGATAGTTTCTTGAAATATAATATGTCTTAAAAATCTTATTTTGGTATGAAATAATTTCATTTTGGTTTCTGATAAAACTAGTCCATTGTTTTTAATAATTTGGAAAAAAGCTTTTAAATACTTAAAATGTTGATCAACTGATTTTGAAAATATTAATATATCATCAATATATGTTATACTGAAACTAGAGTAGTCATTAAAAATATCATTAATTATATTTTGGAATTCTGAAGGAGCATTCTTAAGACCAAAGGGCATTACATTCCATTCGTAATGACCAAAAGGGACATTGAATGCAGTCTTGTACTTGTCTTTTTCGTTAATCTGAATTTGCCAAAATCCAGATTTTAAATCAAATTTTGAAAATACAGTAGAATCATGAAGTCTATTAAGAAGATCATTGTAGGTCCAAAATATACTATGGCAATACCCAAGAGGGGGGTGAATTGGGTATTTAAAAAATTAAATAATTTTTGCAATCTCAAATAATAAAATATATGCGGAATTAAATCTTTCTAAATTACTAGCACAAAGATGAGAGAGTTTATTGCTTAATATAGAAATGATAATTGAATTATAAAATAATTAAGCAATCAATCTCATTTACTTGAATAATAAATAATTATAAACAAGTAATTATGAAAGTAATTAAGGAGATAGAGTTAGAGAGATGCAAACTCGATTTATAGTGGTTCGGCAATATCGGAATCCTTCCGACCCTACGTCCACTCTCTTCAAGGATCCTCCTTGAAGTCTTTCACTAAACCAAGCAACTTACGGGTGTTGCTCAAACCGTAACACAAGCAACTTACGGGTGTTGCTCAAACCGTACAATCCCCTTCCTTTCGGAAGTAATCCCCTTCCTCTCGGAAGTATCCCCTTCCTCTCGGAAGTAATCCCTTTACAATAAAAGCTGTAAAGTAAATGGTAGAGAGACAACAAATGAAAGCTTATACAACTGAATAATGTCTCTCTTTCAAAGAAAAGCTTGAAGAATAGTTCAACATGAGTATTTCAAAGCTTTTTGAGTTTCAAAGAATGAATGACTTGATTGTGTGTGTTCTTCTCTTTTTGAATGTCTTCTCCTCCTTGTTGAATGCTGAATTGAGTGGGTTTATATAGCCATCAATTAATATGGCCGTTAGACTTCAATTTGAATTGATTGTGCCTTTAAAAACTCAGATTTCGAGTCCCAACGGTCATATTTTTGAACTACCAGTCGACTGGGTCGTGATACCAGTCGACTGGGTCCTCTTAAAAATTCACATTTTTGCTGCTATAGTGTTACCAGTCGACTGGTAAGTCATACCAGTCGACTGGGAACCTTCTGCCAGATTTACCAGTCGACTGCACTATTCACCCAGTCGACTGGGTCACTATTTGAGCGCTGCTACAGTGATTTCTGGATGAACAGTGTTTTCAGCATAATTTTCTTCATATCTCTTTATTCTTTTTGGATTTTTGAGTTCCAAAAAATCTCTTAATTCAATCAAACTTTCTTGCACATTAAACACACGAGTTAAACACTTCAAAAGTGTTTTGTTATCATCAAAACTAATCTAATCAATTTCTTGATTGAGGCATTTTTGATGATAGACAAAACATATTACAAATTCAAGCATAATGTGTGTGCTAGATATATGAAGAATGATATATTACAAATGCTCAAGTAATTTTCTATGTCAACATAAATTCTTCTTAAATTCAATTAGAGAATGTTAAGAATTGAGCCCAAAGAATTTATTTGCATTTAATAAAATCACTTGGAGATTTTATATCTTCAATTAATTAAGACTATATAATAAAATGCAATGCAAATATAATTAGCTCCTAACAATTGAAATGACATCAACATTGATTCACCAATTTCTACAATCTTGGTCTCCTTTGATGTATAAGCACTATTAACAATCTGTATTACTTAAGTAATATTCATTAGTGCTTAATTAAGATTTTTGTTACTATCAAAATCATTCAGGGTCAACAATCTCCCCCTTTTTGATGGTGACAAAAATCTTAAGAATAAGGTCTAACAAAATCTCTAATATTCTTATTTTTCTCCCCCTTTTTGTCATAATAAAAAAGGGTGTATTTCAAAGAAGAGCTCCCCCTCAAAATATGCTATTGAAAATATTTTGATGAAACATTTTGAGAAAAGAATCATTTTACAAGATATCAAGAAATATAAAGCTTTTGAAAAAATTCTTTTAGAACATAGAGATAAAATTCTCAAGATATAATAACCAAATTTAAAACAAATCCAAAAGAGTTTATCAAGTATTTAAAACTCATTTGAGTAAAACGATTTTACCAAATGTTTTCTCTTTTATCAATAAATCAGATTTACTCCCCCTTTCAAAAAGTCTAAAGTAATTATTTTCAACTCTTAAGAGAAATAAAATTGGATTAAAACTTAACAAACCTTATTGGTAGTTGATTAATTGAATAATCAAGACAAAGAGCTCATCAACTACTCAAAAAGATGTTCAGATTGGAAATATCTATAAGTACTTGAAAAAAAGGGTACTTCCCTTGCATATATGCACGGAAACATAATTTTCAATTATCAATCAAATATCATTTTCAAGGCAAGTTAGATTCAATAATTAGATGATTATCAATTCAATGCAAAGATAATCATTAATTTCAAACTCAAGCTTATATAATAGAAAGTTTCATATTCAGCTCATGCTTGATAGATAAATAACTCAAAAGTGATTCTCAAATCTAAATTCAAGCTCATCACTTGATTTATCCAATGCCAAATCAAAGAGAATTTATCAAAGAACAATTAATATTTGAGTATTAAATGGCTCCAAACAAAGTCTAGATGTACCAGTCGACGGGGTAACACTTACCAGTCGACTGGAAGATTTGGCAGTGACTTACCAGTCGACTGGGTCATATTTACCAGTCGACTGGATAAAAGGGCAGTGACCTATCAGTCGACTGGGATAGAGTTACCAGTCGACTGGACCTTTAAGAAAATTTTCAGTCTTGAATTTGCAGTATGAAATTTGTTTATCTATGACATCTTGAGTGAGGGAGATATTTAAACAAGGATTAATACTCTTTCACTCAATGTCAATCATGCATATGATGAATTGTAGACGCAATCAAACATTCAGTTTATCAAAATCAAACAATCCCATCAACATTCTAATCTTACAAAAACTAGCTTCACTTAGGGGTTTTGTAAGAATATCAGCTATTTGATCTTATGAGGGTATGAATTCTAATCTTATATCACCTTTTTGAGCATGGTCTCTTAAGAAATGATGTCTTATTTCTATGTGCTTGGTTCTAGAGTGCTGAATAGGGTTCTTGGTTAGGTTGATAGCACTAGTATTATCACAAAATATAGGAATATTTTTTAGGTTCATGCCATAGTCTTCTAGTTGTTGTTTCATCCATAACAATTGGGTACAACAACTTCCAGCTGCTACATATTCCGCCTCAGCGGCAACGAAATTCTGTTTCTTGGAAAACCAAGACGTTAACATAGCACCTAAGAATTGGCATGTTCCACTTGTGTTTTTTCTATCTAACCTACATCCAGCAAAATCAGCATCCGAATATCCTACTAGCTCAAAAGATGATTCTCTAGAGTACCATAATCCTATGGTCTGGGTCTCTTGTAGATATCTAAGGATTCTTTTTACTGCAACTACATGTGATTCCTTAGGATTAGACTGAAATCTAGCACACATGCATACACTGAACATTATATCAGGTCTACTTGCAGTCAAATAAAGTAAAGCACCCATCATGCTTCTATAATATTTAGAATCTACAGTTTTACCTCTTTCATCAAGATCAAGTTTAGTAGTTGTGCTCATAGGTGTTCCAAGTGGCTTTGAGCTTTCCATCCCAAACCTCTTTAGTAGGTCCTTAGTATACTTCGATTGATTGATGAAGATACCTTCTTTAAGTTGTTTGATTTGAAGACCAAGGAAGTAGGTAAGTTCTCCCATCATACTCATTTCAAATTCACCTTGCATACACTTTGCAAACTCTTGACACATAGATTCATTAGTAGCACCAAATATAATATCATCAACATATATTTGAACTATCAAAGTGTCATTTTTGTGAGTTTTTGTGAAGAGAGTTGTGTCTATTCTACCTCTTACAAAATCATTGTCAATCAAAAATTTACTTAGTCTTTCATACCATGCCCTTGGAGCTTGCTTCAACCCATATAGAGCCTTAGAAAGCTTGTAGACATGATTTGGAAGACTAAGATTTTCAAATCCAAGAGGTTGCTCAACATAAACCTCTTCTTCTATAAATCCATTTAAGAAAGCACTTTTTACATCCATTTGAAATAACTTGAACTTATTAAAGCATGCAAAGGCTAACAACATTCGAATAGCTTCTAATCTAGCTACGGGAGCATAGGTCTCATCAAAGTCTATTCCTTCTTCTTTATTATATCCCTTAGCAACTAGTCTAGCCTTGTTTCTAGTTACTATACCATTTTCATCCATCTTATTTCTATACACCCATTTAGTTCCAATTATAGAATGATCCTTAGGTCTTGGAACTAGTTTCCAAACATTGTTTCTCTCAAATTGATTTATTTCTTCTTACATGGCAATAATCCAATCATTATCATTTTCTGCTTCTATAAAAGTCTTAGGTTCTACTTGAGACAGATAAGCTACATAATTGCAAATATTTCTAATAGAAGAGCGAGTTCTTACCCCTTGTGAAGGATCACCAATTACTTGATCAATTGGGTGATGATTTACATACCTCCAATCCTTGGGTAGATTTTCCTCTTGTTGACTTGAGGATGGTTGGTCCAAATTATGAGCTTCCAGCTCTTCATTTGCTTGAGTTGGATTCTTCTTCGGGTCAACAATGAGAGTAGGTGTTTCCGTTCTTGGAATAAAATCTGCATCATTATTAATGGAAACTTCTCTACTACTAATAGGGTTAGACTCATCAAGAGTTACATGCACAGATTCTTCTACCACTAGAGTTCTCTTATTGAAAACTCTATAAGCCTTACTCGATGTAGAATATCCTAAAAATATCCCTTCATCAGTCTTAGAATCAAATTTACCCAAATTAGTTTTATTGTTATTCAAGATGAAGCATTTGCAACCAAATGTACGAAAATAGGAAATATTAGGCTTTCTACCTTTCCATAGTTCGTATGGAGTTTTATCAAGTATAACTCTAATTAAAATTCTATTTAAAATATAGCAAGAAGTGTTCACGGCTTCAGCCCAAAAATATTTTGGTAAACTATTTTCACAAAGTATTGTTCTTGAAAATTCTTCTAGAACTCTATTTTTCCTCTCAACAACTCCATTTTGCTGAGGAGTTCTAGGAGCTGAAAAATTGTGATTGATTCCATTCTCATCACAAAAATTTGAAAAGCTTTGGTTTCAAATTCTTTTCCATGATCACTTCTTATGCTTGAAATACAAATTCCTTTTTTTTTCATTTTGAACCTTTTTGCAAAACTTTTCAAAACCTTTGAAAGCTTCATCCTTGTAAGCAATAAAAAGAACAAAGGTATATCTTGAATAGTCATCAACAATAACAAGAGCATATTGATGGCCACCTAGACTAATGGTACTTATTGGACCAAAACAAGTCCATATGCAAAAGTTCCAAAGATCTTGTAGTTGAAACTACATTTTTTGCTTTAAAAGAAATCATGGTTTGTTTTCCCATTTGACAAGCATCACATTCTTTGTCTTTTTCAAAATTGATTTTAAGAAGACCAATGACTAAATCTTTTCTTGAAACAATTTTCAGCAAGTTCATGTTTACATGACCAAGCCTTCTATGCCATAGCCATGGATTTTCACTAAAAGCAGGAAAACATTTTTCATTTTCAGAATGCAAAGATTTCAAATCAACTATATAGATATTTTCATGTCTATGGCCAATAAATTTGATCTTGTTGCTCTTGATGTCTATAACTAGACAATGAGAAGACTCAAATGTGACTTTGTTACCTTTGTCACATAGTTGACTAATGCTAAGAAAATTTGGCTTAAGGCCTTGTACTAGCAATACATTATCTAGGGTAGAGAAATCATTACCAACTTTTCAATGCCCGATGATCTTTATTTTGGTGTTGTCTCCAATGGTGACATATCCACCATCTCTTAGAGTTAGCTCTTGAATACACTTTTATCATCGGTCGTGTGCTTTGAGCAACTACTAACAAGGTATCAACAGTTACCTTTCTCCTTGGTGTGGAGACATATCTACATCACACAAGGATATACAATTGCACTTTTGGGTACCCAAAATTTCTTGGGTCCTTTGGGGTTAGTCCTTGAAAACACGGTTCCTTTTGGGACCCATACTTTCTTGATAACATATGGAGTTCTATAGGCATGATGATGCACAATCCTAGGATAATAGTTGCTGAAATTTCTAGGATTTCTTAGTTGTGCATGTCTATAATTCTTAGGATAGGAGTTCTTAGGATACATGTTTCTATTGTAAGGAATATGAATATGCATGCCATTTCTAGAAAATGTATGATGATGATTTCTAGGATACATGCTTGTATTATTATGAATATGCATATCATTTCTAGGATAACCAGAATGGTAATTCCTAGGATGTGCATGTGCAGTGTGCAAGTTTTGATTATACATATTATTCCTAGAATGCACATAATGATTATTCCTAGAATGTGTGTGAGCATACATATAGGCATGAGTATTTCTAGGATATGCATTAGAGTTTCTAAACTTTTTAGCATTTATAGAGGGAGTGCTTTTAACTTTGCTAGAGGTCTTTGAAGTAGAGGCTTCATTTACACATGATGCTTTCATGAATAAGCTCTCTTTTGATTTTTGCTTGCCTAATGGAGAATAACCTAACCCGGATTTTCCTCCATTTAATCTTTGTCAAGATAGCACTTCATCTAGCTTTTCTTTTCCAAGCATAAGTCTAGATATAGTATCATTTAATTCTATTATCTTCTTCTTTAAGTTTTCATTTTTATCTTTAAGAAGATCTTTAGAAGAATCATAAAGTAATGAAGATAGTTTATCTTTTTCTTCTCTTAGACCTACCATCTCTTTAGAAAGAGATGTCACCTCTTTTTTAAGAATAGTGTTCCTAGAATCAAATTTCTTCAATTCTTCATACATTTCATTTATGACTTCTATCAATTCTTCACTACTACTAACAATGTTATTTTTTGAAGAGGAAGAAGTCGATACCTCATTTTCATCGTCGATTGCCATAAGACATAGGTTGGCAATTTCCTCGCATTCGATCTCTTTATTTGAGGAGTCTTCTTCTTCTTCATCACCATCATGATTAAAATCTTTAATTTCCATAAAAGGTAAGAATGTGGTGGAACCATCAATTTTGTAATCCAAGTAGCTTTCATGCTTCTTGAGGGATTCCATAAGCTCTTCTAAACTTTCACTTGTAGAATGCTTTGTCAAAATAATTTTCCATTGATTTGACAAAGACCTAAGAAATATTCTCACAAGTTCAAGGTTAGAATAAATTTTACCCATGAAAGATAAAGATTTAACAAGTATGGTAAAACGAGTTTGTGAATCAAAAATTGATTCATTTTCATTCATTTTAAAATGCTCTAAGTCATGAACAAAGGTTTTTAATTTGAAATTCTTTTCTTGCTCATTTCCTCCATGTATGACTTCCAATAAATCCCAAATTTCTTTTGCGGTCTTACATGAGGAAATTTGATCAACTTCGCTTTGATCAAGAGAACTATAAAACATGTTCATAACTGTAGCATTTAGTTGAATGAATTTATAATCATTTACATCAAAATCATTTTCATTTTCAAAAATGAAATACCAAGCATAATAATCATGAGCTTGAATAAAAATCTTCATTTGAGCTTTCCAATGGGTGAAATTTGTTCCATGGAGAGGAGGTGGACTAGAAGGATCTCTTCCTTCTAAAAATATAGTTGCCATAGGATCAACTCAAGGATATTAAGCCTAAAAATGAGAACGAGGCTCTGATACCAATTGTAGGTCCAAAATATACTATGGCAATACCCAAGAGGGGGGTGAATTGGGTATTTAAAAAATTAAATAATTTTTGCAATCTCAAATAATAAAATATATGCGGAATTAAATCTTTCTAAATTACTAGCACAAAGATGAGAGAGTTTATTGCTTAATATAGAAATGATAATTGAATTATAAAATAATTAAGCAATCAATCTCATTTACTTGAATAATAAATAATTATAAACAAGTAATTATGAAAGTAATTAAGGAGATAGAGTTAGAGATATGCAAACTCGATTTATAGTGGTTCGGCAATATCGGAATCCTTCCGACCCTACGTCCACTCTCTTCAAGGATCCTCCTTGAAGTCTTTCACTAAACCAAGCAACTTACGGGTGTTGCTCAAACCGTAACACAAGCAACTTACGGGTGTTGCTCAAACCGTACAATCCCCTTCCTTTCGAAAGTAATCCCCTTCCTCTCGGAAGTATCCCCTTCCTCTCGGAAGTAATCCCTTTACAATAAAAGCTGTAAAGTAAATGGTAGAGAGACAACAAATGAAAGCTTATACAACTGAATAATGTCTCTCTTTCAAAGAAAAGCTTGAAGAATAGTTCAACATGAGTATTTCAAAGCTTTTTGAGTTTCAAAGAATGAATGACTTGATTGTGTGTGTTCTTCTCTTTTTGAATGTCTTCTCCTCCTTGTTGAATGCTGAATTGAGTGGGTTTATATAGCCATCAATTAATATGGCCGTTAGACTTCAATTTGAATTGATTATGCCTTTAAAAACTCAGATTTCGAGTCCCAACGGTCATATTTTTGAACTACCAGTCGACTGGGTCGTGATACCAGTCGACTGGGTCCTCTTAAAAATTCACATTTTTGCTGCTATAGTGTTACCAGTCGACTGGTAAGTCATACCAGTCGACTGGGAACCTTCTGCCAGATTTACCAGTCGACTGCACTATTCACCCAGTCGATTGGGTCACTATTTGAGCGCTGCTACAGTGATTTCTGGATGAACAGTGTTTTCAGCATAATTTTCTTCATATCTCTTTATTCTTTTTGGATTTTTGAGTTCCAAAAAATCTCTTAATTCAATCAAACTTTCTTGCACATTAAACACACGAGTTAAACACTTCAAAAGTGTTTTGTTATCATCAAAACTAATCTAATCAATTTCTTGATTGAGGCATTTTTGATGATAGACAAAACATATTACAAATTCAAGCATAATGTGTGTGCTAGATATATGAAGAATGATATATTACAAATGCTCAAGTAATTTTCTATGTCAACATAAATTCTTCTTAAATTCAATTAGAGAATGTTAAGAATTGAGCCCAAAGAATTTATTTGCATTTAATAAAATCACTTGGAGATTTTATATCTTCAATTAATTAAGACTATATAATAAAATGCAATGCAAATATAATTAGCTCCTAACAATTGAAATGACATCAACATTGATTCACCAATTTCTACAATCTTGGTCTCCTTTGATGTATAAGCACTATTAACAATCTGTATTACTTAAGTAATATTCATTAGTGCTTAATTAAGATTTTTGTTACTATCAAAATCATTCAGGGTCAACAATCTTTTTTATTGGGTATTGGGTATCTTATCCATTGTAAAACCTTGTTTAAGGGGTTTGTAATTAATAACTAATCTAGGAGCTCCTCTTTCTAATTCTGCTTGCTTTTGAACTTAGAAAGCAGAGCAGCTCCAAGGAGATTTACTTGGTCTAATTAATTTTTTATCTAACAATATTTTAATTTCTTCTTGACAGTATTTTAATAATTCTTGATTCATCTGGATGGGTCGTGATTTTGAAGGGATATCATTTTCATTAAAATTTGGTTCATAAGGCAGAGATACTATGTGCTTTTTTCTTTCCAATAAACATTATTACTATCTTTTCTAGTGTATATTTTGGCAAGAAATACATGTTTATGCCATCTAAAGTCTTGCATAGTTGGGCATGTCAGGTTAATAAGTATTTCAGATGATCTAGCTGAAAATTTGTCAGGGTCTCCTATAAAATGTTGAGTAATAGCATATATAAGGGTTTCAAAAGCATTTTCTTGTTTTATGTATCCAGTAGAAATACTAATTTCTCCAGTTTGATTGTCTTGGAATGATTGAGTTGTTGGTATATCAATTGAGGCATTTAATACTTCATTTCTATTATCTTCGGTGAGATAATTATCCCACCAACCTTTAAGTATTCCAGTAAATCCAGCAATTATACTAGTAGTTATCTTTTTATCAGTATTATTGGGTCGTGTTTTATAAGCAGTAGCAGCCATAGTCATTTCTTGAAATGTATTTAATATATTGTGATCACTAGCTCCATCTATATTCTTATTATAGAAACAGTGTTGAACTATTTTTATTGTTATATATTTTATTGATTTCATCAGTTTCTCTAATTTCACTAATTAGGTCTTGGTCTATGACATTAATGTTTGAAGTTTTTTCATCGAGGTTTAAATTTTTTAATATATCATTTATAAATTTCAAGACATCATCAGAATTGTCAAGAGTAATTAAATTTTCATTTTCTATTTGGAGTGGTTTAAAAATTGGTTGAGATAGATGAGGAATAGGTTTTGGTTTTTGAATTATAGGAGGGTATGTTTTCTCTCCGGGGTTTTTTGAAGAAGCATGAGCCATTGCTTACTATCTAAAGAGGTTAATTTGTCATCTATAGAATCAATAGTAGAAGCAATAGAGGTAATATGTTGAGAAATTGTGAGAAGATTATGATTAGTATAATTGTTTTGGATGTAAAGATTACTAATATCAGTTAAAGCAGCATTACGATCAGGTGGTTAATTTTTATTAGCATTTTTGAAGGGTGTTGCAATAATAGGGACTGAATATTGAGGTGAATTAAGAGTTATTCTCTGTAGTGGGGGGTGTATAGATGATATAACTTGACCGCTAGTAAGAGTCCATTTGTGATCAAGTTGAGTTATAACATCTATTTCTTTATATACATCAGGATGATTTAGGGCAAAAGGGTTATAAATCCCATTATTAAATGTATATATTTCAAAGAAATCAAAGAAGTATATTTCACATTGAATTTCAGTCATGTGAGAATACCATTGATCCTTTATGTGAGTTCTTTCATTTTCAGAAAAGGTTGTCATAAATCAATCAGATTTCTCTTTATTTTTTAGGGATAAAAAATCTTTTTTTTTTAATATTTCTTTATTTATATTATAATTAGATTTCATAATAACATTAAGTTCATTATCCATATTTGTTTTAGTTGGAGAAAAATCTTGACCATTATCGTTTTTCCTATAAGAGGTTTCTCCTATGTGCGATTGTTCTAATGCGGATTTAAAAGATTCATTATCATAAAATCCTCTTGGTATGATTGGGTCAAAATTGACTCCTAATAAACTTTTATTGGAATTTCTAGATAATGCATCTACACTATATCTAGGAGGCATAATTTGAGGATCTTCATACATAGGGGTTCTAATTCTTCTAAAACTGGTTGTCCTAGATAATGATGGTGAATTAAATCTATTAAAACTGGTTGTCCTAGATTATGATGGTGAATTAAATCTAATAACAACACTACCATCATTGTTTTCATCTACTTGAGATACATTGGAATTTGCTATCTCCTTGGGGGGACATAACGCTTCAAATTTCCAATGATCCGGAATTGTTATTTGATCCCATTTTAATAGTTTTGGCATAATAGTGTTAGCATGAAAAGTATTAGCTTCTAATAATAAAATTATTCTATTAAAACAACATAACAAACTTATAGTATTAGTAGATAAAATGAAAGTATTAAATTATTATCTTTATCATCAATACTAAAGCATAAACAAGAAGGATTTAAATATTTGCATTTAGGACTAGTCCAAATTGCTATTAAACCTTTGCATCGCTTAGGAATTGATACTCCCATATTAATGATGTTAAGAGATGCTAGACATCTGGTTCAAATACTTCATCACCTCCAAGATTTGATAACCCACCTAATGATCACATTAGTCAAGATCCTAATAATGCTATGAACAATCAAGAAATCAATATTGCAAAAATTGAGCAAGATCTGCTCAATTGGCATATTCCCAGTCAAAAAATCAACAGAATTTACCAAGTAGGAAGTTTTGATTTCAAGTCTGATTATTCAAGTCTGATTATTCTATTAAAACAACAGAACAAACTTATAGTATTAGTAGAGAAAATGAATGTATTAAATTATTATCTTTATCATCAATACTAAAGCATAAACAAAAAGGATTTAAATATTTGCATTTAGGACTAGTCCAAATTGCTATTAAACCTTTGCATCGCTTAGGAATTGATACTCCCGTACTAATGATGTTAAGAAATGCTAGACATCTAAATTTGGTTCAAATACTTCATCACCTCCAAGATTTGATAACCCACCTAATGATCACATTGGTCAAGATCCTAATCATGCTATGAACAGTCAAGAAATCTGATTGCAAGAGCTTACAGTGCAATATGAGATGATACCTCACTTCTTTCACACTATTATTCTATTAAAACAACATAACAAACTTATAGTATTAGTACAGAAAATGAAAGTATTAAATTAGTATCTTTATCATCAATACTAAAGCATAAACAAGAAGGATTTAAATATTTGCATTTAAGACTGGTCCAAATTGCTATTAAACCTTTGCATCGCTTAGGAATTGATACTAATAGTGAATTATGAACAGTAATAAGTGAACAGTAAACCGAATAATGGATAACCAATGAACAGTAAACATAATAAATAATATAAACAAGTCTGATATCAATATGGTTAATGATCTGAGCACAAATTAAAACCAGTAACGAAAACAGTTTTTGAAATGATTATAAACAGATATTTTTATATATTGAGATTGCAAGAGCTTACAGTGCAATATAAGATGATACCTCACTTCTTTCACACTTTTTACAAACTCGCACTAAAACTATTAAGATAAACAACCTAAAATCAAACATACAAAAAAACAATTTTATCTAAATACACAACTATTAAGATAAACAACCTTGAGCTAAACTATAGCTAAATACACAGCTATAGTGCTGCATCCATGGTAAAATGAGATTGAAAATACAATTTTATCTATCTTTACCTTTTATTTCATACAATTGGATGGATAAAATCGTCTTTTTACACCAATCTACTATGGGTTTTGCAATAAAAGCCATGTAGCATCACCCATATAAAAATACTCTTCGGTTAAAGAACATCATTATCATCTTATGAGCGTCAAACCAACAGCAGTAACTATAAAAGTAGAGGGAACTCCAAATTTAAGGTGCTTCCAGAAGGTTAAGTTGTACGCTAGATGTGGTGCACGACGAGCTTGCTCACAGACTATCAAGTTGGCGAGAGGTTCCCACCAACAGTGCTGACCCAAGCTAAAATTAGCCACGCCTTCTTCTCGTCAGCTGCAGAAATAGCAGCTGCTGATGCCACCACTCGTCCTCCAAGCAAGAGCACTGAGAAAATATCAACACATTGAACTTAAGTAATGTGAAACCAAAACCTCAATGTATCCATGATTAATGGTTTCATAACTGGTTGCGATAAAATTCAATACTGGTCTACATTAATCAATTACTTGTTATACACATCTACTTAATTTGAAATCTATAAAAGCAATTTGCTTGTATTTTCTTCTAAGCTCTTTACTCAACCAATAACATTATGAAGCCCCGCTTAGTTAACTTGCATATACAGCTAGGATTCTTTAAAGCTAATCTCATCAAACAGACTCAGGAGAAGGGGAACATCAACATACCAGTTGGTACATTTGAAGCCAAATTTGACAGGACAAATATAACAAGGGCAAGAACTGCTATTCCGCTAGCACGATCAATCTTTGCGTAGGGCTCCATCAAATCCCATAGAGTGCTTGGAATTCCAGTTTTGTTGAAGCCATCAACCGTGATGAACATTCCACAAAAGAAAATTAAAAGCGAAAAGGATACCTGGCCAAAAGACGAGATATAAACTTGCATGACTATATGTTCTAAAATAAGTAATCAACACTCCATATTCTTCTAGTGGACAATGCTTTAAAAGTATCAATCTCATTGATATGGGGAACATCTTGGTTCTAGATTTTACCTTCTCTAGGCATGGCTGAGCATCCTTGAAATCAAGAACCACAAGAGCATTAGCAGCAGCGACTGCAGTCCAAGACATATTGACGCCCATAAGCAAAGAAATAAATATTCCTAGAGTAACAAGGTGAACACGTGATTTCCATAAAATCCTTTTCCACCTTGTTGTTAGAGTATCATTTTCTTCATAAGACTGCACCGGAAATGCCTCTTTCAATCTATCCATTGACACTGCCCTCGTTGATGGGCTAGTCTCCTCTCTTTTCTGTATAGATGCATCAACTGTCACATCTTTTGATGGACTTGAGTTCCTTGCAGACTCCAACGCTCCACTAAGTAACTATTTGAATTTCACTCTCAGCTGAACTTACTCGGTTTCTAAGAACGTCAATGTGACCTGAGTAACCATTCACATTAGGAGAGCTTTGTAGATTCGTAGATTCCAATCTAGAGTTCCACTCTTGAGAGTCTATGGATGTAACATGTGACATTGTGGCTGGTGAAAACTGATGAGAATTGACATCCTCATCTGCGACAACTTCTTGAGTCACATCTTCTTCATCCTTCTGAACAGATAACAGCCTCCAGTACATGCAAAGAAGAATTAAAGCATTCACACAAACTCCCATGAGCATTGCAGAGATAATTCCGATAAGAAATTCCCCAAAAGAAATATTACTTTGAACTGCTATAACTAGATTTTGAGGGTTGCCTATTGGAGTTGCTAAAGACCCAATATTTGCACTTGAGGCAAGAGCAAGTAGGAATGGATGAGGGGGGAGATTTTGAGGGTATGCACCATGTTGAATCCCTTAAGAGAGAAAAGAGTTACCCCATGCCTAACTCGTTGCTTAGGGAAATCAATGGCCTAAGGAGTGGACCAAACCCTTAGGTTGACAACCATTAGGTATTCATAGCATGAGTAGAGCATTGACATATTGTTTTGTTGGGGCAGCATGATTAGTGGTGGATATCAAGTCCCTACGCCTCTATTATTATTCTTAATCTAGACTCAACATTTCTATCTATTTTTACTTTGTGAAATTAATTCTAAATCGAAATTCACCAATCCCTGTAGAAATGATCTCGCACTTGCGCACACTATGCTACTATTGACCTTCTGCACTTGCAAGTAAAACAAGTTCGATTACCTCATCATTTATTTAGGTAGATAACAGCACAACAACGTCCATATGTGTACACGGGTAAAGAAAAATGGAAAATGAAGCCAACCATCTTTTCTTTTGGGTATATACTTGTTAAAAGCAAGATAAACGTGTCCAAAAGTGCCTCTACCTAGAAGCTTCCCTTTTTTCCAGTGAGATCCAGGGCTTATAGGATTCTCTGCTCTTCCTGGACAACGTGGCGCAGAGGGAGATGTTGCTGCTGAATTCGAGTGGGAGAAAGGAGAAGAATTGCAGATTGTTACAGGAGGAAGAGGCAAACGATGGCTTTGTTGTTTCCCATCATCAGGCCAACTAGTCTGTGACTCGGTGACTGTTCCTCCAGCTCTAGGATTAATCGATGTAACAGCACCACTATGAATCCTGGAGCTGGGCCCAGGGCTAGTCATTCTGGGACTAGGTATTGAAGAATATTCCGGGCTTCCCCTGCTCTATTGCACAAAATAGCTGTCCTAACATATCCCCTCCCATCGAATTATGCCCAGAATTGTGACCTGAACCAGGACTGGAGCATTGCCAGATCCAAGTAAAGTGACATCTAGATAAGCCTTCCCTGCCCAGAAAGCAGAGTTTATGACTTGATCAGTGCCAAACACTCTCATTGAACTTCTGGAAGGACTTGACATGGAGCTGTCTGGAGCACTGCTGAAGGCACCATGATTTGGAACCAGTAGATTTGGCACATGACTGCTTAAAGGTCTCCGTTTAGGTGATGTAGGGAAAACATGATTATTGAATGAAATATTAACTGGGTTTTTTGTCTCTCTGGAGTTTATTTGGGAAACAGGAGATGTCTGATCCTTAAGCATCACATTTCAGCAAAAAAAATGACATGAATTTGTCAGAGAGAAGTGTAAGAATTATAGCAGCTAACCACAAACAACCCATACACTACCATGTGCATACAAGGATACATCCATGCCGGAAGCAGCATGGCTGATGAGAGAAGTTAGCTCACCTGGATGGGCTACTTGCAGCAGTTCTAGTAGTCAGTTGCTTGGGGACTGCGATGGCATGAGTCAGCAGGATCATCACTGTCAATAGAGCACTCACTGGATAATGAAGCCGTGACAAAATCTCCATCTAAATCAGTAGGATTTGGTCTGCTACGAATGCACGCTGGTCTAGGGAGAGGCAAAAACAATGATGACTTAAAGCTTTTTCCCAGTCTTGGTTTTGACGATATAGTGATTCCAGTATCCGTACGACCCACGCTTGCAAGGCGCAGACCAGGAAGTGGAAGCGGTTGAGCATGAGGTCTTTCGGCAAAGCTCTGACACCTCAACACTTCTTTGGAAGGTGAAGGTAATCTTGATGCTGCTCGGGGTTGAGATCCCTTCTCCGAGACTGCGTCACTGCTATGTCTCCGAGATCCTCCTGATCGACTGTTTAGTTTACCTTCAGATGGAGTCTTAAATTTACGGTGTAATGAACCAATGAAACTCTCTTTGCTGGTTTTCTTCTTCGCTTCTTTGGATGATGAATTCCCCCACCATGAAGGCATGTTTTACAATTTCTAAGGTCTACAGATTTTGTGGGCAAGTTTTTCTATGACAAACCCATTTCACAATGTCAAAATTTTACCATGTAACACTTGTACATGAAGCTATTGATCACATTTACAACTTCTACAGCTTCAAACCAAAGAAGGTTTGATTCTTTAATCCAACAATGGCATTCAATGTAAGAGCAATGTGAACTACTAGATTGTGAGGCAGAGATTGAGTGAGCTTCACAATTAACCACAAGTTCTAAGATCTACCGAAGAGGGGAAAAAACTATTTTCTTAGTTTTCCCCAAACAAAATAATTTAACATGTTCATTGTTCAGTGATCACCAAAAACAAGTCAACTCTGTAAATAACTCGCAAATTAAATTGCCTAAAGGACTTCAAAAAACAATTTCCATTCAAAACAGAAATTAAATGAACATGTGATACATGTCTAAATGAATAAATGTATATCTTCCTAATATAAATACCACTTTCAGGTATAATTGGTTCACAGGAAATGGCAAAATCAAAGCCTGCCCAACAATTCTCAGCTGGGTTTTGAATTTTCCACGTAGTCATTCAAGTCCGCAAACATCTAGGTTTTAGGTGCTTTATGCCTACTTATTGAAAGACCTGAAAATGATAAATTAACTTCAACAATGCAACATCTTATTCTTACCAATTTATCTTTGAAGTGCAGCAAATACAACTTAGCACGCATCATTTGAAAGCCTACCATATCTCAAATTCATTCGTTCAATATACCCACTAAAACAAGTGTGTAATTTTGAATTTCAATTTTTGATTATTTGAAACCTGAAAATATACTCCATTCAAACTAATCCAACTACCCAGAGTTTATCGTCTTCTTTTCCTTTCCCCATTTTCCCGGAATCCAAACAAAAGATTACGATCTCAAATTACTCAATAACACAACGATATCAAAACAGATCTACATTTAAGTTGCGAAAAATGGAAAAAGTTTAACGAACACCTAAATTAACTAACTAAAGCTAAATTTACTACAATTAGGCGAAAAAAAGAAACAAAACTTACTTTACATGCTTGAAGCTGCGAATCTAAGCTAGAACACTGATTTATCACACAATAATGGAGCGATTGATAACTTGAATCATTCGATTACCGATGCAAAACAAAACCCTAGGAATCTGAAATTTTAAAAAAAGGATAAATTTTCTGAAGAGTTTTTTTTTTTTTTTTTGAATTGAGAGAAAGTGAAGAGATCGAGTAGAGAGTGAGAGAGATTGATAGAAATGTAGAGATATAGAATCTCAGTGCTCAGACGCAGAGTTGTCTGAGCGGTGATTTTAGGCATTAAAAAATAATAAATAAAAATAGGGAGTAAGGTAAGGAGTGGTAAATTTCATGTAATTCCCAGGTACAGTGGATTTATTTTCTACCTGAAGTTAAATTGCGTTGTTGGTGCTCAAGATTTCCCACCTTAATTAGTTATGAGGTAATTATCACTAAGCGCCTCCATTTTAACCATTGTTTCAATATTCCTCATATATTTCAAAAAAGATCAAACAGAAATTCCAATTTTAACTGTGTTTTTCAAATTTCAATAGACTTTTTTAATCACGTATCTTATCAAATTTGAAATGATACATGTTTGCAACACTCAGTTATCGATTTATGTGATTGTAAAAATATTAAAAGTTAAATATATTTTTTTAATTCTTTTATCTTATTTTTTTTAATAGGATTTCTTCTATAGAGATAGAAAAGATAAAGAGAGTAAAAATTTTCTTTTCATATATTAACAATTTTATGAGTTGATCATAAATGTCAATTTACCAGAAAATATGATCATAAAAGATTAATAGAAACACTTTTAAAATAGAACATCAAAATGAAACCCAATGTTGGCATTTATGATTTTCTTATCTTTATTTTTCATGATATCACTAGAGTATGAATGTTAACGTTAAAACAAAATGATTTGAAATAACAAAATTGCACCAAACATGAAAGAAAAATGAGATAAGTGGTGTGAAGTAGTGTATCATTTCAAATGTTTTTGTCATCTCTTTTCATTATTTTATTTTTTAAAATTTGTTGTGTTTTAAGTTCTGATTTCATGGTTAGAAGAGTTTAATCAGATTCACATTTATTCTTTTTTTCTTTTACTATATGGAAATGTTTGAGAATTGATTAAATCAATAATAAGGTAAAAATTACTTAAATTTATTAATTTAAACATATTTAAATCAATTTTCAAACATCGTCTATAAATAACAGAGTTCATGTACTTTTGGAAAAGGAAAAAAAAATTAAATATCATGCCATCATCCTTGTTTTGGAAACAAAGTTAAAATTTGAGCCGAAAATCCCAAAATATTTGGTTCCTTTTATGAACCTCTAGGCTTCAACTCTGTTCGGCCTGTAAAAAGATCCCACCACTATTGCTACATGTTGTTGGCAATCATATACTCCATTAACGTTGTTTACACTACCAACAAAAAAAATAAAAGTGCTTTAACGTTTTTAACAACACATAAATTACATTCAACTTGAGAAATTTGTATGCATCGTTGCTTTTTTTATAAGTAAATTTTAAGCATTATTGTTTTTCTTTTGAAAATTATCCATCATTGTTAATTAGTGGTTTATAGATATAATCACGAAACTGAAAACTTAGTCCAAACAAGATAAGTGTCAATTATTTAGTAGGTAAGATTAAATCTTTGCTAATACTAAAAATTGAAAAATAAGAAAAATGAGATGGCTATCTTTATTTTGTAGCTTATAGGCCTGATTTTCTTTAGGGTCAGTATTCAGCCATTCAACCACAGTACCAGACTAGGGTCAGCTTGTGGGCTCTCAAAGGAATGACCCAAACAGGTGAAAAGTTAAAAGGACAGAATGTTGGCCAGTTCAGTTCAAGCCTAGATCATTATATCTCAAACACCAAGGCCAAGGGGCCACTCCACTCATTACAAGAAAATCATTGAGCCAAAGCCCAATCTACGAGTCCCATCACATTTCGTTTTTGTTACAATCGAAAGAACATTGACATCACAATATTTAACCGGACGGGAGATGCCCAAACCATCCGCGCCAAAGCGATGGGTGATGTACCATCATTGTGTGCATACCATAATAGTTTTTTTTATGTAACAATTTAAACGAATTATTCACTGTCTATGAGAGAATACTACATTTGAACATTAATGAACAAATGTATGTACAAATATCTCTCTAAATGATTCCTTTTTGTAACACTGGGCTTTGTTGATAATCTTTTAAGGGGGTGAAAAAAGGAATGCAAAAAGGGGACTGCTAAATACACAGCCGTAGTGCTGCATCCATGGTAAAATGAGATTGAAATTACAATTTTATCTATTTTTACCTTTTATCTCATTCAATTGGATAGATAAAATTGTCTTTTTACACCAATCTACTGTGGGTTTTGCAATAAAAGTCGTGTAGCATCACCTATACAAAATTACTCTTCGGTTAAAGAACATCATTATCATCTTATGAGCATCAAACCAATAGCAGTAACTATAAGAGTAGAGGGAACTCCAAATTTAAGGTGCTTCCAGAAGGTTAAGGTGTACCCTAGATGTGGTGTACGGCGAGCTTGCTCACAGACTATCAAGTTGGCGGCTGATCCCAACAGGGAGAGGTTCCCAGCAACGGTGCTGACCCAAGCTAAAATTAGCCACGCCTTCTTCTTGTCAGCTGCAGAAATAGCAGCTGCTGATGCTGCCACTCGTCCTCCAAGCAAGAGCACTGAGAAAATATGAGCATATCGAACTTAAGTAATGTGAAACCGAAACCTCAATGTATCCATGATTGATGGTTTCATAACTGGTTGCCATAAATTCAATACTGGTCTACATTAATCAATTACTTGTTATACACATCTACTTAATTTGAAATCTATAAAAGCAATTTGCTTGTATTTTCTTCTAAGCTCCTTACTCAACCAATAACATTATGAAGCCCCATTTAGTTAACTTGCATATACAGCTAGGATTCTTTAAAGCTAATCTCATCAAACAGATTCAGGATAAGGGGAACATCAACATACCAGTTGGTACATTTGAAACCAAATTTGACAGGACAAGTATAACAAGGGCAAAAACTGCTATTCCACTAGCACGATCAATCTTTGCGTAGGGCTCCATCAAATCCCATAGAGTGCTTGGAATTCCAGTTTTGTTGAAGCCATCTACCGTGATGAACATTCCACAAAAGAAAATTAAAAGTGAATAGGATACCTGGCCAAAAGACGAGATATAAACTTGCATGACTATATGTTCTGAAATAAGTAATCAACACTCCATATTCTTCTAGTGGACAATGCTTTAAAAGTATCAATCTCATTGATATGGGAAAGAGAGAAAGGGGCAAAAGAACATGTTGGTTCTAGATTTTACCTTCTCTAGGCATGGCCAAGCATCCTTGAAATCAAGAACCACAAGAACAAGAGCAGCAGTGATTGCAGTCCAAGACATATTGAGGCCCATAAGCAAAGAAATCAACATTCCTAGAGTAACAAGGTAAACACATGATTTCCATAAAATCCTTTTCCACCTCGTTGTTAGAGTATCCTTTTCTTCAGAAGACTGCAGCGAAAATGCCTCTTTCAATCTATCCATTGACACTGCCCTCCTTGATGGGCTAGTCTCCTCTCTTTTCTGGAAAGATGCATCAGTTGTCACATCTTTTGATGCACTTGAATTCCTTGCAGACTCCAACACACCACTAGGTACCCTTTGAATTTCACTCTCAGTTGAACTTACTCGGTTTCTAAGAGCGTCAATGTGACCTGAGTAACCATTCACATTAGGAGAGCTTTGTAGATTCGTAGATTCCAATCTAGAGTTCCATTCTTGAGAGTCTATGGATGTAACATGTGACATTGCGGTTGGTGAAAACCGATGAGAAGTGACATCCTCATCTGCGACAACTTCTTGAGTCACATCTTCTTCATCCTTCTGAACAGATAACAACCTCCAGTACATGCAAAGAAGAATTAAAGCATTCACACAAACTCCCATGAGCATTGCAGAGGTAATTCCGATAAGAAATTCCCCAAAAGAAATCTTACCCTGAACTGCTATAACCAGATTTTGAGGGTTGCCAATTGGAGTTGCTGAAGACCCAATATTTGCACTTGAGGCAAGAGCAAGTAGGAATGGATGAGGGGGAAGATTTTGTTGCCTTGCTATTTTTAATACAAATTCAGTCAGAACCACACAAGAGGTATCATTGGTGAAAAAAGCACTTGAAGTGGCAGAAATCAGGCAGATTCGACAAAGCAAGTCCTTGGCTCCTCTACTCTTCCATGCAAGCAACTTACCCAAATATTTGAAGATATCAGCTCTTTCTAGATAGACACTGACAACCATTGTTCCAAAGAGAAGACCAAGGATTGGGAGATCAATTGCAGCATATGCTTGATCTGGGGTTATGACTTGGAATAAGACCATAAGCATGGCACCTAGGAGGGACCCTGCAGTTCTCCCTATTGGTAGAAAGGGGACAGCAGGGAAAACTGCCAATACCCAGAAGATTGCAAAAGCAATTGAGCCTAGAGCCATTTTAACTGTAGAAGCCATGACCATTTTGAAGCTTGCCAAAGCTGAAATTTTTGTTCTTATACCAAAACTTAAAGGCCCAAAATATTATTCATTAGAGCTCCCAATATGATACCATAACATTTCCTTGCCAAAAGAGTAAGTTCCTGTAACAGGAAGACCCAATTGAACATTATCATCAGATAAAGTTTCAGCTTTCAGATTCTGTCATACATTTAAGACAATATTAAGAAACTAAAGCAGGATGATAGATTTTTTCTTTGAACAGTAATCAAACAATAAGTATTAAACCAGTACTAGCTAAAAGATAGTCCACGCATTTTTCTTGTATCTTTAGAAAGAATACAAGGTTAACCAATCAATATATACAAATTTATCATCCAAAAATCAAATGAATAATGAGATCGACGAACATAAACATAGCAGTCAAGAATTTTATCATCTTCTTTGTAGAATTAGACTATTACTAGAAGCAAAGTATTCAAATTGGAAGCAAATCTTAGCAAACATTTCATTACCCATGAATCTCATACGTACTAGATTTTGGCTGAAATGATGTTTCTTGGTGGTCAGAGATGAATATGGATTTTGATCGTGAATTGTAAGGAAGAAGATAATTGGCACTACTTAATGGCACTAATGACCAAACCCTAAGAAAATAGAGAGAAATTATAAACTCAAAAGTTTCTTCATTATTGCTTGATTCTACAAATGAGTATACAATGTCTTATATAAGCGATGAGAGATGAATGCAGAGAGTAACCAACTTCCACTCTAATTAACCAACTAACTAATCTCTTATTCAATTGAAATGCTCTCTAATGGTAATTCTATTCATATCAAAATCATAACACAAACAAAGCATTAAATAATTTAATGAACAAAATCAAATCTTTTTAATCAATGTTACTTTCCATGCTCATTTCAGTGCAACCGAGAAAACACAGACTCGAGAGTTCTCAGTGCAATCAAAGAAAACCAAAAGCAAACAGAAGAACTCAAAATAGCAAATACCCATAAATCATAAGGAAGTGTTCAAACAAATATAACAAATGCACGGTTCAACAATCATCACAAATTCGCAACTACCAATATCCCACAACCATTTTAGTGAACTTTTAAGCTAAATCTGAATCCACCTCAATATACCGAGATGCAAAAACTCACTCCACAAATAATTAGAAAATCCCAAAAAGCAAACAAATCTTACCTCAATAAGAGCTCCAGCACCCAGGCAGTGATGTTCAAAGCGTTTAACCTACAAAATGAGGTAAAATCTTATTAACTACCAAAGATAAAGAGAGTCATATTTTGGATGCAAAAATGAATGGTTCTCGTTTCAGTCAAAGTCCTTACCTTAGTTTATGATTGTATGGATTAGATTCAGTTTTTAATTCATCATTTTTCTGTTAAGAAAGCGAGACAAGGCACAAGTTGACACTAATGGAACTTATTTTCTAAAGGACTAAAAGAAAATTATTGATATAATGTCTATTTGTCATTGCTTTTTTTTATATAAAAAAATAGAGTAAGACAAATTACTTGTTAGGAAAATCAATTCTGAAATGAGTGATGATACCACATAATCGAAAAAATTGATTAATAGTTACGGAAAAATTGAATAGTATCTTTGATATCTAAATTTTTTGAAATAATTATTAGGAAAATCAATTTTGAAATGAGTGGTGATACCATATAATTTTTTATTTTGGATCTAAATAGGATTTTTTAATGTTGTTCCCAACTTTTAATTCATAAAAAAACACTTATAAATAGTATTTAGTTTAACTTATGTTTTTTATACGTAGAAATTATTCAATAAATTAAACCGAACGAAATGTGAAAATTTTATTTTGTTTTTAATAGGCATTCCAAATTGGTTAGCCAAACTGGTCATGAAATCAATATCATATTCAAACGCATGCTCTACAAATTGATGTCTTACCAAGAACTTCGGTGCTTTTAGTTCGAATTAAATTGCAACAAAGGGATTTGCTTTGAAATTTCAAAATGCTGTTAGTCAGCCATTTTCTAAAGGACTAAAAGAAAATCATCTAGAGGGAAAAGAATCCTAAAAAGAGTCTAATAAGATAGGTAGGAATTGCTTTCAATGAATTTATTTTATTCCAAAATTGTGAATGGGAGCAGTTTATGGCCCACCATGAAGGCATGAATGATGAACTCTTTGGCAATTGATTTCCCAAGTTAGATAGGATTCCTATTTTCTTGAAAGCAAAGCAAATCATGCAGTATGGCCCACGTTGGCTAGTCTTTCCTTCAACAAATGTAACTGAATTTGATGGAAATGTTAATTCTCATCAGACGTATAGGAAAAGAAATTCTCTTTAATTAAAATAGACCATAAAGATTGTCCCCCTTATACATAGAATTTGATTTTTTTTTAATGAAGAAAATTATTAGCTTGAGAAAAATATGAAGTGATATAAGCCATTTTTTTTTTACTTTTATAGTGCATGTTAAACGAGTTTACGAGGCAAACAAAGCATAATATAAAAGTTTTCGTTAGTGTGGGTGTTCATTAAATAATTAAAATCGATTGTTTTAAATTGATTTGATTAAAATAATTTAATTAATTGATTAAATCAATATAAAATAAGTTAATCAAAACAATATATCAGTTAATCAATTTGTTGACGATTAAGTTTTTTTTTAATAATTTCAACTGTTTAACCGATTAAAAAATTAATGAGTATTAATATTTAATATTAATAATATATTGAATATGAATATAATATATATGTAATAAAATAAAATAAAATAAAATTTAAGTATATGAATATAATATATAATAAAAAAATTTAATTACATAAATAGTATCGATTAACTGATTAACCGATTATACCGATCAAAATTAATTTGATCGGTTAATGTCGAAATGTTTAGATTAATTCAATCGAAATGATTAAAAAAATGATTGAAAAAATATTTTAAAATTTTTAACCTACCATTTTAATATATATATATATATATTAATTAATCCAGTGATTATTTACCGGTGGATTTTAGTTAATTAATTAATTAATCTAGTACATTAATAATTTAATATAACATGCGAAGTCTTAATGGAAGCTGATTTGGTTTTGTCCTTTACCAAAATCATATTTTATCCATAAGTTTGAAAGATGTCTATTTGTCATTCGTTTATTCTTTTTAGAAAAATAGAGTAACACAAATTACTTATTAATGATTTTATACCTTGAATTATAAAAGCAAAGATTAGTTCCTATTTGATCCGATTTCATTTCAATTGAAATGAAAAATGATTAATGCTAACACTTACATGCTTTGCCATCCCAAAGTCTGCCAACTTAACTCGACCATTGGGGTCAACAAGAATGTTTGCCCCTTTAATATCTCTGTAAAAGAAAACAGTTTTAGGAATATGCACAAGATTAAAAGTGAGGAAATCAATTGAATCAGGGTAACTCAATTCACCTATGGACAGTAGATTTAGAATGTAATTAGGCAAGCCCTGACAAGATTTGCTGAGTATAACTACGAATAGCAAGTTCACCAAATGGACCCACCAGATACATACTCCAGCTATATATAAAGCCTATCACCAACCTGTTCAACAAATTATTAAAATGTTCCGCAAGTAAAATACACTTGCAACTTGATTTGCCAAAGTACAAAAACACATGATGTACCAGTAAGACAAGAAACCATAAATTTAGTTTCCAGAAGTTTCTGGGTCTTACGATTTAGAGTCCAATTACAAATACTCATTGTATATCATGTAAATACTTCTTTATATAAACCATATACTAACAAACATGGAATATTTCAAAAGCATATCTAGAATATATGGATCACGATCTTTTGCATTTGAAAATTGAAATGGAGTCAAGCTTATGGTGAGATTGAATACCATATCATCAAATGGAGAATATTCAAATTCAAATTTGTCAATGCAACATTTAATCTTACTATGAACTTTCATTTCTTAAATGAAAAACATACTGTTTCATTTATATATAATAATGAAAAACACATCAAAATTGATGATAGATAGTTCACTTTAACAACATCATTGCATAAAACAAATAATAGAAATAAGCAAATTTAAAACTTACTGTTTCAGAACCATAGTATTGCACAATGTTTGGGTGGCATAAGCGGCTTAATAAAACAATTTCCTGCCAAGAGACTGAGAGTAAGATCCCCTTTCAAAGCTAGGTCAAAATTAAAATAAATATGAAGCAATCAAGTGACTTCATCTAGCAGACAATTGAAAACTCCCTAATCTACTATGCAAATCAAATCACCTGCATCAACTGCTTAGCACTTTCCTTTGACTTGGCATCATCTGAAAACAATGTAACCTCCTTCATTGCACACATTTCACACTTTCACTAAACCAACTGAAAACATAAAATCAGATTGCAAGAACTCAATTAATGACCTCTTTCCTAGAAAAGTACATGTCTCACAAAAATTCAGCAATCAGATAATAAATCTATAATGCTAGTCCAAAATTGAAGGCACAATCAAGCAATTGTGACACAAAACCATTCATAAAGTTTACGTCCATATGTGTACACGGGTAAAGAAAAATGGAAAATGAAGCCAACCATCTTTTCTTTTGGGTATATACCTGTTAAAACCATGATAAACGTGTGCAAAAGTGCCTCTACCTAGAAGCTTCCCCTTTTTCCAGCGAGATCCAGGGCTTATAGGATTCTCTGCTCTTCCTGGACTACGTGGCACAGAGGGAGATGTTGCTGCTGAATTCAAGTGGGAGAAAGGAGAAGAATTGCAGATTGTTACAGGAGGAAGAGGCAAACGATGCCTTTGTTGTTTCCCATCATCAGGCCAACTAGTCTGTGACTCGGTGACTGTTCCTCCAGCTCTAGGATTAATCGGTGTAACAGCACCACTATGAATCCTGGAGCTGGGCCCAGGGCTAGTCATTCTGGGACTAGGTATTGGAGCATATTCAGGGCTTCCCCTGCTCTGTTGCCAAAATAGCTGTCCTGACATATCCCCTCCCATCGAATTATGCCCAGAATTGTGACCCGAACCAGGACAGGAGCATTGGCCAGATCCAAGTAAAGTGATATCTAGATAAGCCTTCCCTGCCCAGAAAGCAGAGTTTATGACTTGATCAGTGCCAAACACTCTCATTGGACTTCTGGAAGGACTTGACATGGAGCTGTCTGGAGCATTGCTGAAGGCACTATGATATGGAACCAGTAGATTTGGCACATGACTGCTTAAAGGTCTCCGTTTAGATGATGTAGGGAAAACATGATTATTGAATGAAATATTAGCTGGGTTTTTTGTATCTCGAGTTTATTTGGGAAACAGGAGATGTCTGATCCTTGAGCATCACACTTCAGCAAAAAAAAGGACATAAATTTGTCAGAGAGAAGTGTAAGAATTATAGCAGCTAACCACAAACAACCCATACACTACCATGTGCATACAAGGATACATCCATGCCGGAAGCAGCATGGTTGATGAGAGAAGTCAGCTCACCTGGATGGGCTACTTGCAGCAGTTATAGTCCCATTGTCGTAGTCAGTTGCTTGGGGACTGCGATGGCATGAGTCAGCAGGATCATCACTGTCAATAGAGCACTCACTGGATAATGAAGCAGTGACAAAATCTCCATCTAAATCAGTAGGATTTGGTCTGCTACGAATGCACGCTGGTCTAAGGAGAGGTAAAAACAATGATGACTTAGAGCTTTTTCCCAGTCTTGGTTTTGACAATATAGTGATTACAGTATCCGTACGACCCACACTTGCAGGGCGCAGACCAGGAAGTGGAAGTGGTTGAGCATGAGGTCTTTCGGAAAAGCTTTGACACCTCAACACTTCTTTGTAAGGTGAAGGTGATCTTGATGCTGCTCGGGGTTGAGATCCCTTGTCCAAGACTGTGTCACTGCTATGTCTCCGAGATCCTCCTGATCGACTGTTTGGTTTACCTTCAGATGGAGTCTTAAATTTACGGTGTAATGAATCAATGAAACTCTCTTTGCTGGTTTTCTTCTACACTTATTTGGATGATGAATTCCCCCACCATGAAGTCATGTTTTACAATTTCTAAGGTCTACAGATTTTGTGGGCAAGTTTTTCTATGACAAATCCATTTCACAATGTCAAAATTTTACCATGTAACACTTATACATGAAGCTATTGATCACATTTACAACTTCTACAGCTTCAAACCATTCAACCAGAGTGGCCCACATTGTGTTCTTTTAACTTTTCACCTGATTCGGTCATTCTTTTGAGAGCCCACAAGCTGACCCTAGTCTGGTAGTTCATTATGTCTCAAACACCAGCGCCCAGGGGCCACTCCACTCATTGCAAGAAAATCATCGAGTCAGACCCCAATCTACGAGTCCATCACATTTTTTTTTTTGGTTACAATCATAAGAACATTGACATCACAACATTTAACTCGACGGGAGATGCCCAAACCATCCGCGCCAACGCGATGGGTGATGTACCATCATTGTGTGCATACAATAATAGTTTTCTTTATGTAACAATTTAACAGAATTATTCACTGTCTATGAGATAACACTACATTTGAACATTAATGAACAAATGTATGTACAAATATCTGTCTAAATGATTCCTTTCGGTAACACTCGGGTTTGTTGATAATCTTTTAAGGGGGTGAAAAAAGGAATGCAAAAAGGGGACTGCTAAATACACAGCCATAGTGCTGCATCCATGGTAAAATGAGATTGAAAATACAATTTTATCTATTTTTACCTTTTATCTCATCCAATTGGATGGATAAAATCGTCTTTTTACACCAATCAACTGTGGGCTTTGCAATAAAAGCCGTGTAGCATCACCCATACAAAAATACTCTTCGGTTAAAGAACATCATTATCATCTTATGAGCATCAAACCAATAGCAGTAACTATAAGAGTAGAGGGAACTCCAAATTTAAGGTGCTTCCAGAAGGTTAAGGTGTACCCTAGATGTGGTGCATGGCGAGCTTGCTCACAGACTATCAAGTTGGCGGCTGATCCCAACAGGGAGAGGTTCCCAGCAACAGTGCTGACCCAAGCTAAAATTAGCCACGCCTTCTTCTCGTCAGCTGCAGAAATAGCAGCTGCTGATGCTGCCACTCGTCCTCCAAGCAAGAGCACTGAGAAAATATCAACACATTGAACTTAAATAATGTGAAACTGAAACCTCAATGTATCCATGATTGATGGTTTCATACCTGGTTGCCATAAAATTCAATACTGGTCTACATTAATCAATTACTTGTTTTACACATCTACTTAATTTGAAATCTATAAAAGCAATTTGCTTGTATTTTCTTCTAAGCTCCTTACTCAATCAATAACATTATGAAGCCCCACTTAGTTAAGTTGCATATACAGCTAGGACTCTTTAAAGCTAATCTCATCAAACAGATTCAGGAGAAGGGGAACATCACCATACCAGTTGGTACATTTGAAGCCAAATTTGACAGGACAAGTATAACAAGGGCAAGAACTGCTATTCCACTAGCACGATCAATCTTTGCATAGGGCTCCATCAAATCCCATAGAGTGCTTGGAATTCCAGTTTTGTTGAAGCCATCAACCGTGATGAACATTCCACAAAAGAAAATTAAAAGTGAATAGGATACCTGGCCAAAAGACGAGATATAAACTTGCATGACTATATGTTCTAAAATAAGTAATCAACACTCCATATTCTTCAAGTGGACAATGCTTTAAAAGTATCAATCTCATTGATATGGGAAAGAGAGAAAGGGGCAAAAGAACATGTTGGTTCTAGATTTTACCTTCTCTAGGCATGGCCGAGCATCCTTGAAATCAAGAACCACAAGAGCAAGAGCAGCAGTGATTGCAGTCCAAGACATATTGAGGCCCATAAGCAAAGAAATCAACATTCCTAGAGTAACAAGGTAAACACATGATTTCCATAAAATCCTTTTCCACCTTGTTGTTAGAGTATCCTTTTCTTCAGAAGACTGCACCGAAGATGCCTCTTTCAATCTATCCATTGACACTGCCCTCCTTGATGGGCTAGTCTCCTCTCTTTTCTGGAGAGATGCATCAGCTGTCACATCTTTTGATGCACTCGAGTTCCTTGCAGACTCCAACGCACCACTAGGTACTCTTTGAATTTCACTCTCAGCTGAACTTACTCGGTTTCTAAGAGCGTCAATGTGACCTGAGTAACCATTCACATTAGGAGAGCTTTGTAGATTCGTAGATTCCAATCTAGAGTTCCATTCTTGAGAGTCTATGGATGTAACATGTGACATTGTGGCTGGTGAAAACCGATGAGAAGTGACATCCTCATCTGCGACAACTTCTTGAGTCACATCTTTTTCATCCTTCTGAACAGATAACAACCTCCAGTACATGCAAAGAAGAATTAAAGCATTCACACAAACTCCCATGAGCATTGCAGAGGTAATTCCGATAAGAAATTCCCCAAAAGAAATCTTACTCTGAACTGCTATAACCAGATTTTGAGGGTTGCCAATTGGAGTTGCTGAAGACCCAATATTTGCACTTGAGGCAAGAGCAAGTAGGAATGGATGGGGGGGAAGATTTTGTTGCCTTGCTATTTTTAATACAAATTCAGTCAGAACCACACAAGAGGTATCATTGGTGAAAAAAGCACTTGAAATGGCAGAAATCAGGCAGATTCGACAAAGCAAGTCCTTGGCTCCTCTACTCTTCCATGCAAGCAACTTACCCAAATATTTGAAGATATCAGCTTTTTCTAGATAGACACTGACAACCATTGTTCCAAAGAGAAGACCAAGGATTGGGAGATCAATTGCAGCATATGCTTGATCTGGGGTTACGACTTGGAATAAGACCATAAGCATGGCACCTAGGAGGGACCCTGCAGTTCTCCCTATTGGTAGAAAGGGGACAGCAGGGAAAACTGCCAATACCCAGAAGATTGCAAAAGCAATTGAGCCTAGAACCACTTTAACTGTAGAAGCCATGGCCATTTTGAAGCTTGCCAAAGCTGAAATTCTTGATCTTATACCAAAACTTAAAGGCCCAAAATATTATTCATTAGAGCTCCCTATATGATACCATAACATTTCCTTGCCAAAAGAGTAAGTTCCTGTAACAGGAAGACCCAATTGAACATTATCATCAGATAAAGTTTCAGCTTTCAGATTCTGTCATACATTCAAGACAATATTAAGAAACTCAAACAGAATGATAGATTTTTTCATTGAACAGTAATCAAACAGTAGTCCACGCATCTTTCTTGTATCTTTAGAAAGAATACAAGGTTAACCAATCAATGTATACAAATTTATCATCCAAAAATCAAATGAATAATGAGATCGACGAACATAAACATAGCAGTCAAGAGTTTTATCATCTTCTTTGTAGAATTATACTATTAGTAGAAGCAAAGTATCCAAATTGGAAGCAAATCTTAGCAAACATTTCATTACCCATGAATCTGATACGTACTAAATTTTGGGTGAAATGATGTTTCTTGGTGGTAAGAGATGAATATGGATTTTGATGGTGAATTGTAAGGAAGAAGATAACTGGCACTACTTAATGGCTAATTACCAAACCCTAAGAAAATAGAGAGAAATTACAAATTCAAAAGTTTCTTCATTATTGCTTGGTTCTACAAATGAGTATACAATGCTTTATATAAGCGATGAGAGATGAATGCTGGGAGTAACCAACCACCATTCTAACTAACTAACTAATCTCTTCTTATTCAATTGACATGCTTTCTAATGATAATTCTATTCGTATCAGAATCATAACACAAACAAAGCAGAAAATAATTTAAAGAACAAAATCAAATCTTTTTAATCAATGTTACTTTCCATGCTCATTTCAGTGAGTTTCTAAATCAAATCCCAAACAACCGAAAAAACACAGACTCGAGAGTTCTCACTGCAATCGAAGAAAACCAAAAGCAAACAGAAGAACTCAAAATAGCAAATACCCATAAATCATAAGAAAGTGTTCAAACAAATATAACAAATGCACGGTTCAACAATCATCGCAAATTCGCAACTGGCAACATCCCACAGCCATTTTAGTGAACTTTTAAGCTAAATCTGAATCCAACTCAAAATACCCAGATGCAAAAACTCACTCCACAAATAATTAGAAAATCCAAAAAAGCAAACAAATCTTACCTCAATAAGAGCTCCAGCACCCAGGCAGTGAGGTTCAAAGCGTTTAACCTACAAAATGAGGTAAAATCTTATTAACTACCAAAGATAAAGAGAGTCATATTTAGCATGCAAAAATGAATGGTTCTCTTTTGAGTCAAAGTCCTTACCTTAGTTCTGGATTGTATGGATTAGATTCAGTTTTTAATTCCTCCTTTTCTGTTAAGAAAGCGAGACAAGGCACAAGTTGACACTAATGGAACTTTTTTTGTACATCTGAGGAACTTTTCATGATTATAAGGCAGTAAATAAGTACTTAATTAACTTCGGAACTTTTCATGACACATAATGGCCACATGGTCAATCATGAGCTTATATGTCTTACTATAATCCAAAACGATTTTTTGTTGTTTACTGTATCTAATAGTCGAAGCAGTTTTGGCTGCTCCTAGGTCTAAGTAAATTTATATAAAGAATTTTTTTAAGCTAATACATCCTGCGAGGCATTACTGATAATGAGGTTATCTAATTATGCTTATAGTCCTTGCATAAAGTAAACACGTTTTTCTCTTTTAGTTTTGCAGTCATTTCAATGAATTATCTAGATTCGATTTTTTTTCTCAATAAAACAAAAGCGAAATCTTATAATAAGTACATTTTGTTGAAGCAAAATAAACAAGTAAAACATTTTAATGCACATTTATTCAAGAAAGTAACAGTTTTTGAAATAGTAACAATTTGTTGAATACTAAGGACCTTATAAGTTTCATGTATGATTGGTTAGCTATGTTAAAAAAAATGTTTATCAAGTTTTTATTCTTCTTTATAATTCAAGTCAAAATGGAGGCACACTCTTTTCTTGTTTTAAAAAGAAATTTAAGCCGTTGAGTTAAGCTCATGATTATATCTACAATTTTTTTTTTTTTATTATTGATAGAAGATAATTTAAAATATTCACTCAGTAGGATTTGGTCTGCTACGAATACACGCTGGTCTAGGGAGAGGCAAAAACAATGATGACTTAGAGCTTTTTCCCAGTCTTGGTTTTGACGATATAATGATTCCAGTATCCGTACGACCCACACTTGCAGGGCGCAGACCAGGAAGTGGAAGTGGAAGTGGTTGAGCATGAGGTCTTTCGGCAAAGCTTTGACACCTCAACACTTCCTTGGAAGGTGAAGGTGATCTTGATGCTGCTCGGGGTTGACATCCCTTCTCCGAGACAGTGTCACCGCTATGTCTCCGAGATCCTCCTGATCGATTGTTTAGTTTACCTTCAGATGGAGTCTTAAATTTACCGTGTAATGAATCAACGAAAATGATAAATTAACTTCAACAATGCAACATCTTATTCTTCACTATGACCATGAATCATACCAATTTATCTTTGAAGTGCAGCAAATACAACTTGGCACTCATCATTTGAAAGCCTACCAAATCTCAAATTCATTCCTTCAATGTACCCACTAAAACAAGTATGTAATTTTGAATCTCAATTTTTGATTATTTGAAACCTGAAAATATACTCCATTCAAACTAACCCAACTACCCAACGTACTTAAGAGTTTATCGTCTTCTTTTCCTTTCCCCATTTTCCCGGAATCCAAACAAAAGATTACGATCTCAAATTACTCAATAACACAACGATATCAAAACAGATCTACATTTAAGTTGCGAAAAATGGAAAAAGTCTAACGAACACCTAAATTTACTACAATTAGGCGAAAGAAATAAACAAAACTTACTTTACATGCTTGAAGCTGCGAATCTGAGTTAGAACACTGACTCATCACACAATATTTTTTTTTTTTTCACAAGGAAAATTGTTGATGTTGACCTGTTGGGTAAAAGATATTTGGAGATAATGAATCGAAGCTGGATTGGACTATACCATGCTTCAAAATTTAACCCAATTATCAGTTGCCATGTGTCAATCAAATCCAATTATCTATTTATTTTTTAAAAGGTAAATTTAAAAGATATTCAATTCAACAAGATCGATTTCATATTTCACGACAGTCAAAATATCAGTCTGATGATGTGAAACGTGACCTCTTTGAATTGCAACCTGACCAAGTTATACCTTATTAGTTATTTGTTGAGTTGTGATTTCTTAAGTAAAGTTTTTAATTAATTAATTAATTAATTAATCATGTATATTAATAATTTAATATAACGTGTGAAGCCTTAATAGAAGTTAATTTGGTTTTGTCCCTTACCAAAATCATATTTTTTTTCATAAGTTTGAGAGATTTTTATTTGTTATTCATTTATTTTTTTTTAAAAATAAAGATAAATTACTTATTAAGAAAATCAATTCTGAAATGAGTGGTAATACTACGTAATCGAAAAAAATTATTAGTAATCATGAAAAAATTAAATAGTAATTTTGATATCTAAATTTTTTGAAATCAATTTTTTCATGATTACTAATAGATTTTTTCGATTCTGTGATAACTCTTACAAAATCGAATATATAGAACCATCACTTTTATGAAGCTACATATTTTATGGGGTGACTAAGATTCTTAAAAAAAAGTTTGAGAGAGATTTTTTTAATATTACCGAGGTATGAAAATGGGTATTGATTTTTGTTTGCTTACGTAGAAGATACTAAATTTAATGACATAATAAGGCACTTTGATGTCACATGAACAAACATTATATAATGTCTCTTATAATTATGAAAAAGAAACATTTTTAATATTAAATTGTAATTATTTAGTATTATATTCATAACAAATCAAATGACATATTTTGCAAGTTACTAATATAGCTGGTAATCTTTCATACGGTTTCACTGTAATTTGACCCATATAAAATTTTGTAGGTCTAGTTTGAATTTGGAAAAAAGCATAACTCTTTTTTGTTTGTTTTTGTTTTTGTTTTTTTTTTTTTTTTTGCATTGATAAAAGTCTTATCACATCATTTTTTCACATGCAAACCATTTTATACATGTTCCATAAAATTCAAAATAAATTATGTCAACGTATTTTTAAGAAGTTATTTGTATTCACTGAAAAATTAATCCCAAATTTTATAAATGTACACTACATTTATTTTGGATCATTTTACCACTTGAATTAATTCTTTTGGATTTACACTACTGATCTATTTAATCGTATAATTTTAATATAAATAGATTGTCAGAGGTGATTTTACGAAATTTCACGTAAAAAACGACTGTAGGTAATCCGTTTGGTCACAAAAATATTTGCAGTACATTTGATCTGTGACTTTTCAAAAGTTATTTTTTTTTTCAAAATCCCAAATTGACATAAAAATCAAATTTCAAGACCAAAAACAATTTACTTTTGAGCTCAACAATCATTTGGTCACACATTATATCAATAATCTATCAAACTTGATTTGTGACTTTTCAAAAGTTACTTTTCTTTCTCAAAGCCCAAACAGATACTATAACTTTTGAGAGGACTTTTGATCTGTGACCTCTCAAAAGTTATATGTAAAAATCATTTTTTTCAAAAACAAAACCTTTTGAGTTCAGTATTTACTTTTAAACTTTTGAGTAAGCACTGTTAATTTTTTTTTTTTGTTAAAGTCACTAATCACAACAAGTTGATTTTCAATAATTTAATTAAATAACATTAAAATAAGCAAAGATTTACCTCAAATGAGCCAAACCCAATTGTAAATTATAGATCTTAAATACTGTTGATAGAAGGTAATGCAACTAAATACCATGGCACGCCACAAGTTTGACCTTCATGAAAGATTAAGTAGAACAACATGAACAAAGAAAATACCATAGCTTTCACTCCACTTGAAACCCCCGGGGATGGATCTGAATGCTCAGGGCCCACAATGGGCCTTTCCAATGGAGCGGCACATTTTACAAACGGGTGATCCAAAAGCTGAGCAGCTTTGGGACGATGTAGTGGGTTGCGTTGTAAACATTGCATTATGAAATCCTTTCCATCATCTGAGAGGTGATCTGGAATAGGTGGTAGCTCCTTACTATTTCCAATCTTGAACATGGCAGCAACCTGTAGATCGTGACATGCAAATATCAGAAATAAGAAACACTAAATTTTTACATACACCTAGAATGTAAAAACTTTTACTACAATGGGCTGTTCCATAACATGACAATTAGCATGACTTACATAAACTTTGATCGAAGGCACTACAGAGGATAAAAATAAAATTATAATATCTTGTTATGTCCATTACTGACCCCTTCATACTGGCTCCAGGGTGGCTTTGTTGTAGCCATTTTCAAAACAGTGCATCCAAGACTCCATATATCCACAGCAAGATTGCAACCACTTGAGTTCTTAATGACCTGAGCAGTGAATGGGAAAAAGAATTGAGCTATACCACAAAGAAGCATGCCATGATTAAGGAGATAAAGCTCAGACAATGAAAATTCTCTGACCTCAGGTGCCATCCAGTAAGGGCTTCCTTTGAACGACAGTGGACATGACTGCCCAGCAATCTGCAAGGCAGTGCGGGAAATAATTTGAGCAAATAGTCTTTGGTAACAGGTGATGCAGATTATTCATTCATACAGGATCAGTTTAGGCCACAATCTTGCACTTCCTAATGTGTGCGCTCAAAAACATAGGTCAACAGATCATTCTCCACTTGGAAGTCTCTGATTAAGAACTATGACAATGATCATTAAATCATAATGCAGCATCTTAATGATTCTATACCTTGAATTATAAAAGCAAAGATTAGCTCCTATTTGATCCGATTTCATTTCAATTGAAACGAAAAACGATTAATGCTAACACTTACATGCTTTACCATCCCAAAGTCTGCCAACTTAACCCGACCATTCAAGAATGTTTGCCCCTTTAATATCTCTGTAAAAGAAAACAGTTTTAGGAATATGCACAAGATTAAAAGTGAGGAAATCAATTGAATCAGGGTAGCAGCTTTAGAATTCATATTTTAAAATACCAGATCGAGAATGGGTAACTCAATTCACCTATGGACAGTAGATTTAGAATGTAAGTAGGCAAGCCCTGACAAGATTTGCTGAGTATAACTACGAATAGCAAGTTCACCAAATGGACCCACCAGATACATACTCCAGGTATATATAAAGCCTATCAACAACCTGTTCAACAAATTATTAAAATGTTCCGCAAGTAAAATACACTTGCAACTTGATTTGCCAAAGTACAAAAACACATGATGTACCAGTAAGACAAGAAACCATAAATTTAGTTTCCAGAAGTTTCTGGGTCTTACGATTTAGAGTCCAATTACAAATACTCGTTGTATATCATGTAAACACTTCTTTATAAAAACCATTTACTAACAAGCATGGAATATTTCAAAAGCATATCATATATGGATCACGATCATCTGCATTTGAAATTGAAATGGAGTCAAGTTTATGGTGAGATTGAATACCACATGATCAAATGGAAAATATTCAAATTCAAATTTGTCAATGCGTCATTTAATCTCACCATAAACTTGACTTCCATTTCATTTTCTAAATAGAGAGGATCTTGGTCCAGAATATATAATAATGAAAAACACATCAAAATTGATGATAGATAGTTCACTTTAACAACATCATACGCATAAAACAAATAATAGAAATAAGCATATTTAAGACTTACTGTTTCAGAACCACAGTATTGCACAATGTTTGGGTGGCATAAGCCGCTTAATAAAACAATTCCCTGCCAAGAGACTGAGAGTAAGATCCCCTTTCAAAGCTAGGTCAAAATTAAAATAAATATGAAGCCATCAAGTGACTTCATCTAGCAGACAATTGAAAACTCCCTAATCTACTATGCAAATCAAATCACCTGCATCAACTGCTTAGCACTTTCCTTTAACTTGGCATCATCTGAAAACATGTAACCTCCTTCATTGCACACATTTCACCACTTTCACTAAACCAATTCAAAACATAAAATCAGATTGCAAGAACTCAATTAATGACCGCTTTTCTAGAAAAGCACGTCACACAAAAATTCAGCAATCAGATAATAAATCTACAATGCTAGTCCAAAATTGAAGGCACAATCAAGCAATTATGACACAAAACCATTCATAAAGTTTACGTCTGATAAGTGCTTAAATATTCATATTTAAGCTCCTTAATTTACAGTTGTTAGGCTCTTTGTTTATGTATTTCAGTATATTCTACTTCAATTTTGTGTTTTTTGTGTTTATTTTTTTTTAAGTTTTTGAAGAAAAGATAGCATTTTGGAGCTCTAAGGAAGAAAACTGAAGATCTGGAACTAGATAGGTGCGATCGAGCGCACAAGCACCCAGCACCCACGCCAGGATCGAGCACAGCCTGCGCTCGCACGCAAGAAGAAGGCTCGAGCGCAATAGTGTGCGATCGAGCGCACACATTCAGTAAACCGATAGACCCTGTTTTGGAAATAATGGTTCGGGTCTTATTTTGGAAATTAGAGTTTCAAGGTGTCCTTAGAACCCTATAAATAGACTTGTAAAACACAGAAACAATATCCCCTTTTAGTTTAGTTTTTGTTCGAGGAGGTCAAAGGCCGAACGAGCCCGCAGAAGAGATTGTAGAGATGAATTGACGACTCTTCTCCATAGTGTTTTCGGGTTTATTTTTTCCTTTGTTATTTTACTATATGATGTTGTTTAGCATCACAACTATGTGTAACTAAACCCCAATAAGGGCTTGGTTGAAGCCCTAATTATGTTTAACCAATAATTCAGTATTGGCGCCCTTGCAATATTTATTTTGTGATTCTTAACTTGATTAATGCCTGTTTGTATTTAAATTCATCATATGTGTGTGTTTGATCAACGTATGCATGTGGTATGAATTTGTTAGTTGAATATTTGGATGAACGAGTCATGGGTTCAACAATAGTAACAAAAGATATCTTATCCGGATTCTTGGGTTAATCAACATGGGAAACCAGGAGCAGACCAAGCCCTAGGTCTTGTATGGTTATCGATTTCCACAGACCTTATGCTCTTTTAAGGAACAACTCAGTATACACCATGTTGAATCTCTTAAGAGATAAAAGAGTTAGAGTATACACCATGCCTAACTCGTTGCTTAGGGAAATCAATAGCCTAAGGAGTGGACCAAGCCCTTAGGTTGACAACCATTAGGTATTCATAGCATGAGTAGAGCATTGGTTGTTGGAATTTTGGGTTCAAATATGTTATAACATTGAACATGTAGACCCGTTATCTAATAAAGGACCCAATTAAGTGATATAATTTTTATGGGTATCCAAAGTATCAAGGTTCTTTAGTATGGGCCACCTTATGTGTAGAAGTCCGATGTGGTATGGGTCTTTGTTAATGGGCCAAAGACCCAATGCACATGTGTGAGGTAACTGTTAAGGTTATGGTCCCTGAGGCACAAGGATATAAATAGGCATCAGGGGAGGGTGTTTAACGTGCGTTAAATTTTATTGAAACAGACAATTCTTCTCCCTCTCCTCTAACATTCAGCTGATTGGTTCCCATACCAAATGTGGTTCTCCCTGTAGTCTTAGAAGATCAACCCAAGGAGGCTTGCTTGCAATGGATTCCGGTTTGTTTCTAACTCATCTTCTCAAAATATATATATATATATGAATTCTTGACAAGTTTAATATTAAAATATTTTGGCTGTATCATTGATTATTTGTGTATTAGTATCAAGATTAATATAACAAGTGGTATCAGAGCCTTTCATGTTAAATTGTTGAGATTCATATGAAAATTAAGTTTCTTGAATTTTTCTCCATAAAGTATGTTTAGGGCATAAATTTGTTTTAAAAAAAAAAATTTGCTATAAATCCATGTTTGTTGATGCGCCTCAAAATATGATTTTTTTTTTGGTATAAAAATATTCAATTTTAGTGATTTTTGCGATTGATTCAATTGCTGTTTATCGAACCAGCGCTGCACGCTGGCTTTGGGTTTTGTTTTGTGGCTTAATGCGTAATGTCAAAACGATTTACACAGTTTTCACTTTTCCAAATATAACAAGTGGATTAGGTAGAAAAGTTAATAGTGATCGCATGTTCTGTGCATATTCTTGTCATTATGTGCATCTCCACATGTTCTGTACAAGTTCTTGATCTTCCACTCATTACCTTTCAATTATAAAATGCATGGAAACTTAATAGTGGAGTGATCTCATAGCTAATGCAAACAAAATCATTTTGTTTAGCTAAAGGCCAAAAGCAAAAAAGACAAAAGAAAGATACAAATTGTAATTTGCAATAAACAAATCAAAGATACATTACTGATCTTGTTGTAATTCTGTTTCTATAGTAAATCGACCGCTTGCCAATTGCAAACATAGCAATTTAGTATTTCCTCAGCGCCAGCAATCTATCTCTCGGGTAGATTGCTGGTGCCACGATGCCGATCAAGAAAGAATTTTTTTTTTTTAAGGATTTTGTTCCGAATTTTATGTTTAATGTTTTTGATGAATGAATTGAAATATTATGTTGCCAAAGCAATCTCTAATATGTAAATTTATTTATTTTAAGACATGTAAACATGCTATTAATATGTGAAAATAATCGGCCCAAAGGAATGCTATTTTTGCATTGTTAATAGATTAAAATAGTTGTGAATATATGACAAATAAGGGTTGTCATACGAATAATGTGTCGGTCCAAAGAAAGGCACATTATTTGGCAGGTTGGGTTGTCAATATTCATGAACTATATTCAAGATACCACTTACAAGTTGATATTTCTATCCAAAGACTAAGCATTAATGTTGTGCTAGGTATCTTGTTATAAGCCCACATGCATGTGTATTTGTATACAGTTTTTTTTTTATTCATATATACATGAGTTGTTGCTAATTGTGAGCTTTTGTTCTTGTTTATAGCAACATCGATTTTTGCTAACATCAACAGCATTCTCGTGCTTAACAGCATGAATTTCAAGAAGTGGCAAGATCATGTTATGATCGTGCTCGGGTGCATGGAATTAGACTATGCATTGAGGGTCAATCGCCCCGCACCTTTGACTAGCGATAGTACCGCTGAGCAAAAGGTTGTATATGAAAAGTGGGAGCGAACAAACCGCATGAGCCTAATGATTATGAAGCACTCGATTCCGGATACCATCAAGGGTTCTATTCCTGATGAAAATGATGCTAAGAAATTTCTCTCCCAAATAGCAGACCGATTCGCCGCAAACGAAAAGGTCGAGACAAACACCATCTTGACTAAGCTTGTCTCAATACGGTACAAAGGGAAGGGGAATATAAGAGAGTACATCATGGAGATGTCAAACCTTGTGACAAGACTAAAGACATTCAAGCTGGAATTGCCAGAAGACATTTTGGTGCACTTAGTCTTGATCTCTCTTCCTACACAATTCAGTCTTTTCAAAATCAGTTACAATACTCAAAAGGAGAAATGGACTTTGAATGAGCTGATTGCACAATGTGTCCAAGAGGAAGAGAGACTTAATCATGAAAAGGTTGAAAGTGCTCATTTAGCATCAACTTATCAGGACCCCAGTTTCAGCAAAAAAAGAAAGAGGAACATTAAAAGAAAGGAAACTGCAGGGTCTGGAAATTCACACCACAAGGGACAACAGAAACAAGATAAAGGTATAACTTGTTTCTTTTGCCACAAAGCTGGTCATGTGAAGAAAGACTGCACAAAATACGCCAAGTATGTGACCTGGCGTGAGAAGAAGGGTAAACTTCTAAACTTTGTTTGTTCAGAAGTTAATTTGGCCTTAGTATCTAAGAACATTTGGTGGATAGATACAGGTGCAACTACTCACATAAGTGTTCCTATGCAGGGGTGCATAAGGAGCCGAACGCCAACTGATGCTGAAAGATTCATCTATGTAGGAAATGACGAAAGAGCTCCTGTGGAGGCAGTTTGTTTATTTAGATTACAATTGAAATCTAGTTGTAATTTGTATTTGGATAAGACTTTTAATGTACCGTCTTTTAGACGGAATTTGGTTTTTATTTCATGTTTGGACAAATCAGGTTTTTCTTGTTCATTTGGAAATAGAAAGTTTAGTCTATTTCAGAATTCAAATTTGTTTGGTACCGGTTCTTTAATTGATAATTTATATAAACTGGATATGATTGCCTCTAAAGAAAACGAATCATTGCATACCAATAATGTTGGTATTAAGCGTAGATTAACAAATGAGAATTCATTAATGTTATGGCACAAGTGTTTATGACATATTTCTAAACAAAAGATTCAAAGACTTGTGTCAAAAGGAATTTTTTATCCCTTAGATTTGTCAGATTTTGAAGTCTGCATTCAGTGCATTAAGGGAAAATAAACAAATGTTAAAAATAAAGGTGCTAATAAGAGTAATAGTGTCTTGGAATGGTTGTAATTTAGATTACATACGGATATTTGTGGTCCATTCCCTACAGCTTCTTGGAATGGACAACAATATTTTATCGCTTTCATAGATGACTACTCCAGGTATGATTATCTTTATTTAATTCATGAAAAGTCTTAATCTATAGACGTGTTCAAGAATTTCAAAGCCAAAGTTGAAAATCAATTAGGCAAGAAAATTAAGGCTGTTAAATCTGACCGTGAAAGTGAATACTACAGTAGATATGATGGATCAGGTGAACAACATCCCGGGCCCTTCGTTAAATTTTTGATGGAATGTGGGATCGTTCCTCAATACACCATGCCAGGGACTCCTAGTCAAAATGGTGTAGCTGAGAGATGAAACCGAACCTTAAAGGATATGGTAAGAAGTATGATTAGTCATTCTTCTTTGCCAGAATCACTTTGGAGTGAAGCCATCAAGACTGCAGTTTACATCCTGAACAGAGTTCCAAGTAAAGCAGTAGCTAAAACCCCATACGAGTTATGGACAGGAAAAAAGCCTAGCATTAGGCATTTGCATGTTTTGGGATGTCCAGCTGAGGCTCAGCCTTATAAGCCAAATGAGAAGAAGCTAGACTCAAGGACTGTTAGCTGCTATTTTGTTAGATACTCTGAAAGATCAAGGGGTTTCAAATTTTATGATTTCTCTAATAGATCATTTTTCGAAACGGACAATGGCAAGTTCGTTGAAGATGTTGAGTTAAATGGGATAGACCAACTCAGGCAAGTCAATTTTGAAGAGGAATGTGTTTGAATTCTTGTTGTTGCAACTGAAAACGTTCAGGTATCCATACCTGATGTTATTCAAAATGCAAATCCGGAGATCCAACGCATTGATGACGAACTTGAATTGCCGCCTGCTCAAAATCAGGAACCGTTTAAGGTTCATCAAGAGGTACTTCAACAACCTCAAGTGGAAGTGCCATTAAGGAGATCCACTAGAGAAAGGAGAAACGCGATTTCGACTGATTATGTCGTGTATCTCCAGGAACATGAGTTTGATATGGGTCTGAAAGATGATCCGACTTCTTTTAGTCAAGTCACACAATGTCCTAATTCTGAAAAGTGGATTGAAGCCATAAAGGATGAGATGAAATCAATGAATGACAATGGTGTTTGGGACTTAGTAGAATTGTCCAAAGGTATGAAACCGATTGGTTGCAAATGGATATTTAAAACCAAACGGGATTCAAAAGGCAACATTGAAAGGTATAAAGCTCGCCTAATCGCCAAAGTTTTCACTCAAAAGGAAGGAATTGATTATAAAGAGACTTTTTCGCCAGTTTTGGTGAAAGATTCCTTTAGAATCATTATGGTACTTGTAGCTCACTATGATTTGGAGCTACATCAAATGGACGTTAAAACAGCATTTCTTAATGGAAACATTGAAGAAACATATACATGGTGCAACCGGAGAACTTTGAGTCCAAAGATTCAAAGTATCTTGTATGCAAGTTTAAAAAGTCCATTTATGGCTTAAAACAGGCATCCCGACAATGGTATCGAAAATTTGATCAGGTGATTACATCCTTTAGATTTAAGGAAAATACTGTTGATCAGTGCATATATCTCAAGTTCAGTGGGAGTAAATTTATTATCCTGGTGCTATATGTAGACGACATTCTACTGGCAAGCAGCGATATAGGCCTATTGCATGAAACCAAGAGATTTCTATCAGTAAATTTGAAATGAAAGATCTTGGTGATGCATCCTTTGTTTTGGGTATACAGATCCATAGAGATCGTTCCAGAGGTATACTTGGACTGTCACAGAAGGCCTATATTGATAAAGTGCTAAGTAGATTTAGCATGAGTGGTTGTGCACCAGGAAACACACCCGTGGCAAAGGGTGATAAGTTCAATTTACTCCAATGTCCGAAAAATGAACTTGAGAAGAAGGAAATGGAGAAATATCCCTATGCTTCGGCTGTTGGAAGTCTCATGTATGCACAAGTATGTACGCGACCGGACATTGCATACATTGTTGGAATGCTAGGCAGATATTTGAGTAACCCGAGCGTTGATCATTGGAAAGCAGCTAAACGGGTTATGAGATATCTACAGAGAACGAAGGATTATATGCTCACATATCGGAGATCGGATCTTTTGGAGATCGTTGGGTATTCAGACTCTGATTTTTCTGGGTGTATCGATAGCAGGAGATCCACTTCTGGCTATGTCTTTATGTTAGCTGGAGGAGTTATATCATGGAAGAGTGTGAAACAGTCACTCATAGCTACTTTCACCATAGAGGCAGAGTTCATAGCTTGCCATAAGGCATCAAATTAGGGAATATAGCTGCGAAATTTTATCATTGGGCTGCGCATAGTTGATGACATTGATAGACCATTAACGGATTATTGTGATAATAAGGCTGCTGAGTTGTATTCCAAGAACAACCGAAGCTCGTCGAGGTCAAAGACATCAAGTTTCTAGTTGTCAAAGAGAGAGTTCAGAATTCTCAAGTGTCAATTGAGCATATCAGTACAAACTCTATGATTGCGGATCCACTTACTAAGGGTTTGCCACCTATAGTGTTTCATGAGCATGTTGCTCACATGGGTGTTGTTCTTTTGGACCATATGCCCGTGTAGTGGGAGTTTGTATTTGACCTTTTACTTTTGCTTAATTGACATGATTATGTTGATTACTCTATGATGACTTTCATTGCAGTTTTGCATTTAATGTTTAAAAGTATTTCATATGATTTTTTTGAGTCATATAGAGGACCACTTGAAAATTGACATGTTTAAGATCACATTTCATGTAATTTCCATGCTACACATCCATACTAGATCTATGTGTTAATTGTGTTAGTGTTGTGACCATTTATGGGTCTTGTTACAATAAATGTAATAAAGACCGCTTTGATCCTACATTGATATGGTTAATGGACCAAATTGTTGTTGGATATTTTGGTTTAGATAGCACAAATGAGCTCAATTAAGGTTATTTTTATGTATAACATAAAGGATAACATATGTAACCCAAGTGGGAGATTGTTGGAATTTTGGGTTCAGATATGTTATAACATTGTATATGTAGACTCGTTATCTAATAAAGGACCCAATTAAGTGATATAATTTTTATGGGTCTCCAAAGTATCAAGGTTCTTTAGTATGGGCCACCTTATGTGTAGAAGCCCGATGTGGTATGGGTCTTTGTTAATGGGCCAAATACCCAATGCACATGTGTGAGGTAACTGTTAGGGTTATGGTCCCTAAGGCATAGGAATATAAATAGATATCAGGGGAGGGTGTTTAACGTACGTTAAATTTTATTGAAACAAACAGTTCTTCTCACTCCCCTCTAACATTCACTTGATTGGTTTCCATTATTCTACTATTGACTTTGTGCACTTGCAAGTAAAACAAATTCGATTATTTGCTTATTTATTTAGGTAGATAAAAGCACAACAACGTCCATATGCGTACACGGGTAAAGAAAATGGAAAATGAAGCCAACCATCTTTTCTTTTGGGTATATACCTGTTAAAACCAAGATAAACGTGTCCAAAAATGCCTCTGCTTAGAAGCTTCCCCTTTTTCCAGTGAGATCCAGGGCTTATAGGATTCTCTACTCTTCCTGGACTACGTGGCACAGAGGGAGATGTTGCTGCTGAATTCGAGTGGGAGAAAGGAGAAGAATTGCAGATTGTTACAGGAGGAAGAGGCAAACGATGGCTTTGTTGTTTCCCATCATCAGGCCAACTAGTCTGTGACTAGGTATTGGAGAATATTCAGGGCTTCCCCTGCTCTGGGCCCAGGGCTAGTCATTCTGGGACTAGGTATTGGAGAATATTCAGGGCTTCCCCTGCTCTGTTGCCAAAATAGCTGTCCTGACATATCCCCTCCCATCGAATTATTCCCAGAATTGTGACCTGAACCAGGACCAGAGCATTGGCCAGATCCAAGTAAAGTGACATCTAGATAAGCCTTCCCTGCCCAGAAAGCAGAGTTTATGACTTGATCAGTGCCAAACACTCTCATTGGACTTCTGGAAGGACTTGACATGGAGCTGTCTGGAGCACTGCTGAAGGCACCGTGATATGGAACCAGTAGATTTGGCACATAACTGCTTAAAGGTCTCCGTTTAGGTGATGTAGGGAAAACATGATTATTGAATGAAATATTAGCTGGGTTTTTTGTCTCTCGAGTTTATTTGGGAAACAGGAGATGTCTGATCCTTGAGCATCACACTTCAGCAAAAATATGACATAAATTTGTCAGAGAGAAGTGTAAGAATTATAGCAGCTAACCACAAACAACCCATACACTACCATGTGCATACAAGGATACATCCATGCCGGAAGCAGCATGGTTGATGAGAGAAGTCAGCTCACCTGGATGGGCTACTTGCAGCAGTTCTAGTCCCATTGTCGTAGTCAATTGCTTGGGGATTGCGATGGCATGAGTCAGCAGGATCATCACTGTCAATAGAGCACTCACTGGATAATGAAGCCTTGACAAAATCTCCATCTAAATCAATAGGATTTGGTCTGCTAAGAATGCACGCTGGTCTAGGGAGAGGCAAAAACAATGATGACTTAGAGCCTTTTCCCAGTCTTGGTTTTGACGATATAGTGATTCCAGTATCCGTACGACCCACACTTGCAGGGCGCAGACCAGGAAGTGGAAGTGGTTGAGCATGAGGTTTTTGGGGAAAGCTTTGACACCTCAACACTTCTTTGGAAGGTGAAGGTGATCTTGATGCTGCTCGGGGTTGAGATCCCTTCTCCGAGACTGTGTCACTGCTATGTCTCCGAGATCCTCCAGATCGACTGTTTAGTTTACCTTCAAATGGAGTCTTAAATTTATGGTGTAATGAATCAATGAAACTCTCTTTGCTGGTTTTCTTCTTCGCTTCTTTGGATGATGAATTCCCCCACCATGAAGGCATGTTTTACAATTTCTAAGGTCTACAGATTTTGCGGGCAAGTTTTTCTATGACAAACCCATTGCACAATGTCAAAATTTTACCATGTAACACTTGTACATGAAGCTATTGATCACATTTACAACTTCTACAGCTTCAAACCAAAGAAGGTTCGATTCTTTAATCCAACAATGGCATTCAATGTAAGAGCTATGTGAACTACTAGATTGTGAGGCAGAGATTGAGTGAGCTTCACAATGAACCACAAGTTCTAAGATCTGCAGAAGAGGGGAAAAAACTATTTTCTTAGTTTTCCCCAAACAAAATAATTTAACACGTTCATTGTTCAGTGATCACCAAAAACAAGTCAACTCTGTAAATCGCTCGCAAATTAAATTGCCTAAAGGACTTCAAAAAACAATTTCCATTCAAAACAGAAATTAAATGAACATGTGATACATGTCTAAATGAATAAATGTATATCTTCCTAATACAAATACCACTTTCAGGTATAATTGGTTCACTGGAAATGGCAAAAATCAAAACCTGCCCCACAATTCTCAGCTGGGTTTTGAATTTTCCACGTAGTCATTCAAGTCCACAAACATCTAGGTTTTAGGTGCTTTATGCCTACTTATTGAAAGACCTGAAAATGATAAATTAATTTCAACAATGCAACATCTTATTCTTCACTATGACCATGAATCATACCAATTTATCTTTGAAGTGCAGCAAATACAACTTAGCACGCATCATTTGAAAGCCTACCATATCTCAAATTCATTCCTTCAATATACCCACTAAAACAAGTATGTAATTTTGAATCTCAATTTTTGATTATTTGAAACCTGAAAATATACTCCATTCAAACTAACCCAACTACCCAACGTACTTAAGAGTTTATCGTTTTCTTTTCCTTTCCCGATTTTCCCGGAATCCAAACAAAAGATTACGATCTCAAATTACTCAATAACACAACGATATCAAAACAGATCTACATTTAAGTTGCGAAAAATGGAAAAAGTTTAACAAATACCTAAATTAACTAACTAAAGCTAAATTTACTACAATTAGGTGAAAAAAAGAAACAAAACTTACTTTACATGCTTGAAGCTGCGAATCTGAGCTAGAACACTGATTCATCACACAATAATGGAGTGATTGATAACTTGAATCATTCGATTACCAATGCAAAACAAAACCCTAGGAATCTGAAATGTTGAAAAAAAGATAAACAAAACCGTATGTAACATCATGTGTGCATACGGTAATAGTTTTCTTTATGTAACAATTTAAAAGAATTATTCACCGCCTATGCGAGAATACTACATTTGAACATTAATGAACAAATGTCTGTCTAAATGATTCCTTTTTGTAACACTGGGCTTTGTTGATAATCTTTTAAGGGGGTGAAAAAAGGAATGCAAAGAGAAGACTGCTAAATTCACAGCCATAGTGCTGCATCCAAGGTAAAATGAGATTGAAAATACAATTTTATCTATCTTTACCTTTTATTTCATTCAATTGGATGGATAAAATCGTCATTTTAAACCAATCTACTGTGGGTTTTGCAATAAAAGCCGTGTAGCATCACCCATACAAAAATACTCTTCAGTTAAAGAACATCATTATCATCTTATGAGCATCAAACCGATAGCAGTAACTATAAGAGTAGAGGGAACTCCAAATTTAAGGTGCTTCCAGAAGGTTAACGTGTACCCTAGATGTGGTGCACGGCGAGCTTGCTCACAGACTATCAAATTGGCGGCTGATCCCAACAGGGAGAGGTTCCCAGCAACAGTGCTGACCCAAGCTAAAATTAGCCACGCCTTCTTCTCGTCAGCTGCAGAAATAGCAGCTGCTGATGCTGCCACTCGTCCTCCAAGCAAGAGCACTGAGAAAATATCAACACATTGAACTTTAAGTAATGTGAAACTGAAACCTCAATGTATCCATGATTGATGGTTTCATAACTGGTTGCCATAAAATTCAATACTGGTCTACATTAATCAATTACTTGTTATACACATCTACTTAATTTGAAATCTATAAAAGCAATTTGCTTGTATTTTCTTCTAAACTCCTTACTCAACCAATAACATTATGAAGCCCCGCTTAGTTAACTTGCATATACAGCTAGGATTCTTTAAAGCTAATCTCATCAAACAGACTCAGGAGAAAGGGAACATCAACATACCAGTTGGTACATTTGAAGCCAAATTTGACAGGACAAGTATAACAAGGGCAAGAACTGCTATTCCACTAGCATGATCAATCTTTGCATAGGGCTCCATCAAATCCCATAGAGTGCTTGGAATTCCAGTTTTGTTGAAGCCATCAACCGTGATGAACATTCCACAAAAGAAAATTAAAAGCGAATAGGATACCTGGCCAAAAGACGAGATATAAACTTGCATGACTATATGTTCTGAAATAAGTAATCAACACTCCATATTCTTCTAGTGGACAATGCTTTAAAAGTATCAATCTCATTGATATGGGAAAGAGCGAAAGGGGCAAAAGAACATCTTGATTCTAGATTTTACCTTCTCTAGGCATGGCCGAGCATCCTTGAAATCAAGAACCACAAGAGCAAGAGCAGCAGTGACTGCAGTCCAAGACATATTGAGGCCCATAAGCAAAGAAATCAACATTCCTAGAGTAACAAGGTAAACACATGATTTCCATAAAATCCTTTTCCACCTTGTTGTTAGTGTATCCTTTTCTTCAGAAGACTGCACCGAAAATGCCTCTTTCAATCTATCCATTGACACTGCCCTCCTTGATGGGCTAGTCTCCTCTCTTTTCTGGAGAGATGCATCAGCTGTCACATCTTTTGATGCAATTGAGTTCCTTGCAGACTCCAACGCACCACTAGGTACCCTTTGAATTTCACTCTCAGCTGAACTTACTCGGTTTCTAAGATCGTCAATGTGACCTGAGTAACCATTCACATTAGGAGAGCTTTGTAGATTCATAGATTCCAATCTAGAGTTCCATTCTTGAGAGTCTATGGATGTAACATGTGACATTGTGGCTGGTGAAAACCGATGAGAAGTGACATCCTCATCTGCGACAACTTCTTGAGTCACATCTTCTTCATCCTTCTGAACAGATAACAACCTCCAGTACATGCAAAGAAGAATTAAAGCATTCACACAAACTCCCATGAGCATTGCAGAGGTAATTCCGATAAGAAATTCCCCAAAAGAAATCTTACTCTGAACTGCTATAACCAGATTTTGAGGGTTGCCAATTGGAGTTGCTGAAGACCCAATATTTGCACTTGAGGCAAGAGCAAGTAGGAATGGATGAGGGGGGAGATTTTGTTGCCTTGCTATTTTTAATACAAATTCAGTCAAAACCACACAAGAGGTATCATTGGTGAAAAAGGCACTTGAAATGGCAGAAATCAGGCAGATTCGACAAAGCAAGTCCTTGGCTCCTCTACTCTTCCATGCAAGCAACTTACCCAAATATTTGAAGATATCTGCTCTTTCTAGATAGACACTTACAACCATTGTTCCAAAGAGAAGACCAAGGATTGGGAGATCAATTGCAGCATATGCTTGATCTGGGGTTATGACTTGGAATAAGACCATAAGCATGGCACCTAGGAGGGACCCTGCAGTTCTCCCTATTGGTAGAAAGGGGACAGCAGGGAAAACTGCCAATACCCAGAAGATTGCAAAAGCAATTGAGCCTAGAACTACTTTAACTGTAGAAGCCATGGCCATTTTGAAGCTTGCCAAAGCTGAAATTCTTGTTCTTATACCAAAACTTAAAGGCCCAAAATATTATTCATTAGAGCTCCCTATATGATACCATAAAATTTCCTTTCCAAAAGAGTAAGTTCCTGTAACAGGAAGACCCAATTGAACATTATCATCAGATAAAGTTTCAGCTTTCAAATTCTGTCATACATTCAAGACAATATTAAGAATCTCAAACAGGATGATAGATTTTTTCATTGAACAGTAATCAAACAGTAAGTATTAAACCAGTACTAGCTAAAAGATAGTCCACGCATTTTTCTTGTATCTTCAGAAAGAATACAAGGTTAACCAATCAACATACACAAATTTATCATCCAAAAATCAAATGAATAATGAGATCGACGAACATAAACATGGCAGTCAAGAATTTTATCATCTTCTTTGTAGAATTAGACTATTAGTAGAAGCAAAGTATTCAAATTGGAAGCAAATCTTAGCAAACATTTCATTACCTGTGAATCTGATACGTACTAGATTTTGGGTGAAATGATGTTTCTTGGTGGTAAGAGATGAATATGGCTTTTGATGGTGAATTGTAAGGAAAAAGATAATTGGCACTACTTAATGGCTAATGGCAAAACTCTAAGAAAATAGAGAGAAATTGCAAACTCAAAAGTTTCTTCATTATTGCTTGGTTCTACAAATGAGTATACAATGACTTATATAAGCGATGAGAGATGAATGCAGGGAGTAACCAACTACCATTCTAACTAACTAACTAATCAACCAACTAACTAATCTCTTTTATTCAATTGACACGCTCTCTAATGGTAATTCTATTCATATCAGAATCATAACACAAACAAATCAGAAAATAATTTAATGAACAAAATCAAATCTTTTTAATCAATGTTACTTTCCATGCTCATTTCAATGAGTTTCTAAATCAAATCCCAAACAACCGAGAAAACACAGACTCGAGAGTTCTCAGTGCAATCAAAGAAAACCAAAAGCAAACAGAAGAACTCAAAATAGCAAATACCCATAAATCATAAGGAAGTGTTCAAACAAATATAACAAATGCACGGTTTAACAATAATCGCAAATTCGCAACTGCCAATATCTCACAGCCATTTTAGAGAACTTTTAAGCTAAATCTGAATCCAACTCAAAATACCCAGATGCAAAAACTCACTCCACAAATAATTAGAAAATCCCAAAAAGCAAACAAATCTTACCTCAATAAGAGCTCCAGCACCCAGGCAGTGAGGTTCAAAGCGTTTAACCTACAAAATGAGGTAAAATCCTATTAACTACCAAAGATAAAGAGAGTCATATTTAGCATGCAAAAAGCAATGGTTCTCTTTTGAGACAAAGCACTTACCTCAGTTTTGGATTGTATGGATTAGATTCAGTTTTTAATTCCTCCTTTTCTGTTAAGAAAGCGAGACAAGGCAGTAATGGAGCTTTTTTCTGTATATCTGAGGAACTTTTCATGATCATATGGCAGTTTTTAATTAACTTCGGAACTTTTCATGACACGTAATGGCCACGTGGTCAATCATGAGGCATTACTGATAATGAGGTTATCTAATTATGCATAAAGTAAACAAGTTTTTCTCTTTTAGTTTTGCAGTCATTTCAATGAATTATCCAGATTCGATTTTTTTTTCTCAATAAAGCAAAAGCCAAATCTTATAATAAGTACAATTTGTTGAAGCAAAATAAACAAGTAAAACATTTTAATACAAATTTATTCAAAAAAAGTAACAGTTTTTGAAATAATAACAATTTGTTGAATACTAAAGATCTTATAAGTTTCATGGATGAATTGTTAAATATAATTATAACTTTAGACTTGAGGCTGAACATTTTTTCCCCTTTATGTTAAGATAAAAATCATGAAATGCTGATTTTTTTTTTCATATGAAAAATTGTTGATGTTGGTCTATTGGGTAAAAGATATTTGGAGATGTTGAATCGAAGCTGGATTGGACTATACCAAGCTGGATTGGACTTATTAGTTATTTCTTAATTTTTAAGATGTGAGTCGTGATTTTTTAACTAAAGTCTTTAATTAATTAATTAACTAAAAACTTTAATTAATTCACTGATTATTTGCTTTCGGATTTGTAATTAATTAATCTTGTACATTAATAATTTAATATAATGCGTGAAGCCTTAATGGAAGTTAATTAGGTTTTGTCCCTTACCGAAATCATATTTTATCCATAAGTTTGGGAAATGTCTATTTGTTGTTCGTTTATTTTTTAGAAAAATAAAGTAAGACAAATTACTTATTAAGAAAACCAATTTTGAGATAAGTAGCAATATCACATAATCGAAAAAATTTATTGATATTCACAGAAAAATCGAATAGTAATTTTGGTATCTAAATTTTTTGAAACAATTATTATTCAATTTTTCTATGATTACTAGTAAATTTTTTCGGTTCTGTGGTAACTCTCACATAATCGGATATGTAGAATCACCACTTTTATAAAGCTATATATTTTATGTGGTAACAAAGTTTGAGAGAGATTCATGTTCTTAAAAAAAAAATTGAGAGAGAATTTTTTTAGTATTATCAGGGTTTGAAAACGGGTATTGATTTTTGTTTGCTTATACGTAAAAAAAATACTAAATTTAATGATATAATAAAGCACTTTGATGTCACATGAACAAACATTATATAATGTCTCTTATAATTATGAAAAATAAATATTTTTTAATATTAAATTGTAACTATATAGTATTATATTCATAATCAAATCAAATGACATATTTTGCAAGTTAATACTATAGCTGGTAATCTTTCGTATGGTTTCACCGTAATCTGACCCATATAAAATTTTGTAGGTCTAGTTTGAAATTGGAATAAAGCATAAGGCTTTTTTTTTTTTTTTAATTGATAAAAGTCTTACCACACCATTTTTTCACATGCAAACCATTTTATACATGTTTCGTAAAATTTGAAATAAATTATGTCAATGCATTTTTTTAAAGTTATTTGTATTCATTAAAAAATTAATCCCAAAATCTATAAATATACACGGAATTTATTTTGAATCGTTTTATCACTTGAATTAATTATTTTGGATTTACACTACTAGTTTGTTTAATCGTACAATTTTAATATAAATAAATTGTCAAAAGTGATTTTATGAAATTTCATTTAAAAAAAAAATTTAAGTAATCCGTATGGCCACAAAAATATTTGCAATCGATCTGATATGTGATTTCTCAAAATCTATTTTTTTTCAAAATCTGAAATTGACATGTAAATCAATTTTCAAGATAAAAAACAATTTACTTTTGAGCCCACCAATCATTTGGTCACACATAATATCAATAATCTATCAAACTTGCTTTTTGATTTTTCAAAAGTTACTTTTCTTTCCCAAAATCCAAATAGATGCTCTTATTTTTGATTTGTGACCTCTCAAAAGTTATACATAAAATTCAATTTTTTAAAGGCAAAAACTTTTGAATTTGATATTTACTTTTAAACTTTTGAGTAAGCACTGTTGTTTTTTATTTATTAAAGTCATTAGTCACAATAAGTCGATTTTCATAATTTGATCAAATGACATTAAAATAAGCAAGGATTTACCTCAAATGAGGTAAAACCCAATTGTAAATCATAGAACTTAAATATAACTTTGTTCATCAAATTTTTATTAATGTTTCAATTTAATCATAATCTTCTTTAATTTGAAGTTGTGAGTCTCAAGTGTCACGTAAATTGACACTGTCCAATGAAAATCTAACATAATCCCTACGGTGAGATAATGAGAATTAAATGACTAAACTGCAATAAATTAAAATTTAATAACCAAATTGAAACGTCAATGAGGTTGGATGACTATAGTTATATTTAAGCAGAAAAAGCTATGCCTAACTTACCTGATATGCTCACACAGCAAACATCATTTTGACAATTCTACCACTCAAACTTCAAGGCCTTTTTTGTCATGTCCTAATGTACATCAAACAGAACCCAACTATACTATATCTTCTGATTTGTGAACTAGATTCCGTTCATGTTTGTTGGTCACGGCCCGTTTCTTCTCCTATGGCTGTTCTTTTGCTCGTGTAGGTATGTAGGACAGGGACATGAACTTGGCTGTTATCTAACCAACGGTATACTAGTTATTATCTTATCCTCAGCCAGCATAAAAAGTGCTGGCAATCTGTCATCAACTATAAATGGTATATATTTATGATCTGCTACACTGCATACTACCATTACTGATCATACCCTACATATTTTTGTCCATTAAAAATCATATAGACCTATCAACCACCGCACCAAACTTGTCTTCCTTACTTCAATGTAGTCATGAGAAGCTTGAAGTTGGAATATACTACTAACAGTGAATTTATCAACTTCTAGTATTCTGTTTCAAGGGAAATTCTTGTCCGACCCCAGTCTAGAACTAATTTCATAGATCAAACCACACAGAAAGTTATACATATCCCAACAATAATTAAATAAAAGAGGGTTTTTACGAGAGTAACTAATGAAGCTTTCTCTTATTCAGGATTGAATTCCAAGACCGTGTCTAGACAAATTTCTCTCTTCATGTTTGGTCATTTAGTGTCAGTTTCAGATATCATATCATCAGCAATACCGCAACATACCATAAACTTTTTTTATAAAAAAAAATCCCTACAAGGCAGGAGCCCTTCCATTAAATCTATCTACTCGTTGTGTTTCAGAAATGAAGTCACCTAGAAGTATGAACACCAACACCCAGTAACAGAAACTAGAGCTTATAGACAAGGATCAATTCGGATTGGTTTTTACATGAGGTACTGCCTGCAATAGTAGCAAGCTTGAACTAGCAGTCAACAGAAGAAATGCAGCATGGTGCATATAAACCAGCGAAAAATGAGATGCCAAGATCATCTTTACATGCGTTAAACCATTTTATGAGAAGCAGAGTCATGTAATGAGAGCTACACACCAAGTTGAGCTTGCCATTTGGTAAAATGCAGTTGGTGGATTGATAAAGATTTGAACCATCTAATGGGCAAATAAATCATAACAAAGCAGGCTAACAAGAATGTAACTACTTCAGTGTGTTACAAACTAACAAGAATTGCGTAGTACAAAATCAGAAAGACTAGTTTTGAACATTATCTCCTTAACATAGAAAAATTATCTGTCATATTATTACAAAGGACAATGAAAAAATGACACATAGCACAATACCTATATGTGAATGCTATTTTTGGTATAACATCAGACAAAGATAAATTAAAAGAATGCTCTATCAATACCCACCCTACTGATCCCTACAAACTATTTCCTCTCTTGATTATCCTTTTTTGTCAAGTGATTAGAAACGGTCCTCTAACCTCTGTGATTTATCCATTTCCATTATCTGATCACAAACTTGCAAAGCTGTGTCTCCAAAACAGAATAACCTTCAGATTTACATCTGATAGGTTAGCGTCTTTAGCAATGCAAATATACTTGATAGTCCATGCATAAAGGAGCAGCTCAATGTCAGCTGACCTCTGACCGCAGCATTGGAAAGAAAGTCCAGTTGTTGCCCGGCCTATCTTCCTTCCCAGCAACCTTTTCATTGGCCCACCACTCGGACCTCACAGTGGGCTTATCCGAGATCTCTCCTTTTCTGTTGTCAAAATTAAACTCTTTGCTTGACCCAAGAGTGACAGAACGATGCTTTTGATAGCAATGCTCCCCTTCTGTTTCTCCTAAAGCTTTCTCGGATATCTTACTGGAAGTTTCCCCATCACGCAACTCACGACTATTTGGGCATTCTGTTAACATCCCATCTACGTCCCTTCGGTCCTCCACCACTTTATCCTCTGGACAATCTAACACACTTCTAGTTGGTGCCACTGACTTGCTCTCAAAACAACGTGCGACATCTTCACCAGTCAACTCAAATGAGACTCTGTGATCCATTATAATTTCGTCACTCTTAGACCCATTCACCGAGTTGGCAAGGGATGCTACCTCATAAATTTGGTTCTCCAGAAGAAAACCATCTCGAGAGGCAGGCCCCAAACCATCAGGCGTCAAAGATCCAGAACCAAGCCTTGAACCGAGCCCCACGCCATCAGGAGTGACAGATCCAGAACCCAGCCTTGAACCTTGCCCCACAGGTGTCAATGATCCAGAACCTAGCCTTGAACCCCATTTGCGAGTAGCAAAATGTTCAAAGCCTAAGAGCTTGGGAGCCTCCCCCTTACGGAACTCAAGAATAGGGCGCTTATCAGGGAAAGGAGAAGAGGTGCCAGAAGTAGAGATTGCTGAGCCTGGTGATATGAGATTGCAACCAGGGCTTCCTGGGTACATCTGATAGTCATACTGGGAATATGCGAACTTCTGATTGGTCCCACTGTTTCTTCGAGCACGCTCCAATGAAGATGTCAACAATTGAGCAAATGGTACTTCAGGGGATGAAGGTGTTGTCAGTTGAACAGATTCGGGAGGAGGGGTGAAAGGAGCAGTGGATGGTTCAGTTGTGAAGGCAGAAAATACAGGTGGTGTAACTGGTTGAGTTTCATGTGCATAAGGGCCTATAGCAAAAATGGATGCAGGTCCACCTGGGGAGTAAGCACTGACAGAAAGGGAAGTGAGAGATAGCAATCCGGCAGGTGATTGGGTGGCAGATGGAGGATCTGATTGGAGAAATGACGCAGGAGATGAGGGAGGGGCAATAAAGGGCAGTATAATAGAAGTCGAGCGGGTTAAATTTTCAGCAGAAGGGATTGCAGCTCCAGGCACCACTGGTTCAGGAACAAGGACAGCATGGCTAATTTTCTTACTATTTGTATGGGATCCAAAACAAGAGTACAGACTCCAGCAGCTTACCCATCTTCTTTTCTGTAGTCAAATAAAAGAAGAATTTAAGTGAAAGTAGTTCATATGGAATCTGCTCACCCTCAACTACCCTACATAAGACAACAATATAGGGTATGCTTATATTGAATATCGACATAGTATAAGGCTTCCCAAAAAGTAAATCATGAATGAAACTTCAGCAGCTGCCCCGATTGACTCGTTAAACTCATTTAAATCTGTGCTAATCAGTAGTTCGCAGCAGCATATAAAGCCTTAAGTAATGCCACCATGAAAAGTGAACCCTTATCATCACAGGAATTTGACATTCATTAGCTATATCAAAATAAAGGCAGAACTTGGCCTAGTAAACCAAGCCAAACTTGGGACAGAGTGCAAGGGGAATAAGTAATTTTGATGCAACCTCAATGAAGAACTACTAAGTATTCTATAATTTTTTTAGGTAAGTTATTAGATAGTGTTTTACTATAACAGAGGCAACCTGCTTTTCATTAAAATATTGGCCATTACTTTTGATCCTTGAAAATGACAAGAAAAATAAGCCAAATTTATATTATCCCCATCAAAGTTCATTCATCTTTAGCGGTGTCTCTATATGCACCTTAACAAAACCGTCTATGCAGCACAAATCATAAAGCATTGTCCTCGAGTATTGAAGCAATTCGAAATAGCGCTAGAGAAGGGAGACATGTCACATGATGTAATATATAGAAGGGAGGCAGGTCACATGAACAATTAAATTCCTTAAGTCCTAAGACAGCCAAATCCAAACTCCAGATTTTTCTTAGCTAGCATAATATCAGGAGACCTTTGCCAAATACTAAGTGAAGATAAATCCCCCTTTCCCTTCTAAACCATGCCTATGCACAATGATAAAATGCAACAAAAATTCCGCACTCCCAAGCCACCGGTTGAGTTAGTAATCCTCAAATTTATCTTTTTTTCTTTTTTTTCAATTTTTTTTTTTTTTTGCATCCTATTTTTAAACAAATCCGTCACAGACTAGAAAGAAAGAAAGAAGGGGGAAAAAAGATCATGACACACGAAGCGCAAATTGAACTCTCACTTTCTCGACTCAATTCTTCACCATAAAATGTCCAGAAAAAAGGGGCAAACTAAATCTTGATGTTCAATTTTCTATATTTAAGAGCCAAGAAAGCTAAAACCTTCACGAGATTGAGGCTAACCCAAGTACATATTAACTTAGTAGTACTTGATCGGAGTTGCTCATGGAAAAAACAAAACTACATGAAACTCAAGATCCAACATTCAATTTTCTTTCTCTTCTCCCCAGAATTTCTCAGCTAACAAATATAGTCTAAAATAAAAATCAGAGAAAGCCACCAGAAACCAATCACAAGACTGAAGCTGGATTTTCACCAAAAGCAAAAGCGAAATAGCACAAAACACAACACCCAATATTCAACTTCTCCTTCTTTTTCCCATGTACCTTAAATTTCCAAACAAAAGGATAAATAGTTGCTTCTTTTGCATTATTTTCTCAACAACCAAACGAAGTCTGCAAATCTTAACTGACCGAAAACAACAAGACCAGTAACAAAAAGTTCTAAATATACATAGATAGATAAAAAAAACATACAATCGTGTCTTGTGTATGTATACCTGAACAGTGGTTGGTTGGACTCGAGACTCGGCAGAGACGATTGCAGTTGCAGCTGCGTTTATGGTCTCAACGCTATTGTTTACGTTCCTCATCTTCGATTTTGAACCTCAAAACGTTGTTTTGAAAACATCAACGTTTCTGTTTTTTTATGTTCGATCTCAAGGAAAGCTGAAGAAAATTAAAGGAAGAAGAAGAAAGGAGACCTCAAGTAAAAAATTACAAATCAAGTCTCTTTCTTTTCTCTCTTCAGGTCCAGTTCCTCTCCAGTCGTTATCCTCCAGTTTTCATCCACTTTACACTAAGTCGTTGCCACGTCATCTCGAAAGGATGGTGGCGACCCACCCATCGCTATCTTTTCTTTTATCGATTTTCCCTAATATATTTTCGTGAAAAAGTAGAGATCGGAGTTGAGTTCTTTTATTTTTATTTTTTACTTTTCCTATTTTAGATTTACTTTGTAATGGTGTTAGAAATGATTGATTTCCTTTCTTCTCTTATCACGTATCAAGCCCCATCGAGTTTCGCATGGAAAAGATAAAGAGAGGGAATGATTTGGTACTTTTATCAATTAGAACATCACATGATGAACAAGAGTTGATTGGACTCGTTGCAAGTGTCTCGAGCTCATATTGTCAAGAGTTAGGTTTGAGCGAGTAATTATAAAACAAAATTGAATTTTGTTTCAAATTTATTTGACTTAACAAATTGATTTAGATGATTTGGACTCATTTATTTTATTGGTTGATTCAAGCTCGAGCTTGATAAGGTATCATAAACTGTTAGGAAAAATTACTGGATCGAAGCTAATACATAGTTAAAGCGAAATGAGAAAAATGAAGATAAACTAGACAAAAATATTTAAAATGGAAAAACCCCGAATAAATTGGAGTAAAAAACCATGGGTAAGTGTAAGAGAATTTTACTATTGTAAAATAGGGACTAGAACACTTTCTCTCTGATTACAATGAGATAATAATTCTAATCTCTATTATAATAGGATAAACAACTCTCTAACAGAATTGGGAAAATAACAAAGTGAATAAAACACTTTGATGGAATAAACTCACTTCTCATATGCCTTAGCTCTCGGATTGCACATCCTTTCTCTATCTCTTCTACTTTCTGACTGCTCGCATCATAATGCAAGAAATGATAAGGAGTATAAATGGAGAAACTCCCTTCCTCTTTCTTCACGACAACCCTTAAATCAAGCCCCAAAGCATTCATTGTTTCCGAAAAACATTCCAGAAAATATGTAATGTTTATCATCACTTTTGATCAAGTAAAGCCAAAAAGACTTTACATCTCACATAAACTAAGTTTGAGCTCGAATTTTCAAATTAAGCTCAAGTTGACTTCAAATAACCTATAAATAATACGAGTCGAGTCTAAGTTTTCGAAAGCTTATATTAGTTTGTTTTCACACTTAGTGTAAGTTTGGTATTGCTGTGTACGGACAAAATATGCTTTTTAAATCGTAAAAATTTAAACTTTGCGTTTGTTAAAACTTAATTACTAATTATGTTAACAAAAATTATGGTACAAAATATGGATTTCTCAAAGCTATTCTTAAAGTGCTGTATACAAACTGTTTTTTGAAATGTTAGAAAAAAAATTAGTTACAATTAAATATATTCAAAAATACCTTTTGATTGAATTTTTTTTTTATATATCAACTATAAAGACATTATCATTATTATGTTTAGATATTTTATATAAATATAATATTTTTATAATTAATTTTAAATATATAATTTATCAAATATTTTATAATGATTATCCCACAAAACTTTTATCATTATATTTTTTAAAAGGCCACAACAATCTCAAACTCAAGGGCCCTTGAGTGTCTTGGCTCCTCTTGCTTTACTTGTGATTTTGTAATTATGTTTTTTATAAAGTCAAGCATCTAATAACAAAGATTTCTAGATAATTAAGACACAGATGGAGTGTTAAAAACAGTAGATAACGGTTGTTAACACAAAAAAAAAGGTATATAACGGTTGGGATTGACGCAATTGCCCTCTGTTTCATTCGGATTTATGGCAAAAACAGACAAGAGAGGTGGTGTGAGATACTCGTGAGTTAAATTGAAGGAGCACGAGTCTCGTGCCTCTGTTTGTGTAGCTTACCCTCACTTTGCTAGTCCGTGGGCCAAGAGAAGTCAAGAGAGATTAGGCAGTTTCCACCGTCGGATGAGTGGACCAACGTGAGTGAGAAAGTCATCAATGATGAGGCAATTTTGACCATCCGATCACTAGACCCATTGAAACATAACATTATATTTTTTTTTTGTATCCCCTTAGTTTAAATTTGCGATCACATTATATTTTTTTTTACAATGACACTTTTTAATTAGAAAGTTTGATAACATAACTATTAAAAATTTGTAATTAATGTTTCTTTGAATTAATATATTATTCTTAAAATAACATTAATACGTTGTTTGATTTTGATTAGAGCGTCATTTTTATCATCTTATGTTAGAATAATTATGGTTTTATTATGATTTGTATTTATGATTGTATATTTTTTTTTTGAAATATGTGTATTTTGATATGAATTTTAATTTGATCAATTACAGAATTTTAAACATAATATCTTAAGTTGAACAGTTAAAAAATACGATTATCCAATTAAAACAATTATAAGAATAATACCTGTTTTTAAAACTACTCTCAAAATACAGACAAAAAAATTATGATTTAACTTAATTTATAAAAATTAAAAAAATATAATTTTAATAAATATAAAATTGAATAAAATTATTTTATTTTATATTTTTACTAAATAGGCATATTCTCTTTCCGTGATAACGATAACACCCGACCCCCACCCCAATTTTTTGGCCTCATTAATCTCTCTTTCAAAAGGGCCTTTTAATTTTTTCATGATTGTACTTTTAACCTTTTTATCTTGTCTTTACTTTTCTAACCTTTAACCTTTTATGTCTCCTTTTTGGTAGATATTGCACTTTTGTTACACGTATGATGACTTACTTTTTTATGAACCCTTCCCGTTAAAATAAAAAGAGAATATTGTGGAGAGGATCTCAAAAACCTTAAAAAAAGAAGAAGAAGAAGAAAGAAACTTGTTTAACTTTACTAAAAAGACTCGTTTATTGAACTATTACCACTTTTCACCTTGATTTCATTATGTTTTACAAGTATTTACCTCTAATTCAGTGAATGACGGTGATGGATCAGTTTATTAATTCTTAAAAATGTATAAATTATAACAAGGTGATGGATGATAAAGTTAAAAAAGAATATAATAATGAGAATCTAAAATTAATAATAATTTAATTGAAAATAATACAAAAAGCTAGCAGGAGTAGTACTATCTTTTGTCGGGTCCACAGGGAGGTGCAACCACGGGATATTTCATAAAAATGACCCTCTCTCTTATGGGGTGGCTTATTAGTGAGGTTAAGGTCCTACACGCCAAAAGCTAAACCAGCACACCACATGTTTAAGTTATCAGGTAGGTGGGTGTTGATCTACAAATTAAAATGAGATTTGTATGAACAAAAAAGAAAGAACACACACATAATAATACATTCTAATTGTCAAGCAAGATTTTGATAAAAGGACATGATTTATGTGGTTGTAGGGTTAACCCAGTGATTATATATATTTTTTAAGATTATTAAATTCGATTTGAGTTATCATTATCATAAAAAAATAAAATGAAAATCTTTTACACTAGAGAAACTAGACATACTTGTGTAGAAAAATAGTTCTCTTTTTACATTTGAAAATATTAAAAAATAAAAATAAAAGAAATATATGGTTGAGTTATTGGTTTTGAAATTTGGTAGTAAATATTTGATATGCTGAATTAAGAAGATAATAAGACTAAAATGTAATAAAACAAGATTTTTCATTCAATATTATAATATTTGGTTTAGTAAAAAAAAATCCAATTTTATCTCTAATTATTTAATTATAAATATTATTTCACAATATTTTCCTTTTAACCTCGTGTACCAAACAAGTTAGTAAATTCTCTGTAAATAATATGATCAGAACGAGACAATAGTATTTTCCGGGTCCATAAGAATGAACCAAGAAACTATAAGTTCAGCCCCCAAGTGCATCACTAATAACTTTATGAGCCCATATGAAAAGGGTATTTTGATCTCATCTGAAGCCTGTTTATATAATAGAATTGGGTCTAATTCTAGCTTTATGGGCCAAATGTGATAGCCCAATCAGTAGGAGACTCCGCCTCACCCTCCATTCAGGATAAATAATTTTCGTTTTTGAACTGCTCATTGCACGAAATACATGAATGGCAATCAAATAATCTAAACTAGATTGTGATACCATCTTCAAAAAATCATGGTCATGGTCTCAGCAATTTCAGCTTCTATATCCTTGTGTTCATCAAGCACAAGCACCAAATCACCCCTCTGCACTCTATCTTATTTGGTCCCCTACCTCAAAACCTCTAAATTTAACCTCTCCCCATGGTTTCCTCAATTGGGTCCAATTCTTTTCTCACCTTATAGTGGCTTAAAGCATCTGGGTATCTCAATCTCCTCAAAGTCTCTCAAATTGGGTAACTTTCCTCATCTGGGTTTCTGGGTTTTTTCTACTTGCATTTGTTTATGTTCCTTCTTTTGATCTTTGAAATGATGGCGGTGCAGAGAGGAAAAGATGTAGAGGTAGAGTGGTTCATGCATCTCTGTTTGGGGTTGGAGCTCCTGAGGCTCTGGTAATTGGGGTAGTTGCTTTGTTGGTCTTTGGACCTAAAGGTCTTGCTGAGGTGAGTACATACGTGTCTATTGCTGATTACTTATAGCTTATTCGTTTAATCTTTTAATTTGTGTCTTTTTATAAGAATGCTTGCTTATTCACTTGATCATTTTGAGATTATCTCTATAATACCTTTTGGTTGCTGTCCGTATATGTTGCATTCTCAATTTGAATATTAGAGTTGTAATACCAATCTAAAAAGAAATTGGCCGTATGCTGCCTAATGTGAATAACATTTCTGAGAGAAAGAGGAAATACTTATAGTACTCCATGTTTTAAAGAGGGGAAGATTTCCAAGGAGTTAGGGAATCAACCAACAAAAATGGCATAGGGTTTGGCATAGAATTTCTGGGTGGTGGAAAGAAGTGGTTTTTTTAACAGTTGGTAGCAAAAGTGAAATTTATTAACGTACTTCAAGTTTATTTGAAACTTGACCTAGAGGACTGTGAATTTTCTATTGTGGAGGAATGAAATTTAGTTTTCTTGAAAGTTTGCCTAGAACTTTGAAGTTTCTCATTTGCAAATAATTTGGCAATCTTGTTTATTCATCAAAAAATAACAATTCGACAATCTTTTGTAGATGGGTCAAATGACATGACGCGACATAAGAACGTGGATTATCTTAAATAATAAGATTAGCACTTCATGAACCTTTTGGTGAAATGAAAATCCTATTTTGTTTTATATATCCACATACCAAAGTTAGCTTCTATCAAACATAATTTGGTCCCTGTGACCAGACAATGCCTTATTGAGCTTTGTTGGGAGAATTAGCAGCTTGTGCTTCCTAGGACAATCAAATCTTGTGTTCCAATCAATATTGCCACATTCTTCAGTCTACACTCTCGTTTGCTTTCAAGTTCTCAGTATCTAACTGCCGTCCTAATGGGTTTACTTCTGGTTCTGAATTAGTTCGACAGTATATTTTGTGCATTATGCGCAATTGATCTGATCATTGCCTTGCATGACCATCGGTCTAGAGGAATCTAACTTTTGAGAATCGAAATGGCACCTAGACAATGTTATGTGTTGCCATTGACCATCTGGTTCAATATTTTGCTCACCTTGTTTTCAATTACCATTGATATGCTTCATCATTATTTAAGTGTAGCTGCATTCATAAAGGCTGAAGAGCCAACAGAAGCAGTATTAGGAGACATATCAATGCTAGTCATACCGGGTTGCTTTATGGTAAGTCAGAGAACTGTACTAATAGAGGAAAATATGTTGGTATTGGAGAGGTAAATGTTGCTAGTCTAATAGCTTCATGCTCATGATTCTTTTCCCCACTTTATTTCAGAGAGGGGAGGGAGTGGGGAAGGCATTGAGAATTAAATTAACAATCCACTTCTGCCATTTTGATAACTTCACAGATATGCTATAACACTTTAATAAGTTTAGGAGGATTTAACTGCTAATTTTTTGAGAGCCTCTCTATTATTAAAAACAAAAGCTTCTTATACTTTCTCCATTTAGTATCTTTTGGAAATCTCAACAAAGTTATCTAAATGCAGGTTGCTCGGAATCTGGGAAAAACTCTGCGTGCATTTCAACCCACCATTAGAGAGTTGCAGGTTGGTGCATGAAACCTTTGGTTTTATTCGTATTGTGTACTACTTTTGAGAGCTGGCCTGTTTATTGCCGCATAGGATGTTTCGAGGGAATTCAAGAGCACCCTTGAGCGGGAAATCGGTCTTGACGACGTTTCACTACAAAATACATACAACTCCAACAGAACCAACACCAGTTCAACCCCTTCATCAGCTGCTAGCACTCAGGATCCTCAGAATGTGGCCAAACCCAGTGAGTGATTAAGTATTCCCTACATCTACATTCTTTTTTTTGAAAAGCAATAAATGAGCATTAGTTTATGTATGATTCTATATATTCTTTGTAGGTTATGTATTTTATGGTGAATCCCTTGTCAAATAAAGTATATAATTTACAATATCCCTAAGTTACTTCGTTATTTAAAGATGAAGGGATTAAAAACTGAAAGATTAGAACTCTTTGATTATATTGATAAGAAACAAAATCATTTATTTTATCTTTATATATTTCAAAGAAATTTAAATGACCATGTGATTCTTCAATAATTACAGATGGTACTCCATCTCCAAACAGAGCTTACACCAGTGAAGAGTACTTGAAGATAACAGAAGAACAGGTAAAAGCATCTGCTACCCAACAGTCAGGGCAGACATCCCCTGGAGAAAGCCAGCTTGAACCTCAAACAAAGCCTCAAGGTTATTCTCTCTCCCTCTCTCTCACTCTCTCTCTCTCTCTCTCTCTCTCTCTCACATATCATATGTATAAATTGGTCACAGCTACTGTCAGAGAAACTGCCGCTACAACGCCTCCAACCCAAGTGTCCGAGAGTGAGGCATGAGACGTTGCGACTCTGTGAGAAAGAGTAATGAAGGAAATTTTTCACCATTTTTTAAGTGCCCTGGAGAAGGATATGAAACCTCGTGAAGAATATAAATGGAGGACCAAAGAAGATTGATTTTCTTTTTAATTTTTTCGTTTAACAATGAGCTAGTATTAGTCCTTAGAAATTTCCATATTAACTGCGGCAAGCATAGGATTCTTCCCTGAAACCATTGTAAAATACGTTTCCATTGCAGTAGGATTACTGAATTTTCGAAGTGACTTTTATTCTTTTTCTTCCCCTTGAATGAGGTTTGTATCATATGGTTAAACCTTATGAGAACATCTCATCTATTGATAAAAATAGTTCAACAAATTGGATAAGAATGGGAAATCAATGGATCTTATTTTGCCAATAAATTCATAAGGAGAACCAGATAATAGGTTCCTAGTAACTAAAGGCAGGAGCCACCATATATTCGGCCTTTGTTTCCAGTGTCATAAAACTGGTAAGCCTTCTTTTCCTCCCCAATAGGGGTGGCGAGGACCATTCGGTTGCTTTACAGAACCCAGATCCTCTACACAAAATCACAATGACAACTATGTAACACAAAATCACAATGACAACTATGCAAGTAATGAAAAGATAATACAGCTTATCAGTGTTGCCTGTATTGCAGTCTTTTACTAGATTACAATGATAACTGGTCATCATTTTAAGCTCAAACCCTTTCTCCAGATATGAGAAATCATCAGCGAAAGCTAGTCCCATGTAATGGAACTTGCTTTTCATTGGTATTTTGGGGAGAAAAAAATACAAGCAATACAACAGCACATTCACGCTGAAAATTTTATTACAACATATTCATTGATCTGTGAGATTCAAAATCTAAATACTCCCCGCTTCCCTGTCCACTATACCCATACATATCAAAAATCTTGTCCTCCAAAGGCATATTGCCACCTTCTGGTCCTCTAAAGCCATCCATTGGAGAAGCCCAAGGAGCTGGAGTCGAGGGATTAGAGCCAGAGGCTTCTTGGTTCAAACTGAGAATGGTAGGGTTCTGTGGCGAATTTCCAGCAGGCCTTCTGTTGGAAGAATTGGCAGTTGTCAGAGAAATGGATGTTGATTGCTGCTGCTGCATTTGCTGCTGGTTCTTCATGGGTGACTTGGGACGAAGAGCCTCTATATCAGAGGTTGTCAAGACTAGATGAGGTGCCTCCGGGGGTGGATTCCGTCCTCCTCCTCCTTGCCAAACTTTCCCATCCTTGTCAGCAAAGCTTCTGACATAGGCCTGAAAAATACCAAAACCCTTGTTCAGGGTCAGTTTTACAAACTAGTAGAGGAAAATTGAGAAACAAGCATGAGAAAAGGGTTCAGATACTGTACATCTGCATTAAAGTTTGATGAGGATAGTCCTTTACCAACAGTCAGCCAACCAGACCGGATATTGTGGTCTTCACCAAAGAGCTCAAGCCTCCTGCGACCAAGGGCAAAATGCTCGATTATACGATACATATCTTCAGGCTTTTGAGTTGAACCTGCAATTTTGTCAGCACAGTAAGTACTAATTTTACATGTTGCAAACCAAGGAAGAATTAACACACAAAGGTGGTGTTCGGATCTGCTATAATACCCATATGCCAAATAATTTTAACATTAACTGCATACATGAACTTTCAACATGATTGAGCACACATGAACTTTCAACATAGGTTCGAGATACAAACAACAAAGCATAAAACTTGCTAAATTAAGCTGCAAGTTTTCATTTGGTTTTCTCTTGCAATCAAAGTTCAACAATATCGCATAACAAACACAAATTTCATGTTGACACATCCACAGTCAAACCAGACAGATAATAAATACTAACCATAAGGAGGTTCCTCAGCAATGATTACATCAGTGTCAATATTGGCATGGATTATATGACCATCAGAACTGCGCCTTACTGTTCCTTTTATACCCATCAAGCAGTGTTCCTTCATCATAGTGACAAGGCAACAAACAGTTTAGCAAACAATAAGCATATCTGAAAAACATTCAATACACAGGACAGTATGTCATAAGGCAAGATTAATCTGCAGACATCTATGACAGAATAAATAACATTATCAACCTTTGAATGCTGAAACAATGTATGAGAATCATGTCGCAACCCTGGCGTAGCATTAGTTTTGTTGGTCTTCACCCAGCAAATATCCTCACACCTCCGGAAACCCCACTGCAGCAAAGTAATAGAATGTATAAAGGCTCCAACCGTGTAGAATGTTGAGGCAAGTCCAACTCAACTTCTGACTATAGATGTTTAAATATATACCTTCTTTAGACACTGACGGCCCTGCTCAAGGCCGACACCATCACCAACCCATAAGAAGATAAAAGAAGGAGTATCTGCAATTGCCTGTAAATACAAACGACAAAAAAAATTAAATATCCAGTCAAAAGGAAGGGAACATGGCATTTATTAGCTAGGAAAAATTATAAATATGATAAAACTATATCTACACTCATTTATAAGGTGCATTCACGACCCGAAATATCAATTAGTTTACAATTTGTTGCTTAGAAATGGAGATAAACTAATTGTACCAAGTTAAACAAATAAGTTTCAAATGCACATGCATAAATATGTGCAAACAGAATGCTTGAGAAGTAAAAGTGATGAAGAGAGAGATTACCTCAATCTTAAGATTGAGTATTTCATCAAACGTCCAATACTCCATATGGTCAGCTGCGCCAGGAGCTCGATGAACATATTCCTCCCAAGGGGGGTCCACAAGGATAACATCAAACTTTGTTCCGAAGAACTCCGGGGACAACTCAAATTCGCGCAGGTCAGATTTTAAATACATGGGAGGAGAAGAAGATTTAGCTACAATCTCATCCTTCTTCTGTATCAGCTCCCTAAGCTTGGGGTAGTCTTCTACATTGGTAAGCTCCAGCTCCCTGATGAAATTCTGGGGTCGCATGCCAGTGTCAACAAAATTTTGAGAGTAATCATTTTGCTCTCCTCTGGAAGGAGCTTTACCTGGAGCTCCACTAGTTCTAGGAGGAACCCAGCCCCCCGGGTTCTTATCAGATGGTGTTCCCCGTCCCATTGGTCCAGAAGCATTAAAACCAGGCCCAGATATGCTTGAAGGCCCTCCTCTTCCCAGGCTTGACTGGTTGAAGTACATACCAGGGTTTGGTGGAGTCCCCATATTAGGGGGAAATCTCGGACCAGATGGTCCAGGAGGAACAGGAGAGAGACCAGGTGGAACACTCAACATATTGACATCAACTCCTCGTGCTCCGGGCCAAACAACAGGCGGAGAAAATGGTGGAATGAAGACACCAGGGGGAATTGGAGGGCCTGGGGCAGGTGACATACTAGGTGTAAGTGGTTGCATGGGTCCAGGAGGCGGCATTCCAAGAGGTCCAAAAGGTGATCCCATGATAGGCATCGGGACTCCAACCTGTTGATTGTCTCTTCCAGCAGGCCTGCCCTTTCCTCCTCTCCCTCCCCTACTACCTTTAACTCCTAGTGGAGGAGCTCTTCCAAAAGACCCTGGCTCCTGGTTTCCGTATGGAGGCAGTGAACCACTACTAGAACTTTGGCCACTAGCATTGCGAGCAGGCGTAGCACCTCTCTGACCCCTTGCTTTCCCACTGTGGTAGTCAATTTCATCCCTCCACGAATTTGGATCTCGCATAGAAGTACCATCATCCATATATTTGTCCCTTGAATCTTCACCAGAAGGCCCAGATCCATACATATCAGTCCTTCTTGCCCGATCTTCTCGTGTGTAAGCCCACTCTTCCTCATTAGGAGCAGACTTCACATCAAATTGCTGATCAATTTCAGTTCTCCTGGCGAAGTTGGATCCAGACTCTGCTCTTCCATAGTCAAGCGGCTTGGTTTGGATCTCTATCACATCATAATTCTCATTTGAAATACCGAAATTCGATGATGTCTTAACTGCTTCCCCCCTACTTCCGTCTTTTCTATTACCAGACCGACCGTGGGGCCTTTCATTCTCATTCCTTTCACGGCCATGCCTTGAGAACTCCCATTCCCTGCCACGATCATAAAGAATGTCCCCATCTTTTGAATCTTTATCATTACTACCAGGCTGCCTTCTTTTCCAATTATCTTTTGAAACTTCTCGATCCCTATTCCTGTCACTCCACATATCATCTCTTCCTTTTGATCTGTCATCCCTGCGTCCATCCTTTTCTTGTTCTTTCCGCTTAAAGTCGATGGTCCTTTCATAATCCATCTCAGACTGTTCTGATTCTTGATGACGCCTCCCAGTCCTCTCAGGGGTCCTAGACCTGTTAGAGTGCCCTACTTCTCTTGCAATTTTATCTTTCATCAATGTATTTCCATCTTCATCTGTATTGAAAGACCTTTCTCGACTTTCAGCAACATCCCGACCCACAGGGGCTCTCTTTTCCCTATGCTTCTCGTTTTTCTCCCTACCTGACCTGTCCTCATGAGTGATAGGGCTAGCCTTATTATCTTCTTCTGGAACTTCTGACCGGCCTTTGCTCTTACTTCTCTCAGCATCCACTCTTCTCTCTTCCCTGTTGTTGGATTTGATACCCTTCTCACTATTTGAATCTAAACCCCTGCTTTTACTCTCACTGGCTTCAATTTTTGCAGATGCACTTCTTTCTCTAGCACTCTCAGACCTAGAATCAGAAGCCTTTCCACTTCTCATGTCAACTCTTTCGTAATGATGTTCTTCACCTTTCTTAACAGAATCTGACTCATCCCATCTTCTCCTCGAGTTTCTCCCTAACTCAGAAGAACCGTGACCTTTTTCTCGGCCGCTTTCCCTCCTTTCTGAATGCCTGGAATCTCTATCCAGTGGTTTCTCAAGCTCTCCATCATGGGATCTTTCTTCCTTGTTTTTACTTCCACTGCGAGAGCTCTCATGTTCTGAGACTTTGGAGCTCATTCTTCTTCTCTCACTTTCATCAGCCCGACCATGCCCTCTACTCCCTGATTTATCTCCACCATCTTGCCGGTTTTCCAGTTCTCCATCCTGGTACCAACTGCTCAACTTTTCCAATGAACTCTCCTCTTGTTTTTTCTTCATTTGCTTAGAACGCTGCTCTTTTCTTGCATCATAATCATCTTCATCGCTATCTCCTCTGCTAGAGCCACCTGACCTCTTACGACTCTCATTCCTGTCTCCGGAACTTCTCCTCCTTCCACTGCTATCCAATCCCTCAGATTCCTCTACAGTGCTGGGCTTCCTAGGCCTGCTTGATCTGTGCTTCCTCTTGTCACCACCCTCCCATTCTTCATCATCCACAGCCAGTTCACTCTTCACATCTGAATTATCCTCTACATCTCGTTTCATGTAACTCCGACTGCGATCCGGTGAATCCATTGCTATGCCCTCAAAGAATTAAATTTACTTTGTGTGAGTAAATGCAGTATGTCAGCCTGATTACTCCACGAACAAAATGATGATTGAATAAATGCAGCACGTTTGTTGTATAGGCTATGGCTGATAAATCTAGGAACAAATTGTCCTGCAACCATATGTTAAAGAATGAGCAAAGAAAGTGAATTAAGCACAAATGATTACGCAATGGACCAATGAACTAAAACAATTTTTATATATATGTGATTTCCCTTTTTCTTCTTAAAGCCAAACTCTCAATCTAACTTAGCTAAAAAGTTAGCGAAAAATAACTCAGCTATCTTAGGAACTAATACAACAGAGGCTATAAGTTCGCAATTTTCCTTTCTTTTTTCCCATCCTGCAGCTCCCCACCACAAAGACAGAGTTCACCAACAAACAAAACAACGAAAGAATAGCAGAAAACCAATGTATTCTTATCCTTAATACTATTATATGAAAGCGGCTAAGTGAGCAGGTGTTTCCTATAAATGGAACCGGAGCTATAAAAAATCGCGTGCCACTCTAACACCTCTCTAACCTAATTTCCTTATACTTCAAAGCAATCAATCCCACACCCAAATTAGCGATTGAACAAAGTTCTATAACACATAGCAAATGCTTCTCGAATTTTACTGAAAAAATAAATAATTACTAAGACCACACCCAACCGGATTTCTCAAATACACAGCCTTTTATTGATTTTGTATGAGTTAAGGTTCACAGCAAATTGATGGATGATTTGGGGGTTGATTGAATACACGGGCATTGAGGGATTGGGAGCTTGGATTGGATGATGAGGTCCTTCTAGGATTGATGAGGTCATTCTAGGATTGATTATAGAAGACTCGGATCTGAAACCGAGTTAGATAAAGCGGCAGTGGCAGCGCCGTTCTCGCGAGGAAGAAGAAGATAAGTGAAAGAGATGGAGAAAAAAATAAAAACCCTAACTTGAGCGTTACATACCTCAGGATCTGGAACCGAGTTAGACGAAGAGGGCAGTGGCAGTGCAGTTCTCTGCGAGGAAGAAGATGAGAGCAGAAATAAAATAAAAACCCTGATTCCATCGTTATATATATAGGCTTATTCAAGTAGGCTTCTTCCTTCGCTTACGCTTTGGGAATTCCTAGTCCTAGAGGGGTTTGTAAGCAGCTGGTCATAAACTTAAATAATAAAGCAAAATTAAAAATTACATTTGATGGGAAATAAGTGTTTATTTATTTACGTAGGTTTCTAAAAGGGATGAAAAAGAGAGTGGACGAGGAATTGGTAAATTATAATTCATTTTTTATCCGGATGTTTGGAAATTTATTAGAATAGGTTTAAATTAATAAATTTTAAAATAAATATTTTTTTATTTTTTAAATTTAATTATTTTTAAATTAATTTATATCATCGTAATACATTATTGTTAGTAAAACCTTGTAACATTCATTTCAATAATTTGTTTTTGTTGATCAAAAATATTATTAATCTCGAAAGCTCTCAATATTTTGCTTATCTCCAAGATTTTTGGATGATAATTTTCACCTTGTGGGCCTCGTGGCAATCAATAGTTTGTTACCTTATCATTGATATTTTGTATTTTTATTACTAAAAAAATAGAATGTGGAAAAAAATCATAAGTGGCATGGATTTTGCATTTCTGTTCTATTTAAGCCCAATTGCACGACTTTTCATCTTCAAAGACTGATAGGAAAAGCAAAGATGGGCCAATCACATGGAGAATTTAAAGTTTTGAGGGCTCAATTCCTAAAGGGCTTAGTATTGCATATCTGAGTTTTAGTGTATAAAGGCCCAATCGTCATAAGTTTTAACGACTCATCCACTAGCCACGCCACGACCCTCACCCACAGCCCTAAACGAACCCTTAGTTAAATACTGCTTTGATAAACGATTCACAAATATCTTTAGCTTAATGGTAAGGGCAGAAACTTTTTTGATCTTTTTGGGTCTAATGGATAGGTACTCATGGAGTATAAAGCAAATATTGTGGATTCAAATCTTATCTTTCCAATTAAGAAAATATTGGTTCTTATTGAAGAAGAAAAATGGAGAGAAAGACAAAAATAAATGATGAAAAATTAAAAATAAAATAATAATATTTATATCATGTCTTTAATAAAAATGACAAAAACATTTAAGAAGATAAAAATAAATAATTTTGTTTCAATTCTCTGATCATTTTAACTCGCAAGGTTTGTAAATTATCTTCTTTGAAAGTTTAATAATATAAATAGCAAAGTTCAACCATAATTTTTCATACAAAGAATAAATTAATCAATAATAAGTTTTTGAAAAGAATAAAAAATAAAAATAAAGTACTTTAATACTTAATCAATTGGATAGAGTACTCTTTTAAGTTCCCTTACATTTTACCAATAATCAATAATTATTAAAAACAACAAAACAACAAAGCAAACTCACAATGAAACATAAACAAAAAAAAAAAAAAAAACAAACAAACAAACTTCTTCAAACAAAAATTTACATTTTAGCATCCAAAACATGGATGCTATGTGAATCCGTGTTCAATTAAATCTAAAGGATGAATTTTTTTCCCCGACAATTAATTTATTTTCACGATAAATCATTTAAAATAGATTAATTGACTGTAGAGAAAAAAAACAACCCCAACTCATAACCACCAAACCGTTAAATTGCATTACATTTTAATAATAGCAAACTAATATTAATTAATTAATTAAGCCTCCATTAGAAACTCCTTATCTTTCTCCAACCTCTCCATAGCTCCAGCTTCCAAGCTAATCTCCACATCAATGCTCCTCCCTCCACTCTTCCCTTGGTACAGATACATCATCCCATCGAACCTGTTGTTTGATCCGCTCCTCACGCTTTCGGGTTTTCCCCACCCGAAATCCACCTCGTAAACCTTAAACCTCGGAGAGCTCCCAACCGCCACGCAGTTCACTCCGGCATCCTTAAACTGAAATATCTTCGGTGCTTTTTCCCACTCCTTGTTCCGTTCATCAATGGTTTTCGCGTCGTGAGCTTCTATCGCTTTCTGTATCACCGACGCACCGAATTCTGGTGGGTTCGACGACAACAACCCAACGGCCGTGGCGGTGAAGATTGCTTGTATCAGGTTCCCGAAGTAAGTCTCCGGCATCGGTGGGTCCACGCGCTTCCGGCAATCGGCGAAGACAGTGAAGACCGTGTAGTCCTCGGGTTTCAGGTCACGTGCTCTGGTCACGTGGCGCCAGATGTGGACCCCGAGCGATTGAAATGTTGTGAACGGTTTTGATCCGTCTGATGAGTTGACCGTCGTTTTGATCCTGTCGACGGCGGACTCAGAGAATTTGAAGACCTTATCTCGAAGTTGAGGGCTCCCCTTGGCATCGCCGCTGGATGAGGAAAGTGGGTCCGGGGGTAGTGAGAGATCGAGCTTGACGCGAGTGTCGCGCACTTTGGTGCGCTCAAGGAAAGGTGGGGCCGAGATTGATGGGGACCCGTTACAAATCTGGGCCCATGAGCTCATGAAGTGCCACGTGGATGTACCATCTAAGATTGCATGATTGAAAGCGCACCCCAGTGCGAGTCCATCTTTCAGCTTGGTTAACTGTAAACCACGTGAACAAGATTGAAGTTAGCGGACTCGTGATGGACGGTAATAATGGCGATAGATCAACATCACACGGATGCTATAAAATTTAAAATTGTACGAATGAAAGCACTGTAAGGATGATAATAAAACGGACCTACGTTTGGGTCCAAAGAAACTTGACAGTGGACAAGTAGCAAAAAGAACTTGACTAAGCTGGTGGGCGACAAGGTCTAGTCCATTAAGGCAGGTAATCACATGGTGCATAATTAGTGTTTGGCCCACCCGATGGGCATTTATCACATTAGACAGAAAAGGTAATGTCCTATTTATTTAAAAATCAAAATTAAAATCAAAAGGATCGGCAGGGCAATTGAAAGCTCATAAATGGACTGGAAGAAGTTTTAAATTTGACTGATAAAAAATGTAAATATTGCACGGCCGTAAGCTTAGCTCTACGATTTATCTCTCTACAAGTGAGGTTAACGGTTTCGATCCTAGTTATTGCTTCACCGAAAGAAAATGTAATATTAGTTTGGTGGCATGATTGAGATTTTGCAAGTTGAATGGGTGTAATGTGTAAATTTATGATAATAATTTTTTTTTTCAAAACTTTAATTTCATGTTACCAAACACAAATATATCGTAAAAGTAAATTAATATTTGTTTTCCTATAATTTTTCTTTTCCAATTTTATAAGGCTAGCAATTATCTCTAAATTCATCGATAAATGCATTATTAAATTAAATGAGTTTTATACTTTATTTTATTTCAAGCAAATGGTAACATAAGATAAGTTAACAAAATTAAGGTCATAAGATAACCCTTAAAAAAAATAGTCTAGAAAATTGTGGCGAATAATGAATTTGATTATATTATATTTAATCCAAATAGATAAACAAATAAAAAGTAAAAAAAAAAAATTACATGAAATTATGGTTTGATTTGTTTAAAATTATTTCATAATAAACAATAGTATAAACACTCATTTACTCAAATATCAAATAAAATATTTATACAATCATATGTGAGATTCTTAGACTATATCCGTTTTTGATCCGTTAGAATATGAAAAATATGGTCAGTTAAGAAACAAATATTTTTAATGTATACCCGTTGACCTACTATCAAATCCAACCTGACCCATAACCCATACCCGGTCTAACCCATTCATTTCTCACCTCTAATTACAATTAACTTAAGACATTCTATAAAAAGAAAACCTTAAAACTTCATTAATTTTAGCACATGAAATTAAAATTGAAAGTTACCTGCACTGCCAACAAAGGCCTATGAAGCCCTTCCAAGTTCAAGATCCCATTGTATGGGATCAACTCCTTCAAGGTGCTAGTGCCTTCCTCAACCGTCAGATCATCTACACTGATCTCCTCAGCAGTAGCCTCAGCCACTTCCACACCGTCCATATCATCGTCATACTCAACCCTAAACACCCCTTCTTCATCTTTCCCTAGCCTCCCAGCCAACTGATAAAAATCTTCCAGAACAGCCCTAAGCCCATCCTTCAGTTTCTCCACATTGTCCTTAAAATCACCACCACCTTTGTAAAACAACAGTTTTTGGTTATAGTAAAAGGCTAAGTAAGGAAGATCAAATGTGACCAATTGACATTCTCTTCTCCCTAGTGACTTGTTTGGCTTGACATGGGTTTTGCTGGCGATTTTCACCTTGGTCACCATCTGATCTAATTCCTTCTTCATCCCTATTTCTTGACTTGATGCCATTGTTGAATGTCGATGATAAGTAAATCTGTGACTAAGAAAAGGTTTTTGACTCTCAAAAGACTTGTGGGTTGAAAAAGAAAGAAGAGATTTGTGCTTTACTTATAGTACTCTCCTAGTAGAGATCAATTGATTTATAGTTGGGATTGCATTTATGAAATTTATGGGAGCAGTTGTGACCAATTAAAGCCTCTTTATCAGTGCTTGGTTGGGGTGGCAGCTGATGATCAGTAGCAATTAAAGAGAGAGTAACTTATAGGGTAGGTTTATTTCCAACGAAGACAAGTTTGGGTAAGTTCTTTATAAAAAGAAAACTTTCAGAATTAAAAATTTTCTTTTATTTTAATAATTATCGTAAAAACAAACTTTATCTCAAGTGAAAAAATGTCACTCTTAACTTCTATTCGCGTATACTCGAGTTTCGTATTTAATTACAACAAAATTTATTATCTTGAAAAACATATATAAATTAATTAGGTCATATAACTTAAACCCTTTAATAAGAATACAATATATACAAAATCTTTATATGTATATACAAATCTGTTCAACATGTGGTAGGATATTATGTTCAACACTTCAACGACTACATTATTTTCATCATTATAAACCTTTAACGGTTATATTTTTTATTTTTCTGATTATTAGCACTCCACAAATTATTATTAACACTCTATTTAGTTTTTTAATTGTTAAAATTTACAATAATACCCCTAATTAATGTTAAACTATCTTTTGTCTTTTAAAATACAAAAATACTACAATTTATTTTATTCTCAAGTTTTCATAATACAAAGCATTCTATTAATTTTTTCTTTTCTTTTCTTTACTTTTTTCACTTTACAGCCACACCCTTCTTTTTTTTTACTTCTTTCTTTACATTTTCATAGCAATAGAAGTTAATCCTAAAGAAATTTTAAAACTTAAAGAGTTTCATGATCTTTTGAATATAAATTGTTTCAAAGATTTTTTCTCATGCTTGAACACAATTAATACTGATACATTTTTTATTTTTATTTTTATCCATTTATTTTAATTAAATTTTATAATATGTTGATGTAATTAAAGATATTCATTTGTTTTCTAATTTATTTATGTGATATACTATATTTAATTTTGGGTTTTCGCAAAATTCTCTTTTATGCCCATACCTATAATGTAAAACTCATTATTCTCAAAATAAGTTGCAAAATCCTTCGAATAGGTATGGATGAGAATCTTAGTACTTGTTGTCCCATCTGCTTTAAGCCGAATTATACCAACTCATCTCTAAAAAGTTTTAAACTACATTATTGTATAATTTGTTTATAACTTATGTAAAACACTGAAATATTGAAAAGAATCTTGTTAGCTAGAAATAAGATCAAATCGGAATATTTGAGTTCATAGAACGACCACCTTTCGAACCTCACCTTACCTCCAATACCCCTATCTATTTATCTAATATGATTAGCTTGTCACATCTTATTATTATTCTTATGATCAACAATAGTAAGAATTTCAAAGTCATTCTCTAACTTTGCTAGAAGGAGATTGTTATTCATAACTTTAAAACAAATGTAGTTTTAAACTACAAAATACTACAGTGTTGTACATAAGTTTTAAATTGCTCAAACTCTATATTGTCTCGTGGTAAAAAAAAAAAATGAAGAAATAAGTAAAATCAACGAGGAAAAGTTTTAGTTGCAAAAGTGAAGATAGTAAAAAGTTAGAGATCGAAGAAAAATATTTAAAAACTTTTATGTTATGAAAACTTGTTAAATGAATAAATGATATTATTTTGTATTTCAAGAGTCAAAAGATGATCTAATATTAATTCGGGGTATTACTATAAGGTTTAGCAATTAAAAAATTAAATGGAGTGTCCATATCGTTACCTTAAGTTTTTTTAATTTCTCCTTATTGTTATTGGCTTAGGTATAAATGGGTTACCTTAGAAAACCCAATCCCAAGTATCTTATAGCATGTTTGGGTAACAGTTTTCTGTTTCAGTTTTCAAAAATGAAAATTAAAAACAGTTTTTCTGAAGAAAACATGTTTGGATAACTGTAACTAGAAAATTATTTCCAAAACAGAAAACGGTGAAATGTTATTTAGATAATCTTATTTTGAAAACTGTTTTGATACACTTTGTAATTATTTTTAGTTTTGAGTTTAAATTTAAAATCTATATTAATTTTAATTTTTATATTTACTAAATACTTAAAAATAATTAATATTATTTTATTTTCAAAATTTTATACCATAGAGAAATAATGAAACAAAAAAGTGAACGCTGATTTTAGAGTTATTTTTCGAAAATTATATAAGAAAACACCAATTTAATGTTTTCAAACAACAATTTTTGAAAACTGGTTTTTTGAAAATTATTTTAAAAAATCACTTTTAAAAACTGTTTAACAAACATGAAAATGAATTTTTAAAAACTGATTTTAATTTTTAAAATTAAAAATTAATTTTCAATAACTCTAATCAAATCAATCGACTTTTCAAGCGATTCATTCAAACACGACTAGTTACGAGTTTTCAATTTGACCCCTGAGATTTTGGGTGTCATCAAGCAATATGAACGTTAGTATTTTTTACAGTTAAAGTAATTAAATGTCAAAAAAATTAATTACATCCTCCGAAATTTGTGCTTATATTATGTGCACTTGTACATTGAGCTGTAAATGCTGCACGTGAAATCTCCTGGCATATACTATAGTACAGTCGGTTTCTTTTTGTCAGCAAGACGGAAAACTGACATACCCATCTAAGTACGTGGTACACTGATAGGTCTTTTAAATTCATTGTCAATATTACTTGTTTTGGTAACTAGTACTACAAATTATCATAAAAAATGTTTTGTTGTAGTACGTTTGAATTTAAAGAAATTGTAGTGAAATTGTATTTTTTTTAATATTAAATTAATTTAAAAATATTATAATTTGACTTAAATTTAAATTTCAAACAACCGAAAATAGAGTTAGAGAAAAAAAAATTTCACACTTAATTATTTGTATTTTGAAAAGTCATATTTGTAAGGAGCAAAAATAATTACCAAATATAAGGAAGAAAAATAAAAAATTATATAGAGTAAATTCCATTTTTAGTTTTTTTAGTTTGTTTGGTGTCTTTTTTGGATTTAAAATGTTTTTATTGGTTCTTTTAAGTTCGGTACACGTTCTAATTACGTTATTCACTTGAATGATTTTGTTTCATTAACTAATGATTCAAATGTGTACGTTATGTGTATGAAAGAACCCAAATCAATAATTATTGAACTTTATTTTGAACATAGGGTTGTAGTTAATGTAACGGAGGATCAGTTAAATAAAGTTGATGAAGATGTAGGGATAACGAATGATGTTATAGGACTATTTGAATTTGATGAAACTATATTTGGTTATTATGTTGAACCTGAGATGAATGAACATATTGTGAATAAACTTGCTATGAATGAACCTGTAGTGAATGAGATTACGTGTCATTTGAGTGAATGACTTGATTGAAACGAGTATCAAATTTAAAAGACTCAAATAAAAATACGAGATAAACTAAAAACACTAAAAATCGAATTTACTCAATTACATATTTACATCAATTATATATGATATTACACAAACCAGAGGTGGATTTACTTACCCGGATCCAAAATCTCTTTTACAACAAGATTTCTAGCTCTATTGATAGTCATGAAACACAAGTAAAGACGCTCCTCTAGCTCATCAAGCTGTTGGCTAAAGCTAGCATCGTTTTTCAAGAGCTGGCGAGCCACTTCACCACTGACTTGGACCCGATCCTCACCTCTCTCAAGCCAAAACTTAACCATGGCGTGCATGTGCTCTAGTTCATCGTTGAGCCGAGCCACAAGCCGGCTTATTGTATCCAAATCCTTGTTCAATATAAAAGTCCCCTTTGCAGCTGCATCAAGCTGAGTCGATGTCCTTATTAGCTTCTTCATTGACGCTAGCTCAAGCGAAACTGCTACAAGACTAGGAGCGGCCACTAGCAGTGCAAGAGCATGAGAGGCAATAATTACAGTTAATGAAGCCGTTAATGCCACTAGTAAGATACCCGAGCCCTGCTGTAATCTATTTATTAGTTGAAGCTTAGCTCGAGCCTTGTCACGGCTTGACTCAAGCCGTTTGAGTAAATTTGAGCAACCAGCTTGGGTTATCCAAACCCGGTTAAGAGATAAAGCAGTTGAAACAAACGGGTTAATAGATTTAGAAGATTTGATTAATTGAGATATTGTGCTTGAAGATAAATAGACAATTTCAAGAGATTGAATAGTTATTTTAAAAGAGTGATATTTAACACGTGCATGATCGATTTTTTTTAATAATAATCCACATAAGAGAAAAGCATTAGCAGTTTCAGAAAAATAATTGGATAAAAGAGAGTGAGTAGTGGGTCGGTTTTGGGCTAATGCAAGGATTCGGGTAACCATGGGCTGGTCTGGATCCAAGAGATGCTCTGCAAAGAGTCGATAAGATGAAAGCCGAGCCGCCGTGGTAGACTCGACTGGAATACACGTGGCAGAATCTTTGTGAGATAGTGCAAGGACACGTGTCCAAAATTCAATGTATGATTCTGTCCTAAACGCATTGGCATATTCTTCACAGACATCCACATCTGGTAGCCGATTCGGACTGTCACGGCCAGATACTACAAGGCAACATCAAAATTAATCACACCATTAATATATATATATATATATATATATATATATATATATATATATATACCAGGGAGTTAACAGTAATTATTTCACGTTAGTATATCATTAGCAATTCCAATATTTTATTTTTGGGGTTATACCCATGATAATTAGGACTTATGTGTAGTCTCCATATATTGCTAGCGTTTCACATTGATTAAGGGTTACATCGAGTCGAGTTGAGTCGAATTTGAATATTAAGGTGTTTAAGTTTGGTTTGATTTAAAATGAATAGATTCGAATTTGAATAGAGTTTAAAAATTGATCTTAACCTTGATTAAGTTTTTGATAATTTGAGCTCGATAATAAATTAGTCTATTTGAGTTTGAACTCGAGTTTGAGTCTAGACTTTAGATTGTCTATTCGATCTCGATATTAGACTCTAATCTTAATAAATTAAAATATTAATATAAATATTAGCTTGAGCTCAATAATAACTTATCTAATTGTTAGAGAGTCTTTCAAATCGAATTTAAATGTATTCAAGCTCAGTTCGATAAGTTAATTAAGTTTAGTTTTCAAGTTCAAATTCGATTGAACCGAGTTTTGATCGAACTTGAACTCAAATAAATTGATAAAAACTCGGTTTGAGTCCACTCCTATACCTGAATGGTAAAGCTCATGAAACGGTTTTTGTTTGACCAAATATCATTTAAAAAAACGTTTTATGAAATTAGTTTTTACTTCCAATTTTTTTTAGAAAATTGATTTTATTTTTATTTTATCAAATACTAAACAGTTTATAATTTTACTATTGTTTTACCATAAACCATTTTTAAACTTATAAATTAATCTATAAATCGATTTTATTGTTAGATAATAGGACTTAAATCACGAAGAAAAAAAGAATTTTATTAAATGTAAATGTCTAATCGATTATCTCCATAATTGAATGTACAAAGTGCTTATTTGACGGGGACACTACATGTTAACTAATTCATATGTTATGCACCTTATCAACCAAACAAGTCCAATCACCTCTTTTAATTATAGGGAAGAAATAGAACAACAGACCACGGTTGATGCATTCTTACCTGTGTAGGAAATATTGGTACCAGTGCAGGAAAGAAATTTTTTGATGCGTCTGCTAACTCTTTTACTCATTCTGCCTTGTATTTTGAATGCAAATTTCAACACTGCAAGAGCCAAAAACACAAAATAATAATAACAAAAATTTAAATGGGTTAATAGAGATTATGAAAAGGAGAATTCTTATTTGAACCCGATTGAAAATTTCACTGGTAATAGTTAAATAATTTTATTAGTAATATGAATAGTGATTATTCAGATGTTTTCAGTAGAATTACTTAATAATTATTGATGAAGTTTTCGTAAAAATAATGCTTTGTTTAATTAATAAAAAAACAAAAATTTAACAAAAAACAAATTATGAACGAACTGAGCAAACCCACCTGGCTTAGAAATTCAATGGACAAGATTTCCAGCTTCAAATCTTCTTAGGAGTGGGGAGGGAAAAGAATTGAAATAAAATAGAGGTTTTTATAGGACAAAATCAGTTGTTTTTCTTCTGCTTATAAAGAAACGAATTGAGTAACAATAATTTGTCGACATTTTAGACCTTGCAGTGGAAGTGAAGTCTCATTTTGTGTTGGATACTTGTAAGGAAAATAATAAGAAATATATATTTTCCTTTTTTTTTTTCTGGTTTACGAAATAAGGCAAACAAGTCATGTCAAGTTGCAACTTTAGGGTCAAGTATTAATGTGAAACGTGAACAACTCAATTATTTTTCTGTCGTGCTCTTTGTCAAGCAAGCAATTGTCTTGGTAATAGCTAGCTTTATAATTAAGGCGTTTGTAAAAGGAAGGGTGTCATCGATATGAGTCAAGTTAGATGTCAACTCCAATCAATTCTTTATATAAATTTTTCAACATCAACTTGCATGTCTAGATCAAACCCATTATTAATTACAAAAATTACAATTATAATCCAATTCAAGAAAGATTCAACTACAAACTCAAATTTCATATCAATGAATTAATTTATTTTTTAAAACCCGTGAATTTCAAATATATTTAAAAAAAATGATATTTCAAACTCATAAGTTTATGATGTTAGAATAACTTTTTAAACAAGCAAAATTGATAAATCTGATATTTTATTTAAGTTTTTTAAATTAATTTTATATAAAAATATATATTTTTAAATTGATGTTTCCAAATGAAGTATTATATTTTAAGTTGAAACTATGGAAATAGGTTACCTTTCACACTCAAATTAAGGGTTGAAGAAGGAAGACAGTTCACACTTGTGAAACGTATGTTAATTGTAAAAAACAAGTTATCACATGCAACAATTAATAATTTCATGATTCATGAGCATGTTGTTTACCTCATAGAAAAATTTAGAAGGATTTTTTTTCAATAATTATAATAACTGAGGGTATTTTAGTAATTTGATAAGGATTCTACCATGATTTCATTAATATATTTTCTTTTATGTGCTTAGTAGAAATAATGAAAAATTAAAAAGAAAAAAAATAATGTTTTTCAACATTTGTTTGGTAGAATGAAAAAGAAAATATGATATTATTATATCATTATATCCTTCATAATGTTAATGAATATTATTATAAGAGATTATATAAGGATTAATTGGTAAATTGATAATCTCGTATATTTTCTTTCATATTTTTCACTTTCTAATCTTTTCAATTTCACAAAATTATGATTTATACATGCAAAAATAAAACATCAACTATCTTAACTTTTTCCCTCCAACTAAGCAATATATATTAAAATTCATTCCACGTGATTTTATTTCCTCCCTTTTTTCCCTCATAATAAAAACTCCGTTAAAGTTATTTGTTGTCTAGACTTTAGATCTAGAAAGATAAGATGGAATAGGGGCTATTTTCCTTTAACTCCCTAAGTGGCAATTTTGTTTAATTTTGTTAAACAATAATTAACGTAGTCTATGAATTGCAGCACTAGTTGAAATTGAGGGACTCAAATGGAACAAATTGTAGCAATTAGACTTTTGTAACAAATTGTAGCAATTAGACTTTTGTAACAAATTGAACTTTTTAAATCAAATTAGACCTTTAAGTTACGAAATTGTATAGTTAGCCGAATTAAAACTATCAAACAGGAAGCCAAAAGAACCCTCACAGAAATTGGTTAAATGTATGAATATTTAAAATTGCAATTAAGGAACATTCAGTAAAATTCTTAGAGAATCAAGAAAAAAACTCAAATTATTACAGTTTCTAGGAGGTATATGGAACACATCAAATTCTTTTTTTCTAATGTACAAAAAAGATTCTCTACATTTTTTTAACTTAGTAGGTTTCATATTTGAGTTAGTAAACTTTTAGTCTATGTTTGTAAAACGGAAGAGAAAAAAAGGGGGAAAATATGAAGGGAATAAAATTGAGAAATTAAGAAAATTTGTTTGGATGTTTAAAAATAAAAAAATAAAATGAGAGAATTTGACACATTTTATTATTTTTATCCTTCATTAATAGAAGAGAGTCATTAAAAAGTTAAGGTGCAATACTGAATACAACAAATTTTTTTTATAAAAACTTACACTTTCTTTTCAAATTCTTACAATTTTAGAGAAATAAAAAAACGATGAATCGAGGAATGCATGTACCCCTTTTTTTTTTCCCTCTCTTTAAAAAAACTTCCCTAACATTACTTTTTCCTCTTTTGTTTTTGTCCGAAACAATTCATGAAATAATTTTTGTTTATAAAATTTGATTTATCTCACAAAACTATTTTCACTATTGTTTTATTAAAAACTAAATAGTTTATAACATCACTTATGTTTAATCAATCAAAGCTATAAATAAAACTGTAAACTATTTTACTACTATGTCAAACGGGTCCTTAAGGTTTGATACTCATGAATCAAAACTGAATTTTTCATGTCATACTCATGTTTCTGCAGAACAGGCATGTTGGACAATTCCATTCTTGATTGGGACAATTCATTTTTTGGATTCTTTTTATAATAAATAGAAACATTTCATGAACTTTGTTCATAAAATTTGATTTATCTCACAAAACTAGTCTAACTATTGTTTTATTAAAAATTAAATAATTTATAGCTTCACTTCCGTTTAACCAAAAACCGTTTCAAAAGCCATAAACTAAATTATAAATCGTTTTTATTAATACGCCAAATGAGTCCTTAGGGTTTGATACTCATGAATCAAAACTAAATTTTTCATGTCATACTCATGTTTATGCAGAATATGCATGTTGGTTTGGTAACACTAAACACATAAACGAGTATTTATAAGTGTGTGCCACCTCGTTGCCTCATCTTTCATGAATTTTTCATGTCATACTCATGCTTATGCAGAACATGCGTGTTGGTTTGGTAACATTAAACACAGAAACGAATATTTATAGGTGTGTGCCACCTCGTTGCCTCATATTTCAGGAATTTTTCATGTCATATTCATGCTTATGCAAAACATGCATGTTGGTTTGGTAATACTAAACACAGAAACAAGTATTTATAGGTGTGTGTCACCTTGTTGCCTCATCTTTCATGAATTTTTCATGTCATACTCATGCTTATGCAGAACATGCATGTTGGTTTGGTAACATTAAACACAGAAATGAGTATTTATAGGTATGTGCCACCTCTTTGCCTCATCTTTCATTACTTCTCTAAGTCTCATCTAGCTGCTATAGTTATTTACTGCAAGCTCTGTAATGGAAGAAGAACCACTACATGGAGGGTTCTTTGACATTGAACCTTGGTGCAACCTTTGTAAAGTGAAAATGAGTTCAACAGGCTTGATCAATCACCAAAAAACCGTACATCGCAATGTCAAAGTCGTATGTCCAGAAAATGAGTGTCAACATCGATTCAAGAGTAAAGGTGAGCTGCGTGAGCATTGTGCGAGGAGACACCCAACTGTGAAGTTGGGTTGATAGATAATGCATGGAAGTGATCATCAATAACCTAGTCTTTTTATGTTCGTCTTTTGTTATATTGTTGGTTTTTTTTTCTTTTTTTCTACCAAAAAAAAATTGTAATGGTCTGTTTAATTATATTAATGATGATCACTAATTTATCTTAGTAAACCTCTCAATAGTTAGAGTATGATTAATTTTTAAAATATATATTATGATTTTTTTAAGTTCCAATTAACCATAAAATGTTCCTTCAAAAAATGAAACCCAAAGTTTATGGCACGAGTTATGATAGCACCAATATCAGTTTATTATTTTAAAAGTAAAAATAATTAAAGAACTGGACCAACTGTAGAGTTGTCATGACAAAATAAGGATAAACTAGTTGCATTTCGCATTTCGCATTTCGCATTCATGATGTCAAAGTTGATCACACCCCATGTACTTTTAAAGAATCATTTTTTTCACACCGAAAGGACAACTTATATTTGACAGAAACCATATTTACAACAGAGGATAGACCCCTTAAATATGTACATGGAAACTCAAAGGAAAAGGAACCCTTCTAGTGTACCATATAGGTTGATCATCTGAAGTTTAAAATGAAAAAACACTACTCTTGGGGAAATTGGTCAGATCAATGAAAGATTAGAAGATTATGAATGAGGCATAGAAGTAACCAAAAAAATCTACAACACGAAACTAATACATATACGAGTTAAACAAAACTAATCCGGAGTATAAACAGTTATGAGAGAATCAGTCTCTGAATATATATGAGTTAAACCAAGAGACAATGCAAAAGAAAAAGCTTCACGAATGGCCCATAATTCTGCTACGGAATTAGTAACAACAATGCCAATAAAAGAAGAAAACATAACAAGGCAATCATTGATTAAGTGCGAATAAATTCACAAATTCCAGAACAACCCGGATTTCCTCTTGATGGCACTAACTGCAATGATCTGAATTACGTCAATACTTTCACATATTATGAGTAATGTAGGAGACATCTCTACATTTTTTCTCGAGGAATCTTTAGAACTACCACTGCTTAGCTTTCAATTCGACTCTGACCACCGAATGAAATGTGAATATGTGAGGGCAAAGGAGGGTACCATTTCAGAGAGCACAAGGAAATCTACAAACAGACATGGCATAAATGGGGAACGAATTCGCAGTAGCATTGATGAGCACCAATCGTTCTACATAAGATAAAAATCTAGTATACCAGGAAGAAATTTAAGAAGTAGCCTTATCAAGCAGGTATGAAAATCTTATCGAGAGAGACGACATGCAACAAAAGGGACTCCAAAGCATTTGTCACATCTCCTAGCTCTTGACATCTGAAGTTGCTGTGAGACTAGTAGCTCCCTAAAAGGTGTGGTATTAGAAGACAGTAACAGGCTTCATGTCACAAATGAAATTAACAAGCACCACATTACATCGTAAGTGCTGAAGAAAGGCCTCACCTCCCAAAGAACACATACAACTCTGCCATCATATACTTCTCTACCTGCTGCAAATCCTCAAAATATTGCTCCCTTGAGGGAATGATCTCTTGGCCACTTCTAAGAAATGCTACTCCGTAAGATATTGTTCACCATAGTTAAACCAGTGTCTTTACAACCATAACAAAGGCCAAACCTTAAGACAGCCTTTTTAGCATATTTTTCCATAACAAAGTGCTTAATACAAGTTTCTTCCATTGGCTTTCCGTAAGATCACTCCAATTGGCATCTTTGAACTCATCTGCCCTATAATTTATCTCTAGGCCAGCTTGGCCCAACCTCTGATGGACCAACTGCACTAGACAATCCAAGGTCTAGTTTCAACCCATCAGATTCATCTTGGTTAATGCCACACAGGTCACAGGCTTTGGCTTGTACATGACTTCAAATTTCTGCTGAGAATTCATAGCACAGGCACTCATTTTGCGCTGAAGGGATGATTTTACACTGGTCACCTAAAGGCAGATCAGCCTAAAACTTCTTATTTATCCCAACTTCCTTTTTCTTGGACCAATACCAAAGTAAGCATTTGACTGCTACTTTAGCCACCATTGATGCTATTTTGAGCTGCAAAAAGAATATCAATCAATATATTTCTCGAACCTTATTGATCATCTATCTACAATCCTCAATGCACCACAACAATGCAATTAGCCGCTCACTCAACAACATATAAACCACTAAATTAAAATGAAAAATAAACCAGCAATTAGATCATCAGTTGACATTGAATAGTAAAAAATAACCGCAAAGATTAATTTCTTTTTATTTTTAATTCAACAAAGACGATGACACTTACCTTTATATCTCAGTAAAAGAAATAACAAACGAAAATCGAATTTCTTGATCACAGTCTTAACTTCCCAAACAACTTTAAACGCTAGAACCATCTTTTCAACCCTGTTTTCTAAACTTAAACATGTTTTAGACTGACTCCAATCTTCTATCTGCTTCAAAAGTCCAAATCCATTCATAACCCCATAGAAAAATGCATATTTTAATGCATCTTATAGTTTGATCTCATAAAAGGGGAACAAAGTAGATATGTTCATCTGGGCAGTGCTTAACAAGAACAGGCCACATGTAATTAACACTTACCCTTGTTTCCCAACAGAACTTTAAAAGATAATCAGAAAATAATACTAGAAGGTGAGAAATCCTGGCCAACCGAGACATAATGATTGGTTTCTCCGGTGCTTGAAATTAGAGAAACTGAGAAAGCATTCAAAGTATGGCTAGTAGGTCAATTACTATTTGACATCAAAAGAATTTGCAGAAAGTTCATTTCCTTTGTAGAAGATAAAAGTTAATTAGCTCAAATGCAACAAAATTGGAGATCATTCAAGGACAATATGTCCATGCAATTTGCCCATAAACAATGCAATTAACATACACTTCCAGAAGGGAAAGACTGACTATAATGATAACTGAAGACTGTGCCTATGTTTTCAAGCACAAAAGCAACAATTAAAACTGAAAGAGAAGCAAAGCCTTTCAAATAAAAAACCAGGATATACAATTTCACTAACCCACCAAATATCACTGTCCTATAAATTGGATTCCCACTAGTTCCTAACTTCCCCATTTGACAAGCCACAAATTTATAGAGTAATAACATCGGACTATCAAATCGCATACAAACATTCAACATAAAACAGAATCAGATCTGATACTGCTAAAAAAACACACCCAATAAAGAGATGACACGTGGACCATCCCAAGGCTAGATAGCAGGGAAACACGCAGAAGACTCAGGCTAGGACAGCTGGACCCCAGGTCACCACCACCCTTGGCACAAGGACCGTCTCATACATGGACAACCGAAGGCTAGACAACAGGCAATACAGCTGGGCTTCCTGGGCATCATTGCCCACCCAGCTGGACCTCCACATCACCACCGCCCTGGATGAAAGGCCGCCTCAAAATCCTATAAAAAGACTCAGGTGCGCATTCCAAAGGGGGTAGATTCTTCTTAACCTAGAAAAGGGAACGTCGTTATCCCTGTATATCTTATCACACACTAACAAAAGCTTCGAAGCATCTTCCGGCAACCCCCTAGCTTACCTCTTCTCCCTCGTACAGGTTCCCACGAGGCTAGGCCTTCAACTCGACAAACATGTTTTTGGCATCAACAGATTGGCGCCGTCCTTGGGAAATCACCATCTCTCGCTAAACAGTAAAAGCAAAGAAATTCAACGAACTCATCTGTTGCCATGCCACTTAAACACGCCGCAAGAGACGTCGGTAAAGGAGAAACGAGGGCTAGTACCCGCACCTATCAATCCGGATTAAGTCCCTAAACCGAATTCGACGCGCACCCCAATATGGCAACGCGCCAAGCACAATTCGTAGAGCTCTCGCAACTAGTGGCCAGCCTAGCCATCGAGGTTCTTGGAGAGGCTCGCCAACCTTCTCCCACACAATCACGGTCGGACCCTAGCCGCACCGGTTCGGTCTGTCGCAGGCTCCTCGTCGACGGCTGTTCGGCGACAGAGTCTTCCCCGCCTCGAGTGGCCAAGTCCAGAGAGAGTCCCTCGTCCAGGAGCAGTGAAGGCCTCGGTAAATGGATAGAGGACATGGAAGGACGGATTAGCGAAGCACTCAGGGGTCGTAACCCTAGTTTGATGGATGAGCTCAACATCCAGGACCCTCCCTTTACTCAGGAGGTCCTTGAGGTCTTCATCCCACCGAACTTTTGAATGCCTCAGATCAAACCTTACGACGGTTCCATGGACCCCCTGGACCACCTCCAGCACTACAAAACCAGGATGACGCTCCACAGGCATTTTGATCCAGTAATGAGTCGAGTTTTCCCCCTGACGCTTGAGAAGGCGGCCAGGATGTGGTATTCTCGTTTGAAACCAGGGGGCATTCGCACGTTCAAAGAGCTAAGTTATGCCTTCGTCTCACACTTCCTTAGCAGCAAGGGTCCCAATAAGACCTCAGAGTCCCTGTTTAACATCGTCTAGTTAAAAGGGGAAAAACTTCGAGCCTATATATCAAGGTTCAATTCAGCAGCCTAGGAGATCCCCGACCTTGACCCCAGTGTCCATATGCTGGCTTTTAAGAACGGGTTGAGATCCGGGATCTTTAGCTCAAAACTCACCAGTCGACCGCCTAGCGACATGAATGAGATCTTGGCCTGAGCCGATAAATACATGCTGACAGAGGATGACCAGGCCTTTCAAAGGGAGCAGGAAAGGGATGTAGAAAGAAAAAAGAAAGGGCTCTGCCAGTCCACGTTTAGAACCCGTCAAGCGACCCTTCCGCGAGGACAGACCCAGGGTCCCTAGGCCCTTCAAGAACTTCACCCATCTCAATGCATCTAGGACCGACGTCTTGATGCAAATACAGGACAAGGCGATCTTACAGTGGCCTCCAAAACCGCTGCATCTCAATGAGGACCGAGGCAAATGATATTGTTTCTACAGGAACAAGGGGCATGACACAGAGGATTGTCAGGCACTAAAGTACAATATAGAAGCCCTCATCAAAAGAGGGCAGTTGAAAAAATTCACTAGGCTTCGGGTAGAGAAGTTCGCTGGGCGGCCCTAGAAGAGTCTTGAGCACCCTCCCGAACGGGATAGGATGGTTTGATCTTTTTGAAAGAGTCTCGGGCCAAGCCGCAGAGAGCTTACCTAGAAGAAACCGGAGGCCACTGCGGCCAAGGTTATTAAGACCATCTGTGGTGGGCCCGCAGCAAAGGGCACTTCTGGGAATCGTAGAAAAACATATGCCCAGTTCGTAGCCTCGATCACTGGACCCCATAAGAAATAAAAGGCGGGTACAACCATCACTTTTACGAAAGAGGACCTGGAGGGAGTCTAGACCCCGCATGATGACGCCGTGATCATCTCTCTTCTCGTGGCCAACCACGAGGTTAGGTGCGTCCTAGTTGACAATGGGAGTTCGACCGATATCCTGATCTACGACGCTTTCTAATAGATGCAACTGGGAGACTCTCGGCTAGAGCCAGTCTCCACCCTACTCTACGGTTTCTTGGGGGGCCCGATGTTTACCGAGGGTAACATAGTTCTCTCAGTAACCACAGGAACTGCCCCACAAGCGATCACCGTACAAACTACTTTCCTAATCATCCGATAGCGATTGTCCTACAACATGATCCTGGGCCGACCCACCTTCAACAGCCTTCGAGTGATCGTCTCTATATATCACTTAAAAGTGAAATTCACGACCGAGTACGGAGTGGGTGAGGTTAGGGGAGACCAGCAGATCTCCAGGTCTTGCTATCTCAACGCGGTAAGAGAAGGCAAGAGGACGAAAGCTCTCCTACTTGAGTTGGATGACCTTAAGGACGAAGGGAGAAACCCACAGGGCCAGCCGTTTGAAGAGTTGACCGCGATACCCCTCGAAAATGATGTCTCCTGAACCATCCAGATTGGCTCTAATCTCCCAGAGGACCTTAGAGGATTATTAATTGTCCTCCTCCGAGAGATCCAGAACCTCTTTGCTTGGTCAGTGGCAGATATGCCTGAGATCAGCCCTGAGGTTATCGTACACAAGTTAAATGTATCCAAGCCATAGGCCAATCAGTCAGAAAAACCCGAACGACAAACTGTTGTCCAGGCTAAGGTAGATAAATTACTCATGTCCAACTTTATTAGTGAAGCATACCCGGATTGGGTATCCAACGTGGTGATGGTGAAAAAAGCCAGTGGAAAATGGTGAATCTGCATCGAATTCTCGGATCTAAATAAAATCTGTCCAAAAGATAGTTTCCCTTTGCCAAAGATCGACCAACTTGTCGATGCAAACTCGAAGCACGAGCTGCTGACCTTTATGGACGCCTACTCTGGGTATAACTAAATCCTTATGTACCGGCCCGATCAGGAGAAAATGGCCTTCGTCACGGGACAAAGACTTTGCTGCTATAAAGTTATACCTTTTGGATTGAAAAATGCTGGAGCCACCTATCAGAGATTGATAAACAAAATATTTCGGGAACAGATCGGTTGAAACATGGAGGTCTACATAGACGACATACTGGTGAAAAGTATTAAAGCTAAGGATCACGAAAATGACTTAAGAGAAGCCTTCAAAGTCCTTTGATGCCACCAAATGAAGCTAAATCCCTTTAAGTGCGCGTTCGAGGTCACTGGAGGAAAATTCCTCGGCTTCATGGTGATGCAAAGGGGCATAGAGGTAAACCTCAAAAAGATAAAAACCGTCTGCAGCATGAAATCACCCCGCACTATAAGGGAGGTCCAGCGACTCACTGGGCAGATAGCGACCTTGAGCCGATTTATATCAAAATCCGTGGAAAAGTGTTTCCCATTCTTCAAAGCTATCAGAAAGACGAAGGACTTCGTCTGGTCCGAGAATTGCCAAAAATCATTTGGAGAACTGAAAAAGTACTTAGGCTCGCCATCCTTGCTTACCAAGCCCGTCATCGGTGAAGAACATTTTCTAGACCTCTCGGCGGGGCTTGAGGTGGTGGCCTCCGTCCTGATTCGGGAGGAGGCAGGCACCCAAAAGCTCGTGTACTATATAAGCAAGGTTCTCCATAACACAGAAACAAGGTACCTTCCTATGGAAAATATGGCGTATGCGTTCTTGATTATGGCCCGCATGCTCCAGCCATACTTTAAAGCGCACACGATTGTCCTCCTGTCCCATCAGCCCTTTTAGCAAGTACTCCACAAATTGGATATCTTCAAGAGAATGGTTAAATGGTCTGTGGAACTAGGGGAGTTTGACATTAATTATTGGCCTCGCACAGTTATCAAAGCCCAGGCCTTGGCTGACTTTATTATGGAAACCACACTCCCAATTCGGAAGGATTCTACCCCAGATCTCGGTGAGAGCAAAATAGTCCCTCAATGGATGCTCCACGTCGATGGATCCTCCAGCGACACCGAGCTCATCCTAAGTGGCCCGGGTGGCTTTACCATCGAATACGCCCTAAGGTTTGGATTTAAAGCATCAAACAATGAAGTTGAGTACGAGGCTTTACTGGCAGCAATGAAGCTGCCAGGGTGCTGTCTGTGGAGGCTCTAAATACATACAGTGACTCACAGTTGGTGGTTAACCAAGTCAATGGAGAGTTCGAGCCCTGAGGAGAGAGGATCACCCGCTACTTAGCGAAAGCCAAAGAACTTGTCGTCAAGTTCCAAGTGTTTCGAATCAGTTAAGTTCCCCGGGCCGAAAATTCGAAGGCTAATTCCTTAGCCTGGCTCGCATCCTCTCGACAACTCGAGTCCACACGAACGGTCTACCTCAAAATGCTCGCCGCCCCAGCATCAATGAAACAAACGTGTTTCCTGTGGCCACTGGGGGAACCTGGATGGACCCTATCCTCGGGTATTTACGGGACGGATGTCTCCTGATCGAAAGGAGCTAGGCCAAAAAAATCATCTCCCGAGCGGCATGATATGCAATCTTGAATGATCAACTATATAAAAGGGGTCTTACAACTCCTTATTTAAGATGCTTAGGCCAGATTTAAGCCAATTACGCCCTTTAGGAAGTTCATGAAGGGATATGCGAAAATTACTTTGGAGGGCTAGCCCTTGCTTTCAAGATCTTTCGCCAAGGCTATTATTGGCCCGGGATGCGGGAAGAAGCCATGAAACTAGTGAAGAAATGCAAGAGTTGCCAGTAGTACACCACCATCTCCCGAAGATCGACGAATCTCTTCACATCGATCATTAGCCCGCTTCTTTTTTCCATGTGGGGGATGGACCTCCTTGGACCTTTTATCGGAGCGCCCGGCCAATGGAAGTACCTCATCGTGGCAATAGATTATTTTACGAAGTGGGTAGAAGCTGATCCACTGGCCAGTATCACCGACCATCAAGCCAGGGGTTTCGTCTGGAGTCGATAGTATGCTGCTTTGATGTACCTCGAGTACTGGTGATGAACAACGACAAACAGTTCGATAGCACTCGGTTCAAAGCCTTTTGTGATGAGCTGCATATCGAGCATCGCTTATCCTCCGTTGGGTACCCACAAGCTAATGGGCAAGCCGAAGTAACTAACAGAACCCTCTTGTAGAGAATCAAAAAGAGATTGGACGAGGCAGATCGATAGTGGACAAACCACTTGCCAAATATACTTTGGGCGTATCGGACCACCATTCGAGCACCCACTGGAGAAACCCTTTTTTTTTACTTACGGCTCCATAACCGTCATTCCCTTGGAAGTTGGGGTGCCCTCGCTCCTAGTACAAAACTTCGAGAGCAATAGCAACGACAAGGCTCTTTACACGAAGCCTGAGACAAAGCTCAGATCCGGCTAGCCACTTATCAGCAGCGAACCATCGAGTATTACACCTCTCGAGTACGAGTGTTGTGAGTTTTAAATTACTTGCAAGCACAAGAGTCGTTTGCAATATAGTGTTGTGCAAGTGCGAGGTTGAATCCACAGAGAATTGTGAAAAAATATTTTTATCTAAACTAACCCTATCTTAACCTAGTTCCAAATTTTGTATTATGTTGTGCAAAGAAATATAAACTTAAACTAAATTGGTTTAAAGCAAATGATAAAAAGACTAAGGTTTTTGAATCCAACCCACCAAAGTAAAGCATATAATTTCATGTTCTATATAAAAGTAACCAAAAAATTCCATGAATCCACTTTTAAACAAAAAACAACGAATATCCCAATTAAACCAAAAGCATCCAATGTATCCGCTTTTAACAAATCACAAAGGAAATCCAATTTAATTGAAAACGATTCGATGTATCCATCAGATGAAACACAAGGAATATCCAATTTAACAATTAAAAGCAATCAATCATAAGATTCACTCAAATAATTGAACAGAACATTTATACTAAAAACATCAGAATTGTTATGCGCAAATCTGAAAATATAATGCTAAACAATGGAAAGGCTTCATCTTCAACCTTAGTTGAAGAATTTAGCCTCTCATAATTATGAAGCTGAAGTTCACAATACAAGTGCTAAACATTAAACTTTAAAACTAAAAAAGAAATAAATTGTTATACATGGGAGAAATTCCACTCGCTGTTGGGCGGCACTTCCCCTCGTGGTAGCAAAGCCTTCGGGATCCACCAGAATGCTAGTAGACGGTCCACTGGTTTGCACCAAAGTGGCTCAAGAATTGCACACTGAATGATGAAGTGAGATGGTGCTTTTATATGTGGGATACTGCAAATTTCAGCTTTTACTTTTTGACCTTTGTTTACTAAAACTGTCATAACTTTCTCTAGAAAAATTATTTTATTGATCCGTGAAATTCCCTAGAAAATAGATATCCAGATATTTCCATGCATATATGGCTCATCTCCTGATTATTCCTGAATCAATACAGTTAAATCCTAAAAAAATGGTTGATCTGTCACGCTGAAATCATACACAGCCTGACCTTTGTCTACTAAAACTACCATAACTTTCTCTAGAAAAATAATTTTATTGATCCGTAAAATTCTCCAGAAAATAGATATCCGGATCTTTCCAAGCATATATGGTTCATTTTCTAGTTATTTCTGAATCAATACAGTTTAATCCTCAAAATAGCTGATCTGTACGAGCAATTCTGGCAATTTAGTGAAACTCCTTTCCAAACTTGTAAAACTATAAAAACAAAAAAAAAAAAAAAAAAAAAAAACAACTCAAAGTAACAAATTCCTAAGCTAAAAAATGTAAATTAAGGGGCCAAAACATACAATATTTGTCACTCATCAAATATCCCCAAACTTACATTTTGCTAGTCCCTTAGCAAAACTTAATAAAAAAAAACTAAATGAAAAATGTTATGAGTTTTAATTTACTCGCAAGCGCACGAGTCGTTTGCAGTATAGCGTTGTGCAAGTGCGAGGTCGAATCCACAGGGAATTGCGTTGTGAAAATATAATTTTTAATCTAAATTAACTCTATCTTAACCTAGTTCCGAATTTCAGAATGATATTGCAAAATAAATTAAAACTAAACTAAGTTGATTTAAAATCTAATAAAAAAGGCACTAAGGTTTCCGAATCCACCCCACCGAAGTTAAGCATACATGTTCTAAAAATATAGCCTATCAAAACATTCAATGAATCCAACTATAAGACAAAAAACAAAGAATATCCCAACTAAGCCAAAAGCACCCGATGTATCCGCTCTCAACAAATCACAAAGGGAATCCAATTTAATCGAAAAGCATTCAATGTATCCATCAGATGATACACAAAGAAAATCCAACAGACAATTTAAACTCAATCAATTATAAGATTATCTCAAATAATTGACAGAACATTTATACTAAAAATTGTCAGATTTGTACAAGCAAATCTGAACTACTACGCCAAACAACGGCGGGGCTTCATCTTCAGCCTTAGCTGAAGAGTCTAGCCACTCATAACAATAAAACTATAATAACAAGTGCTAAACATTTAAACTAAAACAACTGAATATAAAGAAATAAATAAACAACTTTACATGGGAGAAATTCCACTCGTTGCCGGGCGGCGCTTCCCCTCGTGGTAGCAATGCCTTCGGGATCCACCAGAATGCTAGCGGACGTCCACCGGTAAACACCAAAGTGGCTCAGGAATTGTATACTGAATTATGAAGTCAGGTGATGTTTATATAGGGGGAGACCCGGAGTAATGTGGCTTGCAAAAACGATGTGGGATACTGGCCCGTGTGCGCTCGATCGCAGTGTGGTGCGATCGATCGCATGTCTTGTGCGCACGATCTCATGTGCGCTCGATCGCATGTCTGCTGCGATCGATCGCAGATGCACTGAACTTCAAATATTTCGATGTGGGATGTTGACCTTGCGCTCGTTCATAGGCAGGTGCGCTCGAGCACTTGTGCGCTCGATCGCATATCTGTTGCGATCGAGCGCAATGTCTCCAGAAGCTTCAAATCTCCTGAAATGCTTCATTTTCTCCACAAAGCTGTAAAAACACACAAAACACAAGAAAAACGTAAAATAAAGTAAAATACTACTAACTAAGAGCATAACAAATGTAAGTTAAGGGTCTAAAATATGCAATATTTAAGACTCATCAAATACCCCCAAACTTATGTTTTGCTAGTCCCTTAGCAAAACAAAATACAAGACTCAATGAAAAACAAAGAACATAAAGATAAAGTCATCACTCATGGTATCCAAAAATTTAAGGAGCACACATCACCATGATATTCATTCATAAGCAAGCTTAAAAAGGTAAACCCATCTTCACAATGAATAGAAATGTTAAAATCTAATTACTTACAAAAGGCAGGATAAGGCATCACAAGCTTGAATCAGTGTAAGGTGAATTAGCATATAAAAATGAAGCTTCCAAGTAACTCTAATGTGTAAGGTCTCCATGTCTCAAGATTCACCGAATTTCCCATAAAAAATGAACGAAACGCATAGTTTTTATTTTATTCTTTTTTTTTTTTTTAATAAGGCACGGCTATGTTTAGTTCCCTTAAGCTTTCTAATTGACCCATGTAGCGAGTGTTGAGTCAATGACTCCCAAACCAGATGGTTTTAGGGCATTAGGTATACAGACACCCCTAAGGACTTACTTACTCGAGTAAAAAAGGCTATGAAAATAAACCAGCCTTAATACTACCAAGCAAAATTCCACATTTTGACGTGAACACTCACTGCTTACTGAGGCAAGAGGTCCAGTTACTCAGCGAAAAGTTTATTGATAATAATTTTTTTTTTTAATATTTTTTTCCTATGCCCAAGAGTTCATCCAACAAGTCATCCAGTTTCAGTTAAGATAAGGAAAAATACACATTAAAATCACATGTCATACCTCACATAATTTGTGCTAATGTGCTCGTGTTAGATTAGATCAAACATGTGAATTCTCAAAATGCCTAAAGTAAGTAACTAAATTTAAAAAATTAATCATCGGATCATGTGTTCAAAATATTAAGCTCACCAATGACATCACATCACAAAAAATGTTTAGATCAACTAAAATTTCACGATAACATGAGCATGCATTTATCTCTATGACGAAAAGACAACAAATTAGGACAAAGTGTGTGATGTGTCTCCCATACCCCCAAACTTAAATTACACATTGACGCCAATGTGTGACTAATATGGAAAGAGCTGACCTGAGATATGGAGAACTATCTGGACTGGTATGGCTCATAGCATACCCCCAAACTTGAACTGAAGTACACTTTGTCCCTGAAAAATAAAAACTGGAAAACAAAAAATACTGGAAACAAACATTAATCATAAAAATGCAAAATAATAAATAAACAAAAGAAAAGATAAGTTGTGGGGTGCCTCCCATGAGCGCTAAGTTTAACGTCTTCAGCCAGACCCAACATTAGTAATCGTGCCCAACGAAATGCTCCGCCATCTGATCAATAAATGGGAATGAAAAATGATCAGGCCTAGTGGCAGCATTCAATTTACGGTAGCTGATACACACTCTCCAAATTGACTGAATACGAGTTGGAACCAACTCATCGTCCTTATGCTGCACTACCGTTAATTCAGCACGTTTGGGCACAACATGAATCTGGCTCACCCACTTGCTATCAGAGATGGGATAAATGATCCCTGCCTCTAACAGCTTAATATCTTCTGCCCTCACAACCTGTTGCATAGCAGGGTTGAGCCTTCTGTGTGGCTCCCTAGATGACTCAGCATCCTCCTCTAAATGCATCCTGTACGTCACCACCGAGGGGCTGATCCCCTTGACATCCTCAATAGTCTAGCCTATAGCTTCCTTATGCTCTCTTAAGACATCCAATAATTTCTCCTCTAGAGCATCACCCAGATCTGAAGGTATAATCACAGGCAAACTATCGACTGAACCTAGGAACTTATACTTAAGATTATCTGGTAAAGGCTTAAGTTCCTTCTTGGGGGTTTCAGGTGCGGCGGTCTCCTCCGTCTTATTGCTCTTCCGAGGAGGAGACTCCAAAATGGCATTCGCTTGCTCAAGTAATTTATCTAAATCCATATCCTCTCCAAATTGAGCAAAGCATGCCTCTAGGGGGTCCTCAGTGCGGGAGTCATCCACAATCTCCTCTGTCTTATTGCTCTCCCGAGGAGGAGACTCCAAAATGGCATTTGCTTGCTCAAGTAATTTATCTAAATCCAAATCCTCTCCAAATTGAGCAAAACATGCCTCCAGTGGGTCCTCAGTGCTTGATTCATTCACAGTCTCCTCAAGAATCTCCTCTATCAAGCATACATTTCTCACTTCATCATATTCATGTGGTTGCCTAGTGATATCAAAAATATTTAACTCCACTGTCATATTTCCGAAGGAGATCTTCATCACCTCTGTCCTACAATTTATCATGGCGTTAGCCGTGGCTAAGAATGGTCGCCCTAGAATAACCGGTATTTGAATCCCTACATTCTGAACCGGCTCTGTGTCAAGCACAATAAAATCCACGGGGAAATAGAACTTATCCACTTTTATCAAAACGTCCTCAACTATTCCCCGTGGTCTTTTCACTGACCTGTCAGCCAATTGAAGCGTAGTGGATGTGGGCTTCAATTCTCCTAACCCCAATTGTAAATAGACTGAGTAGGGTAGAAGATTCACATTCGCCCCTAGATCCAAGAGAGCCCTCTCAATGTGGCTGACTCCTATCGTGCAAGAGATGGTAGGACACCCCGGGTCCTTATACTTGATGGGTAGCTTGCACTGAAGGATTGAGCTGATCTGCTCGGTCAAAAATGCCTTTTTTGGGACATTCATCCTCCTTTTGATAGTGACCAAGTCCTTTAGAAACTTGGCATATGATGCCATTTGATGGATGACATCCAAAAATGGGATATTGATTTGGACTTGCTTGAATACCTCCAGAATTTCCTCATACTTCCCTCCTTTCTTGGGCGCCTGTAATCTCTCGGGGTAGGGTGCTCTAGGTACAAACGACCTAAGAGGGTCTTTCTCAGTAGGTGTGGCTGTAGATGGCTCAGCATCTCTCTTCTCTGTGTTGCCACTCCCTTGCCCTTGCTGCATAGCAGGGCTCTCTTCCACTCGATTGTCCACTTGTCTTCCAGACCTCAGTGTGACAATCGACTGTACTTGTTCTGCCCCGTGCGTAAGAGTTGATGAACTCTCAACCATAAATTGTCCTTTTGGGTTTTGCACGGGCTGACTGGGGAACTTCCCCCTTCTCTCTCTCACCCAGGTGACTTGCAATTTGCCCTATTTGACTCTCCAGCTTGGCAATTGCTTGGGTGTTTACCACTGTTGCACTCCTTACATCACTCATATTTTGGCTAGTCTCCTTCATGAACTCCTTAAGGGTGTCCTCTAGCGACTGTGAAACTGGCGCTGGTGTTTGAGTGGGTGCATGGTAAGCAGGTGAAGGTGTTGGATGGGCAGAACGACCATGATTAAGAATTTGTGGGGAAATCCGGGAGGATATTGATTTTGAGCAAGATAAGGGGCTCCTCCCTGATTCATCGGTTGGTTCTGCCTCCATGAAAAATTTGGGTGGTTCCGCCACCCTGGATTGTACGTCTCGGAGTACGATCCATTTGACTGCCTTCGAAAGTCATTGAAAGCATTTACTTGTTCCAGAGGATACTCGGCACAAGCCGGCATTGATGGGCAATTCTGTTCTAGTTGCATGGGACTAGCACAGATGGAACAGCTTTCAACATTGAATGTGTTGGCAGCATTGATGGATTGGCTCACAGTGAGAGCGTCAATCTTTTTAGTGAGGGCATCTAACTTTATCCTCAAATCAGCGTCCTCTCTGACCTCATAGATGCCTCCTCTCTTAGGAGCACGAATGGACTTATCTCGACAGCTTGAAAAATCCAACTACTGTGAGTTGTCGGACAACTTGTCCAACGCCATATATGCTTCGTCTCCTGTCAGACTCAAGAATGCCCCCCCATTCATAGACTCGATCATGCTACGGTTGGGTTGAGTCAACCCTTGGTAGAAGAATTGAACGAGTCTCCACTTCTCATATCCATGTAGAGGGCATCTGATCAGTAGCTCTTTGAAGCGCTCCCAACCCTCAGAAAATTTTTCATCCTCATCCTGAGTGAAAGAGCTAATCTCCTTTCGGCACTCATTCACTCTAGACATTGGGAAAAACTTATGATAAAATTTGCTAAGCAGGTTTTCCCAAGATGTAATAGACCCAGGCGTGTTGGAATCCAACCACGCCCTAGCTCTATCGTGAAGAGAAAAAGGGAAGAGTCGAAGATGGACTGACTCTTCAGAGAAGTTCTGGAATTTGAATGTGGCACAAATGTCTTTGAACTTCTTCACATGGCTATAAGGATTTTCAAAATCTAAGCCATAGAATGAGGGTAAGAGTTGGATGACATGTGGCTTCAAGTCAAAGTGGGTGGCATTGGTCGGTGGCAACACTATGCAAGAGGATGAGTTAGTCGCAACGGGTGCGAACAAGTCCCTAAGGGATGTAGTGGAGTCCACGTTCCAAGCTCTAGGTTGCTCTACATGTTCAGGATGATTTGCATTCCTATAATTCTCTGCCATCTCAAAAGTCTCTCTCTCAACTAGCGCTCTTTTCTGTCTCCTAAGAGTTCTTTCTAAGTCAGGATCTAAATGTATCAAATCTAAGTCCAAGGATCTCCGACCAAGCATACACCAACTAAAAAAAACTAAAGTAAACTAACCAGCAGAAACTTGCAGAATTAAACAAACACGCAACTTAAATTTTTTTTTTTTTTTTTTTTTTATAACTAACTAGTAGAAAAATAAAATCAATTCAGACAAAAAATTTTCACAAACCAAACAAATTCTCCGGCAACGGCGCCAAAAACTTGTTGTGAGTTTTAATTTACTCGCAAGCGCACGAGTCGTTTGCAGTATAGCGTTGTGCAAGTGCGAGGTCGAATCCACAGGGAATTGCGTTGTGAAAATATAATTTTAATCTAAATTAACTCTATCTTAACCTAGTTCCGAATTTCAGAATGATATTGCAAAATAAATTAAAACTAAACCAAGTTGATTTAAAATTTAATAAAAAAGGCACTAAGGTTTCCGAATCCACCTCACCGAAGTTAAGCATACATGTTCTAAAAATATAGCCTATCAAAACATTCAATGAATCCAACTATAAGACAAAAAACAAAGAATATCCCAACTAAACCAAAAGCACCCGATGTATCCGTTCTCAACAAATCACAAAAGGGAATCCAATTTAATCGAAAAGCATTCAATGTATCCATCAGATGAAACACAAAGAAAATCCAACAGATAATTTAAACTCAATCAATTATAAGATTATCTCAAATAATTGACAGAACATTTATACTAAAAATTGTCAGATTTGTACAAGCAAATCTGAACTACTACGCCAAACAACGGCGGGGCTTCATCTTCAGCCTTAGCTGAAGAGTCTAGCCACTCATAACAATAAAACTATAATAACAAGTGCTAAACATTTAAACTAAAACAACTGAATATAAAGAAATAAATAAACAACTTTACATGGGGGAAATTCCACTCGCTGCCGGGCGGCGCTTCCCCTCGTGGTAGCAATGCCTTCGGGATCCACCAGAATGCTAGCGGACGTCCACCGGTAAACACCAAAGTGGCTCAGGAATTGTACGTTGAATTATGAAGTCAAGTGGTGTTTATATAGGGGGAGACCTAGAGTAATGTGGCTTGCAGAAACGATGTGGGATACTGGCCCGTGTGCGCTCGATCGCAGTGTGGTGCGATCGATCGCAGGTACGATCGATCGCATGTCTTGTGCGCACGATCTCATGTGCACTCGATCGCATGTCTGCTGCGATCGATCGCAGATGCACTGAACTTCAAATATTTCGATGTGGGATGTTGACCTTGCGCTCGTTCATAGGCAGGTGCGCTCGAGCACTTGTGCGCTCGATCACATATCTGTTGCGATCGAGCGCAATGTCTCCAGAAGCTTCAAATCTCCTGAAATGCTTCATTTTCTCCACAAAGCTGTAAAAACACACAAAACACAAGAAAAACGTAAAATAAAGTAAAATACTACTAACTAAGAGCATAACAAATGTAAGTTAAGGGTCTAAAATATGCAATATTTAAGACTCATCAAAAAACAAAAAACATAAAGATAAGTTCATCACTCATGGTATCTAAAAATTTAAGAAGCACTCAAAACCATGATATTCATTAATGAGCAAGCTTAAAAAGATAAACCCATCTTTGCAATGAATAGAAATGTTAAAATCTAATTACTTACAAAAAGCAGGCTAAGGCATCACAAGTCTGACATTGTGTAAAGTGAATTAGCATATAAAAATGAAGCTTCCAAATAACTCCAATGTGTAAGGTCTCCATGTCTCAAGATTCACCAAATTTTCCATCAGAATGAACGAAAATGGCATAGTTTTTGTTTTCTTCTCCTTTTTTATTATAAGGCTCTGCTATGTTTAATTCCTTTAAACTTTCTAATTGACCCATGTAGTGAGTGTTGAGTCAATGACTCCCAAACCAGATGGTTTTAGGGTATTAGGTGTAGAGACACCCCTAAGGACTTACTAACTCGAGTCAAAATGGCTACAAAATTAAACCGGCCTTAATACTACCAAGAAAAATTCCACCTTTTGACGTGAACACTCACTGCTTACTGAGGCAAGAGGTCCAGTTACTCAGCGAAAAGTTTTGCAATGATCATTATGAATAAAATCCCCACATTTTGACATGAACACTCACTGCTTACTAAGGCAAGAGGTCCAGTTACTCAGTGGAAAGTTTATTGATGATGATCATTATAAATATTAGTAGTATTATTTGTTTTTTTTCTTTTTTTAATGCTTTTCTATGCCCAAGTGTTTATCCAACAAGTCATCTAGTTTCAGTTAAGACAAGGAAACTTACACATTAAAATCACATGTCATACCTCACACAATTTATGCTAATGTACTCGTGTTAGATTAGGTCAAACATGTGAATTGTTTAGATCATGTGTTCAAAATTTTAAACTTACCAATAACATCACATCACAGGAATTGTTTAGATCAACCAAAATTTCAAAATAACATGAGCATGCATTTACCTTCTTTATTTTTTTTTAAATGAAGAAAAACAACAACAAATTAGGACAAAGTGTGTGTAATGTGTCTCTTATACCATCAAACTTAAATTGTACATTGACTCCAATGTGTGAATAATATGGAAAAAGCTGACATAGGATATGGAGAACTAGCTAGACTGGTATGGCTCATAGCATACCCCCAAACTTGATCTGAAGTACGCTTTGTCCCTGAAAAATAAAGATTGGAAAACAAAAAAATACTGGAAACAAACATTAATAATAAATATGTAAAATAATAAATACACATAAATGATATGTTGTGGGGCGCGTCCCATGAGCTCTAAGTTTAACATCCTCAGCCATACCCAACATTAGTAATCGTGCCCAGTTAAACGCTCCACCATCTGATTAATAAATGGGAGTGAAAAATGATCCTTCCTTGTGGCAGTATTCAATTTACGGTAGTCTATGCATAATTTTCATCTTGACTGAACCTTCCTCCCCAGTAGAAACCTCAGGCTCGACCCCAGCAGCAGACTCCTCCTCTTCCTCCTCAAGTTCCAAAAGGTCGAGGCCGGAGTAGTCAATCTCGAGATGCATGGCCTCAACCTTCCTCTTGGCTTCCAGGAAGCCCTCGAGGAAAAGCTTGCCCCATCCAGGTCCACAGCCGTCTGTAAGGCCTCCGAGCCCTAGAAAATTGCCAGGGCCTCCTCAACAGCAGACCGAGTACGGGTTTTTCCCTCCTCCACCAGGCGCTACATAGCCAGAGTGGTCTCATCACTCTGCCACTCGGCCTCGACCTTGGCACGGAGGGCGGCATCCCATTCCCGGATTGCCTCAGCCCTAGCCAGGTTAGCCTCATCCTCCGAGTACTACAGCTGCTGAACTGCCTCGGTCTTCTCCTCCAACTGGCGCTGAGTACGGCCTAGCAGCTCAATCGTGTCCATGCATTAGCGGGACATGATGCCGAGGAGAACACCCATCTGCGATCAGGTGAACAAGTATAAGCCAAGTAAACTAAAGGAAATGAAAAAGGAAAGTAAAGGGTTTTCCTTTAGGTGTCGTCCCTCTCCCCAAGGGAGCCGTTCCATTCCCAATGGATTCAATCATTAACAAAGAGCCGTCACTCTTGTAAAAATGGCTGCAAGCATTTAAAGAGGACTGACACTTGCCACGTGTCAAATCCAAGGAACCCAAGGAAATTAGGCCCCAGGAGAGCCCAAAAACCAACAAGAAGCTCAAGAAACATTCTTCATAGGCCCAAAATACAGGAAGCCCAAGGGTCTCTTTGGAAACTCAGAACCTCTCCAAGGCCGAGCAGATGGGTTGCTCCACACGTGCTCGGCCCACTATCTCCAAGTCCGAGCAGATGGATTGTTCCACATATGCTAGACCCACCAGCTCCAAGTCCGACAAGATGGATTGCTCCACACATGCTCGACCCACTAGCTCCAAGTCCGAGCAGATGGATTGCTCCACATATGCTCGGACCCATGTTCTCCAAGACCAAGCAGATCGATTACTCCACACATACTCGGCCCATTAGCTCAAAGTCTGAGCAAACGGATTGCTTCACACATGCTCGGCCCACCAGCTCCAAGTCCGAGCATATTGATTGCTCCACACATGTTCGGCCAACCAGCTCCAAGTCTGGGCATATGGATTGCTCCACACATGCTCGAACCCATGTCCTCCAAGGCCGAGCAAATGGATTGCTCTACACATGCTCGACTCACCAGCTCTAAGTCCGAGCATATGGATTGCTCCACACACGCTTGGACCATGTTCTCTAAGGCCGAGCAGATGGATTGCTCCACATATGCTCGGACCCATGTTCTCCAAGGCTGAGCAGATCGATTACTCCACACATGCTCGGCCCATTAGCTCCAAGTCGGAGCAGATGGATTGCTCCACACATGCTCGGCCCACCAGCTCTAAGTCCGAGCAGATGGATTGCTCCACACATGTTCGGCCCACCAACTCTAAGTCCGAGCATATGGATTGCTCCACACATGCTCGGACCCATGTCCTCCAAGGCCGAGCAAATGGATTGCTCCACACATATTCGGCCCACCAGCTCTAAGTCCGAGCATATGGATTGCTCCACACACCCTCGGACCATGTTCTCCAAGGCCGAGTAGATGGATTGCTCCACACATGCTCGACCCACCAGCTCCAAGTCCTAGCATATGGATTGCTCTACACACGCTTGGACCATGTTCTCTAAGGTCGAGCAGATGGATTGCTCCACACATGCTCAGCCCACCAGCTCCAAGTCCGAACATACAGATTGCTCCACACACGCTCGGACCATATTCTCCAAGGCCGAGCAGATGGATTGCTCCACAAATGCTTGGCTCGGCATTGTCAGAAGCTCAGTATGTTACCCCTTTTTACCAAAGAACGGACCCTGCAATACTACCTTGAGCACATAAATATACTCAAGGAAGTGAGAGGCCTCTGATACTGCTAGAAAACATACACCCAATAAAGAGACGACACGTGGACCATCCCAAGGCTAGATAGCAGGGAAACACGCAGACGACCCACGCTCGGACAGCCTGACCTCTGGTCACCACTGCCCTCCAGGTGACCACTGCCCGGACCGCCTCATACGTGAACAGCCCCTAACTGAGACAGCAAGGCAATACAGCTGGGCTTCCTGGACATCATTGCCCACCTAGCTGGACCTCCACGTCACCATAGCCCTGGATGAAAGGCCGTCTCAAAACCCTATAAAAAGGCTTAGGTGCGCATTCCAAAGAGGTAGATTCTTCCTAACCTAGAAAAGAAAAAAGGCCTTATCACATCTTATCACACACTAACAAAAGATTTGGAGGCATCCCGATGACCCCCTAGCTTACCTCTTTTCCCTCGTACAGATTCCACGAGTCCAGGCTTCCAACTCGGCGAGCACACTTTTGGCATCAACAAGATCATATTACCTACAAAAGATCAATCAAATCCTATTATCTAAGTTGAACATCCAAAAGACGATCATGTACCATATCCACCTAGCACTGCATCAAATTTTGGGGAAAAAAACCATTTACACCTACCTAAACTCCTAATTTGAACTGTCATTCCTTATGCGACTTCGAACCTCGAATCAATGTGAGCACAGCAACATTATCATTCAGCATTAGAAAAATATAATATATATATATATATATATATATATATAATTCAAACCAAGCATTAGAAAAATTCCCCAAAAAATATTACAAAAGAACCACCAAAATAAGATAAACAAGACAAGGGTATTCATCCAACCATAAAAATAAAAAAAGAAAGTAATGTCTGATTGTCGAAGCAGAGGCAAAAATAGCAGAGAAGTGAGTCCAATGACAGAGTTAGTGGTTCACTGGTTCATAATGAACAGGAACTGAATTTTAGAGAGAGAAACGGAGTTTGACGTTGGGAATAATGATTTGCATATGTACCTGAGATTTTCAATTGCAGGAAACCAAAATATGCTTGTCCTTTTGTTGTCACATATCGATTGATCGAGACTGAGGTAGAGATCGATCGTGTCTCAGTAGAATTTGAATTAAAAGTATTCGGGGTTTTTAATTAAAGAATGTATTTCTCTGAAATTGAATTTGGGCTTTCCAAATTCAAATTTAGGAACCAAAACATTTGAGAAAGGCATATCTTTGGGCCAGGCCCCTTTGTAGGACTGCTATGAGCCAAGGTTTGGACACTGATTTAAATGTGATGTGGTTTAAGGTATTTTAAAAGTGCTGATTTAAGCATATATCCAAATGTCATCGTTGCTCCTTTCAAGTAGGTTTGCCCACTCCATCAAACACCCCCCCAACAAAAAAAAAGCATTTTTATTTTTAGTTTTTAGTTAATCAACCACATGCTATTTTATTAAAGAATTTATTTAGCGTTCAAGACTCATGAAACAGTAACTACGCTCTAGTAATTTTTGAAAACTTGATTAGACACTTGAAAATTCGAGTAGTAATTTCTGTAACTTTTAAATTCTCTTTTACTCCCTTGTGTGTTAGTATTATTTTTTAAAGACGATGTGTAACTATTCAAATTTAAAAGTTTCCAAGAATTACTATAAAGAGTATAGTTATTATTCCATGGTGTCGAAAGACCCAATTTCTAATTTGATTGGATGATTTTCATTTGGAATTCAACATTTTTATCACGCGTGCACAATGATCAAACATGAGTTAATTAATAAGAATTTGAATAAATTTCTTTTGAGTAAAATAAGAATCGACTAATTTCAGTCTCTCGATCTATAGTGGTTGTTTCCAAATTTTTTTATATATAAGAGATCGATTTAGGTTTGATTTAACTACTTGTCACTATATCAAAGATTTAAAAAATAACAAATAATTGTTTTTATAATTAAACCAAAAAATATATAATAAAACAAATCATCACATGTAACAATAATTAGTAGTAACTATGAATTTAGAGTAATGTTAAAAGAATACTTAAATTTGACGTTTACTTGTAACATCCTACCGTTTAGTTGGTGATTGAATGACCGTATTTTTAACTTAAAAAAAAATTAATTTGATATTGTAACAAGTGAAAGAACGATGAATGTCTCAAAATCTTTATTGATTTGATAAAAATTTAAATAGTCCAAATTAAAAGTGCAAAACGTTCAAAATTCATGGAAATGTGGTTTACCCCGTGATGACAGAGTAATATACTCTACTGCTAATTAAGCACAATAACTTAAAAAGATTAGTAAGTAACTAATTCTAAAAGAAAAAATAGATAAAGAGAATAAAAGAGTAATTAGCCAGCTATATTTTGTTAGACCATGGGTATAAGGTTGACAGAATCCAAATAGGAGGTGGCATGTCCTTGTTCGTAATATCTGGTGTGTAATGTAAATCAACGCTTCCATCTTCCATGTTGTACACTCCTATATCAAAAGGAACGTATGGTACAATCCTAGTGTCATCATCGGTGTAGTAAATTGAGTTTGTTCGGCATCATGAGTGTCAACGTTGATTCAAGAGTAAGTCTGAGTTGCTTTAGGAGTTGATAGATAACGCATGGAAGGGATCATCAATAACCTAGTCTTGTCATGTTCTTCATTTACAATAACTACAAGTGAAGGCAATTGAAAATAATTAAGTTAAAAATCTCAATTTTGCACTTTAAATAATCTTTTTTTTTCACACCGAAAGGACAACTTATATTTCACAGAAACCATATTTACAATAAAGGGATAGACCCCTTAAATATGTACATGGAAACACTGGAAAGGAACCCTTCTAGTGTACCAGATAAGTTAATCATCTGAAGTTTAAAATGAAAAACACTACTCTTGGGGAAATTGGTCAGACCAATGAAAGATTAGAGGATTGTGATTGAGGTGCAGAAGTAACCAAAAATATCTGCAACACAAAACTAATACATATACGAGTTAAACAAAACTAATCCGGAGCATAAACAATTATGAGAGAATCAGTCTCCGAATATATATGAGTTAAACCAAGAGACAATGCAAGAGAAAAAGCTTCACGAATGGCCTATATTTTGCTGTGGAATTAGTAACAACAATGCCAATAAAAGAAAACATAACAAGGCAATCATTGATTAAGTGCGAATAAATTCAAAAATTCCAGAATAGCTCGGATTTTCTCTTAATGGCACTAATTGCATTGATCTGAATTACGTCAATACTTTCACATATTATGAGTAATGTAGGAGACATCTCTACTTTTTTCACGAGGAATCTTTAGAACTACCACTGCTTAGCTTTCAATTCGATTCTGACCAACAAATGAAATGTGAATATATGAGGGGAAAGGAGGGTACCATTTCAGAGAGCACAAGGCAATCTACAAACAGACATGGCATAAATAGGGAGTGAATTCGCAGTAGCACTGATGAACACCAATCGTTCTGCATAAGATAAAAATCTAGTATACTAGGAAGAAATTTAAGAAGTAGCCTTATCAAGCAGGTATGAAAATCCTGTGGAGAGAGACGACATGCAACAAAAGGGACTCCAAAGCATTTGTCACATCTCCTAGCTCTTGACATCTGAAGTTGCTGTGAGACTAGTAGCTCCCTAGAAGGTGCCGTATTAACATCGGACTATCAAACCGCGTACAAATATTCAACATAAAATAGAACCAGATCATATTACCTACAACAGATCAATCAGATCCTATTATCTAAGTTGAACATCCAAAAAACGATCACTTACCATATCCACCTAGCACTGCATCAAATATCGGGAAAAAAAACCATTTACACCAACCTAAAATCAGAATTTGAACTATATGACTTCGAACCTAGAATTAACGTGAACACAACAACAATATCATTAAGCAGATCGCTTTCATTTGGAATTCAACATTCTTATCACGCGTGCACAATGATCAAACATGAGTTAATTAATAGAAATTTGAGTAAAATAAGAATCGACCAATTCCAGTCTCTCAGTCTATAGTGGTTGTTTCCAGATTTTCTATATATAGGAGATCGATTTGGGTTTGATTTAATTTCTTGTCACTGTATCAAAGATTCTAAAAAAATAAAAAATAATTGTTTTTATAATTAAACCAAAAAATATAATAAAACAAATCATCACGTGTAACAGTAATTAATAGTAACCATAGATTTAGAGTAATGCTAAAAGAACACTCAAATTTGACACTTATTTGTATCACCCTACCAATTAATTAGTGATCGGATGACATCCCTCAAAACTAGATAGGTAAATTATATTTTTAACTTAAAAAACACTAACTTGACATTGTAACAAGTTAGAAGAATGATATTTATTGTCTATTGATATGAGTTATCAAAATGAACGATACGATGAATGTCTTAAAATCTTTATTGATTTGACAAAAATTTAAATTGTCAAAATTAAAAGTACAAAACGTTCAAAATTCATGGAAATATGGCTTACCCCATGATGATATAGTAATATACTCTACGGCTAATTAAGCACAATAACTTAAAAAGAAATGTAAGTAACTAATTCTAAAAGAAAAAATAGATAAAGAGAATAAAAGAGTAACTAACCAGCTATATTTTGTTAGACCATAGGTGTAAGGTTGACAGAATCCAAAGAGGAGGTGGCATGTCCTTGTTCGCAATATCTGGTGTGTAATGTAAATCAACGCTTCCATCTTCCATGTTGTACACTCCTATATCAAAAGGAACGTATGGTACAACCCTAGTGTCATCATCGGTGTAGTAAATTGAGTTTGTTCGACAGCCGACAAAATCACTTGCCAAAACACACACAGAATGATTGTCTCCCACAAATATTGCTTCACCACCCAGATCCTTTATCTCAACCACATGATGATCCTGATCCTGATCCTGATCCTGATCCTGATCATTATGATCATGATAATCTCTTTGAAACAGCAGCTTAAATACCTTAAAACTCGAAGTCATCCACTCACGAGGATTATCTAATTTTTCCTCGCAGAATCTCTTGAGCATTAACAATTCTCCCTTGGTTGATTCCACGAGGTAAGTGTGATCAGGACTGCGAGTACAGATGGTACCAACTTTTTTTGTAATCACTTTTCTGTTATCATCGTAATCACATGATCGGACCACACTATTGTGATCTATCAGATAAATTATATCTTTAAAATAAATCAAATCAGACAATGGTGTTCTAAAATCAATAAACCTCCAATTACTATCGCCATACTTGATTACGGCAATCACCCACTTATAGTCATCAAAGATTGCTGCAACATGAAAATTACTACAGCTCTTATCATCTTGCCAAACACAAGGGTCAGCTGTTAATATCGCCTTGGTGATTGCAAAATATTGATTGTTTTGAAGATATATCTCATCCTCCAACAACTCAGTATCTGTGATTTCCGTGATCGGCGGGAGATCACGGATGACGTGTCCTGTGTAAGGGTTGAAGAGGATCGCAAATATCTTGTTGATCACAAGATCCGTAAAGATGAGCCAACCATGTGAAGATCCACTGCATCTCTTGTTGTGTGGGACCCGCAATTGGAGGTTATCGTGGACTAGTTTTCCCTCCGTTACGCTGTATAAGTTACGGCTTTGTGAGCTGTTGTCTTGAGTAAGGACCATGAGGAGAGGGATTTGTTGTTGTTTTTTGAAGGAAGAGTTTAAGCGGCGGGGCTTCTGGTGGAGGAAAACCGAGTTCCAAGGTTTGCAAACGGCACCGGATCGGATGTAGTCGGTCATGGAAACCAGCTTCTCCAATACCACATCGAGTACATTCTGCGGGAGCCATGCCTATTCTCTTCTGATCTCTACGGTACTATTACTTTCCTCCGCCATAATATGTTTTTTTCTATAAAAAAAAAAAAACAAAAAAAAAACAAAAAAAAAACAAAAAAAAACAAGGACTCTATTGGCTGATAAGTTGTTAGGCAAGAAGAAAGTAAAATAGGTAGAGGAAGCGCCGACAGTGACGTAAATTTAGGGCTGACCGAGCGAGAGGGTAACCCAAGCAAAGGAAGAGATGGGCCTGTACTTATCAATTTAATCGTGTGGCACATATTGGGCTCAAAATACAACTTAACTTAATTGGTCCAAACTTTGGTTTTCCTATCAGAGCCTTTGAACCTCATACGATTAGAAATTTTCAAGCATTATTTTTCCATTCCAAACAGAACAACAAAGGAAACGATTTGAAGTAGATTGCTTTTTCACGTTGGATTTTAATTCTTTTTATTTGAGAGTTAAATTTAAATCTAATTTATAGTAAAAGTGAATATTATTTCATCATATTGATAATATTTATATCTAACTGAATATTATATTATTAAATAAAAATATTCACATTTAAGCTTGTCGTGATGTTGATGCAAATCGTGGTGTCACCATCAAATTCAAAAACACATATTTGGCCAATGACAATACATTGATTTCTAATATAAATTGCGATTTTCTTTACAATTTACTTTTTTAAAAAAAGTGATAAACAAACATATAAAAAAAAATAGTTACATGTAAATATTAATTGTTATTCAAGCTCCGGTTTGTCTTATCACATTATTAATGAAACATATGACAAACATGACACATCCCCGTTTAACCAAAATTACAAATGCGTGCGGAGTCACAAACTTTGGACAGTGGGATTTATTGTCTATTAAAGGACAAGGCTGCCCAACAAAGCATTGTTATGTAAGTAATCTCTCATGCATACACGTTCATTGTCTTTTTGTGTCTTAGAAAGTAGAAACAATCAACATAAAACAGAATCTGAACCTAACTATTTCCTACAACAAAATCATATCTTATTACCTTGAAAGATGAACATTCAAGAGGCAATCTCATAATATTTTATCATAATCAACATGAACTGAATTCTAGAGAGAGAAAAATATTGACATAGGGAATAATTTGAACATGCAACTAAGATTTGAAACCAAAATGTTTTTTTTTTATTTTTAAATTTGATGCACTGCTAATTTAGAGATTTGGCAACGCAGAGTGACAGGGCTTGAATATAAAAATTAAATTATTTCAATATATCAAATTTGGCAACATATTAATTTCCGATATTAATTATAATTTAAGCTCTGTGTTCACAATTAGCACAAGATTATTAATGGAAAATATGACAACAGGATTCATGCACAACCAACCAAAATCACCAAAATGTGCATGCCTGGACCAGTACCCTTTTGACATTCTCTAGAAAAACAAATTCATGGACCCCACACAGGAATACTCTAGAAGTCATCATCACTAAGATCTTCCTCGACCCGCTTTGCCACGTCATCGGCAATCTTGTCCTCCAACTTATCAAAACCCTCCGCCACTGCGAGTCCACCTAACACCCCTGCCAGCGCACCCACAGCCAATCCCGTCCCCATCCCACCAAACTTGCTGCTCTTCTTCTTCTCTCCTTGCCCGTATACATACACAGAACCCTCACCATAGGGAGGAGCTTGACCGTAACTCGGTTGACCGTACGCCGGCGGTGCATTGTACCCTCTGTCAGGATATCCTGCTGGGGCTGCATGGTGCCCGCTGTCAGGATATCCCGCCGGGGGTGCATTGTACGGTTTGTACCCGCTGTCAGGATATCCTGCCGGGGCTGCATGGTGCCCGCTATCAGGATATCCCGCCGGGGGTGCATTGTACGGTTTGTACCCGCTGTCAGGATATCCACTGGGTGGTGCGGTCGTTGGGTAGTATGGATTTGGTGCTGGCTCAGCGTATGGTTGACCATACGGTGGCGGCGCTGGGTAGCCTCTAGAAGCACCTGGTGGCGGGAGCCCATAAGGAGGTGGGTAGTACGCATTCGGCGTACGGTATGGCAGCTCCCTGACGTTGACTTTAACGTCGAGCTTCCCTTGTGGCCTACCGGACGGACGCTTCAGCTGGAGAGTGCGCTTGGCATGCTCCCCAAGACCGACGTCGTCGAGGATCAGGCGGAGATTGAGCTGAGCCGATCCCGTCAGCGGCTTGGTGTCCTCTTCGGCGTCGGTGTGCACGATGTCGATGCAGAGGGTGGTGTCCTCGTCGATGGGGCCCTGCAAGTGGATGACAAGTGTCTCGTCCCAGTAGGGAGACGTCTCGCCCTCCTCGTCGACCTTGGTGGAGCACTTGTTGTTCGAGTCGACCCAAACGACGGCGTACGGCCTGAGCCGGCCATTACGCCAGTTCACGTTCTTGAGGTCCTTGGCTGAGGAGATGGTCACCTCCACTTCGTAGCGAGAAGCCATGAAAGGGGACTGAATGGGAATTGAATTTTCAGTGAAAGTGAAACGAGCCAAGGACTGCGTTCTTGAGAATGTTGAGAAAGCGTATTGCTTTGGGGGGTTTTATATACAGATTTAAATGGGTGGGAAGGGGTTTTTCACCCATAGTTTTGTCCTATATTACCATTTTAGACCTTTTATTACTGGGGTTGTTGGAGGGTGTTTTGGTCAAATCAAATTCAAAGGTAAGATTTACCTTACTTAACCTGAATGGGCATTTTAAGGAAGGTGATAGCTTAGGTACTAAGCATTGTTCAACGGTTCCATTTTAACTGACAGTTGGCAGTTTTTTTAACTGGACAGTAGCAAAGTGTTTCAGCCAATGGCCCGAGTGCACAAGTGATTGCCGGTGAGAGCCGTTTTTGTTACGGTGTTACCAACACTAAATTTTGGAAGGTTGACTTGGCGGGATTGATTAAAATACAGAAGATTAGATTATCCGGTGAATATTCTATGTATTAAGAAATAAAATTGACCAATCAGGTGCTTGTGCTACACGGACTGCACGGTCTTTATATTTTTCCTTTCTTCTATTTTTCATAATATTTAACTGTGAGGTTAACTCTTATTTTATATATCGATTTGTGTGAAGTAAAAAATTTTCGTGAGTTAATAAATTTGGATAGACCTTTTCCATTTCGTGAGTTATTAAATTTGGATAGACTATAACAAAGTGCGGAGAACCTTTAATTGAGAATTAAATTATTATAAATTAATTTTATACCTTAAATTTGTTTTCCAAATTAGTATGATACTGATTCTAAACATGTTGTAATTTGTTTCTAAAACAACATATAATAGTAATTTGCAATCTTAGATGAACATTTGTAACACAAATTTTTTTTCCCATTTTTTCAAAACTTTTTTTTTAAGGGAGAAAAAAGAATTAAATAGAGATATTCTTAATTGAATATTACCTTTTCTCGATTCATGTTCCTCATCTTGTTTTTTTTTTTCTTCTAGAAAAGGCTAAAAGAAGATGATGTTGGTATCAAAATTGTATTAGTGTTCCTGACTATATTATTAAAAAAACTATAACCCTTATTTAATGTTTATATTTCAAAATGTTTCATAAACCTTCATTGAATATATAAATCAAATATTTAACTTCTCACATCTTTTTTCATTGTTTTTCTCTCCCACTGTCTCACTAAGACTTAACTTTCTCACTTTACTTATATCTCGTATTTTCAACCCATGTTTTTCTATCGTATTATCTCACTCAGACTCTACTTGAAAGTTGGGTGGCACATTGCCTAGTCAATTATCATCCCGGATATCCAACTTGTCAAGAAACTTAAAACATTCAATTGGGAGTAGTGGTCGATAAACAATCAAGTTTGTTATTTTTAAAAATTGAATTTTCAGCATCTGTTTTCTTAAGAATTGTGACGATTCTCTAATTGTTTGAGGATTGAGATTCATTATAAATATCTAAATTAACTTCTTAATAACTATTTTTAATTCCTACAATTTATTCTTTTTTTTTCTTCTTCATCACTAACTTTATTTTAAAAAGTTACCACCATTGTTTTAATTGTTTCACATATAGCTTAAAAGAGGAAGGCAATGAATTACCAAATTTGAAAAACTACCATATATATATATATATATATAACCCAAAAAAAAATATAATTTTGGGTTAAAGGATGAAGGGAAACTTTGGATATATAATTTTAAGTGAGGTTTTATATGTCCAATTAAATTCAAGTTCAATTCCAATAAATCAAAAATCCACAAATCCTTAGGAGTGGGAGGAATTTACTAAATATTCAAGAATTTACCATTCTCCGAAATTGTTAATTTTTAACCTTAAAACAAACCAAAAATAGATATTGAAAAACACTTGAATTTCACCGAAAAACAAAAAAGGGGCAATTCACATGTGAGAACTTACTATGTCAAAACGGTGCAATAGAGAAGCCAAATGATAAGAAATTAAATAAGTTACTGCAAGGATGCCGTTTAAAAGCTCGAAAGCTTTGTTGCGCGACCGGGTTTTCCAGTTGGACCGGCTCGGTAAAAGAACCAATTTCTAAAACCCTACTTTGAAAAAGATCAAATTTCTAACCCCCTTACTTCACTGTCTCTCTTCTTTGTGTTACTCAACAATGCTCTCTCGTCTCATCCCCAAGCCATCTCATTTCCGTCTCTTAACTCTAATTTCTTCTAAATCCCAATCATATCCCCACTCCCCTCATAACCTTATTGTTCCTTCCATCTTCAGATGCCTATCCACCAATCGGAACAACAACAAAGACCCATCCACCTCCAACACCTGGAATCTTTCCAGTGAAAGTGACGAAAAATTCGACCATTTCTTCACTGATGACGCCGGAAATATCACAGGAATCACCGGCTCCGATTCTCCCGCCGGCGAGCTTAGACCCGAGGACAACTCCTGGTTGAACTCCAAAGGCGGCAGATATGATGGAGACATATTCAAGGGACTCGATAAGGAGGTTGGGGCGAAGAGTGATGTTGGTGGCGAAGATGAGTCGTTGACCGCTCAAGGGTACAAGACATGGAGCTTGGTGGAGGAGGAGAAGGATGACGTGTTCGATATCGGGGAGACTCCACAGGAAATTCGTGAAACTAGGGGTGAGAGTCGCAGTAGTGTCGAGAGTGAGAGGATCGAGGAGGATAAGAGAATTGAGACGGAGGAGAAAGAGCTCACTGCCGTTCTCAAAGGTAACCTGTCTATGTTTTCATTTTTTTTCCATTCCATGCTTAAGTAGCTAGACTTGAATATACACTCTTATGGCTTTCATTATTATTGTTAAAATAATGAAGAAATTTTGTCATTGCAATTGGTTATTAGATTTTGTGGTATGAGATTTAACCTTGAAGTGTGTAATATGGAAATCAGGTGACGACTAAGATCGTGAGGATGGAATGCTATAGCTAATTCAAAATATTTTTAATACGATATTAATGAACCCCAAAAGATTATATTTGTTAAAGCTGAAAACTATATCTTTGGCTTTGTTAGTTAATTCTTGCTCTAACACATGTGAGTCTCATGACCCGAATGGAGCTATGTCAAAGTTGTTTGCTAGCATATTTTGTTCATTTAAGAGCTTTACATCTTCATATAATTGTTTGCATTGGACTTCACCCAGACGAATTGGCTGGAATATGTGAATGAAAGATAAGAGGGTTTGAAAATTGATAATCAATTATCAAGTCGTGCATGTGCAATCTGGGGTGACATTATTCTTCAAACCCATGAATGCTTGTTTTCACATTTAGATCTCACATGAATAGCGGGACTATCACTAATCTTTATTCTACGAATTTTTGTAATTTATCAGCAGCCACTTTCAATTTAACTTGCACTTTCAATGTAACTTGCACTTTCAATCTAACTTGAACAGTGATGGAGCCATGTAAAAAATTTGCGTATAAAATGACCAGGAAGTTCTTTGCTTTGAGAGGGTGATGGATTTTTAGCAGTATATATAGGTAATATTGTTGGCTTCAATGTTGAATCAGCTGGAGTGTTTTAGCTTTGTGTCTTGTTGATGTGTAATGATATGTATTATATGATAATATGATGTATTAGCTGAGTGCTTGGAGTACAAGAGTAAGGATGAATATTTATGAGTAACAGAGGTGAAGAAAGGGCCCGAGTATTCCAGAACTGTGGAAAGTAGGCTTTGTTTACCTTTTATTTTGTTTTGTTTTCCTACTCTTTTTATTCTCTATCATTATTTTCATTATTGTCTCAAGTAAAAATGATATGATCTGCGGTATGTTTACCTAGGAAAACAGTAGGAGAATCGTGAATCTTATTAAAAAAAAGAGAGTAGGAGTATCGTAGATATAGAGGTTATGTTGGCTGTTTTCATTTAACTTCACCCATTTGATGCCAGCATTGAGGAATGCGAGATTGATGTATTTTTTTTAGTTTTTATTGCGTCATTGATTATATATTTATTTACCATGTTAGTGTTTGATTGTCACATTTGATAGCATGAATATGCCAAACAATGTCAAAGTGTATCTCTTAATTGAAGCTCCAGAACTGTGCTCTTGGATTGTCATTATGTAAAAGCGGCAACCTAGGAGTATGTCTCCTATAAACGATGCCGTGCCCTCTTTTCAAATGGAACATTTATCGGGTACATCATATCATATATACAAGTGCTTTGTAAAGACATTGACATCTTCCTGAGTTCGAGATCTTTCTTTTGCACCTCTTGAGTACAGATGTCTGTACTGCATCCTCGGTCTCCCTCCCTCCCGCTTATTGTTTCCAGATTTCTCCTCCCTTACGCTCTTGTTCCTTTTTATTGCATTTTGCTTTACATTACTGTAAGTCTCTCTCTTTCTATCTCTTCCTCTTCTCTTTCTATGTGTGTACGATATCTGTGTACATATCCTTTTACGTCAGTTTGTTGAAATCTGATAATGCTTTGTTCTTCTTTTTTTTGATAGAAAAGGTAATGCTTTGTTTTAAAGCTGTTTATACTCTCAACAATTGGTCATAATAGGGACCAATTGGTCATGTACAAAATATTTTTGTTTTGGGGTCCTTTGCTTGATATGAATATTCTTCTTTTTTCCCATACTCTTTTTGTTTCATTTAAATTTTATATGTTTAAAAGCTTGTAACATGTTTTCCCCTTCAATTCTCTACACAAAAATGATCATTAGTAGTTTTTTGTTTCTATTTCTTCTGTCTTAATAGTGTCATTTTAACCTATATACTGCGTATTACTTACCAAAAAAACCTAAATATTTATTGCCAATTGTTAGTATTGTTTGGAGCTTAGAGGTCTCAGAGCTGTTGGATCTGATAGTGGTTAGAAACTCGATCTTCCTCTCAAAGTGATCATCTCTGGTAGACAGAGCGAAATGTTTTTCCCCTCTTAATGGTGTTGTTTGAAGTTAGCCTATACATTGAGCTTGATTCTGATTAGAATTTTCATTGCTAATCTTTACTAGATGTGATTTGGGAATTCTTTTTACTTTTTATTGCTTTGATTATTGAACTGCCAACAAATAAATAAGACATGAAAATAAGATAATTACTAAAAAAAATGAATAAGAGATGAAAATAAGTTAGCTTATTTGTATTGATTTTTGCTAGATGTGCATTGGTTCTCATGATTCAACGGAAGCAAAAGGGTCACCATTGCAGGCTGATTACGAACAAAATGAATATACATACATTCTATTTTTGTTCTTAGCTGATGAAAATATTCAGCTACCACATGAAAACCCAGGTTGGAAGATTGTACTAAGATGAAATTATGAATTGTTTTTGCTTGATGATTTGAGGTGTTTTTCTATTTATTTTAAGTGGACTTCCTCTTGATTATAAATGAATTTCAACATTTTGGTCAATAAATCTGGTTCTTTATGTGAAACGCAGATAGGAAATGGTCATTTCCCCAATCCAGGTTTCTCATAATCAAGTTTGATTTCTGGTAGGTATTAATAGAAGTCACTTCAATTTTTCAACGATTTCCAGTATACATAAGTGGTACCCATAGGACAGATAAATGGTCAAACTTCTTAAACTTTGATTCAAATGAATGTTATTTGTTTCTCATTTATTGCATGTCATTGGCATACGATGATTTGTTGAGTGATTTTCAAGTAGATTCAGAAACGTTGGCTTGTGTGTTTGTGGAATTCCTGATTTTTCATTTATGTTTGTGGTAAAACCATCTGAGAGAACATTAATAGAACTTCCTGCAGATAACCTTTTGATTAAAAAAGGAACACTGTAGCTTCATAACTTAATACTACTCAGTTCATATGCTCCTTATACTGTGAAGAGCTGTGTTTCAAGTTTTTGAGAATTTTTAACAAGTTTTAGATATACACCACACCAATGCTCAACATTAAAATACTTGGAGAGCACTTTTTTTGTTTCTACTTTTACTCAAAAGCTTGCTTGGGAAGTTCGGTTGAAAGTTTGTAGGTTAACTGAGGTGTTCCCCCCTCCCCTTTATCAATTTTTTCCATTTCTGATGAATAATATTTTCCATGTGATCAAATTACATATTAGAATTTTGTAGTATGGAATTTGAAGCTTCAGTTATCTACACATAAATTAAGTCTGATCTGGCAACTAAAATGGATATTGTTCAGGTTAAGTGGTTTCTTTAAGTCATCTATACAGATTAACATTGAAGTTTATATTGATTCGATAAACACCATTGCAGGTCCAAATCGTGCATTTGGTGACCTTATGTCAGCATCTGGTATGACAGATGCTATGCTGGACAGTTTGATTGCTCTGAAGGATTTGGAAGGGATTGACGGATTGCCCCCTCTAAGTGAAATAGAAGATATGAGATATGAAAAGAATACAAAAAAGTCCACCAGAGCTGAAATAGAACGCCAGAAGCAGGAGGAAGTGGCTAAAGCACGAGTGAGACAAGTAGATGATAAAGGGAGGGCTTATGGAACAGGAAGAAGAAAATGCAGTGTAGCCCGGGTTTGGGTTCAGCCTGGTGACGGCAAATTTATTATTAATGATAAAGAATTTGATGCATATTTCCCATTGCTTGATCATCGTGCTGCTCTTCTTCGACCTTTCTCTGAGACAAAGACCTTGGGTCTTTGGGATGTCAATTGCACCGTTAAAGGAGGTGGTACCACAGGTGAGTTTAAAGGGCACATCTTATAATTGTCTTTATATTGACGCTAAGTATCAAAACGAAGCTTCTTATCTCATTCATTTTTGTCCAGATAATTGACTTGATCAAATAACTCATGGAGTTACCTGTATAGCTCTTCCCTTCTTCATTCTTTATAAACATGACAATGAAACTAAGTTGATGGTTGTTTTTAGGTTTGTACAAAGTCTTGATCATCAATCTTAATATTGCCTTCTATGGCAAATGAAATTTTACATGACATATGTTCCGTGTATCATTGTTTGATTATCAGCATATATCCAAAAGCCTTTTGCCTTTTTATTGGCTAACTATGTGCTACGTACTACCAAAAGTACCTTTAACTGATTTGATCTTAACATATAGAAGAAAAATTATATACTTCAAGGAACTTCGATATGCTTTTTGCGACTTTGGCTCTATTTTTAAATGTTGCTCTATATTCAAACTTTCCATCCATTGTTGAATATGGCAATATCTGATTAGACCCTCTGATTTGTGCACGTAGATACTTACCACTTTTCATCCTACCCTGCCTTTTCCATCAATCTTGAAGAATGGTAATTTCTTCCTCTGCTACCACTCTCAAGAATTAAAGGTCTTGCTAGTCCTTTGATCTTGTAATTCTGTGTTTTGTTTCTTGAATTTTTGTTTTAGTTCCTTTTAACATGGAACTCTACGCTCCCTTTTCTCTCAAGCATATCTGATGAATTTTTCTCGTTCATTAAGAATAAGAAACAGTTATTCTTGGTACTGACCTGAGCAAGAGTAACATTTTCTGGGGTATTTCTTTCAGTTGGGTAGCCAGTGTCTGTAAAAAGAATGAATTACATCTAGCATGGAATAAAATTGAAGTTTTTAATTGATCATATTTGGAACTTTTCATTGTCCATATTGATTGACTTAATACGATTTATGAGTATATGAAAATTTAATTGTCTGCATGGTGGCAGGTCAAGTTGGAGCAATCCAGTTGGGGATCAGCAGGGCATTGCAAAACTGGGAACCAGACTTACGTTCTCCACTCAGAGCCGGTACTGTCACTTAAAACATGTCTAGATTTTCATGTATTTTGATCATCCTTACCAGACTAATTCACATGTCATGCCATATAAAGGAGTTTCTTTACAAGTTTGTCAACAATAGCTTGCCTCATCCTTCATCTCATATTGTTTATAACCTTACAATCATTATCTTCCACATCAAAACTTTAGCTTTACGTTAAATTATAATCATCTTCTGATTTTATTATTTATTGCTAAATAATTTAATTGTGCCTTCCCAGTTGGTTTCTTGACGAGGGATTCACGTGTGGTGGAAAGGAAAAAACCTGGGAAAGCAAAAGCGAGAAAGAGCTTCCAGTGGGTCAAGCGTTGATCAGTTGATCCGAACTTCACTTTTTTTGCACAAACAGTTTACTATGGAACTTAAGAGTTTTCCATCGCTCTAAAACTTTTTGAGATTCGTTCATACCCCTTGGTCTCTTCTGTAATGTAGCTTGTAATCTAGTGCTTACACTCAAGTTATGAAGATTTTGTCAACCAGCAAAAATGATTCCTTGAGCTATTTTCTACTGAGGCAATTATTTATCGACTTTGCTCCCAGTGGAAGCCTCACAAATTCATTCTTGTTGATTGAAAACCAAGCAGGTGTTTGCGTTTCATCATTGTCTCCCATGTAGCTGGTCAATGCTGTAGAAGAGATGCTATGCATTTGCATTCAAATCTTGATGCATACATGTGAAGGGGTCTTCACTTACCGTTTTAACCCTGTTCTCCGTTATTTATTTACCTGTGCAAGAGCATTTAGGTTGAGAGAAAGGATGCTGCACCTGTTTAAACTCGGTTAGGGTTTAGCTTTTGTGACCCATTTAAAGTTTTTGGACCTACTTTTTTTTGTGCTCACAAAATTTAAGGGTTGTCCACATGATAAACCCTACACAATTGTAATTTACTAATTTTTAATGCTAACTGTTACTGGCTTGATGCATTGTGCCTTGTTTGTTTTGCTTTGGGTCCTTTTCTTTTGGATGAACAGTCTGATTTTTCTGCAGAAATACTGGTGGTGAGATCAGCAGTATCTTTGACTTCCATAATTATGTTGTATCCCATTGATATTTTGATATATATTGACCAATTAATGCTGAAGGAATATGATTTTTTTCAACCGTAATTACCCGAAATATGCAGTATAAGTTCGAAAATATAATTCCCGGCAAGATTTTCTTCCTTTTTTAAGCATACCATAACTTATAACAATATATTACGGAATTTTATTTCCATGAAGTATACCAATTATAAAGAAGGAAAGCGTGTACGCATTTTCCTGGAAAGAGATCAATCTTCAAAAATATAACACCTCTACTTCCAAGGCATAAAAGCAACAGTCTCTTTTTTTGTCTTCCATAAAATCAATCATTTTCCCCCTTTCAGTTTTGTAAGTTGTGAGGCAGCTTGAAGTACTTCTACGCTAGGAATGGCATTTGCAGACCCTCAAGATTTTCCAGTATGTGCTCTTGTTAGTTGTGTTTTTTTTTAAATGTATTATTTTATATCTGTGATTTTTTTTTCAACTGGACTATATTTCTTTCGCAGGTTTGTGTTATGGAAGTGAATCTCACATGTTGCAATGATTGTCCCGTGAAAATTAAGAATACTCTAAAGAAAATCGATGGTATGTTTTCAATCTTTTTTGCCTGTTTTGATTTCAATTTAAAACCAAAAAAAGGGTATATCTTACTTTCTTTTCAGTGATTATTAATTTGTGGTAGTATTAATTTTGTTTGTTCATCTTCTGATATAGGAGTGTTTGCTATAAAAATAAACCCTGAAAAAAATCTGGTGACTGTTAATGGGACAGTAGGGCCTGAAACACTCATAAAGGCTTTAGCAAAAATTGGTAAAAAGGCAGAAATTTGTGCCTATGAGAAACACCCCAAGAAACTGAAAATGAAACTTCACCAAAATGGGCAAGCCAAAAATGGAAGGAAAAATCAATCACATTCCTGCTCTGATGATGATGAAGATAATGATCATAGGAGAAATATGGTTGAACCAAGAATTCCGAGACCGCCTCTGCCTCGACAACCAAGAAGGTATGGAATTCCATCACCAGGATATGGATTCCTACCACAACAACCAATGAGGTATGGATTTCAACCACCAGGATATGGATTCCCACCACCACAACCTACAGCTTATGAATTTCCACCACCACAAGGTTATGGATTTCCACCACCACAAGGTTATGGATTTCCACCACCACCAGGGTATGGGTATGCACCACAATACTCCCCTGTGGACCACTACCGGCCACCGGTGCGGATAACGACGCCACCACTGCCATATCCTTATAACTTTTATGAGCGGAAAGAACCACCAGTTGGTAACTCCATGTTTGACATGTTTAGTGACGCGAATGTCGAACCCTGCAGCATTATGTAATGAGTTTTGTTATATTATCATTATCTACGTTATCTGCGTGCTTGCGTCCTTTGTGTCGGACGCAAGTATGTGTCTATGTTACCATTAGTATTATTTTTAATTTTCTTTTTTTTCCTTTGCAGTTTCTTTAATTTTTAGTTGATTCTGCAAATGAGAAACGAGTTTTGAATTTTTATGTCTTCTCGAATTTCTCATAAAAATTTCAAATTTATTGAATCGATTCGAATTGTATTTATGTGGAAAATAATGTTTAAAATTTACTGCTGCTTGTTCTAACAATTAAGTCCAAAAAGCTTGATTTACATCTGGGTTTTACAGGAGAACAATCAATGAACATGCCTTTTTTTTTTAACACAATGGATAATGCTTGATTGATTTAAAGTACCTAGCTCTAAAGTTTAGACCTATTTAATCACTTTTGCATGTATAAATAGTAGAGGTAACTAGGATTAACATTTCTCTAATCCTGATTAACGTCAACTAGGTCTAGATATTGGCATGCATAAATAATTAATATATGCCCTCATTGTAAGTGGGTTTCATTTTAAACTTCTAATCATTGTAAATTACTTGCAGTTTGTAAAAGGATCTATACGAGTCTTGATTTTATGAACCATACATAAAATCTAGATATCTTTACTTTTCTAATCGCAATTAACGACTTACTTTAACATAACTTAATTCAACTCAACCTTTATCTTGAAAGCTTTTTAGATACCCAAATCCCTTCCTCTCTCTCAACCATATATAGCAAATAGGTCATAGAGTATAAGGTTTTTTTTTTTCAAATAAATGAGTATAAGCTTTGTTTAAAAGAAGAGAAGGTGGAGTGCTTGTGTTTAACATTTGAGATAACAAGTAAACGGTCACTGGTTTAGTGGGGAGGCGAGAAATGTGATCATAAACTTAACTCAATAATTTAATTTTTTTTTGTGAGAGTAATATCTCGATTTTAATGAATCATTATCACTTCAATAAAAATGTACTAGTTTTACAATTAGGTTTCAACCTTCGTATTTTTGTAGTATTATATCACTAGAGAACTCTGTGTATAAAGCAACACAAAATGCTTCTCTTAAGGGTCTATTGCAAGGTTATAAATACCTTACCAAATGAGGTAGCGTTTTTCTTTATCGACATAGCATGTACATGCACTGATGTATTGTTTAGAGTTTAACAACATGTCACGATAAATACATATGTACAAAGAAAAATTGAAATTCAAGTAGAGTAGAAAATTTAGCATCATCAAGTATGTTTTAATTGCCACACAGTAACAAAGCATAAAGATAAATGTTGTTTAGTTTTGATGAGAAAAGATTATTTAAAAAAGATTGACAATAAGAGAAATAAATTTAAAAACTTGGTATCTATATAATTGGAACTAATCATAGAGGTGAATACCAAACGCGAGCCGAAATAGTCGGGTTTTGGTACATTTTGCTTCAAAAAAGGGTCCGGTATGGTATAGTATGGTATGGTATGGATTTTTCTTTTAACAAAATACGAAAAGGGAAGAAAACACAAATGTTTAGATTTATTCCTATAGTTTATTTTATCATCCAAACCAAGGACCAACGAAAATCCTCCTACTTGTTATAGTATCAAATTGTGTAACCTAAGATTAAAATTGTAATATACCAGTTTAACTTTAACAGTTACTAATCAATTTGGACGTTCCTAGTTGTAATAAAAATTTCATTCTCTTGGCAGGCAGAGACTCAAAAGTAGCTCTTCCTGTATCAAGGGTCCATCCCGCTCCGGCCATGAAGTCGGCAGCTTTATTGCCAGCTCTCAACACATGCGCACTGTACCAATGTTGATGTCCCTAGCCATTATTCATCAAGTAGTGAGCGTAAATCAATATATTAGCCAGTTTTCAAAAATATAAATATAAATTACTAAAACTAGCTGAACCATATTATCAGTGTGACCTCGAAATTAAGGGGTTTCAATATTCTTGTTTTACCATATGTTTTGAAGGGTTAAGCTAAAAAATTGATGTAACTTCTATGTGTAACTATATATATTTCCATTAGTTGTCTATGTAAAAATATTTGCAGGTAAGTCTGGTTATTTTACCAAGCCATAACATATAGATAGACTATAAAGTAATGAAGTTTTAGATATAACTACATAGTAACAACGTAATTTTTTTTATATATAAAACAACATAATTAATTTCAATCTAAGTCACCAAAACAATAGTAAATTACAAATATATTATTGTGAGTTGATGGTGAAATGATCAAATTACCATTTCGAAGTTTCAATAAAAAAAATAGTAAATTACAAATATATCATTGTGATTTAATCATAATTACAATCCGCACTATTAATATAAAAAAAAATTGTATTTTCTTTCAAAATTTTACTGTGTAGTCTACGAATTTATTCAACTCATTCACATTCGCGGAAAATGTGTTTGATTTCAAAATTTTACTGTATAGTCTATGAATTCATTCAACTCATTCACTTCCGTTGAAAAAATGATGACGTGACAGCATGTACTAATACATGGTTTTAAAAGTTTAAAGATTGCCCTTAATCTTTATCTATTTAATAGATAAGTAATCAAATTTTCATTAAAACAACAAAGAGACACGTGAGATTATACTGAGAAATGTTATATAAAATAGGAAATTACTGTTTGATATGGAGATGAAATTAACCAAGGTTGCAATTGTATCTTATAAGGGTGCCCGAATTTTTTTTGCCAAGGTTTTGAAGATGAGAGAAAAAGAAAAAGGATACAAGATTATAGAGAATAATGAAATACGATGTGTGATATTTGGTTCAAAGGGTTTTTGATCTTTTACCTTTTGACATGCGTATTTAAATAAGCATTCATAAGGTCAAATTTGATTTTGCATATTTTTTGTTAGTCATTTGAGAGATTGAGTAGTGAAGTGAGTTGTAATTAAAGTCAAATCACAATGATATATTTATAATTTATCCAAAAAACAATTCATTGATTATTGTTTCATTAGATTCGGACAATATTAAAATCTTATGATCAAATCTCAAATCAAAAGAGCTTAGTGATCAAGAACAAGAGTTGAATTTGAAAAAAATATGAGAAAATTAAAAAAACCAAGGCTATACTAAAACTAGAAATAAGTGGTCAATTTTATTCATAAATAATGGTGGGCGACTTAATAAAAGTTAGTTTTTATTTTATTTACTAGTATGTCTTAATTTTTTTAGTATTTAATCAATAAACACAAGCATAAAAAAATAATAAGAGATAAGCACATGTATATGTCTTGATCTTAAAATTGAAAAAATTATCATGAACATATTAAAGTTAGGGTTGGTTAAAAAATGTGATGGAGACAAAAAAAAAAGGAGAAAAGGGTGAAAATCAATATTCTCTTTTGATTTGTAAAAAAAAAAAAATCAAGAGAAAAGAAAACTATTGAAGTTTTATTTTCTTTTATACAAATTACAATCCTTTAAATTTAAAAAAATCAAGTAGTAAAAAGCAAAATAAGTTATTATTTTTTTTTATTTTTTTATCAAGCATATGATAAAAAATATTCATTTTTTTGCTTTATCATTTATATATATATATATATTAAAATTTATTTTTTTCAATCTTTTCTGGTCACAATCATAATTTAAGTAATTCAATTACATCTAAAAAAAAAGCTCTCTCAAGGCAATATATGAATATTACATCGCTAAATCACAGAGGACAAAGCTGAATCATATTATCATTTTTAAAGCTTTCTATATTAACATATTGCATTTCTTTTCTTTTTTTTCCTTTTAAAATCATAAATTTGCATTCTCAAATTAAAAAAAAAAAAAGGATTTTTCATGATTTGCAATTTTTGAATACTAAGCTTTCACTAATAGCACTGTCATCTTATAACTACACTCCGCCCAAAAAAAACCCTAAACCCTAATTCTCAGTTTCTCACTATAAAACACTCATCTATTGAAACTCACTCAGCACAGTCATCTTTTTGTATCTCATTTTCTCTATTTCGAAGCCGTTCACTCTACTTTGGAAATCGCAGAGATGGCACCTCCTCTAAGAGGTAACACAATCTCCTTTCGTTCTATGTTTAGTTCCGAGAAAGCCCAGTGAATTGATCTGAAATTTGTAGTTCGAATTTGTTGTCTTTTTCTTTGTGTTTCTGAGTTTTATTCTTACCCTTCTCATTTTTCTTCATGTTTTCACTTCTCGAACAGACTAATAAAACAATCTCTTAGAAACATTTAGTAGTACAATATTAGGGTTTTAATCTTTTAAAGTAAATTAAACGGAAATCTTAACTTAAGCATGAGATTGGTTGAGGTGGGGATTTCGTTGACCAAACTCGTGTTTTTGTTTCTGGAAAATGGGAATAGACTTTCGATATGCTTAGTGTTTGTGGCCACCTCTTGATTTTGTTTTGTTTTCTTTCCATACTTTTCCATACTTTCTTCCAAAGTATGGAAAATATACGCTTCAAAGTCATAACTTTTGAATGTTATCCTGTATTTTTATTAGGTTTCTTGAAATTTGATGTACTCATTTATTTTTTCTTAACATATGATATTGTAGTCGGTTAAGAGCTTGATAAAGTTTTGTTATTGGTTGATTTTATGTAGGCCGCGGTGGTGGTGGTGGTGGTTTCAGGGGAAGGGGTGGTGGAGGCGGAAGAGGTGGAGGAGGCAGGGGCTTTGGAGGTGGAAGAGGTGGTGACAGGGGTAGTGGTATGAAACCCCGTGGTGGAGGGCGTGGAGGCCGTGGTGGAGGTGGAAGAGGGGGCCGTGGTGGAGGTGGAAGAGGAATGAAGGGTGGCAGCAAGGTCATGGTTGAGCCTCACAGACATGAGGGAGTGTTCCTTGCTAAGGGTAAAGAAGATGCTCTTGTTACTAAGAATCTAGTTCCTGGTGAGGCAGTCTACAATGAGAAGAGGGTCTCTGTGCAGGTCAGTTGCTTTTAAATATTGTATTCTTTTTCAACTATGAACGTAAATGTTTGTGTATATGTTATTTTTTCAAACTGAGCTGAGAACCTGGATAAATGGGAGAAAGTATTTTATAGTAATATTTTGGTTAATTGTGCTTATATACTTTGCAGCTTATTTAATCTATAGCTTTTGTTCATGGATATTGATTGAAATTGCTGTTCACATGAGCTAGACATTTGCTATTGTGAGAGACACAATTATCCTTGTGCTTCCGTAGTTCAAAACGACTACTTCCTTGGTTTGGCTTATAGATTTTGTTGTTTCTCAGGCTTAGGCACCTTAGTAGGTAGGAGCAGTATACGTGAATAAAAGAGTTATAAGGAGTATTTTACTTTTGTTATGTGCATTGAAGTGTATGTGTTATAGAATTTAATGTGTTATAATTTGTTAGTTTGCTCTCTGTTTTCTCATCTCCAGAATGAAGATGGAACTAAAGTTGAATACAGAATTTGGAATCCTTTCCGGTCTAAATTGGCATCTGCCATTCTTGGTGGTGTTGATGATATATGGATTGTAAGTCTCTTTTTTTGTGTTTTTGTTCCTTTAGCATGCATGTAATCTTTCTATTGTGGGCAGTTCATAATGTCTAATTATGATGTAAATTTGGTTTTAATTTTTTGGTTCAATTTAGAAACCTGGTGCCAAGGTTCTTTACCTTGGAGCTGCTTCTGGGACCACAGTCTCTCATGTGTCTGACATCGTTGGCCCTGTAAGTAGTGATCATGAAGCTTATTCTCTATTTTTTTGAGTAAATTTATATTGGGAAGAGTTGCTTATAGATGGCTGTTTTCTTGGTTAGACTGGTGTTGTTTATGCGGTGGAATTTTCTCATAGAAGTGGTAGAGACTTGGTTAACATGGCAAAGAAGCGAACAAATGTTATACCGATTATTGAAGATGCTAGACATCCAGCAAAGTATCGAATGCTTGTTGGAATGGTGGATGTGATATTTTCTGATGTCGCTCAGCCTGATCAGGTTTGCTTCATTTTTATTTCTTGTTTGATATGCCCTCAAGAGAAAATATAAAAGAATCAATAAACCGTGGCTTTGAAAGATGCAACATCGAATCTTGGTTTTGAAAGATACTACATTTAGCTTTAAAACCTTAACTTTTTTTTAATGGTTTGAATTGACAGGATTAACCTGGATTGGACACAAACTTTTTATCTAACTATATATATATTCAGTCTTTTTGTTTATTTCTTTTATCATATTATTATATTACTACATTTTTAGAAGTATTTGTTTACATTGAATCTGCATATGATGAAAGTACTCGGATTCCCCTTCTGGACATCACGGATGATGCAAACCCGAGTTTCTGATGCTCATTTTAAGTATTTTTTTTCTGGACATCGAATCTTGGTTTTGAAAGATACTACATTTAGCTTTAAAAGAAGTCACCAATAAATCGCGGCCTTAACTTTTTTTAATGGTTTGAATTGACAGGATTAACCTGGATTGGACACAAACTTTTTATCTAACTATATATATATTCAGTCTTTTTGTTTATTTCTTTTATCATATTATTATATTACTACATTTTTGAAAGTATTTGTTTACATTGAATCTGCACATGATGAAAGTACTCGGATTCCCCTTCTGGACATCATGGATGATGCAAACCCGAGTTTCTGATGCTCATTTTAAGTATTTTTTTTCTGGTTAATTTTCCTTTCCTTATTTTTCATCTCAAACTTTAAAAATTTCCAATTTTTTCGTATGTTTTTTTTCTTCCTGATTCCTGTTCTTTTCTTCTTTTTATTCCCAGTCCTATAGTTCAAGCAGTTGTAAAATTCATAATCTTTAATATTTAGTTAAAAACTTATAGTGACTGTATATGCAAAATATATTTTGGTTCTTTTGTTCTGTTGCTGTTATGGTTTTGGATAAGTTGTTTATAGATTTGCATTCTTTGTTAGTATCGTTTACATTCTCATCCGTATGGGATGATATACTCGGACTCCCCTTCAAGACAGCATGGGTGATGCAATCCCGAGTTTCTAATGCACATATGAAGTCCCCTATTTCTTTCTTTTGTTATCCTCTTTCATTTCTTTTGTTAAGCATATAAATTGTATTGTTCTTTTCCTTTGTTCTTTTTCTGTTATTTTTAGACATGTATGTGGTAGAAGCAAAAGAAATTTATTATATTGATATTTACTTTATGTAGTGAATTAATGTGGTTCTTCTGTTCTTACTCAATTGCAAGGTGAGCTTAAATTTAATACTAGAGTCAAATACCCTTTTATTTATATCCATTTCGTATTATTCAAGGCACATGTAGTAGGTGATGGAAATCTATGTAATTATTATATGTTACTATATTTGCATTGCTGTTTAGGGATAGCTTTTTGGTTTGCACAACGTTTTCAGTATTCCCTTCTACTTACAAGCTACATGGGTATTCTTCAGTTTGACTCATTTTCTATATTAGATTCATGGCAAATAATAATAATTCATTTACCTCTAAAAACTAATAATTCATCTGTTTTTGTTGACTTTGTTTATGAAAATAATATTTGTATGTTGTCGAACTTGTTGCACATATTATGGATTTAGTTTTGCTTAATCTCATTGCTAAAGCTGCATCTCTCTCTTGCACGATTAAGAAAATAAAAAGCTTTTCCTCTTTGGTTTGCATAATTTTTCAAGCTGGTCACAAAATTTGGTCTCTCTTTTCCCCTGTTTTTGATATTTCTAAATTACTTTTTTGCAAACATTCTTGCTTTATATTTCTTAAAGCTCTATGGTCTTCTTATTTTTCTAGTGTTTCTCAATCGCTTTTGCTTTTTAATTTTTCTTTGCAGGCAAGAATAATGGCATTGAATGCATCATATTTTCTGAAAGCTGGAGGCCATTTTGTTATTTCAATTAAGGTTGGTGTACAGATAACTGTTGGTTGCCTTATTTTCTCTGTAGGATTTAGCATTTTTCCCTTGGAGAGATCACTAATTCTCTATGACCTTTACAAATTATTGATTTTATTCGGTATAATTTAAAAAAGTATTCGGTTTTTGATGCTCATTTGTAATCTAAAGAACCAAATAGAATCTAGTACTGATAACTAAAATTTTCCATTGTTTTCCTTATCCTTTCCTTTATGAAACAATATTTAAAGTCCACATGGAGATTGTCGGGATTTTTCTGTATGCTTTAGCTCCATGTGTGATTAAATTCTTACTTGAATATTTCAGGCAAATTGCATAGATTCCACTGTTCCTGCTGAGGCGGTGTTTAAGAGCGAAGTTCAGAAACTGCAACAGGAGCAATTCAAGCCTATTGAGCAGGTCACTCTTGAACCTTTTGAGCGTGATCATGCTTGTGTGATTGGTGGGTACCGTATGCCAAAGAAACAAAAGAATGCTGCTTAGGTTCTTAATATTTGGAGGGCCATACTTAAATCTTTAGTTTTTAAATATGAAAAATGGCCGTCTTTAACATTTCTTTCACAAGTAGGCTTGGGTTTTGTGATATGATTTGTAAGCTATTTATCTTGGGTTATAGTTTGGGTTTTGGATTTCTAATATCCATGGTTTTTTTGTACCTTGCCAAACAATCAATTATATTAAGAGGCGCAAGGCACTGTTGTTTTTTTGACTGAGACGTTCTAATCTTATGTTTTTAACCGATTAAGGTGATTATGTCAAATGCGTGTGTTTATGTGATAAAACAATATGTTAATGTTGATCAATTAAAATGGAATAAATTGGGATGAAAAGATTGTTGATCAATGGAATAAAGAGAGATAGGAAGAGATAATCAACATGAGAGAGGTGAGAGTATGAAATTTAAATTTGGATGGGATAGTAAGAGTGAAACCTAGGAAGTTTTAATTAGAGGTTTTAAGACATTTTGAGAGACAATTATTTGCATGCAGTTTTTTTAAAATTATATGTAACTCTGGTTTTTGATGTTACACCATGACAAATTTGGGGGATTTTAAAAAAATTATGTGAAAGAAAGGGAAAATTATATATATTTTTTATATGAAACCAGTTTTTTTTTAAAATTATGTTAATTTTCTTTTGACATGAGGCAATAAAGAACATTCTCTTTTTTCTGTTTTTATTTTTTACTTTTCAATGATCCTTTTCGGAGTTTCAGGATTCTAACACAACGTTAACTTTCTGTGTAATCGGTATAGGAGTCTTCACCAGAAAGATCATTTATCTGCTCTTTCCTTCCTTTTTATTTTTTATTTCACCCCCTAAAATGGAAATAAAGATGATTAACCAAATAACTCCCATTATTTAGTTAATTAAGTTTATTTTAAGCATGTATCTAATAAATCATTTTAGTGATAATTTTGATGAAAATTGATACCAATGTATTGAAAAATCTTGACTGTTAAACAAAGAAAAAATTTGCTCAAGATTTGTTCGTGCATCGGTATCAATTTTGGTCAATATTTTTGTATATATCAGTATTAATTTCGTTGAAATTATCATTAAAAGGGTTTATTGGACACATTCATCAAATGTAAAAAATAAATTGATCGTTTTTTAAAGTATAAAAGAGATAAAAACACAAAACAAAATGTAAAAGTGTTCTATGAAAATAATAATAAAAAAAAAGAATATATGTTTTCTTGATAGACATTTAATTATTTACTGACGATTTGCACTGTCTCATATCTTAATCTTTCAAAGTTTTGATCGCAACAATCATTTTAATCATTTACTTGTCTTCTCCATTATAACAGTTTTTTTGTATTCGAAATGTAACATGTTGGATAAACTTGAAATTTCTGAAAGTTTTGAAGATATTTTATCAAAACTATAAGAAATGTTGATTTTATCTAGGGATGCCTTGGGGAAATTTTTCCAAATTTATAATCCTTGGTCATAACCATAATTCTTGTTGCTAGATTAATTTCATCAAAATTTATCCTTGAAATATTTTTCCTCCATCTTTTATGAACATGGGTGACTTCCATCATCTATGATACAAAAGAAGGAATGGTAACAATTTCATAAACCCAACTATAATCTTAAAGAAATTTACTAGATTGGATTAAAAAAGAGAGCTTTTGTTCTTCCAAAAGGGGCCAATGCAGAACACACAAAAACGGTAACAATTATTGTTTCAGTTGTGCTAACACGGATTCCAAAGAGATGTGCAGATTATGAATTTAATGATTTTGAGCATGATCATACTCGTCGTCAACAATATATAATGATTTTTTTTTATTAATAGTATATAAAGATTTTGATTAATGGAATAATAATAGGATAAAGAAAAAAGAAAATGGTAAAGGAAATGGAAAATTTTCATCAAGAGTTGTGAAACAAATACTGTGATTAGAAAGATCAGCCCAGCCCAATCTTGAGAAGATTATCAAAAATAAAAATAAATTAATTAAATATAATATCAGAAATGGGATTATACTATGTCGTGTGGATCTTATGTCGTATTAGGTGGGAAGAAAAGAAAATTAAATGTTACGAGTCGTGTTAAGTCTCATACCATGTTATGTTGAGTCTCATGTCGTGTTATATCATATCATTTTTTTGTATCGTGTCGTGGGTTTCAAAAACTAAATCCAACACGATTATATTCAGTTGAACCATGCCAAGTACGACACGTACGTGTTTAGGTTGCATTGATCTTAGCCTTGGGGTTTTATTAATTTGTGTCGACCGCATTCAATACAAACTCCTCTTTTCTTTACACTAAATTATGCATTCTCTTTTGATTTGAAAATCCGTTATGTAGTATTTAATTTCATTTGAAACCACTTATTGTGGTTCAACAATTTTTTGTTCATGTTCCTTCGTTCTGTAATCGGAATTTGCTTGTAATTGGTATTAGTCACTGCTAATTTTTCTTCCAAGATTATTAGTTTGATTGTAGTGTTTACTATGGTAAAACAAATTGTTTTTGTTGGTAAAGTAAAAGCGGACACTTGAATGTGCAAGGATGTTCTCTGTATTCCGATAAAATCCAAGATTATGCTTTTGGCCTAGAAAAACTTACATATGTTAAAAGGTAGTTATTTGTAAATAAATGGAAATTATAAGAATTGCAGCCGGTGTTATTTTAACGATTAGAAGGGAAAAAGAAAAAAAAAAGATGAATCTAGGGTTTCACAATACCAAATAAAAAATTCAAACATTCAAGTCATTTAAAAATCTGATCTTATCAAAAAGATAATATAAATTTAAAGATTGATGTTTTGATTTGTGATAGAAAAAACAAAAGAGATTGCATAATAATATAAATTTATTTCTTGAATATCAACAAAGCTTATAAAAAGTAATATAAATACTTTTAATCTTATGATCATACATGTGTGTCCACTAAATTGCATTGCTAATATCTTCCTCTGTGTTTTACGAAACCAAATATAATGTTATAAAATAATAAAAAAATATTAACAATATAATTCAACAGCACGTGACTGATCACAAGAAAAACATGTATCACGAACTCAATCACTCACGTACGTATTTCACACATATTATTATAATGTATGTTAACAGTTTAATATGTCATATACTTCGGTTGTGGCATATTTCAAATCTTCAACGTGACCCACCAAAGCGGCAGCATTTCCCTTAATTAGAACAATCTTCAATTTCGTACCGATACTATGATGCATCTAGCTCTCTCCGAATCTTGAATGTATGTGATACAATAGTTAATTTAGATTTTAAAAAAAAATTATACCATTACAAGAAGGTCATTATTCATTAATGAAATAGCAGAAGAGACTTTGTCGTATAATGTCTTAATGCAATGTATGGTAGAAAAGTTTGTTGCATTTAGCTACACATTTGAAGCAGCTTAGTGCTCCAAGCCTCCAAAAGCTTTGGTGGGTAATGGAGTTTCCTTATCTTTGTCAAAGAATGGTTGGGCTCAATTCCTCCCCCCGCGGCGTGGTGAAACAGTATTTGTGTTTGTCGTATATGTTGAGACGTTGTTACAATACTGATAGGGAGACTACTATTTTCCTCCAGCGTTTTTAACAAAAAGAAAAAAGATTACTTCTTTAAAATTAGAACAGAGGCAATATTAAAATATTTTAAAACCTATCAAAAATAATATTTTTATTGATATTTTGGTGGAGAAAATGATTGAATCCGATGAAAATACGATCACTTAACGAAAAAAATGATTGTTTCATTAATTACACATTCCCTTTATTTTGTTTTCTAATTCATATGAATTAGGTTACCGTATGTCATTGAGATTAAAAATTTAATCGACTAGTTTGACAAGTAATATTACCAATCAATCTCTCTGTGGTAGTATCTCTATCCCACATAAAAATTAAAATTGATTTTAACAGTACTTATCACAGGATAAACTCCAACTCAAAAAACCAACTTGATAGTTGGAGTTTGCCAACATACAATATATAACCATCCATTTTCTGAGAAATTCTTAGATGGTTGAGGTGTGCCACCTTATATTCTCATATGATCAATTACATGGCAACAGCTCAGTTTTGATGGGACCGGATGATAGCAGAAGAGTTTGCTAACCATGGTTAGCAGTGAGCCAATGAGATGCTGCCACTTGTCTCCAGCTGTCTCCCACAATATGCTAAAAGGGTTAAAGCTTCTCTCTCCTGTTGGGCGGGATTTCAATATTTGAGAACAAGAAATCAGAGCATCTCTCTCTACTCACTCATTCTCTCTCCTAAAATCAAAATAGTTGCGACCTTCTCTCTCCTCAAACCAGGTCTGGTCTTTTTCTTGCCTCTTAACCGCGACTCCTTCAACACAGGTCTAAAGTATTCTCTCATATATTTTAAATTTCGTACTTACTTATTGCAATTAATTTTTGTTGCAATTAATAAAATGATGGAAAAGTTCAGATTCTAAAGGTAAATCTTCAAAAAGATGGGTTTCTCGGCAAACCAGGTCTAAGGTTTTCTCTCATATATTTTAACTTTGGTAGTTATTTATTGCAATTAATGAAATGATGGCAAAGTTCAGAGTCTAAAGGTAAATCTTCAAAAAGATGGGTTTCCCGGCAAACCATGAAAAATAAGCTTATTGGTTTCCAGATTTTCGTAGTTCATTATTTTCTATTATGTCATTGTTTTTGTTTGGTTGGTTTTTATCATTGGATGCAGACAGATAAGATCATGACATAATTTCTTGACGCATTTAGATTTTTTCTCTAGTTTGCGTCTAATTTCCCTTCATAGAAAACGTTAATCGAAATCTCGAAGTTCATAATTGATTAATATTAATATATGATGAGAGAGTCAGTGAATATTATATATATACATTTAATTTTCCTTTTTTGTGGTTTTAAAATCGGATTACAAACAATATATATACATTGTTTGTTTGTTTGTTTGTTTATTTTTAATAAAATACTTGGAAGAACCCTTTATTATCCATCTTTCTTAACATAATTTATTCATGATGCTACTAGTGATGAGTCATGCTGGCATTATTAGTATGTCTCTGTAATATTGTTTTATAAGAAATAACTTAGTTAGGCCTGAAGTAAAATTTCTTTATTTGTTACTATTTAAACTTGTTTAGGCCTGAAGCAAAGTTTATTTAAATCACTGATTACCCGTAGTGTTCATACTTTTCTCATGCCTTCATTACTTGATTCTTGCACCATTTTTAAAAATAAAAAAAAAATTATGGGTTTAATCAATCCTATTGCTATGTTTTGGTTCTGTAAGGACCGATAGATTTGTAAATCTTAAACTTATATGATTTCCATGTTTGGAGTGACAACTCACAAGTTTAATTTGTAGTATTATGATATACAACTCTTTGTTGATAAGAGTGAATGATTGAAAAACAATTCATTTTCATGGTGGTTGTACATTAAACATCTCTGCCATCAGTTAGTAATAAAATGTTATAGGCTTGCTTGTACCTTGCCTTGCTTGTTTTTTAAAACTTTTGCTTGCTGCCCATGAATTGTTTGCAGTCAAATAATCACATAGCATTGAGCTTATTTTTCATAGTTATAGAAAAATCAATTATAAGTTTCGCAAGTTCAGGTATCCCTGTCTCTTGATTATCTTATGATTTTAGCTTTATCATCAATTTGTTTATAGGTTGTCTGGTGCACTGAGTAACTTAGAAATCTCATGTGACTTATGATGTCATTTCAGATGTTCATTACTGTGGCTTTCATTAGTGTGCTTTGTAGCTTCCTTGACATATTGCACGAGGCTCCTTTATTTGGTCACCGAAAATCCTTAAGCCTCATCAGGAGTTAATTTTACTGTGTTATATTGGCAAGTAGATCGTTGTGTGAAAGCCACAGTTCATTCATGATTAGACAAACTTTGATATTTTGTTGTGAAAGCCATAGTTCATTCATAATTAGACAAACTTTGGTATTTTGTTGTTAACTATAAGTTGGAAAAGAGAGAAGTGTCTGGCTTTGAATGTTCTTTAATTTTAAATTTGATAAATATGTCAAAGTTTGGAACTTTTCATGTTAAGTTTGGTATTTTGCCTATCTTGAGTACTTATTTTTTGTCTTGCAATTTTTAATCTTTTGATTTTGAGGTCTATTAACTGTTTTGGATAAATAAAAATGTGAATAGTCTTCTATTTCTCTTTCCTTCCTTATGAGTTAATGTGTTGAATTAAGAAAATAACATGAAAGAAATTTGTCTAAATAATTCTTTGTCGAAACGAGTAGATGATGTTGTGTTTACTAATTCAAAAAAAAAAGGAAAGAGAAATAGAATGTAGTACCAAGACTTTCTGTGAAACTTTGCTGATTGTAACTAAAACTCTGGAAATTAGAAAGCAAGAGTATTCAATGTTTTTGGAACTGTATAAATTTCTTCCAAACTCAAAAATTTGCTTTGTAACTTGTTCAGTTTATGTGATTTGTGCTGTTTGTGGATGTTTATTTTGTTTGCCTGATAGTATTGATTTTGTTTATCGATTTTGGATGAATTGAGTAGTAATCTTGAAAGTGAATTGAGATTATTGTCCAACAAACTTGGTTGAATGATCTGTAGATTGGCATCACATTTTGGGATATTATAGCTAACCTAGACTTTGTTTATCTAATACAAAATTCTTTATTTTATTTTTTTTGGATAACGGACCATTATGATCGTCTCCACAATCCTTGTCTTAAGACTCTGTGGAGGATGTGCAGCGCAATAGCAGGACTCGAACCCGAGACCTAATGGGGAAAACGTCATCTCGAAAGCTGAACCAAAGTTCTTTATTATTTGTTAATGAAATAGTTCAATGCCCAAATTTCTTAGAAGTATAGCTTTTCAACTATAATTGTTACATTTCAAGATGGTAATTAGACTCGGTGCTTGTTAACAGCTAGTGGTAAAAAATGTAGGGAAGCTTAGAACACTTTGTCCATAGAGAAGTAACAAAGACTAAGAAATTTGAGCAAACTAAAAGTAATCTAAATTTTAAACTCAGATTTTAAACATTCTTCTTATAAACTAAACTAAAAACTCTACACTTCTCATTTTATTAATTACAAACATAACTAATATGCATAAGGTTATTAGCATCTAAAGTTCAGCCAAAAGATAAATAATCCTCTTCCTTGTTCAAGCAAATCAATTAACATTCATAAGAACAAAATGAAACCGGCAAACCAGTATTACTTGTCAAACCAGCATCTAATCAAACATTACTTGGTAAACCACAGTTTTCATGATAAGAAAAAAAAAAGCAATAACCAGGTCTTGTATTCAGATCACATATCTTAAACATTAAGCACCACGGAACTCAAATTTGGAAGGAACTGGTGAAGAGAAAAAAAAAAGTATCAGTGCACCAAACCATAACAACCAGTTCATAGAGCTTTCTGTTCATGAAGAAATATCAAAGACTAGAAAATCTGAGCAAAATCAAATCAAATTTAAGTTCTAAACTCAGAAATAGAACCTTCTTGTAAACTCAACTAAAAATCTGCCTTCTCCTTTTAGTAATTACAAACATAACTAACATGCATCGGGTATATATATCCAGTACCTTGTTATCAACTTATAGCATCTAAGTTCAGCCAAATAATATCATTTTAGGGCATGTTTAGATCGGAAAACTTTCCAATTTCTTATGAAAAAGTTTCCTATAAAACTAGAAAAGAGTGTTTTGTTAATAATATAGTAATAAGATTGCTTAATTAACGCACACCAGAATAAACAGAGGTTAGTGGTAATAAGATTGCTTATGAAAAGATACCTAACTGAGAAGCTTCCACAGGAAATCTTCGTCCCCAGCTGCCTCTATGACTGTTGAACAGCCCTTGTTCCTAAGCATCAAAAGTAAAAATTTAAAGCATCCTCAAACTCATAAAGAGGGTTCAGATTTTAGGATAAATAATTACACAAACTAAAATATGTTTCTAACTCCATAAATCGAAGATATGAACAAAAAAATGTTCACTATACATTCAGATGCAGATAAATTAAAGAAAGACAACCTAAATGATTCTTCTCTAGAAATGGGAGCAGCGCATGGCGCAGAGACAGAGGAGAAAGAAAGTTGAATTTCTCAAAATTTGAGATCTCGCTCGTGCCTGGTTCTTCTCTGGGAATGGGAGATCTGAAAGTTTGTTTGCTTCGATATCTCAGAGCAGGAAAATGAAGAGAGAGGGATTCAACAGAAATTCGTGTGGAGATTTCAGAGAGAAATTAGGTTGTGTTTTCTTAGGGAGAGAGAAAGGAATTCAGCGGAAATGTCGAGAAAGCCAGAGAAAAAGAAAAAGTGTTTAAATTTTTTAATTTCAAAATTTTGTCATCCCGCTCATAATTTTATCGCATTTGGAGAATTGAGGTGTCAAACTTTAATTGGTTTATCCTTAACCATGGCACTGAGTTTAACTCTAGGTCGACACTATTAATCTGAGTTATTGTATTACTAAAAAATTGTATTAAGTTATCTTTTAGAATTTAAATGCTCCAACCCATTGATATCAACAAGTTTGATCATTTAACCTCAATCAATATAGTTTTATTTATTTCAGCTTAAGCGATATTTTTATACAAAGTTCATGAGCTTCTAAATAAAATAATATCATTTTCTAAAATAGAATTAAAAGTTGTACCTTATTATTCTATACTTTAATATCATTTTAATGAATTATTTAAATCATATTTCCTCAACAATTTAAAACTTGTTAAATTTTACATCAAAAAACTAAAACTTAACAAATAAATTAAAATTTATCAAAATATATTAATTTTTTATTACTTTAAAATTTTCATATATTTTAGATTATAAATTACGATAATTCATTTAGAAAAATAAGTTATGATAATTAATTTTATTATTATAAAAATAAAAAATTCAAATAAAATTCCGCAACCTCATTATTTTTCTTTTTAATTTAAGATAACACCGTAGTAGAGCTTTTGGATTTGTAAACAATTCTTTAAAAAAAATGTCAGGAGCAGGTAAGGCCACCATACCTGGGCCGTCCCTGATCCATAATCATGACCATTGGGCTACAAAACAAGTGAACCGCACAGTTAACACTGTGCATTGTACGTTAATCTTGCCCACTTCCAAAATTTAAACTGCCTGACTACACAGCTCTTTGGCCAGAAATGTAAGGTCACGTGGCGTGCATGCAGATTGATTCGTATTTGAATCATCTAATCACCATTCACACGTGTGCAACAGAAAATCTAGCGAATAAATCCAACGGCTCTGATTCGATAACAGTTAAAGGCCTCGTCAGGTCTCTCATTACGGCGGTCTGCGTGAAAAAGGAGACAAAAGTGGTCTCTGACGTGGACTACTACAACTTCTAGATTTGACAACTCACTCTCTTTTTCCTCTCACCCGCTATAGCTAGCCGGTAACCAATACTCGTAAAACTGGGGCCCTTATTTTTTGTCCGTTCTTTCTTAAAATTGCCTTCTTCCGTAAATACGACTATTTAAAAACTCTTGTAATCGGTAGATTCAGATATTTATATATAAAAAAATTTAGATTTCCACGCGACGATGTTTTTTTATCAGTTAGATCCGCAATAAACTAAAATGAATGGTTGCCTATCTTTATTCCATGGTATTTAAAGGATCATAAAAGGATGTCAAATAGCAAACCGAATAAATGTGATGAACAAATAGCATAACTCTCTGTCACCACTCCTTTCTTTTGAGCTTGCAAGTACTTTCATCATGTTGGCTTTCAAAGTTTATAAACGTTGGTGATGGAACTCGTAGCCGCAAACCGGCTGTAGTGTGATCAGATGACAGCTAAAAACAGGGAATGATTTTTAACTCTATTATTATATTTTCAAAAAAAAAATTATAATAAAATACTAATCTGAAACAACCGTCAGACCAAAGAGAACTTCATTATCTGTAGAATCCCCGATGATCACGGAATCTCGATCTCCAGCGAGCTTGCGGAGATTAGGACGCAATACCCTCGAAAATTTCAGGTTCTGTACATGTTTTGAGTCTGGTTTTTTGTTTGATGGTTTAAAGTTGGACTCATGAATAGTCATGGTTTTGCAGCAGAGCAAAAACTCTAATTATGCATCTTAAGTTGCTTATAAATACTCACTATGTACTAAGCGCACATTGTAACGAAAGATTTGTGAGGTTGATAATAGTGAAACTTCTAGTAGGATGTAGCCCTATTCTGGGGTGAACCTGGGTATATTGTGTCTTATTTTCTTTTTGTTTATAATTCATATGATTGACAGGTTTTGAATCGTTCAATTGGTATCAGAGCCTTGTGTTCGAGGATTAACAATCAGAGATGTCGATTGAATCACCGATAGAAATCGAGAAGTTATGAGAGAAGAGCTTCGAGTTATGGGAACTGAAGATGGAGGATCTACTTATGGACAATGATCTATAGACGATGATAGTCGATGAAATGCCAAAGAGTATGATGAGCATGACGGCAATGTCCACAGCAAAGGCGGCGTCGCCGGTGGTGGTTTCATCTTTAGTGGCCATCACGGAATGGGAGAAGCTCGATCAAAAGGCACAAAGTCTGATTCGATTGTGCCTGGCAGATTCTGTCCTGATAAACGTTTTTCGAGAGAAGACACGAAAGAACTCTGGAAGAAGCTAGAAAGCCTTTATCAGAGTAAATCTCTGGTAAACAAACTGTTCATGCGGAAGAAGTTGTACAACCTTCGGATGGGTAAGAGCGATTCTTTTTTTGTTCATTTACATGAGTTCAACACTTTGATAGGTCAGTTATTGTCTATCAGTGTTGATGTAATGAATTACGATAAGGCTATTACACTGCTTTGTTCATTGCCTGATTCGTGGGATAACTTGATAGTTGCGATTAGTAGTGGTACGACTGATCTGTACTTTGAGAATGTCGTGGCAGCTTTATTGTCTAAGGAGATGAGACAGTAGGGTATAGAGAACTCGTCAAATGAGACCTTATCTGTGAAAAGTGAACCCATGATAGAGACTCTAAGTTTTCTGGGGATAAATCCTAAGTTTAGGTGAAGATCGAAAAGTAAAGATAAATCTGGGTTGAAGTGTTGGAAATGTAGGAAGCCCGGACATCTGAAGAAGGATTGATAAACCCTGAAAGACGGACTTACGAGAGATCAGCTTCAGGAAACAAGAACCAAGATGATGATGCTGGTGACTTAAATATAGCGTCCTGTTTGGCTCAATCAGATCAAAGTGTCTGGATAATTGACACATGAGCATCATTTCACATGACACCTCACATGGACTGGTTTCGTGAGTATGAAACCTTTGATGAGGGAAACATTTTATTGGGAGATAACTCTCCGGTGAAAATTATTAGTCATGGGAAAGTGAAGTTGAAGACAAATGATGTGACAGTCAGGACACTTACAGGTGTGATGCATATTCCAAACCTCAGCAGGAACCTGATGTCAATAAGTAAGATGACTGATAAGGGAGTGAATTTAAGTTGTGACAAAAATTCGTTCAAGATAATTCGTGCATCACTTATAATCGCACGAGGTGTTCAGTATGATACGTTGTACAAGTTGTTGGGAAGTACAATACAAAGTTAGTGCAGTGGAGGTTTTATCTCTGATGAGGCGAAGTCCTCTATGGTGTGGCATCAGAGGCTTGGGCCTTTCGGTGAAAAAGGACTATATACTTTATCGTCAAAGTAAATGGTGAAGGAAGTCCTAGATTGCTCTATGGGATTCGATTTCTATGAGCATTGCCTACATGACAAACAGAACTGTGTGAGTTTTAAGCCTGCTGGCACGAGGATGAAGGGTACTCTGGATTTGAAACATAGTGATATGTTTGGGTCAGTTTCGGTCTAATTTCTTGGAAAATCAAGGTATTGCGTCTCTTTCATTGATGATTTTTCAAGGTATGCATGGATTTAATTCATTTAGAGTAAAACTGAAGCATTTAATAAGTTCCATGAGTTTAAAGCATTGGTAGAAAATCATATGGAAAGAAAGATAAAGGTACTGAGAACAGATAGTGAAGGAGAATTTTACTCAAACAAGTTTGAGCAATTCTATGTGGCAAACAGCATTGCAAGACAGAAAATAACTCTATATACACCTCAATAGAATGGGATGGTCGAAAGACTCAATCGGTCACTCATGGAGAATTCGAAGAGTATAATGAGTTGTACAGGCTTGGAGTTGAAGTTTTGGGCAGAAACGGTGGCTATAACATGTTATTTAAAGAACAAGTCATCTACATCAGCTTTGCAGGATTAGGCACTGTTTGAGGCACTATTCAGGAAGAATCCAAGTTTTGTTCATGTTAGGTTATTTAGGTGTGATGCTTATATGCATGTGCTAAAAGAAAAGAGGAACAAACTTGGCATCAAATCAATGAAGTACATATTCATTGGTTATAAAGGTGGATAAAGGGATACAAGTTATGGACTCTAGAAAATATTAGTACAGTTTTCAGCAGAGATGTTATGTTCAGAGAAACATAAAGGGATGTGGCGGCTCTCTAAGATGTACCGGAATAGCCAAAGCAAATTCAGATTGATCTTAGCGTAGGAGATAAAGAGTGGGAGACTATCCCACAGATTACCTCGGATACTTCAGATTTTGAGTCAGTTGGGTCTAAGCACGATATTCATGTTTCTGATTTAAAGAATGGGGATTTAGATACCGACTCGGGGGTAGAGACCACGCTTGTCATAAGGAGATCTACACGGGTTAGTAGGCCACCCATCAGGTATTCCCTTAGTGCTTGTAGTGAATTATATGCTTTAAAATATTACTAGTGAAGATCTTAGCACAGTGAAAGAGGCGAAGAATAAAAAAAACAAATGCAGATGGAATGGTAGAAAAGTATAAGACACATTTGGTTGCAAATGGGTACTCGCAAATATAAGGAATTGACTATGGTGAGATATTTTCTTCGATAGCAAAGTTGACATCTATCATATTTGTCTTATTCATAGCAGCTGCTTATGATCTAGAGGTCGAGCAACTAGATGTGAAGACAACTTTTCTTCACGAGGACCTAGATAAAGAAAATTTACATGAAACAGCCTAAAAGCTTTGTGAGCAAAGGCAAGGTAGAGATGGTTTGTAAATTTAAGAAGTTTTTGTATGAACTAAAGCAGTCACCATGGATATGGTACCAAAATTTTGACGCATATGCCATTCAGATTGGGTTCACTCGTAGTTATGCTGATCACTGCGTCTATGTGAAAAGGTTAGGGGTTGATTTTGTTATTTTAACCTTGTACGTTGATGATACACTGTTGATTGGAAATAACAAAAAGATGATTAACACTGTGAAGGCATCGTTGGAAAAATAGTTTGACATGAAATACCTAAGGCCAGCAAAGTTTATCTTGGGCATGGAGTTAAAGCGAGATCATGAAAATTGAAAACTGTGGCTAAGTCAGAATAAGTATATTGAAGAAATGTTGAAGAAATTTAACATGTCTCACAGCAATCCAGTAGGAACTCTCATGCCTTTGGGAACCAAGTTATCTACGGAACAATGTCTGAAGACGGAGAAAAAAGTTGAAAAAATGGCGCACGTACCTTATGCTAGTGCAGTTAGAAGCTTGATGTACGCCATGGGGTGTATAAGACAAGATATTGCCCAAGTAGTGGGAGTATTGAGCAGATATATGTCTAATCTTGGGACAAAGCATTGGACTGCAATCAAATAAGTTCTTAGATATCTTCGTGGCACGTCAGAGTTTGCATTGTGTTATGGAGGTATGGTAGGTAAGAAGAATCTTGATATCGTAGGATTGGTTGATGTTGACCGGGGTGGAGACATTGATAGTAGTAGGCCTACAAGCAGATATGTGTTCAATCTGTTTGGTGGGGCGGTGAGTTGGATGAGCAAAAGGCAAAGTGTTGTTGCTCTTTCATCCACAAAAGCAGAGTATATGGCGATAACTCATGCTGGAAAGGAAGCAGTTTGACTTCAAAGATTGTGTGCTGAGCTTGGGTAGTGAATGTGAGACATGACAATCAATGTGTTATCTTCTTAGCAAATAATCATATATTTCATTCACGGACGAAGCACATTGATATCCAATATCACTTTATCTGAAAAACGATTGAAGAAAATGTGATAATCTTGGAGAAAGTAAATATAACAATGAAAAACGTATATTTCTTTACTAAGGCAATTAGTCTAGTGAAGTTTGAGTGGTGTGCTACTGATATAGGCTTGAAGAAACAGAGTTCTGGGAAGTTTTCCATGTGTATGAAGTATTTACCAAGTGGGAGATTGTTAGAGTTGGTGCATACTTCACGGGTCCAGATCTATAGAACTCCTGACAACCACAGGGTCTCTGTACATGTTTTAGGTCTGGTTTTTTCCTTGATGGTTTTGGTTTTGGCCCGTGAATAGACTTGATTTTGTAGCATGACGGAAACTCTAATTAGGGTATCATAAGTTGCTTATAAAGATTCTCTACGTACTGAGCGTATATTGTAACGAGAGATTTGTGAGATTGATAATAATGATACTTCTGACTTAATATAATCTTATTATGGAGTAAACTTTTATATATTTTATTTTATTTTTTTTTATTTATAATTTGTATAATTAATAAATCTTGAATCGTTCAAACAGAAGTATAGCGTGCACCCAATAATAGATATCTTGTGAAAAGAAGTTTGATCAAATTTGGTGAAGCCTAGCTACATACGCATATAAACCGCGTGCTGTGTGGAAACAGAGAAGCGACACATTATTAAGCAAACGTGTATTGATTTAGATTTTAATGTATGTGGTGGTGGTGCTATCTGATAGGACATGCCATTTAATTATAAAGCACATATTTATCTCTTATACCATTAATCCAAGCAATCGGTCCAGTTGTAAACGAGGCTGACATAATTATTTTATATTTATATATATATAGATATCTACTGCTTCAACAACTTTACTACTCTTTCAGGTTTTAGTCCCTTTCAATTTAACAAATTTGAAAATAAGTTTTGTTTTATTATAATTATTTCAATCAACATAAAATTTGATAGTTATTAAATTATAAAAACAAAATACTATTATATCTGTGTTAATTAATAATTATATTAAATATTAAAATTATTATTTATTTTATATGTGATTATTAATAAATTTTCTTAATTCTATATTCATGGGAATGTGGATTTCGTGTGGCAACGATAGCGTGTGGCCGTTCACTCATCGAGAAGCGCGTTGGTCTCATTCTCGTATGGTTGCATTAAAATATCGCTCTCAGTCGGCGTTAAATTGGATTCCAAGTGTGAACCGGCAATCCCCGGTTTAACTCAACACCCTGTCACCAACCGGAGAGCCACATCAAACTTCATTTCACGATAATGCCCTTTCATTACCACGAGTTAGGAGTGATTCGTTTTTCTATTTGGCATTTCTCCACCAACTCCTAAACGGATGGGTTTTCTCGATTAAAGTAAGTTGGGATACATCAAATGACTAAGCTACCCTTTATTCGGTTAGATATATTTTAGGTGAGGATGGTGGGTGCAAATCATGAAAAGCGATATTGGTTTTATTTAGGGTGTAATTAGTTAGGTAAATTTGGATTTTATAATTAATGTTTAAACTTTTTAGGGACAAATAAAAAAATTGTATGGTATAGAGGAATTTGAGTTTGGCAAGAGACAAGTGGCACTTAAGTGTTGGATGGGATTTAGTTGCTAAGTGCGAACTAATTTTACCTTTAAAAGTTTTGCCTACACGCAACCTACCATGGACATGTCAAATTGTGAGTACTCTGCATGTGTGATGCGTAATGTGAAAATCCAAATTTTGTCGGGTTGTTATTTGATTTCATGATCACCCTTTAGAAGAGAAGAGTGTGAATGTAAAGATCTTTATCATATGGTTGTGAGTTCACGTTCATAATAAGCATAAATTCATTGAATTAGTATGATGTGAGTGAAAATATATTTCCTATTAGAAACGTTCAATGATATAAAGGTAATTTACATCGTAGATATAATTATTAATATAAAAGAGACACATAGCTTGTTAAAACATTGCTTTATTTATAAAGCAAAATACTCTTTTTTATTTTCCTTTATTGCTTTTTATATCATCTACTGATTTAAGCATTGAAAAGTCTTTTCCATTGAATAAAATCTCTTGACGATTTTTCATTACAGATGTTCGCATGGTGCGTTGACATGGACTCAACTTAAACTTAAGTCACACTTCACATCATATCCTTCTCAACCCAGAGTAACCCTATAGTGCATACCAAAACTGGACTTGATCCAAACATACTTTAATGATTTGCTGCATCAACACAGTGTCTAACAGAATCTAGATTAATGTTATTTGCACTTCAAAATTTGTAATTGACACTCCTCTTGTTTTGTGTAGTATTTAAACTTACAATAATATTTTTAATTAAATTGCATTTTCAAAAACGTCTAACTTGACTTAAAAACATTATTGTAAGTTGAATAAATAAAATATGTGTCAATATCAACATTTTGAGTCTCAATAACGTCACCCTTACAATTTTGATTTTAAAACCATAAAAAACTTAATTTTGACCATTTTTCTTTCAAATCTATCAATGTCAACTTTCAACTATTCAAATATTTCAATGTGAATTTTTTGATTGATATAGTTATCTAAATCAACATATATTCATGTGATTTAAATATTCTTTGTTTATTCAATATATGATTTTATACTTTGAAACTAGAGAGTGGTCATATTAAAACGTTTGAAGAGTTAAAAGGTTAAAACTACTACTCAAATAAACTTTCACCAATAATTCAAAGATAAAAAATGTATTTAACCTAAAATGAATTAACTTTATTAGGGCGAGGTTGACCTTCCTTCTATCTTATTCTTCTCTTGCTAGTAAAATTGTAAGTTGAAAAAGGTTAGAAGTGACTTGTGATAGTGGTCAACCTCTTTAACAAGAAGACTTCTATATTGCATTTGTGACGGCAGGTAGTAGAAATGAGAAGGAGAATAATTTTTTTTTAAAGAATCAATAACAGTATAATCAAAACTCATTTCAAATTGCTCCTATAGAAAAAAAATGTTAAAAGACGCTTGAAAAGCTAAGTAGAAGTGGCTTAATTTTGAAGCGACTAAAAGAGTGTGGACAAAAGAGTCCATAAGTTTTTATCATTTTGTGCTTGCCTTTAGAATCTTCAATAAGGCCTGAGAGGTAAAAGTGGCAATTATGGTCTGTTGGGCACCATATTGTTTGCCAAACAAGTTCGAGAGAAACGAAGCTAGTTTAGTGGAAAAGTCATTATCAAAGTAATTATTCAATAAATAATAGTAATAAAGAGGGTTTTGCTCACTAAAGTCAACAAGCAAATCATAGAAAGCCATTCCCAAGGTAATTAAAATTCACAAAAAAAAATCCACATATATTATCATATTGTTTTCAATAATAGTAAATGAGTAAGGATTAAAAGATACCTAACATGATAATAACATATCTATGCAATTATATAATTTATAATATAATTTTATTTTATAAAAATGATTATTGAATTTAATTTTTTATTCACATAAATCATGTATATATTACCTCAATCAAATATTTATAAATGTATAATTTATATTGTTATATTTGAACGTTTAATTTAAAAAGTTACCCAAAAGAATTACTTATAAATACAAGTTAAATGTGAAACTTGAAGCACGCGTATGACTCACGTGAATAGAATATCAAATCTAACAGTCAAATTTGTAAAATATAAATTAGATAAAAGATTATGAAAGATTTTAAGATATCATTATTTTTAAACATGTTGACCGTGGATCCTTAATATGATCCTTACTCCTATTAAATATGATTTTTACCACAATTTTTATTTTACATACGCTTTCATACATCAAAATAATACATTAGAAATTGTATCTTTAAATAAAAAGAACAATATTTTTATTATGAATAAATTTGTGATATTGAATGTGGTCGCACATTAGTAAACGAAACATGCTTATGCGTTATGTTGATTTTGTGTTGTTAGTATGATAATATTTATGAGTTTTGAAGTTGATCATATACGATATTTCTCGAGATTTTAAAAAGTTTATATAAAAAAATCATTCAAGGTTTTTCAATTCACTATCTTAACCAATTTTTTATATTTAATCTTGTAATACAAATTAGAGAGGTTTTGTATGTAAGACTCTTGAAAATAAGAGATAGAATCCATAAAAGAAAAAGAAGACGAGAGAGATGGAAATCGACCTTAGATTCTACTATTGGTAGTACATGAAAGTGGCAAATTTGGCATTTCCGTTTATTTTAATTTTTAAGTGTCAAAGATGAACATTAAATTCCCGTTCTATTTTTTTCTTAAAATTTATCTTTTATAATTATAAGTTTGTGTCGGAGATAAGGAAATATTATTTTAATGGTTGGGGTGTGGCCCAACGTACCTTTCAGTTTTTAAAATTCTCTACTCGGACGTAAAGTGATGTGACCGCCTCGTGTAGGTTAACGCTCCCATGAATCAACCGGGGATCGTCCGTTACGACAAACCCAAGTACTGGAATTTCGAATAACTGAACCAGTTGGAGAACTTTCAAGCTAACGGGGCAGTTACCGTAACCTACCTCAAAGCTCACTACTGTTACTACACGTGTCTAAGGCATCGCTTTCCGTTGCCTTGTGGATTGCATTTCTTGGGCTCTTGTCGTTTGCTTATTAGGATAGTTCGTAACTGTTCTATCAGGTGATCAATGCTGAATATAGATCATCTATATTGACACAATTAAAATTCGACTCTCACACCCTCTCCTCATCGCTTTTCAAACAATTTCACTTACGTTTGGGCTTCTTATTGGTTCGTCACATCCAAGCGCCATGAAAGGAGAGTGAATGTATATCTAAAGAGCACACGAATAAAGTATAACCATGGAACAATGAGGGAGTTGGTATTACCTCACTAATCACCGCTTATCGTTCTAAAAATCAGAGAATACCAAAATCATAATCAATCAGACGGTTCAAATCTCATGCCTCATACCGCCATAGAAACACTCCAATTTTTTTCTAAAAAAAAAAAACCAAAACAATCTAAGAGCCAGTTGGAATTTACAGCACCCCCCACCTTCTCTCTCTCTCCGTTATATTCATCACCTAAGTGTTTCTAAACCATAGAGAAAGAAACACACACACTCTCTCTCTCTCCCTCCCTCTCACTCACATTTGAGTATTTTCTCTTTATCTCTCATGCATTTATCTCAGAGCAAATTCTTGTAACGCACCGCTCTATTTTTTCTTTCCGTTTTGTCATAGGAGAGAGGGAAGTAAGGGAAACATGGCATCTGGGTTCTCCGGTGGTGGTCCAGAGTTCTACACGGGAATCACTGGTAGATCTATAGCCACAAACAACATGAACAACGGCAACCAATCTCAAGCGCCCTACCGATCTCAACTCCCCGGGATTTTCCTTGACCAAACCGCCCAGATCGCAAACCAAAATTTTTTTGGGAAACGAACCCTCGCCGATTACGAGATGCAACAACAACAGTATAGCCAAAATCCAGCGCTCAGCGGTTTGTTCCTCCGTTCCGTTAAGCCCAGAACCTACCAGCACACATCTCCGATATCTCCTATGGATTTCTCTCACAGCAACATGTCATCACCTGATTTGCCCTCTTTGGCTTCCTCTTCTGTCTTGTCTCAACGATACGGTATGCCTCTTCTTCAACAATTGAGGCCCCAGTCCATAGGTTTGAGTACCGGACCCGTAATCCAGTCGAGTAACCCGACGTTTTCCGGAGTTTCGTACATGAATACGGTTCAAAACCAGGTCCAGCCTCCTCCGGACTCGGAGAAGAAGATGATGAATAGGCTACAAGAGCTCGAGAAACAGCTACTCGACGACAACGATTACGACGAAGGAGATGCGGTGTCTGTAATTACCAATACTAACAGCGAGTGGTCTGAAACCATACAGAATCTTATGGGTTTGAGCCCAAGTCCAAGTCCAAGTCCAAGTCCAAGCCAGAGCCCGAACCCGAACCCGATTTCGACGTCACCCACCTCCTCGTCTTCTTCCTCCTCGTCAGCCTCATCGTCTGTTGTTTTTCCGGCGTCCGTGTGTTCGAGGCAGACGGTAATGGAGGCCGCGTCGGCGATTGCCGAAGGGAAAACTGATTCTGCGGCGGAGATATTGGCGCGTTTGTCGCAAGCTTTGAACCCGAAAGCGAATTCGGAGCAGAAGCTTATGGATTACATGTTATCAGCTCTAAAATCGCGGGTTAACCCACTCGAGAACCCACCTCCAGTGGCCGAGCTGTACAGTAAGGAACGTATGGGTTCGACCCAATTGCTTTACGAGCTCTCTCCTTGTTTCAAGCTTGGTTTAATGGCTGCTAATCTCGCTGTACTTGAAGCTACACTTGACCAGCGAAATAGCAATGGGCTTCATGTGATTGATTTCGATGTTGGGCAAGGAGGACAGTACGTGAATCTCCTGCACGCGCTCTCTGCGTGTCAGAATGGGATGCCTGCGGTTGTCAAGATCACAGCTGTTGCTGATAATGTTGGCGTTGGTGGTGATGATGAACGGTTGAGGGTTGTTGGTAATATGCTGAGTCAAGTTGCAAAGCTAGTTGGGGTTTGCTTGAAGTTCAACGTGGTACCGAGTTCGAGACTTAGCGATCTTAGTCGAGACTCGCTGGGTTGCGAGCCGGATGAACCAGTTGCTGTCAATTTTGCGTTTAAATTGTATCGCATGCCTGACGAGAGCGTGTGTATGGAGAATCCACGAGACGAGCTTCTCCGGCGCGTGAAGGGGTTGTCCCCGGTCGTCGTGACGTTGGTGGAGCAAGAAATGAACGCAAATACGGCGCCGTTCATGGCACGCGTTGGGGAGACGTGTTCGTACTTCGGGGCTTTGCTTGATTCGATTGAGTCGACCGTGCCGAGGGATAACTCGGACCGAGTCAAGGTGGAGGAAGGACTGGGTCTTAAACTTGCCAACTCGGTTGCGTGCGAGGGGAGGGAGCGTGTTGAGAGATGCGAAGTGTTTGGGAAGTGGAGGGCCCGCATGGGCATGGCTGGGTTCGAGTTGAAGCCACTAAGTCAAAGCATTGCCGAGTCAATGCGGTCTCGACTCAGTTCCGGTAACCGAGTCCACCCTGGTTTCACTGTTAAGGAAGAAAATGGAGGGGTTTGCTTCGGCTGGATGGGTCGAACTCTCACCGTCGCATCTGCTTGGCGTTAATGTCACTCTCTCACTTACTTTCTCTCTCTCTCTCTCTGATATTATTACGTAATTGTCATATTTTTAACGTTTTCCTTTAGAAAATAGAAAGGAAAGAGGAAAAAAAAAAGGATCCTCGTTAATGAAAATAATAATAAAATGAGTGTTTGGATTTGAGGAAAATTCTATTTTTGCATTTAATATCTATCGCTTCTGTGTATTGCCGACTTGTGGTGTATGACATTATTAACAGTGGAGGGCTCCACTTACAGCTTATTTTTATGGTGTTAGCTTAAGATATCATAGGCAAATTTGGTCAGTTTGCATTTTTCTGTTGGTTTTTCATTCTATTTTTAGTACATTGCATTCTTGGCAGAGTACTATACCTCAATGGGTTAGGGTTGTGTTCTCGGCAAATTATAAGCATTATTTGCTTATAATTTTAAATTAAAATTTTGGTCGCTAATAACAATGTTAATAAATTGGAAAGGCATATTATATATGGGCTCCTGCTCCTGGTGGAAGGCTTGTTATGATGATTTCTCTACGGTTAATTATTACATAGAATTATTGAACATATACAAAATATGAAAAATAAAATAAACATTCTCACATGCAATATTTCTTGTTATTTCATAGAATTATTGAACATATACAAAATTTCGTACTATGTATGTCAACCATATGTTCAACTCATGGTGGTTGTTCACGATATTTGAAAAAATTATTGGGTCATTAAATTCGCTCGATGACAAAATTTCACTAGTTTATGAGTCCGCATGCTGCAACATGTTTTGGAGAGACCAATGTGAAAATATCTAAGAATTTTAAAAAAAATTTAAGTTAAAAATTAAAATTTTAATAATAAGATCATGTCAATTATACATTAAATGATAAAAATAAATAAAATACATAAAGATATTTTTGATAATGAGAGATCCATATAAATGCATAATTAATTTTATGGGAAGCCGTATGAGAGATCTAAAAATAGGAAAATGGAATAAATACCCATTTATAAGATTTGAAATGAGTATGGAAAGCATATAAATGATATCTAAAAAAGAAAATAAATGATCTTGAAAGTTGTTTTAGCAATTGCTGTCGTGAGTAATTGAGACAGTGAAATAGATATATTGCCATAGTAAATTGGGTAATCAATAAAAAAATGAAAAACAAAATAAATGGATTGATGGGTCAAAAGCAAACCAATTAATGATGACTACATAGTGTTGGATTTGATGAGTCTGAATGGATTAACACAACTAATGTCTCCCAAAAGCAAGATAAGAGACTCATGCCATGCCCAAAAGCCAGAAGGACACACACACTATGGTACCCCTAAAATGGATTTAGATGCATTCGGCCTTACAGGTGGAAATATGATTTATTTGACACGCTCGCAGTTCAATTTCAAGTTAAATTGTGTTTTTATCATTTTTGTGATTAACGATACATATTATAAATAAATATTATAAACAAAAAATACTTAAAAACTTCATATAGTTTTATTCACATTTTAGAAAAATCATTTTATAAGCTCTCATAAACTTTCAAAAAATATTGTTTATTCACAAACCGTTAATATTTTGATTTAGACATCAACGAGTCTTATATGAGATCTTAATTTCAAATGTTTACCTAGTGTACATATCCTAACAAGTACCTATTTGTAATGATAGACGGTTACATGCGGGTCATCATTTCTCTTTAGCGTCAATTATCAATTGGTACATTAACGAAAACGGATTAAATCTCTCGTATAAAAGTCCTTAAGATGAGCACAAGGCCAAGAGGCTCTCAACACCGCAATGCTCATAAACTATTCATAATTAATTTTTTTAACGTTCTATTTGGTTAGTTGAAAAAAATAAACTTATCACTTATTAGTAACATATTATAATTTGATGTTTATAATTATTTTTAAAAAATAAATTGTTTAGTTAAAGAAAATAAAAATCAAATCTTCTATATAAAAGTCCCGAAGATGAGCACAAGTCCAAGAGGCTCTCAACACCGCAATGGTCTCAAACTATTCATAATTAAGTTTTTAATGGTTTGTTAGGTATTAGTAACAGATTGTAATTTGGTGTTTAATTTTTTCTAAATAATTTGGATACTTTCTTTAAAATTTTAAATAAGTTGTGAAAGTGCTTGATAAAAAAAGAGTGTTGAAATTAATTTAAATCTGTCAAAATGATCAAATTATAATCTAAAATAATAGATTATGGGCAAATAATTTTTTTTGAGAAAGTCCAAGAATAACAAAAATATTGATCAAAATCAAATCAGGTTAAAATATGTGATCGATTTGGAAAACTGAGATGCATAAGCTTTTAAAATTCAATTATTTTATTTTTAAATTCTTCTTGAAATACAATTTGAATCAAACAGACAAATAGAATGATTATAGGCAAGATTTTTTTTGCACATCAAAAGCTTCAGCACCGAGTTTGGGCCTGTAAGCAAGTTTATTGTCACCAACGGTAATATGTATTGGGCTTTGCGGAGCAGGTTGGTTTTGTAATTTACTCTCCGAGAAAGGGTATCGATGTAAAAGAGCACGAAGTTACCGTTGGAACCCCTTTGCCCGTTGTGTATAAGAGCGAAGTTAATAATTAATCTGAAGATCCATTTTTGAAAGTGACAACAAAGAAAGTACTGAGAAATCGCCGGAGTAATTTGCAGATCGAAGGCAAGAAATTCAACTGGAAAGGCTGAGACTTGAGCAGCGAATTAAGAAAGATCGATCCATTCCATAAGTGAGTTTTCTTTCACACTTAAATTCTTTATTATATCTTTGTTATTTGTTGGTAGATTTTGAGAGAAACTATTGCATGATCTGATGGAAAATATATGTGAACTGGGTTTTGTTTGAAATAGGTTTATTATTAGTCTTTTTCTGTTTGGATTCTGAGAAAATGGTAGAAAATTTTGAGGAACCACCAATCTCTGTACATGAAAATTTCCATTCTTTCAGATTCAAGAAAACATTAGTGAAGTCCTTTTTCTTTTTGTAGAGAAACAAGATTCAAAAGTTTGTTTTTGATTCTTCCACGTTTTAAAGTGACTTGGAGAAATCTAGGGTTTTAACGATATCTAAATAATTATTGTGAGAAAATGGTAGAAAATTTTGAGGAACCATATCTCTGTACATGAAAATTTCCATTCTTTCAGATTCAAGAAAACATTAGTGAAGTCATTTTTCTTTTTGTAGAGAAACAAGATTCAAAAGTTTGTTTTTGATTCTTCCACGTCTTAAAGTGACTTGGAGAAATCTAGGGTTTTAACGATATCTAAATAATTATTGTGGTTGCGTTGATTTCTTTGGGGAACAGAGTAAAAGGGTTTCTTTTTGCACGTGACTCGATGATTAAGGTTTCCATGAAATCGTTTAAAAGTAAAATTATAAAACAAAAAATTACTCAATGATCTGTTTGGCTGTCGAGAAAATCTTGGAAAAAAAAGAAGAGAAAGTATGAAACTTTTAGAACTCTCAAGAAAGGCCTTAATGCGATTTTGTTTTCTGGTTCAGCAAAAGAAGAGAAGGGTTTTCTCTGTCCTGAATCCTGATGATCTGGGTTACGTAGAATTGTTTGAAATGGAAAGTAGAAATAAAAAATTGAAGTTCACTTTGTTTGGTGCCCAATAAAAGATGGGAAAGAAGATAGAACAAATTAATTCATCAATCCTTAGATCATTTCATCATCTAGACGAAAATAACAGGAATTCTGGAGGTGTTTCAACTGGTTGGTGTCATGAATCGAGCATTTGGTTGTTTAGAGAATCAAACAGTAGAAATATAAGTTCAAATTTAGTTTCTTCTTTTTTCTTAAACATGTTGTTTGTATCCAAATGAGGATGAAGTAGGCTTCGGGTATCACATGACTCACATTGAAAGAAACTGTTTAGAATACCTACTGCATTTGTTCTGTTTTGGATTGAAAGATATCGACTTTAAATTTACAATTTCTGTAAAAAGGGTGGCTTTATTGCCATGATTCACATGGTTGCATTATAAAAGAAGATATATATATATGTGTGTGTGTGTCTATATATATATAGTTTTACAAGGGAGAATATTATTGGAGAGATTTGGAGTATGATTATTCTCACAAGTGAGGTAACTGTTGAAATTATATGAAATTTGTTTCAAGCAAATGTGAGTTAAAAACAATTATAAGCCAAGTGGGGGTGCAGGCAAATGTGAGCATATTATTGTTTGAAAATTGTTCAAATATAATTTAAATCATTAAAATTTGTATTTAAGCAAACGTTCCAACATCACCTGATCATTCTTCAACCGATTGGATTAGGCTTTGCTTGGTTATGGGATTTGTTTTGTCCAACTCACATTATGCACTAAGGCTACCATTTGGGGGAAGCTTGGTTGTTCAACTTTCAACAAACCAACAACTTTTAACAATTCATATTACATGGAAAGAAATGGAGCCTGAACTCTAATTTTTCTCCATTAGAGAGTTTGTTGGTCTCATGATATATTGCCATAGTTTGAGATTGCCTGGAAGTGCATTAAGATACATATAAGTCTCTAGTTTCTGCTTCTTATTACTTTTTGTAAAATTCTAATGTAACATACTGTTGATGGGGAATTTATTGTCTGTTTCATGACTTTCTTTGCTTGGTGCTGCATAATTTTCACAGCAAGTACTATGTTTATGGGTAGCCAGGGCTTACCTTTGTAAGCAGACTTATGTGTTGGACATTTTTAACGTGTAACACTGACATCTTTATCATTCTTTTGTGAATTTATTATAGGGTTGGTTTGCAGGAAAATACTTGTTTTGTTGATTTTTTGGGGGATTTGGTTTGGCCCGTTTGAATGCTCCATGAGCTCTTTTATATGTGTTTCTTAGGTTCTTATCTTAGTTCATTTGGAACTCTATATAAAGAGTTTATCTCTGGTCATTCTACATGTTCAATATCTCATGTACATTAGTTTCTACCCTTTGCAGAATAGTAATTTGACGCACAAAAAATAATGGCATCACAAGCTGGTGGCTTGATTCAAGATCAGAACTCAGTTATTCAATATGGTGGTAATCTTTTCATGTACTTTTTGTTTGATGTTTAAACTATTCATTCTCTAAATTGATTTCATGTGGTGTCATGGTCTTACGCAAAAATGTCATCTTCAGGAGCTTCTGTTGGGGGAAAGACCAATGGCTTCAAAGCACTAAGAAAAGGAGGGCTTGGTGGAAGGAAACCGCTTGGTGATTTGTCGAATTCAGTGAAGCCTGCCCCAAATCAGGCGTCAAAGAAGCTGAGTTCAAACATTTTCTCCTTCACTGAGAACAACAAGTCTGGTGTCTCTAAAATCACAAATGATGCTAGCAAAAAGAAAAGCATTGGTAAAACCTCAGAGAAAGCCCAGATTGCTGGTAGGAAAGTGCTTTCTGACATTTCAAACTCGGGTAAGTCTCATTTACATGAGGCATCGAACAAGAATCAGAAGGCAAAGCTGGGCGTTGTGGCAGAGGAACCAAGTCATCCCGGTGCTATTGCTGAGGAGCGATTTCTTCACAATCATCAAGAATGCATTAAAGAACAGACACAGGCAATTGACATGGTTCAATTTCTCAAGACAGTTGGACTAGATAATGGTAAACAAACATGAAGAATATCTAAAAGTTAAAATCATGGTGTAATTTTTTTTTGTTACTTACCATTTTGCTTGTTTATTTTCTTTTTATAGATTTCTCTCACCGGTTGGCATCTCCTTGGTCACCTCCATTGTTTGGTAAAATGAAGGTCTGTTTAGGTTCCCTCCTCTTCTGCAAGTTTTCTTCTCTTTTTGAGTTTTGCTTTCGTGTTTTGGAATTAGATTATATTATTAAACACTAGTAAATCTGTTTTTACTTTAGCCTGAGACTCCCTTGAAGTACTTGGATTTGGAAGAGATGGCTGAGCAGTTGCCAACAGACAATCCATCTCGCAGGAAACTTGCGCTCTCCCCTCCTTGCAAAACCCAAAAGTCACCAAATCATGAAATCACATGGAAGGATCATGACTACATCAACTTTAAGTTGATGGAAACACCATCATTGCCAAAGGGTTGATTTCTGTTGCATTAATGTTTGTTCTGATATCAGTTCTATATATATTTTGGCTTGGGATTGGAGTGGACTTCTTTATGATGACAGTTCTTAGGGGTAAATCATTTGTTGTTTGTAAGAAACTGCTTTCTGTTGCTATCTTTTTGTAGGAAAACAGTGTTTGCAATTCTATTGCATATGGGAATATGGAAGTGAATGAAATAGAAACTTCTCTATTTTTTAGATTGTAATTTTTAGCAGCCTTATGCGCATTGGAATGGAATGGAAAATTTCCTTTGTGATTCACTCGTAAGCAAAATGTTGGTTGGATAACCAGAAAATTTCTTTTGTGAGTGGCAAAATGTTGGTTGATAACCAGATTGCGCAATCTTTTATAATTTTTGTTATCCTTGCAGGCTTATAGTTTTATTTGTTTTTATGCCTTGCAATTTATCATCAAAACATAAATTTTCACCCTAATCTTTTCAGTTTTCGTACAGTTGTGGTGTATCATGAAGAAAAATCTCAAGATGCTTTTAATTATTAAAAATGTTTTTATTTTGATTTATTTTTTTCTTAAAACTATATATATATATATATATATATATATATATATATATATATATATTCTCAACAATTTGCACATTTTTGACATAATTTAAAAAAAAACATTTTTTTTGTCTTTTATCTATTCAACATAATTTGGAAACTAACTTTTTTCCTCATATTTTTTAGAATTATATTGAAAAGATGTAGATAAAAAAATATTATTTTTCAAATTATGTTTACATTGTGAAAATTATTGAGTTATTATGTTAAGAAAATAAAATAAAAAATAAAAAATATTTTTCCATAAATAAATATAGTAACGCATCATAATTTTCTCAAATCTCATTCATTACATTGTGAAAATTATTGAGTTTATTATGTTAAGAAAATAAAATCAAAAATAAAAAATATTTTTCCATAAATAAATATAGTAACACATCATAATTTTCTCAAATCTCATTCATTTTACTATTTCTTTTTTCATATCAAACAAAAAAATTGACATTTGCTGTATTACTTTTCTCTTATTAGTCACTTTTTTTTTCTATCAAACAAATTATTAGTTCAAAACTTCAAACTTTAAGTCCATTTTTTTTATTAAAAAAAAACTCTTTTAGGCAATGCGCCTCATTCTTCTCCATATGGACATATCATCTTTTATAGAATTTAGATGATTTGACAGGCAATCGGTAGTTTAGATTTAAAATGACAGATTTAGATGTTTCAATTTAAGAATTGAAATAAAATCAAGTTTATCAAGACATTCAATCTCATCATGAACATAATCTTCATTTCAATTATCAGATAGAGTTTCAAATCTCAAATTGACAGGCCTATAGTTGAGCATTAAAATATCAATCATAATTTTCCCAAAAATTAATTTGTATAACCAATTAATTTGTAAATAAATTTTATGTTTTATTAACAAATTACACAGGATAACCCCAAAATTGTAACTCACAAATAACTGTATATCTCAAAGTATAAAATAACTAATTAATTTGTATGATTAATTCATTTGTAAATAAATTTTATATTTTATTAACAAATTAGACGGGATAACCCATGATTGCAACTCACAAATAATTGTGTATCTCAAAGTACGAAATAACTATTTTAAAGTGTCAATTCAAAGAAAAAAATCTTGACTGCATCGGATGCAAATCTTTTGATGTGTATCGGTAAAAATTTGGTTGACAATTTTTGAAAACTTCATTAGTAACGATAACTGTATATCACATTACTAATAAAATTTTAAAAAATTACCAATCAAGTTTGCAACAGGTATGGTGCAGCCGAGAATTCCCCCCATTCAAAGAACATTTTGTTAGTTAGTGTATAGAAAAAAAAATTTCTACGTTTTGGAAATCGTCTCCCTTCAAGGGCAAAAGCTACGCATGCAAAACTTAAAAAGATATTTGTAGTGGACTTTTCAGTACACGAACCAAGTTTATGGCCATGTTTAAAAATAAATCGGCCCATAAGCCCATTAGCTCACTGATCATGCACTAATCCAACGGCAAAAAAACCTGAACGAGCATCACCCACAATGCACATCACCCACTCATGGACTCTCCAAATCAAACCTCATCTTTTAAACTCTCTCGTTCTAATCCAAAAGCTCGAACCCGACTAGAAAATGGTAGTATCACTGAGACTAACGTCTATCACCTCCATCTTCTCTCGTTCCACACTCCGCTCACCGGCGGTTATCCGGAGATGCCTCCATGTCCGGCAGCCGCTCGCCGCCGGATTCTCTGCACAGAGCGCGGCCCCGAGTCCACCAGAGACCGAGGACCGAGTGGACAGCCTGAAGGGCCGAGTCAACCAGGACCGAGTTATCACGCCCCTGTCTCAAGACTTCAATGCTTGGTACCTCGATGTTATCGCCAACGCAGAGCTCGCCGATTACGGTCCTGTTCGTGGCACCATGGTTATTCGCCCCTACGGTTACGCTATTTGGGAGGCAATTCAGGTCCTTAATAATTTTAAATTGTCGTTTTTTTCTTAAGGGTTTTGTAACTTTTGTTGAGGTCTATTTTGATTTTTATTAGGCGTTTTGAGTTTTGTCGCAATGTAGTTCGCGTGACTGTTGATTTTTTTTAATAAAATAATTACAGGATTATTTGAATATTAAGTTCAAGGAGACTGGGCATAGCAACATGTACTTTCCTCAGGTGTGGTTCGTAACCTTCTGTTTTGTTGCTGTGAAAGTTCAGGAACTGAATACAAAAGTGACAATGATACAAGTATTTGGCTTGGTTCAGCTGACTTTCTCGATTTTAATAAATTCTCTTTAACCGAATCTCTTTAATGAGACCACTAACTAGTGACTACACTTAAATTTCTTGTGCTTATCAGGCCAATAATCAATCTATTAATCAACAGACTGTTGTATAATGAATTCTTTTACACTTTACCTATGAAATGGAGAAAGACTCGTAATAATTCTTTGCGTTGATCATGTGCCTTCTTCGGTTGTATTTTTTTGGATGGCATTTGCAGTGTGTTTGATTTAAGCAAAATGAATCATACTGCAGTTTATACCATACTCATTTATAGAGAAAGAAGCTCGCCATGTTGAGGGTTTTAGTCCAGAATTAGCTCTTGTTACTATTGGAGGAGGAAAGGAACTTGAAGAGAAACTTGTGGTATGCATTTAATCAGAAATTGTGTGTTCACAATGGTTCAAGTGCTTGAAAAATTATGACATGATTTTTGGATTTGATTATTGGACTTCTTGAGGTTGTGGCAGGTTCGACCTACTAGTGAAACCATTGTGAATCACATGTTTACTCAGTGGATTCATAGCTATCGTGATCTTCCTCTCATGGTCAACCAGGTGCAAGCTTTGTTCCATTGATGACCAAGTTTTGTCCCTTACTCGTGGTTTTTGCTTACTATTTTTATTTCCCTCTTATTACTATTTACTTGGTTCAGTGGGCAAATGTTACTAGATGGGAGATGCGAACAAAACCATTCGTGAGGACTCTTGAATTTCTCTGGCAGGAGGGTCATACTGCTCATGCCACCCCAGAAGAGGCGGAAAAAGAGGTTCTAGTCTTGTTTGGCTCTGGACACCTCATAGTTGTTGTGACATATTAACCCTTTGTTTAATGGATTGGTACTGCTGTCCTGCAGGCATTACAGATGATTGACATCTATACAAAGTTTGCTTATGAGCAAGCTGCGATACCTGTTATTGCAGGTCGAAAATCCAAACTGGAAACATTTGCTGGTGCTACTAAAACTTATACAATAGAGGCTATGATGGGTGATCGAAAGGCATTACAGGCTGGAACCAGCCACAACCTTGGGCAAAACTTCTCTCGTGCCTTTGGAACACAGGTGTTCAACATAATATTAGTATCTTCCTGAGTTTTATTTCAAAAGCATAGCATGTCTTCTGCAACATAAGGATTTGAGGGAGATTATTTGCTATTACTACGCTGAGGAGTTGGCTGCACAAGTCCTGTTTCACCACTCTCTAATATAAGGGGAGTTGCCTTCGTTTTAGTATTCTAGGAAGTCTATAAAATTTAGATAAGGTGGGTTATTGTTTAAAGTAAGGTGCTACCCGGTATACTGTTTCCATCATTTCCACAATCTGGGTGTATGGATGGTGAGCTTGGGTGGGGTGGGGGAGATTATTTGCTATTACTCGTAAATGAATATTTTTCTTCTCATAATACTTATTCATGCCATGTCCTTTGAATGCGTAACTTGCACTGGTTCATCATCGGTTTTTCCTTTATATGCTTATGAGCTCTATCATTGAGAGAGAAATTTGACCAAAATGTGTGCTCTTACAGTTTACTGATGAAAATGGAGATAGGCAACATGTGTGGCAGACATCATGGGCTATCAGTACTCGCTTTGTTGGTGGTATTATAATGACCCATGGAGATGACACAGGTCTAATACTTCCCCCGAAAGTTGCACCAATACAGGTATTTTTTTGAAGGCCTTCCTTTATGATTGATTAAGTAACTCTTTAGTCTGCGATCTAGTTGGCATAGTTGAGAACTTGAGATGCCTTTTAATTAAAGATTGGCAAATCTGTTTGTCATAACCAATTGGAGAACTCATAAAGTATTATCAATAAATAGGGAACACTTTGGGGTAAGTCCTGTGCATCTTGTTGAATCTTGTTTAAGTTTTGGAAAGAGGTTCAATCCTCTCAGAATTCATATTGGAGGGTTTGTTGAAAGGACTTTTGCTAACCTGCACTGGACAGATGAAGGTTATGGTTTTATATTCCAACTTATGTTAAAGGAAATTTGGTGGGTACTTTTTTAGGTGGGTGAATCCCATGCTTTTGGAAGGAACCTTTCATGAGAGTCTAGAGATGCTAGTTGTTTTCCTTTTTTTTGGTTTTTCTTTCATAATGTTATTGTGTATGCTAAAAAATTTGAAAGAATAGTGAAAATGGTCTGCATTTCCTGTCCCTACCTCCTATTTTTCCTATAGTTTGGTGTCTGATGGTTTCACAACCTTGTGGTCAATTTTAAGCACAATAATGGTAATAATAAGATAGATGCTAATATATTCTATCAGTTGTGTGCTTGGTAAATTACAAAGCCTCTATTTTTCATTCAGTGTATATTATTTCTAATTGATTAATTATTATGTTTTTCAAGTACATTCATCTAACATTACAGTATTTGTGATTACCTTCGCAGAATGATTGTTTTAGTACGTGTATTCCTAAGAATATATACCCGGGTAATCTACACGCATTAGTAACTTAAATTGCCATGATCTGCATGACTGCATGTATCATCATGCTAATTCATACTAATTTGTGCATTTTTCTTATTCACTTTTTTTTACTCATTAACTATTTCTGGTCAATGTGATTACTTGTTTTGGTCTTCATTATCGTCTTGAACAAAAAAGTCCTGTTAAACTTCAATTTTATTTTTCTCCTATCAGTATTCTTATGAGATGTGTATCTTTGCACTGTGCAATATATGCTTACAGGTCATTATTGTTCCAATTTGGAGAAAGGCTGACGAGAAAACAGGAGTGCTCAATGCTGCATTGTCTATGAAAGAAGTTTTGCAAACTGCTGGGGTTAAAGTTAAACTTGATGATTCAGATCAGAGAACCCCAGGGTGGAAGTTCAATTTCTGGGAAATGAAGGTCTGTTATTGTTGAATTGATGCTTCTTGCATAACGATTTTATGTTCATGAAAAAAAGTTCCTTTTAGCTTCTGTGCTGAATTGAAAAGCTCCAGCCAATTAACCTTACAAGTTCATAGAAGCTAGTGAACAGTTGCATTTATACGCAATCATTCAAAAAGACCCAAGTTTGACCTTTTCCCATGCTTTTACCAGGTCTTGATCGTTGGCTGCTTATACCATTATATGTCACACCTCTTGATACATAGAACTGACTACAGTTTCATAAGTTTCCTGGAAAGCCTGCTGTCTAAAATATTGTTATACTTTTAAAACACCTCCTTAATTTTGTAGGGAGTCCCTCTAAGGATTGAAATTGGTCCACGGGATGTTTCCACTGGGACTGTGGTCATATCAAGGAGAGATCTTCCTGGAAAGCAAGGGAAAGTTTTTGGTATATCCATGGAACCTTCAGTATTGGAAGCTTATGTCAAAGAAAAATTGGATGAGATCCAGTCATCTCTTCTTGAAAGGGCGAAATCATTTCTACATAGGTGTGCTCTTTTGCTCTTACAGTAATACAATCTTTGATTAAATGGACTCAATGAGTTCTGTTGATCACTGTGATCTTCTATCATTTTATTGTTTTGCCTGGTAACTAGAGCATATTGGTATAAAATATCGCATATGGTATCTTATAAAAAAAAGATTGCATATAGTACAATGCCAACGTAAAACCTTAGTAACTGAATTAGCCAATATAGTTTCTGTTTGCAAATAAGGCCTCTGTGTATGATGTGAATAACATTCACTCCTTTTATATGGGCTTTATTACTTTTTACTGTTTCTAGATGGGTTTAGCCTTGATGTAATGGTGGCAGTAGCATCAAGGTATTCTCTGAAAACAATAGTTATGAAGTGCAATATATGCTTTGGATGTCTTCTGAATTTATTTTTTAGGGGAGAGTCAATAGCCCTTTGTGGTTTAGGCATTTCAAAATCAGCTCATGTGGTTTAAAACGTTACAATTGAGTATCATGTGGTTCCGACACTTACGGTTAATTCCGTTAAAATTTGGTTTTTTTTCTTCCATTTTTGCCCTCAATTAAGAATTGAGAAAGTATTTTTTTGTGCAGCCATGTCAAGATATTAATTTTTTAATTTAAAAAGTAATTTCCTGAAAACAAATATTTCCTTAATTTTTCTTATTTAAATTTCAATCTGTAAATAAAAAATAAAATATTTCTCATTTAAGCTTGGCTTTGTATATTAAAAAAACAAAATATTTCTTAATTGAGGCTAAAAATGAGAAAACAATCAATTTTGACGGAGTTAGCCTTAATTGTCTGGAAGAAGAATCACATGATACTCAATTGTAATGTTTTAAACCACATGAGGTTTCAAACCACTAGGGTAGAGTTTGTACTTTCCCCTATTTATTAGATGCATACTACGATGACTCACATATAAGTGAGGTATGATGCCTCACTCCTACATTTTCTGGTAAAAAACTCACTTTCGGTGGTAAAATCAACACATTCGATGGTATTTTTTTCTTTTACTACTAAATGTGAGTTTTTTGACCACTATATGTATTGTTTTACTAGAAAATGTATTTAGTGACGCATGATGCGTCACTTTTAAATGAGTCATTGTAGAACCCACTTTTTTTAACGCTAATGATTATGAGCTACACAATTGGAAGTGTCTCTTCCTCTCCCCTCAAAGCCATTTCATCCTAGGCTGTGATCCTGCAACCTTGCCTTTTAATTGGGTGAAAGATGCTGCTTGGTAGTGCGAGAGAATCCAAACTTCCTCGAAGAAGCTATAAGTACGATAATGAAATTTCCAATTTCATTTAGATCTTAACCAAGCTAGATATACTTCATACAGTTTTATGGCTTTAACAGGGATGCACTATTGAAAGTTTTGTGGAGAGCTTTTCTGTCTTGGTGTATAAGTCAGCACTCATATGCACTCTCGACTTGTTAGTCTCTTTCATTTCATTGCTAGTTACTTTCTAGACATTACTTTTGACATTCTTTTGCAGTAATACAGTGTGGGTGAACTCATATGATCAACTCAAAGAGGCAATATCCTCGGGCAAATGGGCTGAGGGTTATTGGTCAGCTAGGTAGAGTTTATTTCTTCATCTTTTGTTGCCATGGACGTATTATTGTTACATTATGAGTGAGGTACATTCTTGCATTCTAATTATGCTCTTGTTACTGCAACTATAGTGATGCAGATGAATTAAGAGTGAAAGAAGAAACAGGAGCCACCCTAAGGTGTTTCCCTTTTAAGCAGCACGAGGAGAGTGACCCAAACTTCAAGAAATGCTTCATGACAGGCAACCCAGCTGAGGAAGTTGCCATTTTTGCGAAATCTTACTAGGTTTGTGATATATCTTCAAACACAAAAATGTTTTTGTTTGTGGGAACTTTTTAATGGGTTTCTTCTTCGTCTTAGAGTATAATTTGAATCGAATTAACCAAAACAATGTAATTTATTAATTCTCACGAATCTGTCATGATTTTTGGTCCCCAATTATGGAGGTCAGGCTGTTTCCGTTAAAGGGAAATTGCTGTTATTGGCTGATATATTGATATATAGTGAAATGTATTGTGTATTATTGTGGAATGGATTATCTTCTTGTAGATTAGATTATTGTAAAACGAAGAAGCCTTCCGTTGTTTTACAAAGAATGCAAGAAACATGGGGTAGAGATAAGAAACTGACGAAAAATGAGAGGTGAAAAGTAAAAACAGAGAGGCTAACGGGCAACCTAGGATAAAGACAACACTGTGTCTTAACCTTTATTATGCATTACGGCTTTGTCGATTCGTGAAAGCTGTGGGTGGTGGGATCCTCTCTCCATTCAGTCACAAGGTCGCCAATTATTATACCTGGGCCGTTGATCTGCCATCTTATGGGCCCTTTCATGGACGTGGAAGGATCAGATGCGATTGGGCTGTTCAATCAACTGAAGGAGAGGAAAATCTTTTGACTTCTTGGGCTGGTGGGGTTCTTGTTTGGGAGACTTTAGCCTGGTGGGGTTTCCTTCCGTGGAGTAAAAGTCACGCGGTGACCCTGAGGGAAAGTGGAACGAATAGCAATATATCATAAAGTATGCTTGTTTAAAACTTCAATTCATCATAATCATAGTAATATCAATATGTTTAGTACAAATCAGTGTTTAGTAAAATAATATATCGGACACAAATTTAATTTTTTAAAATTATGTTTTTTTTTCATATCATGTTTTGTAATTCTATTCCTGACTATTGTAAGCAGAATGAAACCTTAAGTTGAGACCTCTATTTCAACTACAGTTAAATTATTATTTTGGATGGAGGTACTATTCACTTTGAAAGCTTCTTGCACTTTAAATTTTATATAAATATTTTATTAGTAATTTAAAAAAAAAAAAGAAAATTAAAGTACCCTTTAAGAATGTATATAATTGCCTTGTTTTCCTGAGAGTGTTTTTGTTCAATTAAAAATGATGTACAGTTGAAGAATATTAGAAACTCTCAAAAGTGCATCCCACCTTTAAAATTGCTGATATAATTTATATATTGGAAAATAATATTTATTTCCCGATGATAGATTCCAAAACTTTTACAACATAAAATAAAAATATAAATGCTACCATATTTTAATTAGTAGGTTAATTAGATGAAGGAAAAAATAATTTAAATATCAATGACATTAACTAAAAGTTAGGCTCCAACCGTGGGAGATTACGTTTACCTTCGGCTCCAACCGTACAAACAGCAGTCAGTTGTCCAACAACACAACTCGAAGTTTTCTCCACGGTTCTACAGGCCATTCAAAGTGCTGGAAAAACTGGGCTCGTTGCATATAAGCTGAAGCTTCCTCCTACGGCGCAAGTCCACCCCGTGTTCCACGTATCGAACTTGAAGAAGAAGTTAGGGGCTCGAAATCAGCAATCGGAATCCTTACCGCCTACAGCATCTGATGGAACCTTTAAGCCTGAACCAGAAGAAATCATACAACTTGAAAGTGGTTATTGTTTTTTAAGTAGATTTAAAATAAGGATCAACAATTTTTTTTGGTAAATGAAGAGAATTTTTAAATCAATGCATTTAAGTATCACGTCAACGTTATGAAAAACATATCGTTTTTTTTTACATAATAACATATCATTCATTTAATTGTGTTTTGATCTTTTTTATGTTTAGACGTGAGACTTTTAGTTCATACTAGTTTTTGATTCGTTACTCATTAACTAAAACACGAGTATGAATATAAAAAATAAGGTCTATTAAAAAACGAATATTTTTAGTTCGTGCCTATTGATCTGCTATCTGTAAGATCCAACTTGTATCTGACTCGGGTTGTTGTTTTCTCATTTAAATAGGAGATTTTTTGTCAATATTCGTTTTTAACTCGTTACCTTTCTGCTAAAACATTGATATGAATATGAAAAATAAAATCTGTTAAAAAAATATTTTTAACCCGTATTTATTGATCAACTATCCATAAAACCCGATTCGACCTGAGCTGACTGTTTTTCATCTCTACACATGCCTTTAGTACGGTAATGAAAAGCATTAAAATCCTTATCCAAAGAAACAGGAACAATGTTCAAAACCCCACAACCCTTGCTAAAAGAAATAAAAAAAATTTGTGTATTGATCTAATTTTCTTTTGAATTGGTCAGAGAGAAACTTCATCTTTGGAATACTACTGAAAAAAAAACTTCATCTTTGAAATAAAATTTAAATTTAAATACTATAATAATTAACCCAAAAATTAGGGGACGAGATGTGGTGTTGAAAAGAAATATGGAAAGAGTGAGGGACCACTAAAGAAAACCGAAAGTAACACATTATAAAATATATATATTTCGTAATTGCCGTGTTCGTCGATAAATTCCAGTCAATATCATCCTTTTTGATTGGCCACTATTTGACTATTGACTTTGCAATTTGCCGTGGGCCCCTGGCAACCCAGTCGAGGCTTGGAGATTTTTTTTTTCTTTTCCTAATTTTTTTTGGTAATTTAGGGAATAAGCCGACTAACCAAGGGTATTATAGGTACAAAGTCGATCATAAATACGTGGTGGTAGGGTATCTTCCGCTGGTGTTCAACGAACAAGGAAAAGAGAGGAAGCGAAGGCTGCTTCAAAGAAGAAATAATCAGAAGAGTGAAGGTCCAGCGATCGGCATTCAAGGGTCCGATAATCGGACGATCACCATTCATCGACTGGTTGTCGACAATTGAAGACTTTATTGATAACCAAGAAGAAGAAGAATTAAATCTTGCGGTTGTTTCATTTTTTCTCTCGTCAGGATTTGAAGATTTGTGTGACAGAGGTTTCTGTGATTCCAAACTCATCAAAGTTTCTTCAAATCTCGAATCGCGGCGATTTTGATGAAAAAAGAACAGGTATTAAAAAACCCTAGTTTTTGATTTCTACGCTTTCTTTGTGGTTAATTTTTCCTTCGAGCGGAGGAGATTATTTGCTTCGATATCTACGATTCGATTTGGATTTGTTTGATATGCCTCCTTCGCGTGGCCTACAAAAGGCTTGAATACTCCACGACTGCGCGGATCTTCATTCGATAGGCACCACTGAACGATTTAGGAGTTTTGAAGAACTGACGGCCATATACTGGCCCATCAGATGAGATTTCTGGCTGAGATTCTCCTAGATTAGTTATAGAAGCTAAATCTTGATATACAGATAATTCTTGTATTCATCGATACTATTGAAACCATATTGTTCTGCCCCGCGTGAGATTGACTTTGCTTTGTGAGGTGTTGAATTGGGCTTTCAAGAATTGGACCGCTTCCAGCTCTGGATCTACTTCTTTAGTGACACTTTGCGTGCTTGGCAAAAGAAGTTGTGTTTGCTGCCTTCTACGTGGACGACGTAAATTGAATAAATAGATTTAACGGAATTTCGTCTGGTATGCAGTAGCTATGGTGACGAAGGAAGGTGCTAGTTTCTCTTTTAAATTTGTTACTAGTCGATCTGGACATGATATCTCATATTTGTATGATTCGATCTACATGCTTTGCAATTTAAGAAGCCCCATATTCTTATTTTCTGCAGAAAATAGGCAGTTGATGTGCTTCATGATATGTGGCTTTGGTTAGGGGAATTGGGGCTTTTGTTCTATAACAGTGGAAGATATGGAGTGGCTGAGTTGCTTAGATTTATATTTGCTTCGGCTGTTTGCAGCCCATACAAAAATTCGGGACAGGATTTTGAGATTAGGAGATGAGGTGGTCCTTCAGTGATGGGATTTTATGTTTTGGATGCTCTTTGGGCTGGTGGTTATTTGACAGAGTCGAATGGAATCTTGTGCAACAGTATTGTTGCCCTTCATTTGCATAGAGTGAAAGGACCATAACTTTTCTCTGATCGGCTAGTAATAATGTGGAAAACATTCATAGATAAAATTACATGCTGAATCACCATTTTTGGGTGTTAAAACTCTACCGTGTCTGAATTATGAACGCACTGTAGTTTGTTATATTTATGTTTTATTCTCTTAAATCTTAATTATGTGGTTGCAAAGAAGCCTGGTTCCAAATATAAGGAACCCAGTATGTTGAAAGCTACATTCTCAATTGGGAGCTTTTGCAGGCCTATCTACCTCAAGGTAATGGCCTGTAGAGGCATATGCTGGCAGTCTTGTTATCAACTTTTGGGCTTGATAACAATGTTTTCTTTATTTTCATTGTCAATATGTGGACTCTGTTATGCTGTATTTTATTGTATTATGCATAAATATATACGCTGATCATATCTTTATATTTTACAGGAGAGGCAAACACCAAGACAACTAAAGTATTGAATTTTAGTTGTGATTGCTAGGAGAATCTATCTGTTCTGCCAAATGACTTGAAAGATTGGGGACGATTTAGCAGTAAGTTTCCAGGATTTCTTGTTATCACCACTATTGCTAACTTAACTACCACTGAGACCATGAAACTTCATAATGATAGTTTTCCAGGATTTCTTGTTATCCCACCTATGGCTAACTCAAGTAACTACCTTGGAAACCATGAAACCTCATGATAGTTTTACAGATTATAGATGGATACAGTTCAATGATTTAGATCCAGACTAGCTTTGAGTTGAACTTAACATAGAAACTCAATTTAATTCTTCACTCAGATCAATCTCTTAACCATCTATCCACAGAAGGTGTTTCATGATAATTGTGCCAATGTGTTTGGTAGCGCTGTCAGATAGTGTGGCCATGTGCATAGCATTGCTGCCTATTTAATTTTATCATTGGCATGTGTTTTATTGGAGCTTTACTTTGATTTTTTACAGACTGAGTTCTGTACTTGCACTGGGAGTATTCCTGCTACACTGGTGTCAAGTAGAAAGAAAGGAGTGACGGCGTCCTGCAAAACTTGTCCTGGTAGACCATTAGTTGATGGGATAGGATCTTTTTCTGGAAGCATGATGAGCACAGTAGGTGTAGAACTTACAAATTTCATAAATCCTGACTTGACTTGGAAGACGGCTGCGAAGGGGACTAGGAGTGCAACAAGGCGTGCTAGGAAACGAATTGCTGGGAAGGCAACTCGGGGGGTGGAGGCAACAAATAAGAGTGCCAGAGAGGTGGAGGGTATGGCGGTTTCTGAATCTGAGAAGGTTAATATTGCATTTTCTTGATTGTTGCTCTTTTTTTTTTCTTTTTCAAACAAAATTGCCTTGTAGAATTCTCATGATATTCATTCTTAATTTTTCATTTGTCTATTTGGCAGCTTGGTGTTGCTGTTCTAGGACGGCGCTTCAAAGGCAAAGTAGAGCATGTTCCAATAAAGAAAAGGAGATTTATTGTTCAGTCTCCATCACCACCACCTCCACAGACCCCTTCTCCACATCTTGAAGTCCCTGGAGAGTTTGTACATGCTCAAGATGCTTCAGGCGTTGAACATACTAGTCGGAACTCAAAGGGTAGGCAAAGGCCCGTGAGAAATGATGCTTCTACTATGATTAAGTTTCATTCTGGTGTAGTTCATGGGAAGACTTCAGAGGTAACAATTGAGAAGCTTGATTGCGTTGGGGACTTCTCTGGTATTGAGATACTTGCAGCTGTTGCTTGTAATAGTGGTGTGGGTGATGATATCAATCATGCTGAGGGGAACCCATTGATAGAAGAACCAATACTAATGGAACCTAGCTCATCAGCTTCTGCTATGCATGTGGTAGAAACAACTGCATCTCCGGAGACAGCCTCAGTGTCCCCAAAAGATATGGTTCACGAAGATGAAACTGAAAACGCTGTTTTTCATGGTAATCCTGTTGCTGTTTCACATGAATCTCCTGCTGATGAGAATAACAGAATGGTGGAGAATTTTGTTTCCTTGAGAGATGACAGGTCACATTGGGATTTAAATCTTTCTATGGATGCCTGGGAGCAACCTTGTGATTTTGGTCATGATGAGTCTCAAATGGTTGTTCAAGATGTCTCTGTGAGCAGGAGTGAAAAGCTGCAGGTTTTGCAAGATTGTGAGATTCGGAGGGAAGATCGTGATTACAACTCCGATGACACTGCAGACGGAGTGGTTCCATATGATATAAATGGGAACATCTCCATGCCTTCAGATTTGAGAGACTTCCCTGTTCCGTCTAATGGGTCAGACAGAAAGGAAGATAAGCTGGGAGGATGCTCTGACGTTTCCAGGAACCAAGATGAATGTGTTTTGACTCTAACAGCTAATTCCCAGGAATGCTTGATTTCTAATGTTGCTGATGCTAAAGTGTTGACTCAGGTTGTACGCATAGATGCATGCCTAGACAGTTCTGCCTACCCAGATAATATTGCAAGCACAGGGTTGTCTGAGGAAATTAAAAGAATGCCATCATACAGTGGTAATGCCAATCAGAGTACGGAAGATGACGCTTCTGATATGGAGCTGGGAAAAATGTTGTGTGTAGAAAATGTTCAGGTGGCGGATTCTGATCTTGCTTCTCCTTATGTACCAGTTTTAGAGAAGGTTACTTGTGAGATTGACAGCACTATTCTCAACGAAGATGGTGGTTTGCATCTTGAGAAGAGTTCTGCTCAAGAGACGATTAGAGTAGACAGAGATCGACATGTGGCCAATGTTCCTCTTAGAGTTGAGCCTGTTAGTCTAGTAGAAGAAGTGGGTATTGACCATTCTTCACCCAAGTGTGGAGATACATCTGCATCTAGTGGAGATGACAAAGCTGTGGTAACTATGGATGCAAAAGGACAAGCTGATGGACCTTCAGCAGTTCCTATTGCTGAAATTGATTGTACAGCTCAAGTTGGGTCTGAAGAGTTGATGCACAACTCTTCTGGAAACTTCCCAATTTCCCAGGGAGTAGGTGGATCTACCTCTCATGAAGTTTGCAGAATATATGATAATGGTCCTACATGTAGCTTAGATCTACCCCTTCTCACTATAGAAGATCCTTCTTATGACAGCTATGGCTCGGATGTTTCACAAGATGATAAAGATCATTTTATTGGGCAAAACTCTACGGAACTTCAGGCTGGTTATGACTCTCAGTTTGAGGATGGGGAGTTGAGGGAATCAGATCCATGCTGGGAGGAAAATGAGGGAGAAGGTGGGGAAATGGAACACGTGGACTATGAGTTTGAGTCCGAGGAAGAAAGATTATATCACTTTGCTGAGAGTAGTGAGAACAAAATGGAGGTTGTGAATGGGCTGAGTTCAGAATTTGATTTTGTGGTTGAAAACGTTGGTGTCACTGAAGAGCCTTTGAGAGGGAATTCAGTGAGCTCGAGAACAGGAATGTCTGAAATGAGTGATGGCAGCAAAATAAAGAAGCATGCTGTTGTTTGCATGGATGGTTCTGATGCCAAGGATTGTTCTTCTAGCGTGGTTGGATTTAAGGCATCCAAGAGGGAGTTGCTTTCACAGGTTGAAGGATCATTATCCTCTGGTGCCATGCAGAGGGGCAGGTGAATTTTATGGATCCATTTTCTATTTTGTCCAGTCCAGTTATCCAAATCTAATTGCTTGATGACTAATTATTCTTCTGTTTTCAGGTCTGACATTTTCGATGATTCATATCCTCGGGATGAGAGTGATGCTGGTTCTGATAAATTCATGGGAAGGGACAGACCTCCATTTCATGTGCGTGCCAGAAGCCCCGGAGGTGGTCACTTTGTCAATCCTTCAATGGGTTATTCGGATTCTAAACGTCGTCATTCACCTCTTCATAATGGCCCTTATTCTGGGCGCCTGAGACCAAAACGTGTTATTGAGGGCCGTGGATATGCCTTGGGATCAGACCATACAGTACCAGGAGCAGCAGCAGGGGTTAGTGGACTGGACAACCACATTCGAAGGCAATTCTTTAACTCTTCCTCAAATGGTGCGTACCGGAGCTTCATTAGGAGGAAAGCTCCAGCAGATAGGGACAATACTTATGGTATGCACACAGGAATTTTACCTGCAAGAGATACTAGTCCTGACAGGAGTAGGTTTAGAAGATACCCGCAAGGAGTTAGCAGAGGCCTTAGGGATATTCATAGGCCCATGCCAGACAACTCCACTGACTACTCTGGTCGCATGCCACAGCGTTTAGCTAGGAGAGAAAGAAGCATTTCTCCTCCTGGTGGAGGAAGACCTCATTATACTCAACCCTACAAGAAGTCTCGGTCAAGATCCAGAAGCCGTTCCCCTGTTTCATGGCATCGCACTAGATCACCAAATTTTAGGCCGGATGCTAGAATGGAGAGAGTGAGGTTGCCATTTCAGAAGCGCTTTGCAGCAGATAGTGAAGAAGGCTTCATGTCCCCACCAAGAAACCGCTTCTCACCACAGCGTAATTCGAGGTGGTTTGAGGAGCGGACCTATGCTGTGGGTAATTTTAGGGGCTTCACGTCCCCACCAAGAAACCGCTTCTCACCACAGCGTAATTCAAGATGGTTTGAGGAGTGGAACTCCGGTCTGGATAATTTTAAGGGCAGGAAATCGCCTGCAAGGATGTTCCGTGAGAACCCAAGGTTTGATTCGGTGCGTTCTATTCGAAGAGTGAATTCAGATGATTACTGCAGACCCTTGATACGTTCGAGAAGATATCCTGATATGGCTGCTGGTGGCAGGGGGTGTAAATATGAAGGCAGTGACGATGATAAACATGGGAACAAGTATGAGATGATTCACCGCGTGAGGCGCTATGATACAGATGGTGTTGCGCGGCGGTTCAGGTATGACGCAGAAGACTCCTTTGTGGTTAATGACTCGTGACTATGAATGACTGCAGATAAGGGTATGATTAGGAGCGTCCTAGGGACACCCAGGATAACTAGTGAAGAGCTGTTATTTAAGATACAATAATTGCTAGCCGCAATTCATTTGGATTGGGAAATGCATGACTCGAAAGAAGTTTCATGATGGCTGCATCTTTATATGCCTCTAAATTGCTTTTGAATGGGAAATCTTCATCTCTTGAGCATTTACGTTTTGACCAAGGAACATCTGGATTCCATCAAATTTTCTTGCTGGTGGTGTTTGGAGAACTTCTCTCCAGTCTGACGTCTTTTTTTTCCTAACCCTTAGGTGTCAGTGTTCCTTTTTGATAATATTTTTCTTCCCCTTTTTTAAATTTTATGGTCATTTTCTTCTGCTGGCCGGCGTTGCTATTGTAACCACCATCCAATTCCATGATGATTAGTGGAAATTTAATGTTTCTGCAATGCTTTAATTTGATTGTCCTCTAAACAACCTCTCAATTGAGCGCCTGTCTTCTAATTTTTCATTTTATTGGTGGCTGTACAATCGTTGAACATAGTTTTTAAAACAATTTATGTTTTATAAAAAAAAATTGAAGTCGAAAATAAGTTTTTAAGAAGCTGAAGTTATCTTAAAAAACCATTTTAGCTTTTAGCTTCACAGCTATTTCGCTAATAATGGGTTACTGAGCCAAACGTCAAAATCATTAACCCTTTCTTGTTGCCTTGCCACATTATTGAGCACTTTGCTTATTGATGCTTGAATGTTAAAAGGGTGGAATTAGAACACTTGGTCTACTGATTTCATGCCTGTGATTGTAATTATGGCTCATCCTTATTCGCCATGATTACAATGCTAGGAAGTTCATATTCATAGTTTCATCTCTATCTAAAGGAAACTAAGCATATGGTTGGATAGCGAGTATCAATATTTAGAGGGCCTGATACTACTGGATAATGATTTTTGCGCTGTCTGATCTTGAAGCTTTTCTTCTATTTTTTTCACATGATATCATATCATATACATTAATAACGACTAATGAACGGAGATATTCCTTACATTACATGTAGAATCAAGGACTAATGATCTCCCAATTTGAATTGGAACCTAACATCCTCGTAATGTTGTTTTGTTTTGGATTTGTCAATGAACAGAAAGACCAGTGATCTTCTTTGGCTCACCAGCTGAAACTCATGGACTCAAAATGTATGTTACTTGCCAACCCAGATGAGCAGATTGCAGCCACTTCTTGCCTCATCTTCCTCGGGCCGCTTACAAGAACTCCAGCACTTGTTCCTTCACACTCACTCAGTACCTCTGCAACAAATAACGAACCGTTTGATTCAGAATTTGAGAAAATAACCTTTTTCAAGGTTAAAGGACAATAAAAAGAAATTAAGTGGGTTTGATAGAATTTTACTCTTCAAATTAGGTCTTTCACCATAGTGAACCTTAGCAGATTGGAGAAAAGACTGATGAGGAAGGCTCTCTAATTCTCTGTCAGCATTGTAGAGCCATGGGCCTGGCGATGACATTGGTGTCGGCTTTTCCATGTTCTGAATCTGTCTTCCTTCCTTCAAATTCTGTTTCTTGTTCAAAAGAAAAGCTGCAGTTGCAGCCATGACTATGGAGAGAGAAATAAATAACATGTTAAGCGCAGCTCTTGGAGCATAAGCGTATATCATATCGGTGTTGTGATCAATTGGGTATATATAATATCTTGTGAGAATGCCTATGAGCAGAAGAAAGATGACAAAAGATGATGAGATTATTGCAGCAAGCCAGAGCCAGCTTTTTGGCCCTAAAATTGCTGAAATTGGTGAATCTAATGCATTAGGCTTGAACCATATAGTGCGGAGGAGTTTCTTCGCATCTGCTGTGGGTTCTTTCTCCCTTGTTATGTAGGCTTCAATTTGTAATTGTAAACGAGAAATGTCAATGGTGGTGCCTGAAACTGGAAGTAGGAGGTCTATAATGGTGACATCAAGAGATTTCTTGAAAGCGCATATGAGAAGAACCCGTGGAGTCTTGCCAGTAGATGTGTTGGCCGTGAAGAGGAGGTCACGGATGATGGAGATGAAAGGAGTAATGCCGCTTCCTCCACTCACTAGGACAAGCATCTCGTGCCTTCACCATGAGAAAAGTGAGTAGAATGTGTTTTTATGAGAAAATTGAGAAAAAAATGAAGAAAATTGATGTTTTTCTTTGACTTATAAATCATAATTCTCACAAATTGGTGGGATTTGAGAGTGAAAAATAGGTAAAAATCAATCTCACTTTCTTGTTATCCTTCTCAGTTTCTTTCTTCCCAAATTTTTTTTAATCATCTCTACTAAATACAATAAGAAAAATCAATTTCACTTATCTTTTTTATTTTTCAACCTTTATTTTTTTTCCTCCCTCCGACTCTTCAAGAGAAATAAAAGGCAATACTATTGTAACTCCTTCGCTTGAATTGCCAGTGAAAAAGGGTGATTGCAACTCCCCAGTATCAGTTATGAAAATATGTTAAAAAGTACCTTAGGAAATGGGTTGAAGCAAGTCCATAAGGTCCTTCAACAGAGACCTTAAGTCGATCCATCGGGGAAGAGGATGATAGCTTCTGATACAATTCGCGAGACCAACTTCCTTTGCTTTTGATGACGACGCTTAGCTTATCAGAATCCATTCTACTACTGGACGTAATTGTAAAAGGATGCCATTGCAGCTTGGAAATCCCAGGCACATTTATGAACATGATGCTTGTTGGATTATAACTCAACTCTATCACCAAGAAAAAAAACGAAAGCAGAGGAATATCATCACAAATCCCATCTCCCTATTTAGTGATCATCTAATGTCAATAAATGTGGTTAAATAATGGTGGGGAGTAAACGAATTCCACAAAATTTTATGGAATTCATTTGCAATTCCATGATTTATTATGTTTGGACATCTAATAAACTTTGACATGAAATGAATTCCATACTTCATTTGATTTTAAATGGAGGGTAAAATCAAGTTTAATTTTACCTGAGTTCTTGGAGAAGTTCAATTCAACAATTTCACAGGGTAAAATACGTGCTGAAACCAAGCAAACCCTTCGTTGAGATTGTAAGAATCTCAAGAATCGATCGATCAGGAAGAGGTAGAAACCAGGGAGCATGATGCAAGAAGATGAGAACCCGACATGAAAAACATAGAAAACGACGAAGAGAGTGTAGAGATAATGAGTGTAGAAGAAGAGCTCGAACATCTTTCGCCTTATCCGTGGAAGGGTTGTCACCCACATACCTAATCCAGAGAGCAAAGCTACTCCTCCAGCTAAGTTGGAAACACCAACCTTGTTCCATTTCAGCATCTGCAAGTCACAGCACAAAAATGCGTTTGTAAAACATAATGTCAAATTAATGTGCCACTATAATCAATATTTGAACTACTAATAGAGAATGTAGGGTGGGTTTAGTTTTAGAAATCGTATCTGTTTCCTGTTTTCTGTTTTTTTTCCGTACAAAATAAAAAAAAAGGAGTTAAAATGTGTTTGACAGTCTAAGGAATTAAAAGTAAACATGTAAGCAAAAGATGAAAACAGTTTTCATTTCTAAAAATAGAAAAACTTTTTCAAAATCGAACACATCGTTTCTGTTTTACCTCTGAAATTTGATCTCTACTAGTCCAAAAGACAACGTAACATAGAGAATGCGCCGTGAAGAGGGTCATGGCAATATTTCCAATCCAAATATGGTACTTGATGGTCGCCTCCGATGTGAGGCCAAAAAGCTGCAGAATCGAAGATCCTCTAGTCACCGGATAGAAGAGAAAGGCTAAGCAGATGTTCCCAACAAGACCAAGTGCTAGACCTGACATTTCCAATTTAGCCTCCCAGCTGTTTTCAATACAATCACACTGTGTTCTTAGATTAATTAAAAACAGAGCTCAACATATATAGAAAAGAATTGTTTTTACTAATAAAGGAAAGATTACATATTTTGATAGTTACTTTTTTGACGTTAACTTCCAGTCACTCAAAGGTGTTAAAACTCATAAAAATACATAATTTTTTTCTTAAAACCTTTAAATGTCCTTGTGATCTTTTACTCTTTTCCGTTGATATTTAGCTGATTTTGTTAAGTCAATGTTAATCAAAGGTAGATTTTCAAAATTCCGTAGATTTCACAATACTATAAGGAAGGAAAAGGTAATTTCCCCAAAAGAAAAGGTTAAAAAATGAACTTAAATTTTTTAAATAATTAAGTAGTTTAATTTGTTATATAATTAATCAAGTAATCAAGCAAGTTTGTTGAGTAGTTATTCTTACACTTGCTCTCCCTCATGTGCTGCCTGTTGTCTTATTTTGGCAAACATACCATTCAAGTAAGAAGATTGAGACCAGACCAACAATCCAATAAACATGGTTAAAATTGATAACTCTATCCAAGTTACAATCCCTAGAGGTCCCTTCACAAGCAACGGTCGTTTCCATGAGGCAAGATGATCAGGTTTCAAGACTTTGCTGTTTCCAATAAATCACACATTAGAACCGTTTATGAAAAACTATAAACCATTGTTACCGTTAGGCCAAACAAGACCATAATTGAGAGATGCATGTCTCGGTCGATGAATGTCGCCTAAGGCATTGATCTCTCGATTATTGAAGAATAGTTGAACTCAGAAAAAAAACGAGAGAGAAAATGATATTTACTAGAGAGCATTTACCTATTCGTGTCATGATCAGCAGATTTCTTCCCCAGTTGAAGGTATAAACAGCTCAAAGCAGCAATGAAGAGGATGGGAAAAGTGTAAATCAGCATGGTTGCACCTTTATCACAGAGAGCATTTAACATAAATCAAAGCATACCCTCGTAAAAGAGTGATCTTCCTTTGAGAACAATACAATGAAACAGTGAACTTAAAAACCTGTTTAAAGCACATAATGAACAAATTAATAATGAACAGAGACCTTGTTTTCCAAAATATGTAGAATCAGTTTTTTGATGGATTTCAGGTAACCATTCTTCAAAAAACTTGTTTGTGGGACTCATAATACAAATCATCATGTACCCAATAAGGATCACCATTATTAGCACCCATATTGCTGATCTAATTGTGCTCTTCATTACTTCAAAAGAAGTATCTCTGTCTCTCTCTTTGATTTATTGATGCCCTTTAAATAGCTAGAAAATTTCATATTTTATAGTTTTTTGTTTCAGTATTAGGAGTAGTTTCTATTTTGTTGTTTTTTTTTTCAAAATATTTCGAGTTATAATTAAAGATGAAGTTGTTGAATGATCACGTTAAATTATTTTTTTTGACTTTTATTTAATTATTTATGTGATTGTATTTTTACATGAAGTTGTGCAACATGTAGATAGTAACCAAAAAAAAAATTATATCTCATAAAAAAATATAATCTTAAATTAACTGATGTTTTGGATGAATTAGTTAACCACAATGAAAGATTTTACAAGCCAAATTATGTGTCAGTTATATTTTTGGATCTTTGAACAAATAATTGACTGTTAATTTGAGAGCTGATAATGAGCCAAAACGGTCGGATACTCCTACTAATTAAGGCTTCAGCGTTCCTTCCAGTGCAATTGCCTCTCGTGTAATTAATCTATTATTTTAGTCATTTTCGATGTTCCAAAACTAGCTTCTCCACGTTAACATAGCAAGACTTTTAAAATAATCGATATGAAAACTATTTAAGATTCTTGTTCATGTTCTCCAAGGATTCAAAAATTGAACATATTTTTTCACATAATCTAAGTTTGGCCCGAAAATTGTTTGAACATATTTTTTGTCTTAGCCCGTAAAATTTAAGGGCTGGACCAAGCTAGGCTTTCAGGCCACTAAGCTCATGATCACCTCTACTGAAGGGAAGCTGTAGTAAACTTGAATTGCTTTTTAGTAGTTTTATTTAGGCAAAAGGGAAGCATCACCGTTTTCACCAACTTATTTGAGATGTTTACATCAGAGAAATTAATATCTTTACAAGAAAAGAAGCCCACGACTATTTAGTTCTGTTGCATGTTATTCCTTAGGCATCAGATCCCTTATTATATATGGTAATTACAAAGACTAGCAACAAATGCATCACCAGTTGAAGCTAACTGACTCGAAGTGAAGGTTCTCTGCCAATCTCGATGAGCAAATTTTTGCAACTTCATGTCGCATCTTCCTCGGACCACAGACTAAAACTCCAGAATCTGATCCTTTGCTTTCAAACAGTATTTCTGCAATATCAATAGACATTGTCACTTATCCCAGAAATAAATATTATCAGTAATTCTAGGGTGGTGCATTTATTGTCTATGTTTACCTTTGATTCAAGTATGAGTGCGAGAAGTTCTTGTATAGATCAAGTCCTTGTGTATCAAGTGAATCTTCACTTTTCATCGTTGGTGAGAGAATATTTTGCATCTTAGACATCGCTAATGTACTTGATCCACGAGAACCCGATCTAGGCAAGAATTACTTGTTGTACATGTCTAGATGAAGAGTCCATAATTAATATAAAATGAATTTTTTAAATAAAACACACCAAACAAATTATTTTAAACATGTGCAGTTAAAAGATGACACATCAATCATGTATTTATATTGATGAATTAACCATTGATTAACTGAACCTGATTAATGGATAAATAAACAAATTACTACATGATTAATGTTTCATCTTGTGATTGAACAGACCTAAAATCATACGTGTTTAGGCCCGTCCTACCCAAAAGTTTCTCCTATATAACATAATTTGCTGTCGGGTAGTAGCACTACTAGTAGTAACAGCAGCAAGGCTACTTACTCTTGAGATTAGGCCTTGCACCAAAATGGACCTTAGTAGCTTGAACAAGGGACTGAAAGGGAAGACTTTCAAGCTCCCTATCACCACTGCAAAACCATGAACCTGGTGATGTTGGTGTTGGCACTTCCAGCTTCTGTATTTGCTTCCCTTCCATGGAATTCTGTTTCTTGCACCATAGGAAAACTGCACTAGAAGCAATGAAAACACAAGCACAAACCAAAAACATGTCCCAAAGTGCTCTGTAAGAGAAATGGTAAATTTTATAAGTGTTGTGATCAATTGGGTATATATAATATCGAGTAATGATGCCCAGAAGGAGGAGGAACATGACAAATGATGATGAGGTTATCGCACCAAGCCATAGCCAATTGTTGGTGCCAAGAACAGCAGAAATGGGTGAGTCCAAGGGGTTTGGCTTAAACCATTTTGTTTGCAGGAGTTTCTGGGTTCCTGTATTTGGCTGCTCTTTCTCTCTGGTGATATAGGCTTCGATCTGCAAGTTTATATGAGAAATCTGTGCAGGTGTGCCAGAGATGGGTAGCAACAGGTCTAGCATAGAAAGGTCAGCATAGTTCTTGAAAGCACAAATGAGAAGAACTCGCGGAACCCAGCAGTTTGGCTTTTGGCTTTGGAAAATGATCTCTCGGATTATTGAGATAAAGGGAGCAATGCCACTACCTCCACTCACCATAATCAACGCTTCATGCCTGTGGAGAAAACTGTTTAGCGTTGATAAAGCATCTATTACAATAACTGTTTTTAAACAAATTCAATTTTTTAAAAACTATTTTTAGCTTCCTGTTCTTCTCTAAAACAGAAACCATTTTTGAAACTCTACCAAACTGTAAAATAAACATGATATTGAAACTCATGTATTTAATTATAATGATAAAGGGTGCATTCACATTTGAAAATTCATCAGTTTTTTAGGATTTTTTTTGTACAAAAAACTGAAATTTCTATCAAATTTGAGCGGACCTAAAGGCTTTATAATTTTCTATTTGCCAGGTCCTATGTGTTATGAAAATGATGACCTTAGAAAATTAGATGAATTAGGCCCATAGGGTCCTTCAGTGGAAACTTCAAGCCGATCCAAGGAGGAAGAGATTTGTTGGTAAAGCTTCTGAGACCAACTTCCCTCACTTTTGATAAAAATGCTGAGGTTATCTGGCTCTATGTTACAGTTGGAGGTAATTGTAAAAGGGTGCCACTGCAGCTTGGAAATGCTAGGCACATTTATGAATAAGATGCTTGTGGGATGATAATACAATCCTGGTAAATAAAAAAGAAAAGAAAAGACAAGTACCAGTTGATTAGCTAGGCAGTTCAAATATCTAAGAAATTATAAGTTAATTTTAACTTGAGATCTGTTTACCCTGTTACTCATACCTGTATAAGTTGGGTATCTATCTAAGTTTATGATATGTTTAAAAGTTACCCGTGGCCTGACCCACTCATAAAATTGTGGATTGGATTAACACATCAACGAGTTTTTACATGCTTAACATAAAATTGCATAACTCATATAACCGATTAAAATGATTCGTATGATTTACAACTTTACATGAATGATTATATATTAAACTCAATAAAAATGACCCAAGCCTTTTGGCTTAGTGGTAGCTTTCAGATTTTTCATATAAGAGACTCGGGTTCATTCTACGCTCATTCAGTGTACCATAAATATCAACTAAAACTTACATAAATGAAAAAATAATAAGTTACCCATGTAACCCATGAATCTGCCGTAAATGAATCAATCACAGATATTGATTTTATGATCCATATAAGATTATAGTATTTTAACCTGTGCAAATTTAACCTGTGATTCATATAACCCGGTCCAACCCAACCTAATAAGTCTGTTTGACACCTCTATTTGCAATATTATTTGGAAGAAATCAATCATAATTTATAATACTATAATAACCTGGATTTTTGAAGAAGTTCAGTTCAACAATGTCACATGGTAAGAGACGTGCCGAGATTAGTCTAGACCTTTGTCGCGATTGCAAAAATCTCAAATGTCGATCAATGAGGAAGAGGAAGATACCGGGAAGGATCATGCAGAAGAAGTAACCCCCGACATGCAATACATAGAAGAAGATGTATAAAGGGTAAAGATGGTGAGTGTAGAAGAAAAGCTCAAACATTTTTCTTCTAATGCGAGCGAAGCTTGTCACCCAGATTGCTACTGCAATCACTATTGCAATCTCTCCAGCTACATTTGATATCCCAGTTTTGCTCCATTCTAGCATCTGCATCATTACAAACACCCTCATAATTCATTTCTCAAGGAAGTTGTATTAATCAATGAAGCTACTAATGTTCATATTTTAGATGTTTGATTTACTATGTTTATGAGTTCAAAGGCAAAGGAAGGGAAATACTTTTTAAAAGGGAAATGAAGAGTAAGACTGGGATTGATCACTTACTCTTGTTTGAAAGTTTTATATGAAGTATAGTAAAGGAGGATAAATAAGCTCATTTTCTACGAAAGCCTACAACCTTCCCTCAATTTGGAATGGATTGGCTGGAGTTTTGATAGGTTACTGAGAAAACCTCAAAATCTTTCCCTTTTTCTATGAAAAAAAACCTTTCCAAACAGAGTAATTTAGTAATCATTTGTTTACTTTTCTTTACTTAACCCTTCAAGAACCACTTCCAAACGTAGTGTTACTGTAATCCCCAAAATAGACTTTTTTTTTATGAACACCTTGAACGCTAATAACTCACAAAATCATATATAAGTAATCATGCTACTTTACGACAATGCACTAATAGCATTGATTAACAATGATAAAACTAAGAGGTATTTTTTTGAAATTAACGTATATAATCAATCTTATAAATAACTATTTCTTTTCATTCTCTTATGTTTTTCTTAAATAAATTCTTTATAAATGTGTTGGTACAAATATTGTTATTTATGGTTTGTATTTTGGGTTAAACCCATAATCAGTGGAATAACAAAAGGGAAGCTCATTACTTAGGTTTAGTGTCATGTCATCACGAATTGGGGGACTTATGCCATAGAAAATAAAGAAAGAAAAAAAGAGAGAAAAAACCCATTGTTTTATACTCATGATCACGTCACCTTGTTAAGTCTTTGTTTTGGTTTCAAAAGCAACCAACAATAAAGCATGATGTCGATGCATATTATCTTCTCATGCATGTAGATTGAAACCAGCCACTTTCTTTGAACTTTTAAAAGGACAAAACAAAAAAGAGGAAAGGAACCTAACAAACCCACCTCTATGTGGTCAATATTCCTTACTACAATCAAACAAGAAGGACAAAACAATTCTGTCCATTCAAAAAGAGGAAAGGAATCTTTCATTCTATCACAAACAAAAATTAAAAACAACTCCATAGAAATAAATTAACAATAATCAAAATCGGAAACAGTTTAATTTGACTAAGAAAGTAATTAATACTCCTTAATTATAACTTGAAGTGTTTAATTTAACTGTAAGTACTTACCTCAGCCATATTATTGGTCATGGCCCAGTAGGTAATGTAACCTATTGTATGTGAAAAAAATAGGACCATTGAGAGATGTCCAAACCAGATATGGTACTTGATACCAGACTCTGAAGTCAGTCCAACTAGAGGCAAAATTGAAGATCCCCTTGTCACTGGGAAGAAGAGAAATGCCCAACAAATGTTTCCAACATATCCAAGTGTCAGCGACACACTACCCAACTTAATTTGCCACCTGCAAAATTCAACCCACTAATCTCACCAACATTATAGCACGATACATATCAGCAAATTTCAAATTCTAAGGTACTGTTTGGCCTAACTTCTCAAAGGTTTTACTTGTCATGAAACAAAAGGTAGGCCAGACATTGAAAAAAAGGGGTTTCCGAGAAAAATCAGAAGCTGTAAAACATATTCTAAAAAGACATAATGAGGGTTGTGAAGTTGCGTGCTAAACATGAATATCTATGCTTTTCAAGTCAAACTATCATCCTGTTAGCTGGATTAATGAAAGACATAATGAGGGTTGTGAATCACATAAGCTAGCTGTCTGTCCTGAAGATATCAGCCATATATATTACAGAGAAATCATATGCATATAGAAGATAAGGAGGATAAAAGATGGGTATTCTCTTGCGCACATATTTTTTTCTCTAACTAGTTAGGTTTGTAAAGGATTCTAGGACTTGTGAAATTAACCATGTTAAGATCTATAATATTCATGGTTGAAGAATGTAAATATATTTTAAAAGTCTGTAATACATACATTTTCTCCCCTGGTTTAAGCTTGTACGTGTGGAGGTTACCAAAGATGACTTGCAAGAAATTGGCCAGAGACCATATCAAGAGAGCAACAAACATGATTGCGAAAGTGAGCTCCAATGCAGTAACAATCCCAAAAGGAGCCATCACGAGCACCGGACGTCTCAAAAAAACCAGACGGGGGCTTTTCATAACGACACTGCATCACATGAATGATCAGAAAAGGTGCACTAGCCGAAGACGAAAAAAATGGAAGATTTCGAAGTGAAATACAAACCTTTTGGAGGAAGAAGAAAGCCTTCCTGATTTCTTCTGAAAATGGAGATAAAGACAGCTCAAAGACGCTATCAACATCATAGGAAATGAGAAAAGCAGGAGATTTGTTCCTGTAACATACCAATTACAGGATATATCGTACCAGTAAGAAGGGGGAAAAAAGGAGAGAGTTTTACTCCTAAACAAGAAATTAAGAAAAACCAACCTTGTTCTCCAAAATATGTGGAATTGAATTTGCTATCTAGCTTCCATGTTTGAACGTAAGCTTTTGTTGCATACATAATCCAAATCATGAGCCACCCAAGAAACACAACAAGGAAGATCATTGTTAGTACTATCTGGTTGCTCATTTCTCTCCTTAAGTGTATGAAAATCTATAGACACACTGAAATTTGATAACTATGAAAAGTTTCTAAAAGGAATTCATTGAAGGCACTATATAACATCCTCTATGTAACCATATCCATATAAAGGAGCACAAAAGGAAACAGCATGATTCATACACGTATCCCACCAAATGTTAAGAATATACAATTTGCAAGATTTTTTTTTTTTTTTTTTATGATAATTTCTTTTCACAAAGTCAAAACACTTCTACTGAGGTAATATAATACCTTTTATACTTTGGAAGCTAGAGTCGGTATCATCATAGCAGCATTTGGTATAATTTTTTTTCCTCTCTAGAATTCTTTAGGGTGTATTTAATAGGAGAAAAGAAGCGATAGAAAACTAATTAAGATTGACATTTTTACTTATGTATTTAGGAGAAATGATGGAAAACAGAAAGGAAAGAAAATAATTTTCTCTTTCCTTTATTTAATAGAGTGAAAAAAATGAGGAAATAAAATGTGAATAATATTATTTTTATCATTATATCATTTCAAATGTTAATGTGAAGGATTAACATAAATAAAAATTGGTAAAATGTTAATATCATCTATTTTTTTTTTATTTTTTATTCTTCAATTCTCTCAATTTGGGAGATTATGATTTGTACATATATAAGAGAAAAACATCACTTGGTTTTATTTTCTCTCACTTTTCACACATAGCAATAAATAAGAGAAAAATGCATTCCATCTGTATTTCTTTCTTCTTTATTTCTTTTCCTCCCACTTTCCTTTCCTAAGCACACACTAAGCTTAAAAGAAATGTCTATATCAGTTAGTTAAGATATAGGGTTAATATCAATTTTGTTCCTTAAACTTAGGGGTGAATAACAATTTAATTCTCAACGTACGTACTGATTAACAATTGTTTTCATGACATAACAATTGAGTTTCTATTTGCAACTTTGTTAAAAGAAATTAACAAAAACAAGTCACATGATGAACATGTGACCTACAACTGGAAAATTGGTATGTGTTGGCACATGTGTAACTATCCTCTCCTTTTTTAATTGGATTTTGGATTTTATTCCCAAAACCTTTCCTTTCATCCTTAAAAAGTTTATCCAAATTTTGCTCTAACCTCTAGATAACATAGAATTAAATCTTCTCTAACAAAAGCCAAGGATAGGAGAGGGGATTCAGTGTGGCTTCTTCATTTTGTGACCCACTTTTGTTAATATCCTCTAATAGAGTTGTAAATAAGATCCAATTGTTTTGTTATAAAAAACTGAGAATTTAATTGTAAGAATTAGTATATTGGAGACCAAATTTTCATTCATCTTAGGGACCAAAATTGGTTTTAACCTAAGATATATTATGAGAATCTTTAAGCATTGTAGTAATATTAACTGTACAAAGCATTATTTTAACCAGATCTGTATTTCCAATCATGTGTTCAAAATTGCAGAGTGATATAGTCCATATCTGTGCATGCTTTGGTGAACTCGTTGGTGGGTTCCTAGTTGAATGAACTCGTTGGTGAGTTCCTATGATGACTGGGTCCAGGTCCCAAATAAGTTAGTTGTTCTATTATTGCATTCAGTTGTTGTTATTGCATTCATTTAGTGGAGTAGTGGTCCTTATTCTGTTGGCATGATGTTATTGCATTCATTTAGTGGAATAGTGGAGTAATGGTCCCTATTCTGTTGGCATGATGTTAGCACTATTTTAGTGGATGTTAGCATGTAGTTAGTGGAATGTTGGCTCCCTATTTCTCAGGTTGCTATCAGGTTGTAATGCCTATAAATGGCTTAGTTGAATTAAATAAAAGGATCGATTATTAACTCCAATAAATACCTCATGACTCTCTTCTTTCTGACTTCTTTTCTTCTTCTTCTAAAAAGTGACATATCAATTTGGTATCAGAGCCGTGCGATCCATAGAAACACGAAACAAAAGCAATGCTGAATTTCGTACTGAAATCAACGAAGCGCTTGGTAGGGTTAATGACACCCTATCTCATCACGACACCAGCCTTAATTACATAACCCGTAACTTCACTCAGATGAACGCAGCGATCCAGACCATGACGGCTGACCTCTAGGCCTTGCGTGTCTCCCACACAACTAACAACCCTGACAACGCATCTCACCCCTCTGCGCAACCAGATACATTCCACAATTCTACTAATTCACAGCCCATCGTTCCAGCCGCTTCCACCACATTCGACCGAAACAACACTCTCCTTAAGTTATCCTTTCCCAAATTCAACGGCAAAGATCCGATGGGTTGGATATTCAAAGCTGAGCAATACTTTGAATTTAACTAAATTGCTCATCTTCAACAGGTTCAATTGGCGTATTTCCATCTAGAGGAACACACCCTCCAATGGTTCCGCTGGTATACCAAGTATAAGGGTCCACTAACGTGGGATGAGTTTTCTCAAGCAATTCTCCACCGCTTTGGACCAATAGAGTACGATGACCCGTCTGAAGCACTTTCACGCCTCAAACAGACCACCACTGTCGCTGCGTACCAAGAAACTTTCGAACAATTGTCAAATCGTGTTGATGAACTACCGAAAATTTTTCTTGTAGGTTGCTTCATTGCCAGCCTTAAGGATGAGGTTCGACTAGATGTGCGAGTCAAGTAGCCACGATCTCTTTCAGATGCCGTCAGTGTGGCACGGTTGATTAAAGACCTCAACCAATTACCTCGAAAATCTGGTTTTCCTTTTTGTCCTCAACAAACCACACCTCAGTCCCGATTCACGCCCAGCCTACAACAATCAGCCGGCCTTCTTGGGCCACCTCCAAATCAAAGATCAATTCCACTACTGAGTGTCTCTTCGGTTCCTATTCGACGTATCACAGGGCAGGAAGCGCGAGCACGGAGGGAAAAGGGGCTATATTACTATTGCAATGAAAGGTTCATTCCGGGCCACCGCTGCGAAAGGCCACAACTATTCATGCTTGAAGACGTAGCTTCAACAGATGACTTGGAGTCCGATGAGCCGGATTGAAACACTGATTTCACATAGGCCATTCCCGAAATATCCCTTCATGCTATGGCTGGCACAACTCATCTGCAAACCTTGAGAGTGATCGAAAAATTAGCGAACAAGAATATTAAAATTCTTATTGATGGTGGAAGCACACATAATTTTCTCGACCAATCGATGGTAACTAAATTTGGATTACATGTTGTTAAGGATAGAATTCTCCAGGTCATGGTGGGAAATGGCGAGAAGGTCAACTGTTTGGGACGTTGCTCGGCACTCAATCTGACAATCGAGAATCACTCCCTTCAAGCTGATTTTTATGTGCTGCCCATTGCTACGTGCCAAGCAGTATTAGGAGTGCAATGGTTGGAGACTTTAGGACCGATTGAAACCTATTACCGTGAGCTTACAATGACTTTCAAACATGAAAGGCAGCCTCATACATTTCATGGTTTGAAACAGCCTGCTTTGACACCTCTTAAGAAAAAGGAACTCATGCACATAACAGGTGCAAGAATTTTTTTATATATGGTTTCAGGTACATTATCAAAAGAGAAATCGTCCATTCCAGCCAACCTCGACCAATTAATAGTCGAGTTCGCATATGTCTTTGAGGCATCTATGCAGCTGCCATCGACGTGTGAGTGTTCACCCGTACCGTTACCCCTACTATCAGAAGACGGATATTGAGAAAATGGTTTGCGAATTTCTTGATTCTGGGTTTATTCGCCACAGCCACAGTCTTTTCTCCTCACCAATCCTTCTTGTAAAAAAATCTAATGGTTCTTGGCATTTCAGTGTTGACTATCGGGCTTTGAACAACATTACCATAAAGGACAAATACCCTATTCCAGTCATTGAAGAGTTACTTGACGAGCTATACGGTGCAAAATATTTTACTAAACTGGATTTGTGAGCAGGTTATCATCAGATCCGCATGAAGCCCTGTTGTGACGATTATCTACCTAAATAAATATGCAAATAACCATCCGAGTTTCACTTGCAAGTGCACAAGGTCTATGGTAGCATAGTGTGCAAGTGCGAGATCATTTCTACAGAGATTGGTGAATTTCATTTTAGAATTAGTTTCTTCAAGTTTAAAAAGAGAAATAACAGTTTGATTGTGAGTAAATAACAATAATGGGAACATAGGACTACGATATCCACCATAATTATACTTTTCCACTAAGTAAAGCTTCAATGCTCTAGCCTTATCATGAATATCTAATGGTTGCCAACCTAAGGGCTTGGTCCATACCTTAGGCTATTGATCTCCCTATGCAACGAGTTAGGCATGGTGTATACTTTAACTCTTTTCTCTCTTAAGGGATTCACCATGAGTGTATACTGAGTTGTTCCTCAAGAGAGTATGAGGGCTGTGGAGATCGGCAACCACACGGGACCTAGGGCTTGGTCCGCTCCCGGTTTCCCATGTTGATTAACCCGGGAATCCGGTGTGGATATCTCTTGTTACTAATGTCAAACCCAGGACTCGGACATCCAAATTGATTCAACTAACTTATCCATATCATATGCATACGTTGATCAGGCACATATATATGAGGAATATAAATACAAACAGGTATTAATCAAGTTAAATATTCTAACAAGGCTATAGCAAAGATAATCGATGAATGAACATGTGAAAAAGCATAACTAGGGCTTCAATTGAGCCCTATAGGAGTTTAGTTACACATGCTAAGTAAACTAAATATTCTAAACATAACGAAATAAAAACAGAAAACTAAAACGGAAGAAGACTCGGGAGACGAGTTCTCAATTCCTCTCCTAAGCTCTCTACTTCGAATCCAGAACAAAATGTATAGTTTATGTGTTTTACAGTGCTATTTATAGGGTCATCTTGGTGTCCCAAAACCCTAATTCCTTTTTGGAGTCGGAAGACTTCTTTCTATATCTGGCTCTGCCACCTCTGGAGTGATTGTGCTTGAGCGTATGCGGGATACGCTCGAGCGCGAGTGTGCGCTCGAGCCTTCTTCAAGTGCGCTCATGCTCTTATGTGCATGATCTCAATGGGGTGCACTTGAGTACACCTTGATGGATGGCAGATCTTGACTTTTGCTTCTAAAAGCTCCAAATTATCATCTTTTTGTCTAAGTCCTATGAAAAACACATAAAACACGAAAATGAAGTAGAATCCATAGAAATATATAAATAAAGAACCTAACAAGTGTAAATTAAAGGGCTTAAGTATGACTATTTAAACACTTATCACACCCCCAAACTTACATATTGCTAGTCCCTTAGCAATACTAAACTAAGGACTATGTTGGAACAAAATTTAAAGATAAATTCATTTCCATGATACTCAAAGATTTGGGTTATGCATAAAACTATGATAACCGTTTATGAGTAAGCTTAAAATAAAAACATTTTTGTATTGAAAAAGGATTTTCAAAAGCTCGTGTTACTTGCCTAAGGTTGGCCTAAGGCATCGCAAGTTTGATTTGTGTGTGATGAATTAGCACATATAAGATAGGGCTTCCACATAATTTTAGTGTATAGAGTTTTGATGCCCAAACCTCTATCGAATTACTTATCAACGAGAACAAAAATGGCATAATACTTGCTTCTTTTTCTTTTTCTTTTTATCATGTGATATTTGCCATGTTGAGTTCTATCGAGCTTTCTATTTGACCCTTGTAACGAGTGTTTAGCCAGTGAGTCCCAAACTAGATGGTTTTAGGGCATTAGGTGTAAAGACACCCCTAAGGAGGTACTAACTCGAATAAAAAAGGATACAGAACTAACAGGTTTTTAATGCTTCTAAATGAAATTCCCACCTTTTGACGTGAACACTCAATGCTTACTGAGGCAAGAGGCCCAGTTACTCAGTGAAAATTTGTTATTATGATCATTAAAGGCTCACTATCCCACCTTTTGACGTGAACACTCAATGCTTACTGAGGCAAGAAGCTCAGTTACTCAGTGGAAAGTTTTTTTGATGATCATTAGAAGCTTTTTTAATCACTTTTTGCATGATGAACATTTTTATTTATTTTTCTTATGCCAAAGTGTTCTTTTCAACAAGTCATCCGATTACAGTTAGACTATGGAAACATATATAAAAGAATTATGTGTCATACCCCACACAAATGGGTGCTAAATGTGCTTGTGCAAATTTGGATCAAACTTGTGAATTCTTTGGTGCCTTGAGATAGGTAACTAACTTTGTAAAATTCCTAATACAAGACTATGTGTTCTAGATTTTAAGCTTACTAACGAAGTGTTATCAAATTTTTAAATCAACCAAAATTTTTGTTACCAAATGAACATGCATTTATCTTTTCTAAATAAAAAAACTGGGACTTAGTGTGTGCATGTGTTTCAAGTGTGTGTGTAATAGTATCTAGTATCTCTCACTACCCCCAAACTTAAAATACACATTGTCCCCAATGTGTGTGTGGCATGGAAAGATCTGACCTGGGAGATAGAGAACTAGGTTGCTTGCTTGCTTGCTTGTACACACCCCTAAACTTGAACTAGATGCACGCATTAAGTACCTAACAAAGAAAAATAAACGTTGTTCCGGAACACTAAATATAAATAATAGACACGTAAATATAACTATAAACAAATGAGAAGTACTAAAATGAAAAAGGATATGTCTGGGGTACCTCCCATGAGCGCTAAGTTTTACATCTTCAGTCAAACGTGGTATCCTCTCACTGCTAATCTTTTATGGGTGCAATCGAGGAGGTACAGGGTGCAGGAGGTTGGCGGTTAAGGATGGCCTATAGCATTGCCTCCTATCGTGTAAACTGTGCCTCTAACCTATCGATCCGCTGATGGATCAAATGGGCTGCCTCATGATCCTCTTGACAGATGTCGGACAGCTCACAGCAGAAGGAGGATAGCTCATCTAGGAGGTGCTGATACTCCATGGATCCCATGTCTGTCTGATCCTCCACCCATGAAGGACTTACTAGTGGATGCTCGGCCTCCATCGGATTATCTGCTATAGGCTCGATAGCTGGAATCTGTACCTAGGGTCCTCGGTGCATGTGAGACTGGCTGAGGCTCCACTGGGCTCTCCCAAAGAAAAGATGGTCACTAACCAGGCCGTCTATAGAGGAGCTTCTAATCCCCTTCTCCTTGAAGATATGACTGAGCAAGAAGGGGAAAGGAAGGCCCCAGGTATTAGCTGTAGTCATCTACCGGTTATGCACCCCATCCCAGAACTTGTGTATCTGACTCCGTATGACCGCTGGGATGGAGTACCAGTGACCCCAGTGAAAGGCATAGAGAGCCTGTAAGAACTGATCCCGCCTCTGTGTCTTGTGCCCCAAAGGACACACGTTCCACTGCAGGACTGAGTCAATGAACCATAAACGGGGAGGCAACCTCGACCAGCTCCCCGCATTGTTGTGGTGGTCTGCATACTGGCCCGCACACATATCCTCTATGATGTGGGGTAGAGGGAACGGGTCAGGCTGCTCCTCTATGTGGCTGTCCTCCGGTGGGGACTCATCACAGTAGTGTAAAGAGCTGGCTATATCTATCGTGGTCAGCTCTATAAATTTGCCCTAGATTGAGAAAGATAAGATCTCAAGCCTGGTGCAATTATAGGTCAGGTTCTCATAGAAACTAACCACGAATCGAGTGTATACTGTCGAGAATACTGGCTTGAACAGCCACTTGAGACCCCAGTTCTTGAACTCTTGGACCGCCCATCATGTGGCATCCAAACTCTTGAAGTCCGTATCCACACTGAATGTGGTTTCAAACAGTATTTCACACTGTTCGAAACTGGGCCGTGATGCCTGGTGGCGGCTGCTAGAAGCACGGGATATGGAAGCCATGTTCTGAATTCTGAAACTGTGTTACTGTCAAAATTGCGCTCGATCATAGATATTGTGCGCTCGATCGCACGAGAGGTAGTGCGCTCGATCGCTGATACCTATCGCTCGATCGCACTCGGTTAGACAATTTATTGAACACCTTATACATCCTTGATCCAAACTTCCTACAAATGTAAAACTACCCAATCAACACACAAGAATAACATGTATAGATAATATATGTGTAATACCGAAGATCCAAAATCGTGGGTGTGTGTTAGTATTTAAAAAAAAAACAAAAACATGCATGTACCTTATGTGCTTTAGGAGGGTGGCATATATGTTGTTGTGACGATTTTCTACTTAAATAAATACAAATAACCGTCCTAGTTTTACTTGCAAGTGCATAAGGTCAATAGTAGCATAGTGTGCAAGTGCGAGATCATTTCCACAGGGATTGGTGAATTTCGTTTTAGAACTACTTTCACAATATAAAACAAGATAAAGAAAATATGAGTTTGGATTGATAAGGATAAAACAAGAAACAAGATAATGATAAAAGTGTAGGGCTTTGATATCCACCACTAATTATGCTTTAACATAATAAAACAATATGCCAGTGCTTTAGTTATACTCTGAATATTTAATGCTTGCCAACCTAAGGGCTTGGTCCACATCTTAGGCTATTGATCTCCCTATGCAACGAGTTAGGCATGGTGTATACTCTAACTGTTTTCTCTCTTAGAAGATTCAACATGGGTGTATACTGAGTTGTTCCTTAAGAGAGCATAAGGGTTGTGGAGATCAGCAGCCACACGCGGCCTAGGGGCTTGGTCCGCTCCCGGTTTCCCGTGTTGATTAACCCAAGAATCCAATGTGGATATCTTTTGTTACTAATATTGAACCCAGGACTCGATCATCCAAATTGATTCAACTAACTAATCCATACCACATGCATAAGTTGATCATACAAACACATATGAGGAATTTAAATAAACACAGGTATTAATCAAGTTAAACATCATCATATAACCATTGCAAAGGCACCAATATTGAAATATTAAGTAAACATAATTAGGGCTTCAATCGAGTCCTACTAAGTATTTAGTTACACATTATCATAATATAAAAGTAAAGGAAAGAAGAACCCCAAAACACTATGGAGTAGAGTCGTCAATTCATCTCCACAGTCTCATTCTCAAGCTTCCTCCCACTTTTGGGATTATCCCCTAGAGATCCACTACTAAGCTCTCTTTGGCCAATTCTGGCCTCTTTGATTCTTCTCTGGAATTTTCCCCCTCCTTATTTCTATGTTTACAAGTCTATTTATAGGGGTACAATAACCCTAGAAGACCCTGAAATCCCAATCTTATTGAAACACAAAAACCTATTTTATTTCCAAAACAGGTGCTGTCGTTTTTACTATTCATGCCCGTACATGTGCGCTTGATCATGAGCAGAGTGCGCTCGATTGCAATGTTGCGCTCGATCGCACTTCAGACAGTATCTGCTCCAAGTTTTCCAGTTTTCTTTCTTTTAAGCTCCAAAAGCTTCCAAAATGCTTCATTTTCTTCATAGACCTATAAAAACCATGTAAAACACAGAGATGAAGTAAAATGGACTAAAATAACATAAACTAGGGCTTAACAAATGTAAATTAAGGACTATGTTAATTTACAAAATTAACATATTGCTAGTCCCTTAGCAATACAAAATTAAAGACTATGTTAGAATAAAAATTAAAAATAAATTCATTTCCTTGATACCCAAAGATTTGGGTTGCACATAAAACTATGATAACTATTCATGAGTAAACTTAGAATAAAAACACATTTTGGATTGGAAAAGGACTTTCAAAAGTTTTAAGTTACTTACCTAAGGCTGGCTTAAGGCATCGCAAGTTTGATTTGTGTGTGATGAGTTAGCACATATAAGATGGGGCTTCCACATAATTTTAGTGTATAGGGTTTCGATGCCCACACTTTTATCGAACTCCTTATCAAAGAGAACAAAAATGGCATAATACTTGCTTCTTTTTATTTTTTCTTTTTATCATGCGATCTTTGCCATGTTGAGTTCCATCGAGCTTTCTATTTGACCATTGTAATGAGTGTTTAGCCAATGACTCCCAAACCATATGGTTTTAGGGCATTAGGTGTAAAGACACCCCTAAGGGAATAAAAAAGGCTACGGAACTAACTTGTTTTTATATTTCTTAATGAAATTCTCACCTTTTGACGTGAACGCTCAATGCTTACTGAGGCAAGAGGCCAAGTTACTTAGTGGAAATTTTTATTATGATCATTAAAGGTTTTCTTTCCACCTTTTGACGTGAACACTCAATGCTTACTAAGGCAAGAGGCCCAGTTACTCAGTGAATTTTTTTTTTTCCTGATCATTAGAAGCTTTTTGATCACTTTTTGCATGATGAACATTTTTTTTTATTCTTCTTATGCCAAAGTGTTCTTTTCAACAAGTTATCTGATTACAGTTAGATTATGAAAACATATACAGGAGAATTATATGTCATACCCCACACAAATGCATGTTAAATGTGCTCGTGCAAATTTGGATCAAACTTGTGAATTCTTAAGTGCTTTGAGGTAGGTAACTAAACTTTGTAAAATTCCCTTTGCAAAACTATGTGTTCTAGATTTTAAGCTTACTAATGAAGTGTTATCAAATTTTTAAATCAACCAAAATTTTTGTTTACCAAAAGAACATGCATTTATCTTTCTAAAAAAAAATCTGGGACTTAGTGTGTGCATGTGTTTCAAGTGTGTGTGTGATAGTATCTAGTATCTCCCACTACCCCCAAACTTAAAATACACATTGTCTCCAATGTGTGTGTGGCATAGAAAGATCTGATCTGGGAGATGGAGAACTCGGTTGCTTGTTTGCTTATCCACACCCCCAAACTTGAACTGAATGCACGCATTAAGTACCTGACAAAGAAAAATAAATGTTGTACCGAAAAACAAGAAATATAAATGCTAGATATGTAAATATAAATATAAACAAAAGAAAAATACTAAAATGAAAAGGATAAGTCTGGGGTGCCTCCCATGAGCACTAAGTTTAATGTCTTCAGCCGGACCAAACCTTATTCTTCTCCAAAACTAAGATTTGCAGCAACTAGCACAGGTAGTGTCTTATTCTCTCCCATATAAGCATAAGTCAAATACTTCGGCGATTGCTTCAAGTCCAAATTTGGTGCCGTTTCAATGATGTCATCAGTAACATCTTCAGATTTTGGCTCAATATTTGATCCTTTGAAATAATGGGTGAGGGTGGTCTCCAATGGATCAATATGATGGTCATGAAAAACTTGTTCAACAACACTTTACTTTTGTTTACTTAGCTCCTTAGCCAATTACCCCACTTGTACTTCCAATCTTTGAATGGCTTGTTCATGCCGTGCAGTGGTTTGTCCTGTCTCAGTCTGAAATTGCCTTTCTTCTGCCATAAATTGATCTTGTGAGGTCATCAATTGTTGATGCTTAGTTGCCAACTGCATCACAAAACTCTCTAGGTCGCTTTTCTTTGATTCGGGAACTGATTGGGCTGCTTATTGGAAGTTTCTTTGTTGCCCTTGACCTGCAGATGAATATAAAGGTCAAGTTTCAGCAGTGTGATCAAAATGACTACAAATAGCACATACCTAGAGTGGTGTAGCTTGTGGCCTAAGTGAGGCAATCCGAGCAATCATGACTTCTACGAGCATATCTACCTTTCTTTCCATAGCATCCACCCAATTTGGAAATTAACCATTTGAGTTTACTTTATACATGCCCTTGCTATTTACTTCTTGCTCTATATTGAGTGGAAAAAAGATTAGATTTTTGGATCGAAGCCCTTGTATGAATTAGTTGAACCGCTTCAGTGCAGCAGTTTCAGTACTGCTGCTCGGGTACTCTCTAGAGCTTTTACGCTCGATCTCACCAAGGAGTGCGCTCGATCGCAATGAGGACAAAAAATCCTCCTCCGCACACCTGAACAAAAACAGAAAACGAAAAGAAGGAATAAATTTGATTTTTGATAAAAATAAAAAAAAATAAAACGCAACAGAATAAAATAAAATAAAATAACTAACAAAAATAATTTCAAAAAGAAATTTAGCACAATCCCTGGCAACGGCGCCAAAAACTTGTTGTGACAATTATCTACTTAAATAAATATGCAAATAACCGTCCTAGTTTTACTTGCAAGTGCACAAGGTCAATAGTAGCATAGTGTGCAAGTGCGAGATCGTTTCCATAGGGATTGGTGAATTTCGTTTTAGAACTATTTTCATAATATAAAACAAGATAAAGAAAATATGAGTTTGGATTGATAAGGATAAAACAAGAAACAAGAAACAAGAAACAAGATAATGATAAAAGTGTAGGGCTTTGATATCCACCACTAATTATGCTTTAACATAATAAAACAATAAGCCAATGCTTTAGTTATACTCTGAATATTTAATGCTTGCCAACCTAAGGGTTTGGTCCACACCTTAGGCTATTGATCTCCCTATGCAACGAGTTAGGCATGGTGTATACTCTAACTCTTTTCTCTCTTAGGGGATTCAACATGAGTGTATACTGAGTTGTTCCTTAAGAGAACATAAGGACTGTGGAGATCGGTAACCACACGAGGCCTAGGGGCTTAGTCCGCTCCCAGTTTCCCGTGTTGATTAACCCAAGAATTCGGTGTGGATATCTCTTGCTACTAATGTTGAACCCAGGACTCAGTTATCCAAATTGATTCAACTAACTAATCTATACCACATGCATAAGTTGATTATATAAACACATATGAGGAATTTAAATAAACACATGTATTAATCAAGTTAAACATCATCATATAACCATTGCAAAGGCGCCAATATTGAAATATTAAGTAAGCATAATTAGGGCTTCAATCGAGTCCTACTAAGTATTTAGTTACACATTATCATAAAATAAAAATAAAGGAAAGAAGAAACCCAAAACACTATGGAGAAGAGTCGTCAATTCATCTCCACAGTCTCCTTCTCAAGCTTCCTCCCCCTTTGGGATTATCCCCTAGGGATCCATCACTAAGCTCTCTTTGGCAAATTCTGGCCTCTTTGATTCTTCTCTGGAATTTCCCCCCTTCTTATTTCTGTGTTTACAAGTCTATTTATAGGGGTACAATAACTCTAGAAGACCTTGAAATCCCAATCTTATTGAAACACAAAAACCTATTTTATTTCCTAAACAGGTGCTGCCGTTTTTACTGTTCACGCCTGTACATGTGTGCTCGATCGTGAGCAGAATGCGCTCGATCGCCCTTACTGTTGCGCACGATCGTACTTCATACAGTATCTGCTCCAGGTTTTCGAGTTTTCTTTCTTTTAAGCTCCAAAAGCTTCCAAAATGCTTCATTTTCCAATTTACTTGCAAGTGCACAAGGTCTGTGGTAGCATATTGTGCAACTGCGAGATTATTTCCACAAAGATTGGTGAATTTCGTTTTAGAATTAGTTTCTTCAAGTTTAAAAAGAGAAATAGCAGTTTGATTGTGAGTAAATAACAATAATGGGAACATAGGACTACGATATCCACCCTAATTATACTTTCACACTAAGTAAAGCTTCAATGCTTTAGCCTTATCATGAATATCTAATGGTTGCCAACCTAAGGGCTTAGTCCACACTTTAGGCTATTGATCTCCCTATGCAACGAGTTAGGCATGGTGTATACTTTAACTCTTTTCTCTCTTAAGAGATTCAACATGGGTGTATACTGAGTTGTTTCTTAAGAGAGCATAAGGGCTGTGGAGATCGGCAACCACACGGGACCTAGGGCTTGGTCCGTTCCCAGTTTCCCATGTTGATTAATTCGGGAATCCGGTGTGGATATCTCTTGTTACTAATGTCGAACCTAGGACTCGATTATCCAAATTGATTCGACTAACTTATCTATACCACATACATATGAGGAATGTAAATACAAACAGGTATTAATCAAGTTAAATATTCTAACAAGACTATAGCAAAAATAATCAATGAATGAACATATGGAAAAGCATAACTAGGGCTTCAATCGAGCTTTATAGGAGTTTAATTACACATGCTAAGTACACTAATTACTCTAAACATAACGAAATAAAAACAGAAAACTAAAACCGAAGAAGACTCAGGAGACGAGTCATCAATTCCTCTCCTAAGCTCTCTACTTTGAATCCAGAACAAAAGGTATGGTTTATGTGTTTTATAGGGCTATTTATAGGGTCATCTTGGTGTCCCAAAAGCCTAATTCCTTTTTGGAGTCGAAAGACTTCTTTCCATATCTGGCTCTGTCGCCTCTGGAGTGATTGCACTCGAGCGTATGCGGGATGCACTCGAGCCTTCTTCAAGTGCGCTCGTGCTCTTGTGCGCTCGATCTCAATGGGGTGCTCTCGAGCACACCTTGATGGATGGTAGATCTTGACTTTTGTTTCTAAAAGCTCCAAATTACCATCTTTTTGTCTAAGTCCTGTGAAAAACACATAAAACATGAAAATGAAGTAGAATCCATAGAAATAGATAAATAAAGAGCCTAACAAGTGTAAATTAAGAGGCTTAAATATGACTATTTAAGCACTTATCAAGCCCAAAAATATGCACAAAACAGCCTTTCGCATACACGAGGGACATTACGAGTTTATAATGATGCCTTTCGAACTGACAAACGAGCCCTCGACATTCCAGAGCCTCATGAATGACCTGTTTCATCCACATCTCATGTAATTTGTGTTAGCTTTTTTTGATGATATCTTAATATATAGTCAAACCTGGACGAAACATTTACAAGATCTTCGAACTGTTTTAACAATCCTTTCGGCTAACCATTTGTTTGCGAAGAGGTCAAAGTATAAATTTGGGGTACTACAAGTCGAATATCTGGGACACTTAATCTCATTTTTAGGAGTTGTAGTTTATGCTTCAAAAATTCAGGTTGTACTGGATTGGCCCGTACCGGTTTCAGCGAGTTGGCAGCACCCTTAACATGCCTATTGACCAAAACTAGGTTCCATTGGACGACAAATTCTGAGTTGGCCTTTGAACGACTTAAGGCAGCCCTCGCTGCACCACCAGTCCTGCTGCTGTTGGATTTCTCCAAGCCTTTCATAGTGGAATGTGACGCTTCAAGAATCGGAATTGGAGCAATTTTGTCTCAAAATAACCGACCTATTGCATTCTTTAGTGAGGCATTAAAAGGGTCGACCCTCGCTCTTTCGACCTATGAAAAAGAAATGCTTGCCATTGTCAAAGCGGTTCGAAAATGGCGTCCATATTTGTTGGGGCAAACCTTCGTCATTCAAATAGATCAGAAGAGCTTGAAGTTCTTACTTGAGCAACGAATCACTACCCAAGCATAGACGCGTTGGCTACCTAAGCTACTTGGGTATGATTACACGATCCAGTACCGAAATGGGAAGGGAAATCAGGAAGCAGATGCTCTATCACGCATCTCAGGATCCTTTTTACAAACAGTTTCTGGGTTCCACTTCTTCACGTTATGTCCACCGGGATGGAGTTTGGCTGAAGGATGGTAGGCTGCTGTTGGGTCCTACTTCATCACTAGTACCAATTATTTTATCAGAGGGTCATTTGTCACTAATGGGCAGGCACTTTGGATATCATAAGACTTTCAGTCGCCTGAAGACCAGTTTTTCATGGCTGGAATGCATTCCACCGTTAAACAATTCATCTGTTGTTGCGAGACTTGTCAGCACTGCAAAACTGATAATTTTCGTCCCTCAGGTTTGTTGCAACCTTTGCCGGTGCCTGTGAAGATCTGGACTGAAGTATCAATGGACTTTATTGACGTGCTGCCACCATCGCAAGGGTATACTGTTATAATGGTAGTCATGAATTGACTGTCAAAATACGCACACTTCGTGTCTCTTAAGCATCCCTACACGGCTTTATCAGTTTCGAAGGCATTTATTCGTCAAGTGGTTCATTTACATGGAGTTCCAATTTCAATATTAAGTGACCAAGACCATATTTTTATTAGTGCCTTTTGGAAAAATATTTTTCAATTATAGGGTACCAAGCTTAGTATGAGCTCCAGCTATCATCCGCAATCGGATGGTCAGACCGAGGTGGTCAATCGAACGGTGGAACAATATTTACGTTGTTTCGCTTGTGACCAACCAAAGAAGTGGAGTGATTGGTTAGCTTGGGCGGAGTACAGCTATAACACGACCATACACACTTCTACTAGATTATCCCCGTTTGAAGCAGTTTATGGGACTCTTCCGCCGAATTTGATTTCATACGTGCCTGGTACTACAAATATTCAAGCTGTAGACGACTTCCTACAGACGCGGGAGGAGATTTTGCGTGAACTTCATACCAATTTAGTCGCTGCTCGGGACTGAATGAAATCTCAAGCGGACCAAAATCGCAGGGAAATTTTCTTTAATGTGGATGACTATGTGTACCTAAAGTTACGTCTGTATAGGCAACAATCAGTGGTTTTTCGAGGATCCCTCAAACTGGCTCCACATTATTTTGGGCCTTACAAAATTCTCGCTCGAGTCGGTACGTTGCCTACAAACTAGAGTTATCGGCTGTTTCCCTTATTCATGATGTTTTTCATGTCAGCCTCCTCAAGAAATATTTGGGTCCAGATGTTCCAATATCTCCATCCCTTACTCCTATGAATGCTGACTCGGTGATTCTTCCTTGGCCAGAGGCAATTTTGGATTCACGAGTTATTCATAAGGATAGTTACTAGCCTAGGGAAGAAATACTTGTCAAGTGGGCTGGGGTGCCATGTGAGGACGCTACCTGGGAGACTCGGAGACGTTTTGTTAGAATGTATCCTAATTTCCTCCTTGAGGACAAGGAGATTTCAAGAGGGGAGGAATGATATGGTCCATATCTGTGCATGCTTTGATGAACTCATTGGTGGGTTCCTATTTGAATGAACTCATTGGTGAGTTCCTAGGATGACCGGGTCCAGGTCCCAAATAAGTTAGTTGTTCTGTTATTGCATTTTGTTATTGCATTCATTTAGTGGAGTAGTGGAGTAGTGGTCCCTATTCTATCGAAATGATGTTATTGCATTTAGTTGTTGTTATTGCATTCATTTAGTGGAGTAGTGGAGTAGTGGTCCCTATTCTGTTGACATGATGTTAACACTTTTTTAGTGGATGTTAGCATGTAGTTAGTGGAATGTTGGCTCCCTATTTCTCAGGTTGCTATCAGGTTGTAATGCCTATAAAAGGCTTAGTTGAATTAAATAAAAGGATCGATTATTAATTCCAACAAATACATCCTGACTATCTTCTTTTGGACTTCTTTTCTTCTTCTTCTAAAAAGTGACCATATCACAGGGATCTCTATAACAATATTCTTAATGGTTGTATTGGTGAAAGAACAATTGACTTTTCGTTTTGGGTAATGCAAGTACAAAAAGTACTACTAATTACAACATGCTAAGTGATGCAATATGTTAGGATTATGCTTAATACTCCATAAATTTCATAATAGCATGAAGTGACTTCAGTTTTATATGATTTCAATCCTAAAAGATATTTGGAGAAATTAGGGATGGTAATTCGTGATTTTTTTTGGATAAACCGATTCGAATCGTATCCGTCTAAGCGGGTATTGATAGAAATAAATTAGTTTTTTTGGTTACGTATAGTATTTTATGGTTTTTAATGGTTTCGAGTTTAGATTCGAATAGCATAATAATTAAATTGACACAGTGATAGATATGTTAAATTTCACGGGTAACTTACCGTTGTCATTCCTAAGTAAATAGAAATGATAATTCGCGAGTTTTGGAAAAAAAAGGCGGTTGAATGAATATAAAAATTTTAATTTTAAACCACATAAATTTTCTGTGTCAGATTTATTTTTTCGTTGTTTGTTAACTTTGAGAGTATGAATAGCATTACTCCAAAACATAAGACATGGACATGTTTCAGCTTGCCATTAATTTTGTTGAGGGGATTGTCATCAGATTGTTAGGTGTAAGGTTGAACATCCACCTTTTCTTTTTCAACTTTTAAAGAAAAAATATACAATTATAGACTAGGACATATTATCAGAGATTCACACGTTCATGATAACAAAGGCCAAAGAAAAAAGAAAAGGAATCTAAAAGGCCCACCACCATGTGGTCAATGTCCCTTACTACAATCAAACAAGAAGGACAGAATAATTCTATTAAGCCGATATAAAGACGACACGGCTCTGTCCATTCAAAAAGTTGAACTGATTGATCACACATCTTTCATTCTATCACAAATAAAAAAAAAAAAACAGCTCCATATAAATAAACAATAAACAATAATCAAAATCTAAAGGGAAAAAGTTTAATTTGACTAAGAAATTAGTACTTACCTCAGCCATCTGATTGGTCATGGCCCAGTAGATGATGAAACCTATTGAATGAGCAAAAAAAGGATCATTGAGAGATGTCCAAGCCAGATATGATACTTGATACCAGACTCTGAAGTCAGCCCAACTAGAGGCAAAATTGAAGATCCTCTTGTCACTGGAAAGAAGAGAAATCCCAAACAAATGTTTCCAACTAATCCAAGTCTCACCGACACACTCCTGAACTTAGCTTGCCACCTGCAAAATCCAACCTATTAACTTCAGCAGATTTCAAATTCTAAGGTATCATTTGGCTTAACTTCTCAAAGTGTTTTAATTTCCATGAAACAAAAGGTAGGCCAAACTTTAAAAGAAAAAAAAGCTTTTGAGAAAAAACAGATTCTATAAAAGAAATTCTCTAGCTAGGTAGGATTGCAAAGGATTCTAGGAATTGTGAAAATATATTGTAAACGTCTGTAATACATACACTTTCTCCCCTGGTTTATGCATTGCGGAGGTGACCAAAGCCGACTTGCAAGTAATTGGCAAGAGACCATATCAAGAGAGCAACAAACATGATTGCGAAAGTGAGCTCCAATGCAGCAACAATCCCAAAAGGAGCCATCACGAGCACCGGACGTCTCAAAAAACCTAGACGGGGGCTTTTCATAACGACACTGCATCACAACAATGATCAGAAAAGGCATGCTAGATGAAGATGAAAAATGGAAGATTTCGAAGTGAAATACTAACCTTTTGGAGGAAGCAGAAGCTCTTCTTGATTTCTTCTGGAAATGGAGATAAAGACAGCTCAAAGACGCTATCAACATCATAGGAAATGAGAAAAGCAGGAGATTTGCCCCTCTAACATACCGATCATAGGATATATCATACCAGTAAGAAGGGGGAAAAAGCAGAGTTTTACTCTCAAACAAGAAACTAAGAAAAACCAACAAGTAATTAACCGTGTTCTCCAAAATATGTGGGAATGAGTTTGATAGCTAGCTTGGGCTTCCATGTTTCTTTGTAAGCTTTTGTTGGCGACATAATCCAAATCATGAGCCACCCAAGAAACACAAGAATATAGATCATTGTTTGTACTATGTGGTTGCTCATTTCTCTCCTTAAGTGTATGGCAATCTATAGACACAGCGAAATTTGATAACTATGAGAAGCATCTAAAAGGAATTCATTGAAGGCACCATATCACATCCTCTATGTAACCATATCTATATAAAGGAGCACAAAAGGAAACAGCATGATTCATACACACAATCCCACCAAATGTTAGGGAAATACAATTTGCCTAGACTTTTTTTTTTTGAAAATTTCTTTTCAAAAAGTCAAAACACTTGATAATTTAATTTTTTTTTCTCTAGGGAATTCTGTAGTGTGTATTTAATTGGAGAGAAAAGTGAAAAAGAGAAAAGTGATAGAAAACTAATTAAGAAAATTGACATTTTCATTTATATCTTTAGCAGAGAGGATGAAAAATGAAAATAGAAAAAATAGTTTTCTCATCCCTTTATTTAGTAGAGTGAAAAAATAAGAGGAAAAAAAATGTCAATTTAAAATTATTTTCATTATTATATCATTTATAACGTTAATGTTAAAGATTAACATGCGGATGAATTGGTAAAATGATAATATCATCTATTTTCTCTCTTAGTTTTTACTTTTCAATTCTCTCAATTGGGAAGATTATGATTTGTACATGTATAAGAAAAAAATATCAATACATTTAGTTTTCTTCCTTTTCACTCTTCGTACATAGTAATAAACAAGAGAAAAATGCATTCCATCCATATTTCTTTCTTCTCTCTTTCTTTTCCTCCCACTTTTCTTTCCTACTAAGCACATATTAAGCTTAAAAGAAATGTCTATATTGGTTAGTTAAGATATAAGTTTAATATCAATTTTGATCCTTAAACTTAGGGGTGAATAACAATTTAATCCTCAACGTATTGATTATCACAATTGTTTTAATGACATGACAATTGAGTCTCTATTTACAACTTTGTTAAAAGAAATTAACAGAATTAAGTCACATGATGAACACGTGACCTACAACTAACATATTGGTATGTGTTGGCACATGTGTAAGTATCCCCTCTTATTTTTTAATTGGATTTTGGACTTTATTCCCAAAACCTCTCATTTCCAAATTTTGCGATAACTCTAACCCTAACCTCTAGATGACAAATTTAAAATCTTCCCCAACAAAAGCCAAAGATAGGAAAGAGATTCAGTGTAGCTTCTTCATCATGTGACTCACTTTTGTTAATAGTTTCTAATAAAATTGTAAATTGAATCCAATTATTATGTTAAGAAAAAATTGAGGATTTAATTGCAAGAATTAATAGAGTGAAGATCAAATTGTCATTCAATTTATTAAATTCATGGGAAGGGACAGACCTCCATTTCATGTGCGTGCCAAAAGCCCCGGAGGTGGTCACTTTGTCAATCCTTCAATGGGTTATTGGGATTCTAAACATCGTCATTCACCTATTCATAATGGCCCTTATTCTGGGCGCCTGAGACCAAAAAACGTGTTATTGAGGGCCGTGGATGTGCCTTGGGATCAGGCCATACAGTACCAGGAGCAGCAGCAGGGGTTAGAGGACTGGACAACCACATTCGAAGGCAATTCTTTAACTCTTCCTCAAATGGTGCGTACCAGAGCCTCATTAGGAGGAAAGCTCCAGCAGACAGGGACAATACTTATGGTATGCATACAGGAATTTTATCTGTAAGAGATACTAGTCCTGACAGGAGTAGGTTTAGAAGATACTGTTGAATAAGTAGAGTACAAAACTCTAACTATTTTTAGGAAGAAGAAAATAAAACACTCTAAAGAGAACTCACAAAACACTAATTAGCAAAGCTTTTCTTATTTAGCACTTAGCTTTGTTTTTCTTCTTGATGAATTACAAGGCTTGAGGACTTGAGTATTTATAGCAAACCAAATGAAAACTACACCACACATATAATTAAACTAAATTTATTTACTACCACACAAATCCATTAAGCACCTAATTATGCTGTCTTCCACATCACCCATTAAGCACCTAATTATATTGTCTTCCACATCATCCATTAAGCACCTCATTATGTTGTCTTCCACACAACCTCACCAATAGCAACATACCTAACTTTGCCCCACTTTGTAATTGTAAGCAATTACATCATCAAACTAGCTATGGGTTTGAACAATACTATTGGACTTTAGATTGGGTTGGGGATTACTTATGGTGGGCTAACATTGATTCTCAACATGGAGGAAATTGAGTTGGTTTTGAAGCTGGGCCTGCTTTGTTCCCATTTTAAGCCAGCAGCTAGGCCTAACTGGACATTGATTCTCAACACTCCCCCTCAATGTCAGTTCTCATTCTTTGCACTGTACTGAGCTGACAGCGAAACATTTCGAACTTGCTAGTGCTCAAACCTTTTGTGAACAAGTCCGTAGCTTGATCAACTGTCTTGATTTGCCTCATCTCAATCTTTTCTTGCAGAACCTTTTCTCTGATAAAATGATAGTGCACTTCAACATGCTTAGTTCTAGCATGAAAGATTGGATTCTCCGCCAAACGAATTGCTGACTGGTTGTCACAGTACAACGGAACTGCATAATCTACTGATTGATGTAGATCATTCATCAGTTGTATCAGCCATGTACTTTCTTGAGCTGCATTGTTGCTGCCCGATACTCAGCTTCTGTGGTTAACAATGATACCGTCGGCTATCTCTTGCTACACCAAGAAATCGTTCCGGAACCGAGCTTAAACACATACCCAGTTGTTGATCTCCTGGTGTCATGATCTCCCGCATAGTCAGCATCACAGTAACCAACTAACTTGCAGTCTTCACCTTTCTTGAACAAAAGACCATAGTCAATTGTATTCTTCACATATCTCAGTATTCGTCGAACTGCTTCCAAATGAGGCTTCTTTGGATTTTGCATGTACCGACTCATCACACCAACTGCATAAGAAGCATCAGGTCGAGTTAAGGTTAAGTAGATCAGACTACCTATCAATTGTCGATACATCATTGCATCTTCCAAATCTTTTCCTTCATGTGCATACATTTTGGCATTTGGTTCCATCGGTGTTGAAATCGGCTTGCATTCGAGCATTCCAAACCTTTTCAATAAATTTTTGGAATATTTTTGCTGACAAAGAAATATTCCTTCTTGTGTGCGATCAATCTCTAGACCAAGGAAGTGATTGAGCTGTCCAAGTTCCTTCATCTAGAAGCGGACTGATAAATTCTCCTTCGTCTGAAGAATTTCTGCCTCATCATCACCGGTTATGATTAAATCATCCACATACACTAGCACGATCGCTAGCTTTCCTTTATTGGCTTTGACAAACAAGCTGGAATCTGCAGGTGTTACTAAATAACCACTCTATGTCAGAAATTCAGCAATCTTACCATACCACGCCCTGGGTGCTTGTTTCAATCCGTAGAGTGCTTTCCGCAGCTTACACACATATTCAGGATGATCTTGGCTCTGAAAACCCATTGGTTGGATCATATAAATCTCTCGATCTAGCTCTCCATGAAGAAAAGCATTCTTCACATCCATCTGCCATAAACTCAAGTCTTTGTTGGCTGCAAGCGCGAGTAAAACTCGTACAGTTGTAAGTTTTGCCACAGGACTAAACGTTTCATCATAGTCTAGTCCGTATTGTTGAGAGAAACCACGAGCTACCAATCGAGCCTTATACCTCTCGATTGACCCATCTGGACGACGTTTTATCTTGTAAACCCACTTGCAGGATATGGGTTTCACATCTTTTGGCTTTGGCATCAAATCCCAAGTCTGATTTTCCTCAAGTGCAATGATCTCTTCTTTCATAGCTGTCATCCACTCAGAACTTTGTGATGCTTCTTCAAACAATTCAGGTTCTACTATAGTTGCTTCTTCAACTATGGCTGCATTGGCATATTTGGGATTTGGCCTTCGTGTTCTTGTTGACCTTCGGAGTTGAGATTGTAGAGTTGATTCTACCGATTCACTAGGCCCACCCTCTTCATTTGGTTGTTGATACATGCCAATTTGCCAAGGATTCTGAGTTACTGTTTGCTCGACATCATCGCCGTTTGGATCTCCTGATTCATCTGAACTTGATTGGAGTTAAACAGTATGCTCCCCCATCTTTTGTTGCAGCTTGTCTCCAAATTCTCTCGAGTCTGGCAACACCTTCTTTTCTAAGGACCACCAAGAAGATGCTTCATCGAACACCACATCTCATGAAGTGTAGCACCTTCCACTCGTTGGATCGCAACATTTCCACCCTTTTCTCTCGCTGTCGTATCCCACAAAGATACATCTAATAGCTTTCTTGTCAAACTTGCTCCGTAAATGATCAGGAACAAATACATAACAT